>WFKH01007768.1:13549524-13592024 GCA_016163765.1 Magallana hongkongensis | reverse complement strand
TTGTTGTTGGCTGGCTATAAAAGTAAGAGAAAACACGTTAGATATGCAACAATTTTTCAAAAATTATCCCCACGTTTGTTCTTTGGTTAAAGAATATATCTATTCCGTGCTAGTAGTAACTCGAAATGGGGAGAATCAATATAGCCCTCGATTTTCTAATGAGCATTAAACTTTTTAACAAATCTGTAGCGAATCCTTAAGAAGGCTGGATGGTCGTGGCCATTTCCAGGCTATATTTACCTCCTTATGAAGAAGAGCTCTGTATAAAGATATAGGAAAATGCTCAAATTTTAAAGCTAAAACATTTAGATTTTTTCTTTACTAAAAGTTAGTTTATGGCCAAAATGATTATATGTCAAAATTTAAGGCAGATCTGATGGTTAATTTGTTGACCATCCAGTCTCCTTAATATTACATAGACCAGACATTTTTCTATCGCCATTGGATTTTGTTTTTCAACTTCATAACATTTGAACCACAGAAACAATAGCAGTTCATTAGACTACGGTATGTCTAATCATGGTCTTGATAGGAATTTATAAATTAATTGAATATAATCATATATACAGCGAAAAAAATCAAGCTTTTATAACTCGAGTTACTCGATGGTAAGCCTTTGGTGATTTTCTATAGCCCAATGCAAAGATTAAAGGGACAACGCATGCGCGATTTCTTCCTTCGCATAGTTACCTCTTCACCAGATAGTAGTTATTTTATAAAAATCAAATAACATATCTTTTACTCCCGCGTACATATTAACTGACTCTATACTCAGAAGAATCAAATCTCAAATCGGACAAAAATAACAAAAATACGATGCAATTGAAAGCAATTTTTAGAAAGTGTTAATTATCACAATAGTTATAGTACAAACAAAACATTTATCCCAACCTGTCGAGGTACCGAGAAAATTTCACATTATCAAAAACCTATCATGGAACTAAACAGGTCTTCCAAACAGGTCAGAGTGGGCGAAAAATGTATTTCTCCTTTTCCTTGATGATTGGGTGACTTTAACAACCATTTAGTACGTTTAAGATTTACTGATGTAAATTCTTATGGAATTTTTTTTTTACGTTTACTAAGCATAGTAGCTCTTTAAACTACAATATATGTCTCGTAATTGCTATAATTTGTAACTGTGTGTGTCTAATGCGCGAATCTAGAGGATGTCGGGGTCCAGACCCACCTCCTGGAAAATTCAAACTTATTAAACTCATATAGTAAAGTTACCAAAATGGACCTCTGAACTTCCTGGCAAACAAAAATATTTCACAGACCCGCCCACCCACGAAAAAAACACCTGGATCCGCGCATGTGTCTCATAAAGTCGTGTTCGAGACGCTGTTTGCAAAAGAAGTGAGTAAAGGGATCATCAAGAACCGTATGTTTTCATATTCTTCAGAATGTACTTGAGGTTTCTTATGTTGTTTTTTATACTGTATTTCAATCTGTAAACAGAATACTCAACAATCTATGTTATAAGATTACAAAAGTCAATCGAAATTTCAGAATTTGTTTGTAAAATGCATTTAATTGTTCATGGCATTATAATGTGGATTTGTTTTCATTCAGTGTTTAGCGTTCGAATTCTGTCGGTCACATATATAACAAAAAAGATCTTAAATCTCTTGCCTTTAACAGAAAGCACTGAGACAAAACTAATACATAAAACCATCTATAAAAACACTTTTAACAGTGACATTAAAAGAGGACGAAAATCACGTGATATATACAGCATCCCTGTTGATAGAATTTCCACAAAAGTTAATATATCTGTGTTCTAGTCATGAATCATTAGCACTCTCCACCACACCGCTAATGGTGATAATGAGCCGCCATTACGTATCGTACACGTCCGACGACATTGGACTCTCCCCGGAGACGTGGTCCGGTGCGGAATGTCCCGTGTAATACGGCGTTTTATTGGTTCTTCTCCCGCCCATATAATCTGATTTAGAACTTGGTAAAGCGCATTACATTCTCTCTCCCATAACAAATGATTACTCCAGCTAATGCCGCTAGGACAGGCCCCCAACGGCCGCTTAACGCTCAAACAGGGGCAGATTTCTCTATACACAGTACTGCACCGCGCGACAAGTTTCCTGTTTTATTGGCATTCTTTTGCAATTTGTCGGACTTGAATTAAAAGTCGATAAAAGCCATAGTTTGCTCTCTCTCTCTCTCTCTCTCTCTCTCTCTCTCTCTCTCTCTCTCTCTCTCTCTCTCTCTCATATTTTCATGCATTTACATGTATATACAATAATATATACAATCATTATGTTCGTGTGTGGGGAGGGGTTGGGTTAATGGATCTGTATCATATATTTTTTTTTTTAATTATTTTTTTTTGGTTTATTTCATTCTGGGTTTCAATTTAAACCGTTTTCACTTTGGTTTACCAGGAAGTACTTTGTTGCTAAGATAACAGCTGGTGTTTATTAATTCTCATATGAAGTCAGTAAATGAGCTTAGAAATTACGTAAATATATCAGATATTTTTCAATTATATTAAGTTGACTTGTGAGACATAGTTAGCAGAACTTGAGAATTGGAAGGCAATGCTATAGGCCTGGGCACTTCGATCAGTCCCAGTTAATTAACACTTTTTATAGTAAATACACATGTACCATCATTATTATGAAACCGCTTGTCATAATAATGCTCTTTGGTGCGTGAACACTAATTTTCTTTTTTTCTGAAATTTTTTCTAAACTTTAGGGAAAATTAGAATTCACAACATCCCGCAGGTACATTCAACTTTGTACAATACAATTTCAAAAACTAATTGTCATAATCGTTACACAATATTTAGGCGTGTTATTTTTCAAGTTTTCAACAACACATGACCGTTCTTCATTTAGGTATGAATACTTCTGACGTCCCAATGCCGGGGTAACATTTTGAAAATGTTCGTTCATAGAAATAAACTTGTAAAATTGTAACTGTATCGACAAAGAGAAAAAATATTTCAATGTTAAAAAAAACCTTTATTCTCTTTTTACATAAGTATTATCATTTAAACATGAGAAATAGATTGGCAAACACAACAAAAAGAACGATCCTTGCTTGGATCAGATTTTAACTGTCGTTGTATTATTGCACGCATGTCATATTTTTGAGTTTTCGATGTTACAGAATATTCTTCTTTGACCATAACCATCGTCTCAAAAACCGCCCTCCCCCCCCCCCCCCCCAACCCCTCATTCCATCAGATCGGATAGGTCATGGCTGAACTGCAGACTAACCGATAACGATCTTAGTACTGTAGCTTTAAGGTGGATCGCTCGCTTTGAGATTTGTGTTGGTCCGATTAAGGGTACTCCACTATTTAATAGCCCTGGTGTCATGATCGAAATCAATATTCAAAAATCTCAAATTCTTGTTCCAAATTAGATATACAATCCCCTCACTTCGAACGCTTTGAACCTAAGACATCTATCAGTGCCTTTTTCATCTTTTTTTTCAACCACAGTGCATAAACACCTTAATATATCGATACTCAAGTGTATTCGGATTCAAACTTTAGACATATTTCACTAATGACGTTAACCTTTCGTAGATGTTTCTTCAGATGTGAAGCCGATGTGAGAGATCTGTTCAATGCCGCAACGACAGACAGATTCTGATCTGAGATTTGGCAAACTGAACCCTTGAGGACAAAAACCAGGAAAAATGAGGTATACGTTTGTAAACCAAGTGAAAAGAAATGATTGCAGAATGTCATGGGTGCACAAGACCCTTCAATTTGTTTTTCGCCTCTGCCAGCTACCCACGGGGCCGCCGTGTTGCATTGTACGAGTGTTCCTGGCCTCGTTAGAGCCGAGCTTCCGTTCCTTGACAATGAACTCCAATTTGTTTTCATTGACGCATCCTTTTCTCCATATGGATATGTTAAAATGTATCATTTTTCTGCCCTAATTGCTCCTTAAAGCTAATCTTACAATATGACAAGTAAAATCGATAAAGATGGGGTATAAATTAAAACTATCTCGGGTTATATGCCTTCGGAGACGACTGCCAGAAAATAAAAAAGACAATGAAAGAAAATGAAAGAAAATTTGCTCCCATAAACATATGCTGTTGGTATGAATTCTGAAAATGAGTTTTGTAGGGATTAAAAACTATGGGCATCGATTTTGTCCATTCCTTCGTAATTTGTACCACTCGTGATTTGTAAAGAATCGGGCTCCATAATGAGTGTTGAAGCTAAAGAAGAAAATGTTCACACGTATGTGTGTTTCATAAGGAATCATACCATATTTGTTAATTGTGTCAATCTTTTTGTCCGAAACGGTCCTCCTATTATTCCCAGTTGTTAAAAAACGCGTAGGCCAAGTGGTCATTTGCCCCGTAAATGTATATTTTGTTCGAATCTTACCTGGGAAGAAAACACGGTGTATGTATAAACATAGGTAGATAGAACAGTGTTGACTAGGTTCCTGTTCCGTCCCTCTTTTTTTAATTCGTGTTCATTACTTTACAAGGGATCTCCATATACATATGTATGTCATCGATAGGGTAAATGAACCTTGATTCGAGAAGAGATAAAATCAATTAATTGTTATGTTGGTACTTGATATCTGACTATGATTTTCATTTTAAGAATAATCGACAGTATTCTTATTTGTTCTATGTAAAGTGTGGGTATGGATTAAAATTCACTGAAGATATGGGAGGGTATAGAATAAATATATAGAATAAATCTGCAAATGGTGATATGCTATACTCTTTTTTAAACTCTGTGGTGTCATACCTGCATCGAAAACAGGTTTTCTATTTTCCCATGAAAATAAAAAAAATCAGATTCAATAATTTAAAGCATACGTCTTTCTTTGAACAATAAAATCATATTTTAAAAATAATACTTTTAATCCATAAAAAAGAGAATAATTTGCATTCCACCTTATCGCTTAAATAACAACTAGAATAGTTAATATTATTTAGAAATACAGATAAATAATGCATTCCTAGAACTTAAACAAAAACAAATCCCTTAATCCTGTAGAAAAACTTAGCAGGTATTATACATATGTCGTCATTTCATAATGTAAATGTCTTGGGTTTTCCCACATATGGACAAACATTTCTGAGGTTCACATCTTTAAGTTCAGATATATCAAAAGATTATGTATGGTCCAGACTAAGGAACTTCGTTATCAAGAAAAATTCGTTTGTTTGATTCTCGGCGATAATAGCAAGGTGTCTGACTTTTAAGGGCATGGAAGACAAAAACATGCAGAGAGACGTGGATATACAGACCAACGGACTGACGAGGGATTTTTCCTGTCTCCTTACTCCTTGATAATTGCATAGAATGTATATTTGTAAACGCTTTAATAGGACCCAAAAAAATCCATCTCAAAGGTATATTCATTATATTGGGAAAGCAGGCTACTAATGGGATTGAATTCTTATATTTTGATATTTCTCCATACACACTTCGCTGAAAAAAATAAAAGTAGAGCAGTTTTCATACTATCCAATATATTTTTTTAAAGCATTATTTGTATTTTTTTTTCCTTTTAGAAAAGGCAGGAAATTCCCAACCAAAAGCTTTCTAATATAGAAGACAATTTTATGCTGTCTAATCGCTTTCTTAGATACTTATTAATGATTTATATATCCGATTCAGCGACACACCACGGGATACTTTTAACAGAGTCCAGCGCTCCACTGAATATGTCTTTCTTGAACGCAAGAAACGGGATGCTTTTTTCTTGTTCCGCCATTGATTCTGAGAACGCGGGAATTTGTCTAAATACATCATTAAACGATGGTTTGGGGTTCTTTAATTATTAAGACAGAGAGCGTCTCTCGCCATTTAATGGAGGCACGCGCACGGCTTGTAAATCAACTTTCAATAAGTCTGTACAGGACAAAATACTACTGGTAATGGGACACTAATAAGTTGTTGCCATGGCGACCCGGTGGCCAAGACAGAGCCGGGATAGTATTTCGTGATTTTAATCAATTTCGGTTGATTCTACAGGTAAATCTTTCCTCTCTAATTCCACACATGGAACTAGAATGTCAGAGACTGGTATATAGTAAAAGGTATTACAAAACACAATTTATTGTCTTTCAGACTATAGATTAATTTACAGTTTCTGTAAAAAAAAACAAACCCAAAATGATTTCTCTAATACATACGGAGCAAACACAATTACATTTAATGTAATGCTCGATTTGACTGTGTGTGTTAGGTAAGAGGTGCAGAGGTAGGATATACAGAATGGGTGTGTCGTATTTCTAACTTGTCCATGGCGATGAAACAGTATACAATACACAGGTATCAGTATATTGTAGTGTGGAACATTTGCTGTATGTAATTTTTTATCAACACAGATATGGATTGGATTTGTTTTAAACGTTGATAGAACCAACGGTTCACGAAGCTTTAAGAACGCCAACAAAGCAGTAAATCTAAATTAAAATACGCACATCTCTCTCTCTCTCTCTCTCTCTCTCTCTCTCTCTCTCTCGTTCGTTGTTCAAGAACACAACTTGACTCAGCTCACTTTCCGCCTTCATCTTATAAACCCAAAGCCTGATGAGTTTATATTAATACAACCAATATTTGAATGGTTCTGAAACTTTGTTTCTATTTGTCGGTGAATAAAAATTGCATGTTACAATAATCTGGTGAACATAACGTGAAACATCCATTCAGATAGCATTCAATACTTGTAAGTAAATTATCAAATAATTAATAAATTGTATTGGTGTATTTATTGATTAAGTACAAGGAACGACAACTCTTAATGTGAAGTATACAGTATATATAGATAGCCCAAATATCCACCCATAATATAAAGAATTATGAAACTGCCTCTTAGAAGTGATTACAGTGTGGTGAAGCCGAGTCGGAGGCGCGTTATCATCATTTTCAGTGAACGATGCAAATAGATCGTGAAATACTGGCATTTACAACTATCTAAAGAATGGGATAAGCCTTTTTGGTGTTCATTTTTTTTCTGTAGTTCGTCAGGTAATAACTTTATTAACCGAAGTCATGGAGATAGCTTCTTATGCAGGCACCTAAACTACTTTCGGTGGGAGGGGAGGTTCTTATTCCTTTTTTTTTTTAAATCCATACAGTAGGCTATTTCGATTTTGCTCATTTTGTCACGTAGCAGGCTACCGATAAAATCACGAAGAACAGCGATCGAAATATAGTAGTATTAGTAGTAGTAGTAGTAGTGGTAGTAGTAGTAGTGGTAGTAGTAGTAGTAAGCTTTGTGTAAATGAATTCACAAAGATTTTTTTTTTTAATGATCATCAAATTGACTAAACTTCGTACGAACTGATTTGTTAAAAGTTAGAGTACGACTTATCTTGCACCCACACGACCTTGGGTGATTTTGGAAAAGGTAGGACTCTTTGCTTCAGACTGCTTTTCATGGGATTTTTGGGATAAAGACTTTTTAAGCTTTGGGGAAACGAAACATTTTGAAGGAAAATATATAACTAAAACAACCAATAGATTTCAATCAATATATTATGTCGATAATAACCTTTTACACTTCGAATTTCCTCTATCTACAAATTTTAATCTAATCCTTGTATTATCTTTAAAATGAAGGATTTTAGTTTCAGTCATTTAATGAGAAATATATAAGATAAGCGTTGTATACAATGCAGGTCATTACTGTTATTACGGTTGTCGGGCAAAGGGCTTAATTCAAGTTTATGAACATTCCACCGTTTGGTGGTTTGACTCATATTTGGTGGTCAAACACTCGATATCTATGGAATCCCTATTTTATCTACCAAATGAAAGTCGTCTTTTTTTGTTCATTTCCGTTTACGTTTTCTGAAGAAAGAGTACATCATATTTATCTCTGTCCAATCAACATGTTTTGTTGTCATAAAGAATGATATTCTGTTTAAATCATAAATGCAGAATGGCCTAATTCCTCTGCTCCATATTTTTACTGACACCTTTACTAAACCCCAGGACAGTCCTCCATTGTTCATTTTTTGAGATTCATGCCAAAATTGAAACAACAATTATTGTTAAAAATCACAATATCACATTGCCTCAATGCAAAATTAAAACAACAATTATTGTTAAAAATCACAATATCACATTGCTTCAATGCTTTTATTATAATACTTGGTTTTCTAGAAATTAAATGACATTGCCTATGAACTTGGGTAGGTGATAGAGATTTTCCTATGAACCCAAGTTAATTGTTGCAAAATGACATAACTAGAACAAATACCAATAGGTTTTTCTTTTATTAAAAAAATTAAAGCTGAACACCACTAATAGGGACTGTCCGCCATATTTCTCTTTCATCACTGCTGTCCCTACAACCCCTATATAAGGCGACGACCTCTAAACAGTTCAAAGTACTTTGCTGTAGAGGTCTCACCTGTGTGTCTTGCCTCGCCGTGTTACTCGGTTGCAATGAAATTACAAAATGTTACACACTTTTTTCAAGCCAGGAGAATACTAACATCAAATAAATTGGTCAATGCATTATTTACAAACAGAATATGCACATGAATAAGAAATAAATGCATAAAATCAAAAGACCACGAAAGGAATATTAATACTACACGTCGGCCACGAGTTTCAGGTGTGCAATCGGGTGTAACGAAATCGAAGGGTTTATATACCAGGTACCTGTGTGATGGTGCCTATTTACGAGCGGTGTTCAGTTTTAATAATTTACTCTAAACAGATTTGGACCACTTGCCCATAAGTAATAATGTTCTCTTTAGTCTGTACAGGATTTAATATCCCTTATGGGATAATTTGCAGTGCAAAGTGCCAAGTCAAAATTCTTTGCTACAACTTCAGAAGTTAAGTGTAATCAGGGTGTTTTAAAATACACTCACAATTTTCTAAATTCTAAATTATCATGTCGAAATAACGAAAGCATACATTTTCTATGATGTTTGACACCGCTTTTACTAGATTATGCATATGTATTCGTCAAGTCAACATGCTCGAAATTTCAAAGGCAAAAGAACAGTCTCAAATAGATATTGTTCCATATTTGCCAGAACTTGTCAGTTTAGAGAGAATATCATAATTAGCTAAATCTGATGCTATATTGATAAAACAAATCGAAATGGATGGTGTGACGCCATAATAAAGTTCAATGGCAGCGGGAAATTTAAATTAAGCAATTGATATTTCTTGATTTATTCATTATTCTGGGGGGTTTTATTTAAAAAATTATGATTTGCAATCACAGTAGATGTTAATTAATTGATTTATTTGTACATGTACTACATATGTATAGTTTCCTTCTCCTTCAAGTTTTCCATCAACCATGACAATTTCCACACAATTCATTGATTTCATGAACTCAGTATTACTATTAAAAGAGATATTTGAAGCAATTATATATTACTAGAATTATTGTCAAATTGTTCATTTCAACATATATCCAATAATTTGAAATCAAAAAACTCTTCTTTAGGCAATTTCCAGTGGTTTTGTATTTCATACTTAAATGAGCACTTTGGGTAGTCAGCAAGAGAAAAACATGTTAATTGTGAACCCATATACTTATTATTGAAATTAATCGATAATATTTATTATAAGTACAAGGGTTGATCCAAAAGTAATGTCACACTATGTACCTCGCTTCTCACTGGCGCTGTATTGTATAAAATGATACATCAAAATTTTCCTTATCAAAATTCAAATTCGAATTAAAATTTTAATTAAAATTCGTTGAACACTTAACAAGATATTGATGTTTATAGCATGATGAATCGCGTCATGAATTTACATCTTTTTTAAGGTTTGTATTTATGAATAAATTACGTGCTTAAAGATTTGAAAAAGCCCCAAACAGCACAATATTTTGAAACAGATATATTATAAGCTTTTTCTAATTGTTTTAAAAAATTAGGGACCGTTACCGTCCATTTCGGATATCTACGCAATGCCTTTTGTCTCTAGATCAAGGAATAAAAAGGCTGGACATGCGAATAGTGATACGATGCATTTTTTGCTTCGATGGTTAGAAATCACTAGAAAATGTACTGGAATTGATATATCAACCTAACATTAAGAGCGAGTGAACGGGGTACCCTTAACGTGGTTCCAATATCTAATAAAAGCATGTGTCATATTAATAAATAAATTAGATAGACAGAAGATTTACGCTCTGAAGGAAAGTTAAAACTAGGTTCTTACGTCATGAGCCCTATCATAAAGCTACGTCCATGACTTCTTGAAGAGACCTCGACAAACTGATCGCACATTAAATAATATCCAATATACTACCCCATCGATTACAAAAAGATTAATTAGTTACTTTATGAAAAAAATGATTTAAAAAATGTAAAATAGAGCATCGTGGCCAATTTATATACAGTACTAAATTACGAAATTCTACCAGAACGCCAAAGATCTAGAAATGACGTCGCTAGCGTGCGGCGACTATCCTTACCTCACGCTCTACAAAATATATTATTTTCAGAAATATTTGTAATAATGCATTAAAATTTTCAGATCTGAATCGAATTAGGTAGATATCTCAAAGCACGAATTTTTGTCACTTTACGCGGATTTTTCACGATTTTATCGCATCTGTGACATTACTTTTGGATCAACCCTCGTACATAATGAATTAAGGATACTGAAAAAATAAATACACGGGTCCCTAAGAATTCACTTTAATAGGGTGATGACTGTAAATGCAGTATTAATTATGAAAATAAATAGGTTTGTCACTGTCTATGGAAATTTGTAGAGTTACTAAGTTTTTCAAACGTCAACTCAACAAATCAAATTTTGGTTAAATGTTGATACATACATTCTTTAATTTAAATCCTCTAAATAAAAAGATCAATTTCCTTGTTTCAACTATGCAATTTTTATAGAGATATATGTGTGAGAACAAGATTTGCTTGCTTATATGAACAAGTTTTATAATTTCTTGGCTCTTTTGTTTCAGATGGCCTCCAAACTGCCTAGACCCCAGCTTCGAGGTTTATTTGGTGATTACATCAGAAAGAGGATGGCAGCAATTATATCTGTATCTCTAGTTTCAACTCTACCAGTTTACTACTATGGTGTCAACCAAATCAAGCACAAGCACCTGGACTTTTTTAGGCAAGTTTTGGATATTTTTTTATACTCGTGTCATCTTTGGTATGAATACTCCTGAAAGAGACCTCTGCTTTAACATAAGTTTTAGATGTACAAGACCACTGATAGGTATAAATCAATATGGTTTTTTTCATTTTCTTTTATATCTTATAAAGGATAAGGAAAATTTCTATTTTTGGAAATGCTGACACCAGTACATATACATTTAAATTGGATGCTTTTGTTAGCAGCACATTGTATTTAGGCTTTAGATCAGTCACATCATGCACCCATTTTTGTTTAAAGAACACAAGTTCTACACTTGGTCTTTTTTATCACCTTCTTATCAAGTACAAAGGTATCATGCTATTAATATGATTGACCTTTTTTCTTTGCACCTACAGGTACACGTCAGTAATTTTCCTCATTTTACTAAATGTGTTGTCTTTTTCAGCCGAACTGATCCCTACGTCCTCCAGGAACAGCTGATCAAGGACGGAGCCTACTATATAGTAACACCTGAAGGCACTGTCACTTGGGATGAAGAATGAGAATCCTGGGTAAATATTTCAATTGTCTTTACCAATTGATGTATTGATTTAAATCATATTTTATTTACTTTTGTCTCTCTGATCTAAGTCTTGCTTGGGCTAAATTAAAATAGGAATACATGACGAAGTGTAATTACATGTATTATGAATGCATATTTGAACAGATTTTTTCAACACTGTAAGTTATATTAAAATTTTAAAATTGAAACTTAAAGCTGCTTGGTCCGATTTTATACCAAATTTTGAGTAGGCTTTTCAACGATGGTTATGCTAAGTATGTGTATAATAATAGACATTGCAGTAGTTTACCCGGTCAATTAAGCCAAATTTCAAAGAAAAAATTTATGCACAAAATTTGTTAACAAAACAAACCACATAAAAGGGTATCGCGTTATTTCGCTTCATGTTAAAATTTGCCCCTGACGTCGAGACTGGTATGGTTGTATTACGACTTTGACATCGCTATAAATAAAGGTCATAATGTTCAGGCAAATTAAAAATAACATGCATGTGTACATTTTTTTCGCTATTTCTGAAGTTTGCTTTGTTTACAATCGATGCATAACATGCGGGGTGAATAAACCCAATCATTTGGGGGACGAAACCAAACGGTTCCGTTTCTAAACATTCCCGTGATGCACTTTGGTTTGTTTTTTCGTTTGCCCAAAGAGAAATTATTTTTATTTACTTTGAATATTTCTAACTTTGAAAGGAGACCGATTCTGTTGGTGTAAATAGGAGAAAGTCCATAACTTTCTAAGATGTTTGCTTTGTATAGAAAATTGTTTGATACTGTAATAGCCAAAAAATCGGACCAAGCAGCTTTAATATACTGGTCTGTCATTAAGAAATATTTCTTCTTTAGAGTTTACAAATTGAATAATTTTACTAGTTTAAATGTATGTCTGTAGCTCTCTTAAAAATATCCTGATTGACATCACATATAAACAGTAGATTGGAAACTGATTTACTGCAAGCTCAGTATGACTATGTGTGACACTTAGCAATGACTTATCAAATATTTTTTGACAATGCAGTAATGAAAGTATTGTAGACCAGAGCTCCCTACCCTATACTTTATATTATGAGAAGTTTTCAATCTTATGATGTTTGATTTTTATTTACAGGAGGTGAAAGCTGTAGGAGTGATGTTGTGTTATAAATGAAAAAGAACTGTGTTTCAGATCTATATGTTCAATAAACTTTAAAACATTTGTTCTTTGTTTTTATTGGTAATTATTTATAAATATTTTAAAACATGGTAAATAAGTTATGGAGAAGAATTTTGGAGTTGTCCTCCTGTTGTCAGAAGATCTTTGATACTCTTCGCTTTATTCGACTTCTCAATGAAGTTTCTGAAGAAGAAAAAATAACACAACATTAATGTTTTTACTTAAAGCATTGCTTGGCACTTCTACCTCAATACAAGGAACATGTGATAATATGTTATAGGTATCATTCTGACCACTTCAAACCATGAAAACAGCAATTAATGTGCATATGTATGTATATTTCATGATATAAAAACATGGAACAAGTGATATTATTCCTCAAGTATTTTAACTAACCTGACTTTCTTCGTTCTTTCCTCCGTTTACTAGGGTCAAACGTCTCGTATATATTTTCATCATCTGCAGAGATGAAATAGAAGGTGTGTAAAAATATCTGACAATAACTTATATAATATACGTATATAATACCACGCTTAACGGAATTCTATTTTTCCACAACATTTATTTTACATTAAACAATAATTTATGTAGCTAAATTGGCTAAAAATATCACTTAAAATAATTTTTTGAACATTCCTCCATTACTTCCACCACCCCCATGTTTCTCCCTATGAAAGATTTTTTTTTTTCAAATTTTTGGGGGCATTAGTACAGCGCTGATAATCCAGCAAAAATATAATGTGTATCGGTTGTATAAAAGCTGCATTACTGTGCAACCTTCCCTTGCCATTTTTTGTCTCTCCAATACAACGACATTGGCTAAACCACCCCTTCCCTTTGTTTCCTAGCAAAATTCTACCCCATTCCCCCGTACAATGTAGCTGTGTCATACCCTCATTCTTCACGGCATGCTGTACGAGGTCACTCTCGCTGCCGGTCATCAATCGCCCGGGGGAGGAGACAACCTTTTGTAGGTCAATCTTGTCCAGCTGAAGTTCTGTTACAGAACGAATCTTTTTCTTCAACCTCTTGCTTTTCTTCTTTGAGATTTTTTCACTACAGATATGAATGAAAATTGGGTTTGTTAACATTTACAAAATGAAAAATAAATTTGGACACAAAACTGATTAATTTTTTTGTGTTCAAAACTTACGATTGTGCTTCGCTGTACTCGTGGATGTTGCATTCAGAAAACGTTTGTCGAAACGCATAGTCCTCATAAGCACTGTCATTGTATTTGGTCAAATACCCGTATTCGCCCTCGGAAAGGCACTCAACTTCTTCCTCTATCCATTTGTGTCGTCTTGGAAAAATGAAGTAATTTGATGCGAATTGCAATTTGTCTTCCAATCTCAGGGAAATGTCACTTCTGAGAGGAAGCAGAAGACAGAACTTTAAGCGCGCGCTTATTCCCGATTCCCTACGGTCTTCTCGGTGAGGCAAAGGGGAGAGAACCAAAACGGAGTCCGTCACTATATTCTCTATTTCAATTTCACAATCAGTGGGCAGTAAGCACGTTTCTGTGTTGGATGTCGGAATGAAATCAACCGTCAGTGGCACATTGATAGACTTTGACAACACTACATTAATGTCGAACCCCGATTCTTCGCCAGGACTAGGTAACTGAATGAAATCCGCCTCAAGGTCAAATGGTAACTGCAGTTTCTGTCTTGTCTCATCCTCAAGAACTTTTTCACATGGTATAACCTGACACTTCTCGTACGATTTCTTTCCAAGTTTCACATTCACTGTAGAAACATTAAAATTCTTGAAAACAATTACATCTCCTGCTTTTAAAGAAAAATGCTCGGGTACATCGGAAGCAATATCTTCCATCATTTTTATTGACACTTCTTTTTTCAAGTCTAGCGACACTAGCTCGGATAATGACTTAAATCGCCTTAAAGACTTCCTTAACCTGCCTTTTACTCTATCACTGACTAAGAATTTATCACCAGAAATACTGCACAACATTTTCTCAATTTTATCAATTCTATGCACAAGAACTTCCATGCCCGCTGACAAGTATCCTTTGAACTTTTCATGCAGTTGGTCACAATATCCAACCTGGGCTACTACAGGAAAGTCCTGTTTGAATTCATCCACGAATTCCTTAACCACTAATTCGGGCTTGATAGGTTCACCGTATTCAACACTTTTCTCCTCCTCTGGAATCTTAAAAAAAAGATTCGAATCTAGCGCGATCTTCCATCTGACGTCAGTTTCGTCTGCTGGGGAGGCAAGCAGAAACAAGTCTGGGCGCTGCATGTAAATAATTCCTTTAAATGTCAACGGAAGACCGGTGATACGGGATAACGCAGCATCTTTGTTTTGAACATTATCGTACACTGGTAAATGACGCGTAAATTCATTACCAATCTGTTGGCTACCGTCGTTGGCGACAGCGAATTTCTTATTTTCATTTGAAAGTCGAAGAACTCTTTCCACCGCTCCCAAAGAAATAATTTCCTGTAGGGTGTAGGATGAAGGATCGTGTACGATTGTAAAGTTTCCTTGAGATGATAAAGGCAGCAAATGATGCGTTCCTGCAGAATCTTTACACTCCAAACACAAACACATGTCATTCAAAGAACGCGTTTTGCGAATAAAATTCAAAACACAGCCAATCTGTAATGCATTACCATTTTTGGTAATCACTTCCGTATTTGCCTTAAAAACTGTCGGACAGTCAGTCAATAAGTCTGCCACTGTGTTGTAGACTTTTGGCTCCGTTGTGTTGTAGTCCTGTACGACGTGGAATTTGAAACTGTTGTCCACGGGCACTCTCACCTCTCTCCTCGACCCTGCGTCCGCATCATAGAATCGGAGGCCCACACTTTCCACAGCCAGGGTCCTCAGCACCAGGGAATCACCGGCAGAAAACGGGGCCCCAATGAGTCCATGTCCTCCCACGACTTCACTTATTTTTGGAAGTTTAAACGTCTCCACAAATTCTTGTAACAAAATAGCCTCCGACGACATCGTTCGTTCATCGGAGGCCGCCATTTTTGTTTTTAGTTTGACGTTCTACCTGGGGCGATAAACGTACACCTGGAATGTGTAACACAGCCAACCCTTGTCGTGTTGCAACAAGGTCAATAGCTTATCTTTTTATTTTTATTTTCTCTTTCCGATTAACCGAGACCAGAGAGGTAGCAAACATGTAGGGAATTATGGATATAAAAATGATTTTAAGTTGAATTTAACTGTTGGAAGATTTAATTGAATCCTTTATCAAGACCATCATGATATTTTATAATTTCTGCACTTGTAATGGGCAATAAATCACACACGATTTACAAACGCGAACATGTCCAAGTTACAAATTATAGTATTACCTCCGTCTGATGGTCAGCAATTTGTAAAGAGAAACAATGTCGTGTTATAAAAACGCAAGGAAGGGTTGGGGGTACCATTGGGTTTAAGTGCAGCTGCTTGTAATACGAACGGTCGACAAATCAATGTTGTCGTTTATTGATCAGTTTACCAACAGTCGTGGGATACTTTTTGTTTAAACGTTTCCATAATTTTTTTTTACCATTTCCTTCTAAAATTTGGAGAGTTGTTTATTCATGGAATAACAAAAACACTTTTTTTTGTCGCAATTGCGATTTTTAGTGATTGGGACCAATGTCTACAATTAAGTTGGTATGCCATTTGACTAGTGCTGGTTATATTTTGGAGTTACCTTGCTTGTTGTGGGAACGTGTATGTGGTTCATCCAAGGTAATGTGTGTTATATCGTAAAACATCTCAAATGTCTCGAATGTTATTGGTTTTGTCTCTTGCCCAAGGTCATAAAGAAATATTAACCACCACAGAAAGCATTTTAGTCTTATTATTTACATCTTTTTATGAATATATATTCACTTATCCATACTACAATAGAAAGTGAACAAAAGTACATATCTTGTAATTAAATGAACATGTACGTTGCAGAGAAGGAGTGGTTAATTCTTCCATATATATGTATAGAAGGTCTGACGGAACACCTCGACCGATTTTTACATCATCAAAAGATGTAGTCCACGGAATGGTGGAAGGTAAGCTATTTGGAAGCATGACGTCTGTCCGTGGAGTTCAAGCAGTCGTGGATAACGAAATAATTCACGCATAGTAAACCTCAAAACCTCAATGTAAATATTATCTATCATAGGTTTTGAAAAAAAATCACTTTATATATATATACATGTATATGTACTTTTATGTAGCAATGAAACTAATCACAGAAAAGTTATGAAAGCCGACATCCTTATGGTAGTGATTTATATGCTATGCCATATCACGAATTAAGTGTGGTCGTATAGAGGGAAATGGTATTTGTCTTGATCACCATCAATAGATGCCAATTAATTTGAAGTGACATCGATTCTAATTCTAAACAAATTTATAAATACAAAATTTTATCGCATCTGTAGGATTTTTAAAAATACATATATAGATATTTACAAAAAATTTAATAATATCAGTATTGTGAATATTTTGATATACATGTATTATTTTTTGCTACACAGTGCCAATTACAATGTATAAGGCAGACACCAGATGATGACAACAGAACATGCCGAAAAAATCAATGCACAACAAGGACTTTGTGTAGCAGATGACCACTTCGGTTGGTATAAACAGGAGTCACTTACCTGAAAAATGATAAAATCATGTGATTGATCATACTCTAAAAGCAAGTTTATAACCCTGATTTCATCTCTTTCACAAGATCATGTAGTAAAGACATATTCCAACTACTTACTGTAATTGTACACGGCAACTCTAGATGTCCTCACCTCTTACCAGGATTTAGGGGGATCATTTCCGTTGAAAAATAATATTACAGTGTATATTACGATTGCAATCGTTAAAATATTTAAAAATAAAATATAGAGGTACTGAAAAATTAAAATCACTAAGAATTCTAAAGTTTCAGATATGTCTCTGAATTTTTAAAACGTTTACTATGGTTTTTATCGATAAGTATTTTGCCTTTATCGTTCTCGAGTATGAAAATACTAATGAAAGAACAATCTCAGAAACTGGCAGATTCTATGCCAAGCACAAGTATCTGAATTTTACAGTTCTTTGTGTATCTTACTCAAAATATGTATACTTGAACCTACATAGTAACTTCGTGAAGCAATAAAATTATTGTCGCATTTTGGCAATTTTCACATTTTTATATACCTGATATTTCAAAATTAGGACTAAATTTTAGTAAATTTACATAGAAAAATCTACCCCAGATTATGTATTCTTGATTGCAGTCATTGGGTTTTTGTTGGCATGAATATGTACTATATTAAGGTGTGTCATTATTCCAAATAAGTACTACTTAGAGCTTTCTAATGCTTTTGAACATTTTTTAGTAGGACCATGATATTATAAAGTTGGTTATTCGTTATGAAAAGTTGGGCTGTGTTTGAATGTTTCTGTATTTTTGAACCAGGTCTGGTTTGGCACATACGTGTTTATTTGTCAAACGAGAGTGTTTTTGACCCTTTGCATAAAAGACTAACTGATATCTTATTTCTTTTACGAAGATATGTTCATACGTGGTTCTATGTTCCGTAAATAACACAAAATGGCTATGACTTCAGGACCAGAACAAACAACAAAAACAAAACGGCACAGCATAAAAGCCAAAATATGTAATGGTCTCACGATTTAGCTTCAGCCTCAAATAGGTTCAGATAAAATAAGAGATATTTTTTTTTCATAGATTTATATAAAAAAAAAAAAGACCAGGTTTTAAGGTTGCAAGACCTATATAAAAAGATATTCGACAAGATACATGAGTAAAGTATACGTATTCACTTGGCTAGTAACAAATGTTTATTTGATTTCATTGATATTTTAATAAAACTTGCATTTATCATTTTTTAATATTTTAGAAAAATTAGACACTGTGCCGGATAGTTATGCCAGTGGAGGTATTTTTGCAACCGTCTAAGGTGCTGTTTCCAACAAAATCATATAAATGTATGTCGTATGATAGATCATTTCCTACAGAATGTTACCATTTTTGTTTTAAGTGTATCTTACCTAACAGAGATATTTATATATAAGAATTAAAATCTCCCAGAAAAAATGATAATTTCTATTGGAAAAACATTTTCCCTACAGGGTGAATAAAAATTCCTAACGTCATAGGATTTTAAATCCGGTCGGAAAATTAAACTTCTTTTCGAAAATCAACTGTTCAATTTTAATTTCTGTCGGAAATAATATTATCCTAAAGGAGATAAATTCCAAAAGGATTGTTAGAATGTCCTTAGAAAAAAAAAGTATCCCTTAGGAATTATAATTTTCCATGAGTTTTAAAGGTAAATATCTCATCTGTCCGGTGGGAAAGTTATGTACTCTCTAGGAAATAGTCCAACATCTGGCAAATATAAAACACTGAACATTAGACCGGTCCACAAATGCCACCTTGACACTGGCAAAATTATCCGTGTTAGTTATTTTATAGTCAATGAACTTGTATTTCTCATGAATATCTCGAGAAATGTATGTTCATGTAAATATAATAATAAATTTCATATACCGTTCATAATGAGAATCTAAATCTTTATGCAATATCATGGACCTCACCGGGTCCTGCTGTGATGATCAACATCTAGCAAAAACAATGCTTGTCTATAACATAACCGTAAAATAATAATTCACTACATGCATAGAATGCAATTGGATATGACTTCAATTTCGATTGATTATATCATAAATGTCTATACATAGGATATATAAAATAAAATACATGCATGTAAAAAAAATGATATACATTGTTATTGCATTGAATCCCTGATTTGCATGAAATGTACAAGAATATATCACGAGATTAGACAGGATTAGATGTCGTTCGTTGTCTGCATGAACACCGTCGTAGAGCATATATTCCGAAAAACAGAAAATGGCCGAGAGGCATTGCAACAAGCAACACGGCTAGACAGTATGCTAATGTGGTGCCTGGAATGGTCCAGTCTAAAACTGGGTAAATATACGGTTTGTTCTGGTGATTAGTTCCCCCGGCCGCGTAATATACCGCAGTAAATACGACATAGGTTACTCCGAATAAAATTCCGTGTACAAAATGGTAGAATCGGACAGGAACGGATGTGACGCTAGCGTTGACAATGACGTAAATAGCGTTGACACCATGTGTAAATGCGTCTACGACAGTCACTAAACCACCTGGAATATAAAATTGAAAAAAAAAATAAAATTGAAAGTTTTCTTTAATTTCTTTGGTCTTTCTACCACAATTCATCCTTGGAAATTTGGCATAAGAATCAATGCGTCCGATTTTGGTTCTCCATGATGGCCAAACACATGTTTACAAACGTAAATGTAGTTAAATTTGTGGAACAAATGAGTTACAAATACAAATAATTTTACCAAAAAAGGGGTATCTGAATTGCACGGGATTTCGTGTTAAGGTGTTTTTTTTTGTTTTTTGTTTGTTTGGTTTTTTTTTTTGCACGACCCCTTACCATTATAGACCAGCCCCCAGTACGTGAGGGTGACAACAACAGCAGAAGAGTTAGCAATGTTGAAGATGACCCAGTTGGCTTTCAAGTACCAAGTCATTTCGTCGGAGATACCTAATGAAGAAAAACATAAAACAAGTTCAAGGCGAGGTTCCTTATGAAAAACTGTTTGTTCATCCGTCACTAAAGGGAAAGGTTATATATAATCAAATGAAATAATCAATTCAGATGATTTTTGACTGTTCAACAAAAAAAAAATTATAAATGTCGGACATTCATTAACTTTGATAATTCTTTAAGTAAAACAGCAAGTTGTAACCACCATTTTTAATGTCCACCCTGCAGAAGTTGATGTAAACCACACAGGCCGCGTCCACGAGGGTAGAGACGGTCAGGACGAAGTAGCACCAGTCGGTCAGGAAGATGAACCACTTGACCTGTTGTTCCGGGTCATCCCCTGCCCACTGCCAGCTGTACACCCCGCTCAGTATGATCCAGATCACGTGGTACACGGCCCAAAACAGGCGCCATGTCAGGTAGGCTGGCACACTTCCACAGTGCTGAAATTGATGGAGAATATGTTCATCAACCTACATCTACATTGTATGTATAGTCTTGGTGTTAAAAAAAGCTTACTTATACTGCCAGGTCTTTGTCTAATTTTTCTTGCATATCAAAATTCAGGATTGTCTTTAAATTAAGAAGTATTTTATCCGGTATAAAAGATAAAAAGAACAAAGGATTACATAACAAAAATGTTTTTAGTGGAATTTCGGCATTCAGCATTCGATTTAAAAATGACAGAAAAAAGGTTCAATTTTGGAGATAACATCAACTTTTAAAAATTTATCGATATTTATTAAAACAACAAGTTCCTATTGTATTCGAACTCGGGAACTGTGGGTAGACCGAAGCAATATCCATTGCGCTACAGTGATAAACACCCAAGTTTGGCAACAGTTTCACTATAGGTTAAAATTGTGGCCATGTTGTGATGTAATGTCATGAAAAGTAAAAGTAATGGGGTGTCGAAGACCCTTAATGAGCAACTTTTGTTATATAACAACAATTAGCCTTAAATGAACAATGAAGTTTAAATATTTTAACACAAATAATCCACTGTTGCATAAACACGTTATTTGTCAGCTCTTTAGAAAAGCTATGTACATGAAGACAATTTATTTTTGCATTATGGTAAAAATATAGGTTACAAGATATTGGTGAATATTTCTTATATGTACATAAAAGCCCGTCTATTTCCGTAACTGTAAAGGGTCAAGCACGACGTACACATGTACATGTAACACCGGCTACAACGACATTCAAACAGTGGCCTATTACAAAATGACTTAGAAACAAAGTTGTTTATCACTATAATAGTCCTTTTTTCAGAAAGTTCTTAACTTACAAATACTGATTTGCTAACTGTCTCGATTACATACTTTGTTTAAAACTAGCTTCATTAGATTCATAATTTATCCAACAAAAATTGATCTACCAAGTATGTAGAGGTTAAAACATTGTTGTCCAAGAAGCTTAGTGAAACTTGCATCCCCCGGAAATATACATGTTTACTTGATGTGTATTTTTCCTTTTGACATATTTTCATTCTATCAATATGTATTATGACTAGTTTAATACGTTAGAAGGACAATACATACAACTGTATACATACATGTACACCAGGTGATGGCAGCAGAACATCTTAAAACATTCGGTGTACAATACAGTAGCAAAATTACTTTACAATGAAGATGAATACGAGTCGCTTACCTGAAAGGTGATAAAATCACGGGGGCGATCATACTCTAGGAAAAGGTTTTTGAGCCTGAATTCATCTTTAGTACAGGGCTTTGCAATTGGTGAGTCCATCGCTCCATACTCTGAGATACGCCTGATCTGTTTGTTATAAGTATATCCGGGTCAACATGAAAACAACAAATTCATGCATGACGGCGGTCGAATGAAGTTGACCTGGATAGAAAATGCGTTCCAGAGACCTGATCAAGCATGTAAATTAGATTATAATTGCAAATGTTTAGAAAAGGTTGGAAATTAAATAGTTTATAAACCTAGTTATTATGTTTTAATATATTAAATTAATAAAGAGAGTATTGGATTAAGACACTTGTGCGGTCGAATGACCATATCATAATTTAAGTTATCCGATTGGCGTATCTTCTATCATCTGTCATCAGTTGCTCTGTTATTTGATTTTTCTATTGGAATCGGTCAAAAAGTATTTCTCACGTCGACACCACAGGCACCCGAGATATATTTTTGTCATAATAAAAATCATATTAGATAGGGAGTATATAATTTTTATTATGAGAAAAATAAATGCCAGTTGCCTGTGGTCGACACGATGTACAATGTGAGATAACGCGCGCGGAAAGCTGACATGTTTTTCAATTGTTAACAGACTATTTATGTATTTTTTTTCCATGTATCATATTTGTATATATCAATAAATCAAACCTACATTGTATTGATATCAATTGATGAATTTAAACAAAAGAAATTGCAAGCAAATATCTCTCTAAAATTAGAACATAAACCAATGATTGATTTTGAGATTTATTTCATATAAGAATAATACCGGTATAATAATATATATATGATTAATACATAGAAAAATATATATGAATTTGCATCAAAATAACACATTTTTAACCATGTGACCATCCATTCTCAAGTAAGACACACTCTCTATCACCAGTTGCTCTATATCGAGGTATCACAGACGGATTTCATACAGAACACGTGCTACATAAAACAGAACGCACGTGTCGTACAGAACAGAACGTGTCATCCAAAAAACATACAGAACGGAAAGTGTTATACAGAACAGAAAGCACGTGTCATACAAAAACATGAATCATACAGAACGGAACACGAGTTATACAGAAAAGAACGCACGTGTCACATAGAACACACGTGAAGCACCGTGGATTTCGGTTGCTATTATTTTGTTCTGACTATATAGTATTGCAAATGATAAATAAACCGTCACATAAGTCTTTATATATAAGTATAAAGATATTAATAATTCAGAAAAAGAGACAAAGTGAATATGACACAACAAAAATACAGAGAACGGATATACAATGGCCGAAAGTGGGTCAATCCACATCGAACAGTAGAGGAAGACCCAAGTGACAAAGGAAACCAGCTCTTAAACGAACGATAACTCTACATTCAGGATGTTTTTAGTATCATGTTACCTCTATATATGTAATTAATATATCAATGAAAATGGTATTAGATTTACAATTTGAAAAAAAAATCATTGAACAAAAATATGTGTACGTGTTCCATTTGTCGAAATACGAGCTTCATCGTAAAAATGAATCAATTTTGGCACGCAAAGTTAAGGGAATCCATAAATATCCAAGAATATGTTAATGATACTGATAAATATGTCGAATGAGTTACTTATAAATTGATAATGCCACATAAATTTAGAAAATATACATATATTTCAAAAAAAAGAAGTATCTTCCGTCTGTTTTTAAACAGACAGAAGAACAATATATTTTTATCCTTTACCCACATTTCACGATGATTAGAGATCATTTCATTCCTGTTTATCTTTGATAATCGAGTGCTTCGCACTTCTTTGTAAAGCTTTGGTTACAGACCCTGATAATAAACGCAACGGTGATATTTACAACATGAACGGTACATTCTTTTTGGAGGATTTGCTCTTGTCCCTGAAGTACGAAATGATCGGGTTCTTGATTCCAATTGTCTCTAGATCAGCGTCTTTGAGTGAGGAAAATTTTTTGCCGGTGAGTCCCTTTCTCTGTAAGTGATTCACAATTTTGTCCTCCACTCCCATATGACGGAAGAAAGTAATCATTTCCTCTGTGTTGAAAGACGATAAGTTTCCATCCTTTGGGATTGTTATTTCGTTTTCAGGAATAAACCTCGAGACAGCTGAAAAATATAGACATTTATGTAATTATTACACCAGACAAGCTTGTCTATCAGTTAAAACACTAAATCTAGATTTTCTAAATTCTTCTCGGTGTGTTTGAATTTCAACATTCGATTAAAAGCTGTGAAAAATGCTGCCTTATATGGGAAATTTGGATGGATTCGTGTTCATATTTCGAACTACTGTATTGATATTGCAATCATTAGTAATTTATAAAAAAAAAAAATCTTTCCCATACATCACACTGCCACCTCTAATAAGTGTATGTCAAAACTTCATACACTTACGAAAACGGCCAAAGGACGACAAGGATAACAATTTACAATACCGGATCTAAAGGGGGTTGGGCTGTTGGTCATAAGGACCAATATGTTTTTCTCCTTTTCTCAGTCATTAATAAACAACAAAATGAATATACATATAACTTTCATACATCTACCAGTATTCAATTCATGTATCAACATCCGGACTAAAATTTACTGAACTGTGTTAGTTTATAAGAATCTTTGCTCATTGCTGCATACATTTTTATGAACTGTGATTATGTACTTTCAACTGTTTAGTTGTCAAATAAACTATTATTATTATAATTATTATACATTATAACGTACTGGTATCTAGATCCCACAAAAATATTTTGTGGAATATGTGCAATCCAAATACAATTGACGTTTCCTACGCGGGTCTCAGCAAGATGAACTTCCAAGTTACATGTGCATTTGTATGTTGACGGCAAGAGTCAAAGGTGCCGTGTTCTAGCAAATGCTGAAAAGTGTACAAAATGTAGTTGGGAAAAGGAATGAATGTGTCAAGTCTAGTAAAGGTCACTTACTATTGCTTGGTGGTCTGCTTGTTCGAATTCGGGGAGGAATCTTGTCCGATCGTGGAGGATCTTTAGGGAGCGGGGGTGGATGTTCTATTTTTGGAACTGGGGGTAAACCTCGACTGCAACCAGAAACATTAACATAAGTACATTTATAAAATTATTTCTTGATTATTTTCTACAGCAATTCGATGGACAACCACCGCCTCTTTTCTTTTAGGTATACTCGTATGGAAGGTGGTGTTCAGGTTTCGCCATCTCTTTCAACAAAAAAAACCAACTCAAGTGTGACCAAGAAATTATGGTAATTTGGGAAAAACTTGTCAAAAAGGCACACAAAATTTTGTAAAGGCGTTACTATTTAAAAAATAAACAGCCTGAGGCCACGTCTTTACGCTATGTCCTTGGGGGTTCTGACAGTTATGTGTTGTCATTGATGTGATCAATACCACAACTGTTTATTTTTTACAGTTTTCGTCATTGAAAAGACGCGAGAATAATTTTTAAAACAGCAGGTAGTGGGCATTAATTAAAGGAGCTCCTTAATTACGCAACACAATGAGGAATTGGTGTGGGAGACATTCTTGTGACTTTCAATGAATATCTCTCTCACCTTGTCTTCTTAACAGCCTAACTGAAGATAAACAATGAATTTATTTAAAACTTACTCAATCCAAGGTGCCAAATTGCGTAGGCAATTTATTGTGTCTATATCCCCTAGTAAAAGATGATCAACAATGAAAGGGATTTTTAAAACATCATGATGGTATTTTATCACCGATCGCTGTCCGAATAGAGTGGACATTCATTTGCCACAGTAAATCATCACCAGAAGTATTCCAAAAGTACTAAATAAAATCTCAAGACAATGAAAAGGAATATAATGCTACAACAATGTTCTCTACTTTTAAATATTTCAATCCAGTCGATTGTAATTGGATTAATTTCAGAAGGTGGCTTTACGACTTAATAAAATAAGTAGGTGTCTAGCATATGACCACTTCTTTGGCAAGGGGCGTGTGAAATGGGGAAATCTAATGGAACATTCTCAATATCAAACAAAAGACACTGACATGCATCTTTACAAACATTACATTTTTGGATTATAGGCTACACAATATTTTTTTGAGGCTGTTTTGATTAAACAATTCTAAATTTTAAATAAATATTATTGTGTCTTTCTCTCTCCGTAAACCATCGAATTCAGCATGAAATTCTATGGTTGGAAAAGATGACAAAACGATAGGCTTTTTTTTTATCGTGTGTTATTCGGATCAGATGACTAGATTCCGTCAAGATGTCAGACTGATTATTTCCGAAATAAAAGCGGGTGTAAAGTTAGTCGGCGGGGAACAGCTTTTTTCTCGGGTGTAGGTCCCCAACGCTGGGTAAACACCAGTTAACCAGTGCATTAGTTTGATGGATCGACATTTTTCCCCCAACTGCTAAGGATAAATATTGTCGTTTCAACATACGGTCAGACACAATATTTGCATGTGTGTTGGAAACTATAAATAATCCATTACTGCTATTCAAAGATAAAAACCTGTCTGGCGAGATTTTATGTTTATATCCTCCATTGCTTCGTTGATTTTGAATTATTTTAGAGGGAAATGGGCGTCTTGGTTGAATTATAAAAGTAGAAAACTAGGTGTTTACCAAACAACATAAATTGAACTCAAAAGAGATCTTGATTATTATTTTTAAAAATGCATACAAATTTACAGACACAATATGAAGAAAAGATTATCATGTTCCTTTCTAATACATTTACATATTAATGCATTTTCTTCATTTTAAAAATAAACATATATGGAATTCAAACATTTAATATTCCTTGTTACTCCCAAAAGACAAAGCACACCTGACAATGCGCGTGCTGGATGACTTACCTGGTGAGGTTTTGTGTGGACGAGGTGGTGGAGCTCTCGCTCTGTTTGTCCGTCTCTGTGTCCGAGTGTCCGTTGGTCATGTTCCCGTTTACGTGTCCGTTCATATGAGGTCTACTCTTGTCACACTCTGCCATTTTACCAATTACCCCTCCTTATATACAACACGGACTTGCCGTATTGTGTGTGTGACGAAATTTTGTTCAACCTGAATTCATGCCCAAGCATGCGTGAAAGCAGTCAATCAGGCCTGAAAACCATTCAAGAAATGAGGTCATTTTTTTCTATAGGTAGAGAGGCTTTTGTGTTTGGCTTTACTCCTCTTGATGACGTTTAATGACACACGAATTTGCGAAGGCGGGTATCACCTTAGTCATCTGGAAACAGGAGCCACAGGGGTTAACGTTTTATATAAACAAAAGAGTTCACCAAGTAAAATGGAAGTAAACCAATCTATATATCGATTTATCTCGGTAAACAACAATGAAAACATGAATAATATGAAAACAATTCTTAGAATAATTATTATTAATGTTTGTTACATTTTTGGCGGTGATAAAAGAATATTTAACAATTCACAGTCATGTATAGTAAATTTTTTTATTAATAAAGAACCATATCTTGTCCCCCCCCCCCCCCCCCCCCCAACATTTGGATAAATTACTGTTTTTCGTTAGATGCTCTGTTACATCATGTTGTTTAAGTTGAAAAATAATGTCAATCTCATTTTCTTATTTTTTTATATAATTTTTTACTGTAACATTTCATAGAGAAAACTTGTATACCTTTTTAAATATCAATGACAATCTACATGCATATTGGTTGTCATGACATCGAGATGCCGGTAATCATTGAAATAAATATTATCCTATAAACTTATTATATTACTTTTATTTTTTAACTCCAAATTTCATATACAATGCATATGATATAAAATTCTTAAAAAGAAAACCACGCATGCAATTATTACATACAGCTTTAAGTGACTTACTGACCCGATGGGTTGGGTGTAGTGTAAAATGTTTTTCTCTCTTTTTGATATTGGATGTTCAACTAAACATGCCATTTTATTAAAAAAAACCCAGAAAACAACAAAGGACTGGCTTACTTACAAAGACTTATTATTCGGACAATGTATGACCAAACATACAAGAACCTTGTTCAAACCCACAGGCACAAAGCGCTATTATACAGTTACGCCTGTTCTAGTCCAAGCAATGTATAACTAGCACGTATAGAAAACGTCATGAAAGCAGTGCAATTTTTCATAATAACCTACAAGAATTTATTCTTTAAATCTCTAAAGAAACTAATGAAGGATTCAACACGCAAAAACAACGTTGTTTTGATTATCTGGTTTGTTCAGAAAATTACCAGAGGGCACTTTGCAGATCAGCCGAAGTTTATCGGATGATTTCTGTGATAAATCTGACAAAATGAATGTAAAGAATTATCATTTTTAGAAGTCTGCCGATTTTAGCCAGTAATTGCTATTCACTTTGTTAACATTTGCAGTTAGCATTAGCTGGTATGCCTGGATTTGAAGGCCAGGGGTATTTATGGTCCTTTGCAATGCAATTCCGTCTAAACAAATGTATTATCTGTTGAGAACGCACTCAGATTTGTGGGGATCCGAGTCTTGTCTTGTGGTTTTAGATACACGAATATCAGTACCCCTGGTACAGCAATAATTGTCATTAGATACACGATTATTGGTTACATACTGTTGACATTTAAAGACAACAATGGTGACAAAGGACAAGGAATTCCAAGAGGAGAAGAGCACCGGATAGTAGTCCATGTACTCAATTTGTCTATACAAGTATATGTACATTACATATAGAATTACTGAGTAGTTATGTTGACGTCCCATGATATATATTTACTATTTAAGATACATTTCAGTTTATCAGTTAAAATATGTCTTTGAAACTACAAAGAAGTATTACTTGAAATGGAAGACTGCTTTCACATTTCTCTTGACCAATATGAAGCAAACCTTTCACCTAAATGGAATTATACCAGTATAAGAAAATAATTTTTATTTTTCAGTATTTTATTCAAATATGCAAGCTTTTATCAGATGGGCAAGCTTATTCAAATGGGCGTCATCTTTAGATATCGGGGTATTGTGAAGACAGAGAGAAACGAGTTATGCTTTCTTTTCAAAACTGGTTGCAATTTCCATGTGTATTTATATACGTATGCATCATTTACAAAGAAGAAGTCTATAACCCAACGCGTTATGCCCATTATGTCGTTGTTTTTGACATAACCTCCATTTGAATAGAGCTACATGTACGTTGTTTTAGTAGAGACAGGTAGAATTTTCACGCACTCTTATTGCTATATGTATACATTAAAGGATATTGATATACAAAATATTTGATTGGGTATATATATATGTAATAATGAAAATTAATTTAACAAAGGTCTTATATAGTTATGAAAATAGGAGGAATGTGTCTCTATATACATAAACATTAAATATTCAGATTGGTTAAATTAAAGCTTAATTCACAAAGAAATTGCAGTCTGCTACCACTCATCGAGAATCTGCCTTTAGCAAATGTCCTTTGAATATGATGATTAGTAATGTAAACACCAGACACTGTGTCAATATCACACGTATACCCCGGACATTTTCTATTCCTGAGGTAGCTGCAGTTATAACATGAAACTAGTCCGCCCCTTATTTGACCTGTCCCTGAAATGAAGAATGATGGGGTTTTTGATTTGCAAATCTTCCAGTGTTTTGTCCTTAAGTTTCGCAAATTTCCTTCCATCCAGCTCTTTGCGATGAAGTCTCTGAACTATTTCCTCGCTAACTCTCATGTATCTGAAAAACGCGGCCATTTCGTCCACACTGAAGCCTTGTAAATTGCCGTCCTTGGGAATCACAAGAGAGGTGGGATCCACTGTAAACGAATGTAAAGAAGAGATCAGCAAGAACTTAACTTTGAGTATGTTTATCTATGTAAATAACTTGTTTACATAATATTTTGTCTTTAGCACGTTAAGTACACATTCTTATAAACTTTAGAGTCAATGTCTTTTAGCCCAATCCATTCTCCTATTCAACCAATAAACCATCTGTTTTTACCAGAATGATGCCCTGTAAGTTCATAAGTTCATGAAATGGACTTACTGAATATCGGGGCCCTAGTCGGGACTGTAGGGGTTGCCAGCGGAGCTCTGTGGATAAAAAACAAATCATGTCAATCAGTTAACTGGATGTACACGATGTATATATATATTTTTAGAAAAATACATGATTTTCAAATTAGCATATACAAGATTTGTTAATGAAAATGTACGATATTTCCGAATCATACATACAAGATTTTAAAATTAATTTCACTTTTTCAGATGACGCCCATTCTTATTGAAATTTTTGAAAAATAAAACAGATCTTCAAATCAGATTACTGGTAAATGAGATTTTCGAATGAAAATATGCAATATTTTCAAATCCAAATCATAGATCTACAATGTTTAAGAATGAATTATTTCACAGATTACGACAACTCGTTGACTATTCAACGAGAGAGGACAGATGAAATTAATCTTCTTCAGTGGCTGTAGACCTACCCATTGCTGAGGCTGGCGTACGTATTCATCCCGTCTTGAGGACCTAGGACCTCGTAATTACGGGTCCTATTTTTGGAGATTCTGGAAGCTGCTGAACTAGTAGGAGAGGCGCGGATTTTGTGCAGATGTTTTAACCTTTCGGCCTCATCCTTAAAAAGAGGCTGGTTTAGTTGCTCGGCGGGGTTACCTCCTGTCTTGTCTTCGTCGTCATCTATTTTGTATTTTTTCATACGCTCGTTCAGACTTTCGCCATCATGGAATCCATTTGTGACCGGTTCCTGGTTTTGTGATGTCGCCATTTCACATTCTCAAGAATTTAACAATCCAAATAAGTAAACATATATTAACGATGCACAATTATGATAACATAATTTCAGACTGATGTGATTTCCAAAAGCACTGGAATCGAAATGTTTTTGATCATATCCCTCAATCGGTTGATGTATTCGCTCAGTGTTTCTCACAGAAAAAAGTCAATAATGACCGATATTTCGCTTTTAAACTTCTAGTGTACTAGTACAAACACGTCCGTCACACAAAATCCATTTAAATCCACCAATTCTACGATTATGTGGCGTTTTAAACTCTCTGTGCATTATGACCACGGTGTATTCATACATACATAAGATCCCAATGGTTTCTCTTCTACGTACATCTTTCTATTGTCTTCTTTTACAAAACTTTGAAAAAAGAGGCCAAGTCGCACTTCTTTCCATGAACCACTACCTGAAAAGGAGGACACGACTGGCTGCACAGATAGATTGGCCCTATATCATTCATCCATTTACTGAATAGATGTGATGTAAACACAAACACTTGCTTTACCCTATCTATGTCGATTTGACAAAAGGTTGGTGTCACATAGCCCTTGTATTGTAAAGACAATTTGAAGACCCACTGATCTAGAAATCTATGGCTCTGAAATTCGATATCATTTAGGCATTTAAATTTTCCAATTACCAATCAGTGTGGAATGCCAATCCAATCACTTTAATAATGAGGAAGATGAGCTGTTACACAGATATCAATTACACAATCATACACGTACGGTTTTCCCAATAAACCTCCTCTTTTTATGAACAAAGACATACCACAACTCAAAAAAATACAGACAAAAGAACAATTCAATACAGTATATGGGTAGCTACATGTACCTAATATTCAGGAAATTACTTATTTCTGGTATTCATTTGGTAACAAGCCAGCGATTAGGTCACATACACAACCACCTCAAGTGTTTTAAGCCCCCTCCCCCTCTCTTCCTAATTCTTAACCTTTCTTAATTTGTAAAAACGTTTTATAATAATTTGATATAACAGAAAAAATGTATTTATCCTTTATATTGCATTACAAGAACATTACATGACTAAACTATTTCCTACATTGCCCCAGGTATTTGATCTCTGGACTTATGTTTTATTTTTTCGACGTACTAATATGTATATATTCCAAAGAAAAAAAATGACGGTTTATTCCTGAAATTGTACGTTGAGGGTAAACCGTTTTTCACTATTTCTTTGCATCGGGTACAATTCATCATTATGTTTGTTTGTATCGTTGAGAACATGAATTTACTCAGCCTCTGAAAGGAATAATGCGCGACCAGGGGTCCAGACCCAGAGATAATTGCTTTTGATTTGTTTCCTTTTCTTCGATGAGACTTGTGTTTCATATATTCGCATCTCTGAGAGAGGAGAAATCTCAAACTCGATAAGAGGAGTATATGAAAAGTAATGAATATATGTGCAATAAATGCCTATTGTTAGCTGTATTTCATTAATAAAAACATATAGATAAACCTCATCACAGACATTAAAAATATTTCTCCCGAAATTATCGATGTCAACTGGTATAAGCATACCAACACATTTTAAAGAACTACAATACCATAATTTATTGGCTGCATCTACGCTCCAAAATTTGTCATGATATATATCAAGTATGATGAAGATCAACAAAAGCTTAGGAGATGAACCACTGTATAGAAATATTATCTTATAACACAATATTGGCACTTTTCATGGAAATATTTTAAGTCCGTACACCAAACAAACAGGTTAGAGCGGTAGAGACTAGTTTGGATAAATGAATCGAGCTTTGGGGTTATGTTTAAAGAAATGTTCTTTTTTGACTATACGTTTAATTTAAAGAAATGTTATTTTTTTACTATACGTTTAATCAGAAATTTTCTTTCGCAAGCTATATAAAGCAATGCATTCATTTGATTTATACATACATGTATATTTGATTTTTTTATCTAACCATAAGTATCTGTTCTCTTTTCTTTAAAAATAAATCAAACTATGAATTCATCAGAAGCTCTTCGTATGATCGACTGTGGATTCGATCTTCCACTCATTTCCAAGAGAAATTTCACTGGGCCACATGTACTTGAAGTGTGAATACGAATACCCCCCCCCCCCCCACACACACACACACTTATTGCGGAGTAATTTCTCGGTTATGCGTGGATTCTCCGTCTATCACATTCATATTTAATTGATGCAATCGTTTTACACTTTCGTAGATTGACCTCCTATGATTTGATGAAATACACAAGGTAGGTGGCCAATCTCTAAAACGTAAGAAAGCTGTAAAGTGGTTTCATCACTCGAAATACTTATGTGATAGACAGCGAGTCCACACATTTCGGAGAAATTATTCTTGCAAAAATCAGTGGGAGAAGCATCTACAAGGTGCCCGTATTGTACCTACATAGTTTTTCTTTTTGTGCATGATTAGTGTACGACAACGATAATTTTGGTTTTGCGATGCACTTTGAATTTATGTCCAAGATTCTTATCTTTATATTTTATTCAAAATACATTTCAATCACGCAAATTAACGCTATAATACATATTAATTGCAGAAATTATAACTGAATTCCATTTTAAATGCACTTAAAGAAAGAAATCTTGGTCCTGTCCCACAATGGTGGGGTAAGCTTATTTTACTTATCCCTTGTGCCAAGTCATTGCTGTTTAAAAACATAGGTAATCACAGATTACAAGCTCACCGAGACCAGGCATCACTTTTATGAGGCATCACCTTTATGAGACCACCTTTATCATATTATATGAAAATCATAGTTAATGATCTTGGATATTCATGGATACTGTAGAATGATTTGACACAATATGTATATCATATGTTCACAAATTGTTTGATAATCATATGTAAATTTCATACGGTATTGTAAGATACAATGTTTATCAATACACTAATATAAAATACGATATTGCATCCTATGATACTAAACAATATTGTGTCATATGATATATCATGATACAATATAATTCTGTAATATATAATGATACAATATATTTTAACATATGATATGACAATGTATCAAGATATCATATTGTTTCATAATATGATACGGTATTTTATCATGTTAAACATTGTATTTGATCACATAATACAATATTATAACATATAATATCACATAATGCATCACAACATTGTAACTTATGATATTATATTGTATGATATAGTATAATATCGTTTTAAAAATAGCAAATATTTTTCCTACGTTGTATAAGAAGTAGGAAGCGAGTTGTGATTGATATATAATTTTACTATAAAATCGCAGCATATAAGAAATTTTCTTCAAAACTATTGTCTTGGAAATTCATTTCAGTCCGATGCTTTAAGAATGATATAAAATTTGTCAAAATTTATTTGCATAACCATCTAAACACTTAAACAACTAACCTCCATCTCGTGGATAAAAAAAACACAAGAAAGAAACCAAAGTATAGTGTGAAAAAAAAACGCCATTTCATGTTTTATTATAAAACATATCACATCTTTCATCTATGCTTCATGTACATAACACACCGTATTACAAGTATTACACCTTCCCCCAATCACAGTCTTGTATCAATAATGCTCTTAATACAATAAATAAATACATAAGGATCCTGCACATGTACTGGTGAGCTGCCCATGGTAGCCATGACAACAACCTCAAACTTCCTTTGGCAGTTTACATGTTAATGTCTCTTGTAAAACATATATAGACCTCACGTTCAGATCTAGTACTCCAAAAAATCACTGAAAGTAAACCAAAGCAAAGTCCACCATTAACGCTTGTCTAATCATAAGGAAATAAATTCAACTTGTTTTAAATTAAACAAATATGCAGTGATGTGACTAAATGTATTTTTCACAAATATCTCTAACAGAACATTAATGTTCTGTAATGTTCATTTATATATAGCTTGTTTTAATATCTTAGTTCAGGGGTGAAGGTCATGAGTATTTTAAGGGGGTGTATAAATATAATTTTTAAACACAACATTCAAAAAGATTGCTGTCAGAGATTGACAATTACACTGATAATAATGCTGTGCATTGCCTAGAGCCGATCACCTAAATTTCTCAAATTTCTTCCTATCTTGTACATGAATAACTCTTAAATTACATCCCTTCTAAATATTTCAAACATTTTGATTTCTTAATGTGTAGTACTTCATAAAACACAAGTTGTGTTACATAAAAATATACTCTTTTTCAATCACTAAAAGGATATCTAATTGAAAATCCCTATTCATGATACATAAAAATGCAGATAAAAAATATCAATGAAAACATTATCAGGACATCAAAAATATACAATTAATTTGAAAGTGACATATTAATTATCCTGATAGCCAGCAATTCCAAACTAAAGTCATTTTACACAATAATTATAAAAATAATCATGTTTACCTGAATATAAAAAATTCATTTGTTCATTCTTAATCCTTCATCAATAATAAGATGGTTAGATACAAAAATAAGCATTTGTATTGAGAAAATAAATACATGTAGCTTATTTCTCATTATTTTATAAACAGTTGTGTTTACAAAAGTTAGATATGTGTGTACTTAAATAATTAAATACTGACTCTGGTTTCATGTATCAATTTTTGTGGATTTAGTCAAATGCTCAGTTTGAAGAATACATAAATTTGTGGACAACAGCTCTACCAATACAAGTTTTTGTCATGTTTCTTACTTTTATTTCATCGATCCATTTAACAATGAAATCAACAAAAATTAGTGCTCCACAAAAGAATGATGAAACCACAGTAAAAGATTTCTTTTCGCTTATATCTAGCTTTCTGATTTAGACACATTCATACATTAATACCAGTAATGCATTGTTTTATGTATCCAGTTAAACCCTCCAGGCATCAGACTCATTATATCATGCTATTTAAACATGCACTACACCTGTGTCTCTTTGGGTAGCTTAGCAAGCTGAGGAAGCCATTGAAATACATTTTCTTTAAATTTTAATATGCTACTTAAACCAATACAATTTTCATTTTTAAACTACATTTGACTATCTTAAGCTAAGATATTAACAAGGAAAGTACCATCCTTTGATGTCTTTAGAACTCTGGTAAAAATGTGCATTCAGTGGTAAAATGACCAAAATAACCTATAAAACATTGTACAAGTAATTTATCTTGTACAAATACTGAAAGATTAAAAGAATTCGAAATAAAAATAATGAAGTAATTTCAAATCTGCCTACTTACAATTACATATACCAGGTATCTTTATTTACTTTATTGGCTGTGAAAAAAAAAAATATTCATTTTTTTTTTTTTTATGTGATGCACATTTTTTGTACATTTTATGCACACTACATATATTTCAAAATATTCAAACTTTTGACTGAATTTAACCTCAAAGCCAATAAGGTGAAAAAGAAATGAAGCAAATGGCTTCCTCAAACATAACGCATTAAAAATAATACTTTAGAAAAAATAACCCAGTACATATACACATGGAAAATAAGTAATGATGCATGTCATTTACTGTATGTGGGTATACATATGTGTAGTTCATGCATTGACTGGAACCTCTACACTGTACAGATAATTTGATTGCAGGGGTTGGGAGAATAATGTGATAACATGGCAGTACAGATTACAAAGCATGGCAGTAAACATACAGTATATCAGTTTGGTGTTTTATACAGACTCCATGTATGAACTGATACTTTATGATGGGTGATTAACAACCTCTAGTTATGGGTCTGGCATGTGCCAGTTCAAGCTCTGGAAGTCTATACTTCTCCATGCTCCAGAAGTCTATGCTTCACTATGCTCTGAGCTATGCCTCTATACTTCTCCTCTAAAGCTAACATGCTGTGGTGTATCACCTCTGGGAGTTAGAGTTGGGAATGGACTGAGTTCGGTTTGTGGTGCGCACTTGTCGTTGTTTGGCAAGAAAAGACTGTCCTTGGGTGTTCAATCGCTCCTCTGCTGCTTGACGATTCAACTGCATACCCTATTACAATGAATAAACAACACACTTTTAATGTAATTCAGTGTACTTAAAGTAGTAAATACATGATAAATCATTTTCAATTGTCATGTAAAATATCATGTAAAAGATCTGTAAATGAACTTGTGGTTTTCTTTACAGTTATGATAATACAAGTAACTATATATAAATGGTAAGTGATCACCTAATTACCAGGTGCTCTTGCCTCACAGCTAAAATATCATTTTGGGTATTTTTTTTTCAAGATTCAGTTTTGATCACAACTGAGAATCCAATATGGAAAAAGTGAAAAGCTGTCAATGTGACAGCAACCGGATTTTCTTTTATGTGAACTATATCTATAACCATTTGTCAACCCTGAATTGATAAACAATACCTATCCAGAGAATTGGTATACCCTATATGCAATATTCTGTGAGAAAATGACTAAATTCAACAGCTGGTATTTTTTTCATGAATTACCAAAAATCGAAATCCAAGTAATATGCACATCTCTGATATATGTACAATTGATCTGCAAAACATCAACTTCCTAACTTGAAAACTGTAGGAGGGGTTATCCGTACAATAGGGGTACCCTTTTGGCAGCCCCGCCTGCCCGACCGCCATTTTCACCATTTCAATAACCAGATTTTTCCTTTGGAAAACCCGGTTAAAAATATGTCCATTTGTATTGATCATTTACTGTAGTACCAAGTTATTATTATTATTCACATTATTAATGGTATTATTAACCCCTGTGCACAAGTACGACTACTTACAATATTATACCAGGCTGATACAATGTATTTCTCCTCTTGTTCACGTATACTCTTAGCTTTCTCATTCTCTTTCTGAAATTGACATAAAGATCAATCAATATCAAGTTTTCTATAAATACTCATGCAATTTTTACTTTATATAACAGAGTAACTTCAGTAATTAGATAAAGATCCTCCCACATTAATCATAAGACATATGGCACTTTAATACAAAGAGCCGAACATCCTTAGGAAATTGATAAAATAAAGATGAAAATAGAAATGAGAAGCCTAATGGCTTCTCTCCCTTTGCTTGACTTTTCATAAACATTAAAACACTTAAATTCATATAATACTAAAAATATCATGCATCTCTCAATAGATCATGCATACTACATTGTACGTTCATTTCCAAAACAGTTTAATGAAGAAATGTAGAGTGAACATGCACAGAATGAATTTTTTTCTGGTCTAACCTTTAAATCACCATTGCTGGTAATACATATGTAAATGTATCTCAACCCAGTGCAAACACTAAGTTTCTAAATTTTAGTCATAAATTCTCAGACTTGGAGCTTAAAACAAGAAGCGTTTAGTAATAACACCAAATGTAAAACATACTGTACATGTGTTTATTAAGTTCTGGTGGTATTCTCAACCTGTTCTAAATCTGACTATGCTTATAAATACCAATGACAATTGAAATTGGTTTTTTTTGTTTTTACCTCAATTTGAGCAATGTATTTCTCCTTCTCATGGAGCTGGTTTTTCAGAGCTTGAACCTCAGCTGAAGAACTGCTGTTTTGTTTGGGGTCAATTGCTTTAAAAACCTGAGATGATCATAATGATGAAAAATTAGAACAGAGTACAGTTCAACCTCATTCGTTGGTCGGTCGGTATTCATGCTTGAAACCTTCAGGCATATTGCAAACAAAATAGTCAACATAATATCTAATTCAAAATAAAGTTGAATCATGCATACAAAAGAAATTTCAGATTTGATAGATTATCACACTACACACTGAGAACTACAATAAAGATTAAGATAAGCAGATTGTTAAAATCAAAATTAACAGGATGATTTTTTCTTCATACATAGAGCATGAAGTACACAGTTCTATAAGGTGTATCTGTGTATTTTGGATTTCAAAAAACCTACAAATATCTTCATGCATGTCAAATCCTAGTTATTTTAAAAGCTAAAAGGTGTATTTTTATTTCAGTGTCCCCAACTAAAAATTCCTCTGGTCTAATTAAAATGTAGATGATTTTGTAAACTAAGGACACATTGAACATTCCTGTTCAAGACAAGTTCCCTAACAGCTAGGCAGCCTTACCGCTCTGGCCTTGTCCAGGTATTTACTGTAGCGGGCCTCCATCAGCTTCATCTCGTTGTCCTTTTTATTCAACAAGTCCTGTAACTCTTGCACTTTCTGGGACTGGCTGGTGTACTTTTTCTCTAACTCGTCCTGTAAGTCCTTATTTTTGGACAGGGCATTGTCTTTTTCTTGAGTCCTTTGAATCTGTTCATTTAACTTTCTCTTGATCTCGACCACCTCCTCACTCGACACAGTCTTTTGATTTTCATGAATATCTTCCACTTGGGCCTCCAACTCCATAATTCTTTGGTTGGCAATTCTGTAATGACAGTTGATTGTAACATACAAGTACAAGCAAAATATTCTAAAAAATGGCAAAAAAGGTAAAAAAAAAAAAAATTCTGAATAATTACTCTTTTAGAGAGAAATTGTGTACTATATTTGTCACCTAAGTTCGGTCTCAAGCTCATTTTTACGACTGTTGGCGTCGTCCAGCATGGACTGTAAGACATGAGAGCCCTCCTCCTCCGACCCCGAACTCTTCATTCTCAACATCTTATTCTCATGCTCCAGCCTCAGCATCTTCTCTCTATATTGACAGAGTGGACACAATCAGGTGGCTTGACACACCAAATTATGATTTGATGGATCAATAAAGTATCTTTTTGAAACAATATTTCACAAATAAGAGAATGATATTGGTTTTGAAATATTTTATTTGTGTTTTTTATTTTTTTCAAAGAAACTGGAAAACTTGTTATAATTTAGGATGATATATGGGAAAAGCTTACTTGATTTCTGGGGGCAGGGACAACATCTCCACCCTTGGGGTTTGTGTGAGGTCTGAGGGTTCCCCTCCTTCAACACTGATGAACTGAGAACACTTCATCTCTTCATTCATCTCCTTCAATGAGTCCCTTTCTGTCACAATTCTCTACAAGCATCACAATCACAACAAAATGAATCAGTGCTAAACATAATACAGAGTCTGTACACACAAAATGTCACAATTCTCTACAAAGTATATTAATTACAACACACCAAATCAGTGCTAAACCAGTAAAAAGTCTGTATACACAAACTGGAAAATTTCTATAAAAGCATCACAATCATAACACAAGTGCTCAAACAGCATGGAGTCTGTGCACACAAACTGGCATATTTCCTGTTGCTATGATAATAAATTAGCAAAACACTAATTATCATACACAAGTTGCAATGTACATGTTAGTTCCCTATTTTGGAAAAATATAACCAATAGCATTTAAGGAGGTTGGATCCTGCTTTCAGAAGTCTTTAAGTTTTTTTTAAAGTATTTTTTAAAATTCTACACTCAAAGCTTAACCAAAATTCAAAACAAAAATTGGGGTCTATATGCTTCTTTCGATGCTACGGTGCATGTAACATGGCCTTTCTGCACTAAAAGTGCAATTTACATATAAATCTCTTTTCCTCCTATTATCTTTTATCTGAATGAACCATGGCATCAAATACATATTTATTCTATCTAAAATGAATAAAATTAAAACTGTTATAAAGAAAATGTTCACAATTTCATCACCTTATTAATATTTTGACCTTTTTGCACTAAAAAACTCTGTTTACAGTCTTTAACAATTCAACATGCAAAAAAATAATTTAAAAGTCTCAAACTTTCACTTAAATTATTACAAAAATGTTGGAAAAATCTTATAAATTCAGAAAATAAAACCAAAAGTATAGGTCTATCATGTAATTTTTTAGATATGGCATGAAATAAACTAATTTTATGCAAAAATTGAAGTTAATGCTTTCTAGACCTTTATGAAATATAAGCTAAATATGCCAACATTTGTTGATCGAAATGTTTAAAAATTGTTCTAATAGTTTTTTCGGAACAAGATGAAAATATCCCGACGCAGAAACTGTCTGGAAGTTTGGTCTCTACTGAAAATTAGGAAGCTAAAGTTACAGTACTCTAAAGCGATTGAGTTATGAAAAATGTTCATTTTCTTCTTGAAAACCTTCCGCCACAATTTCCCTTAACTATTTTATTCAGTATAGTTTATTTGGCATTCTAAAAAATAAATATACGAGTAGAATTAATATATGATGCAGAATATTCAGAATAGAGGTAATCCAATATGGCTACCTAACAAGAGGCCCATGGGCCACATCGCTCACCTGAGCAACAATAGGCATGATAAAATCAGCTTAATGGAGATCGACATAATACAAAATATCTGGACAATGTAGTAATACATGTAGATATTCTTATGTTTATAATCAAGTCCCTTTTTTGACAGGATGATTTTATATTCATATCACATGTTGAGCATCGCAGTTCTCAACAAGATCCTAGACAATTGTTTATACATGGGATATAAACCTACATCAAACTCTGAACCCCTTGTGAGGCCCAAGAATCGTCCAGGGGCAAAAGTCTTAACAATTTTAAAGAATCACAAATTGGCAAAATGTTTGCATATAAGTAAAACCATATATATTATAACATTTCAGTTTTTGTGAATTAAAAATGTTTTCCTTTGTAAAATTGGATCCTGAATGTGGCCCCACCCTACTCCTCAAGATTTTTATTTTAACGAATTTGAATCTACACTACCCAAGGTTGCTTTTACTAAAGTTACAGATTTTCTAGACAAATGGTTTTTTCTCCATATATTCCTATGTCAAAAATTTGTCTCCCTCCCCCCTCCCCGTTGTGACCCCATCCTACCCCCGGGGATCATGATTTTAACAAACTTAAATCTACCTAGTCCTTACCTGAGGATACTTCCACATAAGTTTCACCTTTCCTAGCTACTTAGTTTTAGAGATTTTAAAGATTTACTCTATATATTCCTATGTAAAAATTCGATCCCCATTGTGACCCCACCCTACCCCCAGGGGTCATGATTTTCACATCTTGATTCTACACTAGCTGAGGGTGCTTCCACATAAGTTTCAGCTTTCCTGGCTGATTAGTTTCTGAAAGGAAGATTTCTAAAGATTTACTCTATAAATTCCTATGTAAAAATTTGACCCCCCCCCCCCCATTGTGGCACCACCCTACACCCGTGGGTCATGCTTTTCAAAACTTTGAATCTACACTAGCTAAGGATGCTTCCACATAAGTTTCAGCTTTCCTGGCTGATTAGTTTCTGAGAAGAAGATTTCTTAAGATTTACTCTATATATTCCTATGTAAAAATTTGACCCACCACCCTACTCCCAGGGGTCATGATTTGAACAAGCTTTGATTCTACAGTAGCTGAGGGTGCTTCCACATAAGTTTCAGCTTTCCTGGCTGTTTAGTTTCTGAGAAGAAGATTTTAAAAGATTTACTCTATATATTCCTATGTAAAAATTCAACCCTTATTGTGGCCCCATCCAACCCCCGGGGGTCATGATTTTCACAACTTTGATTCTACACTAGCTGAGGATGCTTCCACAAAAGTTTTAGCTTTCCTTGCTGATTAGTTTCTGAGAAGAAGATTTTTAAAGATTTACTCTATATATTCCTATGTAAAAATTTGAGCCCTCATTGTGGCACCACCCTACTCCCTGGGGTCATGATTTTCACAACTTTGATTCTTCACTAGCTGAGGATGCTTCCACATAACTTTCAGCTTTCCTGGCTGATTAGTTTCTGAGAAGAAGATTTTTAAAGATT
>WFKH01007768.1:13536674-13546674 GCA_016163765.1 Magallana hongkongensis | reverse complement strand
CACTGATTACCCCCCAAAAATACAATATTCTGGACTAGGATCTATTTAGTAAGAATATAGGTAATGAAAATAAAAACTTCAGTAGAAAACTAACTCTCCATGGGCATGTAGAAAAAGGCATATGTAAGAATGCATGCAAATACAGTATACCCTACAAAGACATTAGGCAAATATTTAATTCATGTCCAATATACATGTATAACATTAAAAACTTTAATAAATTTATTTTGATTAATTCTTTTGGGTGTGAGAGCTATTTTGGTCTCATTAAAGGATTTAAAGCTACATGTTTGTTGCATCGATACTTTAAATTTGCAGTTTCATGTGGAACAAAGGAGATTTTTATCTCCCTTCCTAACTCCCAAATACAAATCCTAGGTGGGCTGTGATCCTAACATGATTTACAGCCCCTGTTCTGACAGACTACATCTGTCTGTGTTATCTACCTGGAATCATCAAAGTTTTCTGCTTGGTTGATTCTGTCCTGTAGTCGGTCATTTTCTGCTGTAAACACCTGCTTCTCCTCCAGCAATGCTGCAACCTACCATATGTACCAACAGAGTATACATACATAGCCAGAAGGAAACACACAACTTGTACAGATCTTATCTACAGAAATACATGTACATTTAGTATTGCCTAAGTAGTACAAACCAGATAAACCCTTACATAAAAAAACAATATACTATTCAATGTTTTCCTTTTCAAAACGTTTCAAATTAAATTTAAAGTTGTCAGCAACACAACAGTTATATATAGTAAGGCTGACATAACACACAATTTAAAAATAAAAATATTTGTATTTTCCTTTTTAACAGATGTCAGAATGAACTAATTACCTGCTGATCCAGCTCATGACATCTCTGTGTCAGCTCTTCCTTGGCTTCTAAGGCACTATTTAAGTCATCAACTGCTCGCTTCAACTGTAACAGAAATAGAAAGTGAAAACTTAAAAACCTTGTAAACTACATGTAATTGTAAACCATCTTAGATGAGCATCCTTCTAATGACTCTTATGAATGATGAGGCATTCTTAGCATTTGGTTATTATCATCAAGACTTTAAAATTATGGATGATTATTTAAATCTTATTTTTACATATGAATAACGTGTCATTATAATATGCATGTAATGGACTACCTGTACACACACAAACATTTTGTATCCCTGTGATCTAACTACAGGTACTGTACAGTGTGGTTACTCACCTGATCTCCTAGCTCTGTGTCTCCCTCTATACCAGCACTGATCTCCTTTGTCATCAACTTAAAAAAAAACCCAAAATTCATCATGTTACAGGGTACATACTACAACAAATATATGTTCTTATCAGGGCTATATATTTCATGAGAAGGTATTCAAATCTGAAAAACATTGTTTAAATGCAGCAGCAAAATGGACAAAATATGATGTACATGTAATTACCAGTACATGTACATGTATATGCTCAATCTACATAACAACAAGTTCAAATCTGATTTATTACATAAATATTTATTTAAATGCAGATGAGACTAAAAGAAGAATTCTAAAATCTCTAAAATGATTAATTTCAGAAATGGGGGTAAACCTCTAAACTGAAGATTTCTCAAAAATGGCTTTATAATTTTAGGAATATATTTTCTCAGCCATACCTCCTGGATAGCATTCATGACCACATGCTGCACGGACTCCTCCATTGACATGATCCTTCCGATGTACTCTTCTTTGTTAGCACAGTTGACAGCACAGCCCAGGATCAGCTGAAGAAGGCGGCCCAACTCACACTTGTTACTTCGCTCCCCTTTATATTCACACAAACAGATGAGCATTACATTTAACAATAGAAAATATAATTACTCATATATATGGCCTCATTTAAAAATAAAGAATGATTATTGAAATATAGTATGCTATATTGAAATACTATTATTTGTATTGATGGATTAAGCCCTTATCAAATTCTCATACCTATAGCACTGACATCTGGCATTTGGAAATTCTGTATATGGATTCCCAAAACCTAAAAATTCAAAAATACACTTCACAGAAATTACCTAAACCAATCTTATGTACAACTTAATATCATCACTTCAGTTCAGTATTTCACAATCAGACTGTTTCCCTTCCTTGTATAAGATTTTAGTTCTTTATGAAATAATAGTATTTATTCTATCAGCTGCTTTAAATTTGTATGCTTCATTTTGAATATGGTATTTATGGCATACCAGTATCTATTATAAACTGAAGTTCTAATAATGGATTCATTCAAAGTTTAAAAACAAATTCTCAACTGTCATCAACTTCTTACCTCCATATTGTATTCCAAGATGCCATTTAGTATTTTCTTCAAATTGCTGACCTAATAAAATTTAAAAACAAATGCACTGTTATTCAGAAATCACAAAAAGTTAATGGTCTTAAATAGTTGATCTGAAATTTTTTAACTAATCTATTTGATGTTAAAAAAAAATTATAAGGGTGGCTTAAGGTGGTACCTCCATATTGTGACATACTGTTTATCGAAATAAACAATAAAATCAAGTGTAATTTTATAAACATTTTCTTTCCCAAAATTGTCACTTATCAGCTTAGCGCAATAGGTTAGAGCGTTCACTACGAATCTGTAGGTCATGAGTTTGAATTCCGCTGGGGATATTGAAATTTTTACCTTTCCAAAAAAATTTCTGTGTATTTCTGTGTATTATTTTCTTGATCTTTAAAATCCACCTTACATTTCTTTTCTTGTATATGTAACTGTAATACTGTCACAATGTGATATCCTTGCATATGTACCTTAAGTCTCCAATTAGTAACTTCATCCAGTTTGATTTTAGCCATCCATCCTTCATTAAAATAGTCTGGAGCTCTGAAAGTAAAATGCAGGCACTGTATTGATCCAACTTCCAAAAGTGAGAAAAAAAATTTCTCAAGGATGCTTCCATAGTTAGGTTTTTATAAGTTTTTAAGAAAAATTTAAAATTTTGGAATCACATCTGTTAGGCTCTAAATCTTCTGTTGACAAAACTGGCTTTAGGTATTTAAAAAATATGATATCACAATGTAAACTGAGCATGCCTCCTTTTGGCATATTGAAAGATATACATGTATGGATCCAACTGTGAAAGTTTCAATTATATTTTTTCTCTGATACGTTTACATGTAGTACCGGTACAATAACCAATCAAAGGCCGGAACGGCCACAAAGGCGTCGAGCTGACATTTTCTTTTATATAGAATGATATCAATTATTTGAATTTCTGTACTATAATAGTCGTATATATGGTGGCATATTTATGCCATCCACATAATTCTAGTCAACAAAGCATATCACGTCAAGTCGAGATAACTATCTCGTCAAGTCAAGATAACTTTCTTGTTTCTCAACAAACTCCGACTTCTATTTTGTCTAGTCTACATAAACTATTACATTTTGTTGCGATAACTATCTTGATAAGATAATTTATCTTCTATCTTGACTGAAATTTGTTGCATTTGCAAATGCTGCCATCCACAAAACAAGATAATACATGTATAACAAATGAATAATCGTATTTTGGATCTAATTATTCGATCCCCGAACGTTTATAGAAAGGCATTAGTGCGTAATCAAAATAAAATATACCTAATGGCACGTCAATAAGTGTCTTATTAATTATCGTTTGATATTTAATCATCAGTTGCAAATTCATATCTTAATCTGATATTAACATGCATATATAAATATGCTGACTTTTAGATCTTTAGACACCTTAAATAAAAGACGGATGACGCAAGATTAATATTTAACTACATGTAAATTAAAATAAATCATATCATTAAATATAAAATTATACTTTTAAAAAATAATATCAAGAAAACCATTTAGAACCATTTTAACAAGACCTTGGACTTTCAGTAGGGCGTAGCTATCTATTCCTTGCGTCAAAACAAGTGAAATATGACGCGGTTTCAAGCGAAATATGCACCGATTGCGTAGTTTTAGCTCAAAAGCCAGACAAATCTTGTTGATTTCAAAGAGCCATGGCTGAGTGGCCAACGATGAAGTAGACAGGCCTACGTCACATTGCTGTTTGACACATCTACCCAAAGTCCAAGCTCTTGTTAAAATGGTTCTATTATGTTTTAATTAGAAATGAAAACAAACAATATATTAAGATAAAATAGAATTCACTAAAATAGAACCAAAGGTAAAATCATGATTTTTTTGAATTCTTAGAATAACACTCTCAATCTAAATGCAGTTTAAAGTATTTAAGACAGTGCAACTTTATAAATATGATGAAATGACACAAAATACAACTTGTATTTTAAAAGGAAAAATTAAAATCAGCATATTTATTTATTTTGAGGACGGCCTTATAATTGTAATTAATGATCTTCTATGCAGATCAAAGAAGTCCTGGGTAATGAGTTCCAACATTCTATTTTCAAATATCTATTTCTAACTATCTTGTTTTGTGAATGGCAGGATTAGCAAATGCCACAAATCTTAGTTAAGATACAAGATAAATTATCGAGATAGCTAACCCCACAAAAAGTTGGTCTTGATCCTGAAACTAGAAAGTTATCTTGACTCGACGAGATAGTTATCTTGACTTAACGTGAAATGCTATGTTGACAAAAAATTATGTGGATGGCAGAAATATGCCACCATACGTATATCAAATAATTTAAGAATAAGTAAATGAATTATGTTTTGTGTTGCTTTAAAACAAAAACCAGTTTTCTTATAAAATAGGTAGTGATGCGTTTATAATACAATAACTCATCATGGTTACAAAAATCGAAGACATTTCAAAGTTCAAAAATAAATTATTTTCTTTCTGCTTTAAACAGTCTTTGAACAATTTTCACAGGTTCATAACTTGAATACATCAACAGTGTGTCCCTAATTATAATAATAAAACATACTTTTATTTATTTCAATTCCCGTTTCAAACAAGATTACCTATGGTATATGGCTGTTTACAAACAAATCCACAACACGTGTTATCTAAAATGCTCGACCAAACCAACTGCATTATCGTGTTTATTAATTGCAACAAAATCACTAGATACGTTTATCGCTTACATTTATTTTGGAGACCGTGCCCGATAACAAAATAAATTTACACAACAAATTTTATTTTTATCGGGCACGGTCTCCAATTAAAATGTAAGCGATAAACTTAAATAATATTTAGTGAATGTTGGCACCTTATTGTATTCATCCGCCATTTCTTATTTAAGCAAATTTATACTTATGCAATGAGTTGTCGATAACCAGGGAGGCAAAGTTGGGTTTTCTGTACACAATTTAGTTGAATAAATGGAATAAAAATCTTGTAATATGTTTAATACTTTAAGGAACTTATTACTTATGCGCATTTAAAAGGCGGTGCAGAGTGTGAATTTTTGGACGATTGCCAATCCAGACGATCGCTAGAAGGCTGCCGAGCATTAGCTCGACGCCTTAACCAGTTACTGCCTACATATATTTCAACTAAAAATTGTATTCTAAATTTAAGCTGGGCCATGCAATCACACTTTTTACATATTTTTTTTTACATTCTACCATGTGCATTTATCATTATAAGATATTCATTGATATAATATTTAGCATCATACATTTGGTTGAGGACTTGTGCCATTACCACCCCATCACAAAGATCATCCACACCCTGGATTTGGGCAGAGATATCAAAAGTGTGCATCTGAAATATTCAATTCAGAACATGTACCAAATGATATAACTATGAGATAAATGAAGTAGTTGGTGTAAAAATAAACAAATAACTTATACAGGTTGGGACCAATCGGCCAAATGGGATATAAATTTGAAGTGCAAAAAATAGAAAAAATTTATTTTGCTAAAGATATGGTAAATCCGCATTAGAATAGATGAAATGTAACAAATTTTGGTACACAACTTTTTCTGTAACTGTACTATTACAGTGATTGATAGTTCAGTGTATCAAAAACTTCTTGGGGATCAATCTTAAAAACTATACTTATATGAAAACTTGCTAACCGAAAGTTGTTATATTTGATATACATTAATGCAGATTTAAAAAAAAAAATAACCAAATCAAAAAATTTCATTTTTTGCACTTTAAATTTATATCCCATTTGGGCCGGTACATAGAATTACCGAAATGCCCGGGATTTACCGAAATGCCCGTCGAAAACACCGAAATGCCCATTATTACACCATAAAGAGTGTATATCTAGTACTGTATATAGATAATTATTATATACATGTATAAAGTAAATTTTTTGAAAAAATCAGCCGATTTTCGTGGTTATTGATTAAAATGCAATTCTTCCAAGAAAGATAACTCTTTCATTAAATTTAGTTTTTAACGTGTTGATAAAAACCCAATGTAACAAAATCTATATAAATCTTTTTATTAATTTATTTCTTGTAAATGATAACAATTTAATTTATTTTGAATAATTCATTTAAACTGGACATAAATGTTTTCATTTCATTAGTTAACAGGTTATTGCATTGTGACCAATTATCTACTCATAATTATTTTCACGCTTTCACTAAACATAGATCAAATACATTTTGAAAAAATGTCAGAGATGATACAGGGGAATCACCAATTTTTTTGGGGCCCCTGTACATACATGACAACAGCGATTTTGAAACGTATTTAACCTTTTTTAACCACCTGCGTATAAAACTTATGGACACCGACACTACCAAACTTGTCATCGGGTCGGACGAAGAACTGGCCCTTGTCAATGCAATTACAAAAGCTTTTCCAGATTCGAACCACATCCTTTGTAAACGGCATTTATACCAAAACACCAAACAAAAACTTGTAGATGATTGCATTGACAAGGACAAATTCATACAATGATGTTTAATATTTGTGATCAGATGAGGCATTTCGGTGTTTTTGAAGGGCATTTCGGTGTTTTCACCGGGCATTTCGGTAAATCCCGGGCATTTCGGTAATTCTAGTTACCCCATTTGGGCGATTGGCTGCTCTTATTTCAAGTAAATTTTAAAAGGCCTGAAACTTTGAAAATGTAACGTTACTGTAGAAAAAGATTTAGATTAGATATGAAACGCCGAAAACTGTTTAAGATACCATTACATAGTAAATAGATTTATACACAAGCACATTCATTTACTTATATAAAGCTCCCCGCTGATGAATGAACAGCTGGTAAAGAGGGGCCGATACATATAATGTGACCAACATATTTGACATTTATCAATTGCATTTATTTTAGACTTCTGTTCACATTTTGTTCAAGAGTGCTTAATCATTTATCAAATTTCTTATTATACAAAGGAAACCATGTATAAAATAAACTTACCCATGTGATGAGACTTTCGCAGAGTTCTTCTCTGTCCATTTTGGGCTGGACTTAGAATATTTCCAAATGGTGGAAGCAAGGGGAATAACAACGTAAACTTCCGGTCATGTGGGAATTACTAATTGAAGAAGCTATTTATGAAAAAACAACAACCAATATTCATAAATAAAATAAAAGTTATGATTTTATATTTGCTTGCGGGAAATATATAAAATTTATGAATATACTCTCGAAATAAATAATATTTAACGATTATCCGTTTTTAAAAAATTATTTTAAGGACACTTTTGATTTGTATCCGTTGTTGCAGAGACATAACGTTAAATAACATCTCTGGTTGTTGTAATAGAATTTTCTAAAATTATTTGATTTTTTTTTTAATTTATTTTAAAAACATAAGTATTAGCCATTGAAATAAAAAAGATAATAATTAACAAAAATATAATGACACAATTTCTTTATTGACTCTCAATGACTTCATATTATATAGACGTTTTCCATGATATCTGCATTTTCGTAAATTTCTGCAATTAGCCTTATTATGTTTCTATGTTACTTTCGCTTTTGTAAAGATTTGACATTAGACGTCTGTTAGTGTTACAGTCCGTGAGTTACTTCAGTTCACTAAGATATTATAGTGTTTACTTATATGTGGAACAAATGTAAATTTTATATTAGAAAAAACCTATTGGCAGACGTGGACAGTATGTTCAATGATGCAATTAACATTATAAAAACGCAATTAGAACTTGTATATTTATGATTAATTTATGTACACGTTACACTTAGCACTGCTAAAGTGTTTTCACTCAAGTTAGTAGGAATAACAATTCTAAGATATGTCATATCTGCGAAGTACTCATTTAGTGGAGGGTATTGGTGATGAAGTGCTGTACGGAATTGGTGCCTTTTTAGGAATCCTTGTACCATTGGTTGTATACATAACGAACAGGGGCAGGTGAGATATTTATATTCCTATCATTAGTCTGTTAGTACTTAAATTATAAAGTTCTGAAATAGTTCTTAGGATGTTAAAACAGAATTTTTTTTTTCATTTATTTAATTTCTTTATTCCTTCTGAGGCTTTATGAAAAAATGAACGTTGTTATGTCATAATAAGGAAGGAAGCATGTATTTAAATTGTGAAATTCAGAACAGTTTAAAAGTCTGTCCAAAGTTATTGCTTCCATCACTTTTTGATGATTTTTAATTAAAATAAACATACCTGCATGTCAATGAAGTACAAAAGGAAAAAAAATCCAAGATTTCTTCATTGATCTGTTTTTACCTAGAGAATTTCACAGGAACGAAAACAAACATTGTACGGAGATTCAAAATGGGAAATGTTTACATCTTTTCTCCATTCGGAAGTACTCGGGACACCTTGCACAATTTTTTATTGTTATCATCCGGGGTACTTTCATGTCATTTGCAATGCAATATCCCAGTATACTTTTATTTTGGGCTGTGTTATCAAACCACCTGAAGCGGTAGAGGGAGCGCTTCAAAGCAGATATTAATCTGGACTTTTTTGATTCTAGTGAATGGATTTAGTTTGGGCACAAAGGTATTTATGATTATAGAGATATTAGGCAAAAAGTGGTGGAAGCAGAAACTGAGGACGGAGTATAGTTATAAATGTGACTAAATAAAAGCACAATGCGTATATATATACATCTTTCAAAATCCTCATTAATACTAAGCATCTCAGAAACAAGCCGTTTTTCTTCTTCATTCTTCTTCTATACTCCTCTTGCCAAAAAAAAATATACAAGTATGTGTTTGCTTTGTAGTCAGTTGACTGTTACATGTATTTTTAAAAATGTTTGAGATATTTTTCTAGTGAAGGTGCCCAAAATATACATCCTGACAGTGAGGAAAATGTTCGATCTACTCGTGAGCGTGTTCAAGCCACCACAAGAGTTCGCACCAATCCTGGTGAAATAGACTGCCCAGTATGTCTAGGAAATACACAATATGGAATAGAGACAAATTGTGGTCATATCTTTTGTGGTAAGGCACTGCAAGAAATAAAACATTCCAGATTTTATGATACATTTGTATTGGAATAAATCAGCAAGAAAGTGTAAAATATCATGTATGCAGATTCAGATCATTACTCAATATTTTAAAAAGATACCAAAATAACTTGAAATTTTGTGTGGAATGAGCTGATGGTGTTTTTAGCTCAGCTGAGCTGAAAGCTCAAGTGAGCTTTTCTGATCAAAATTGGCGTTGTCGTTGTCGTAAACTTTTCACATTTTCATCTTCTTCTCCAGAACCACTGGGCAGATTTCAACCAAACTTAACACAAAGCATCACTGGGTAAAGGGGATTCAAGTTTGTTCAAATGAAGGGCCACACCCTCTTTAAAGGGGAAATAATTTAGAATTATTGAAAATTTGTTGGTATTTTTCAAAAATCTTCTTCTCAAAAAGTGTTTAGCCAGAAAAGCTGTAACTTGTATTGAAGCATTCTTAGGTAGTGTAGATTTAAGTTTGTTCAAATCATGGTCCCTGGGGGTAGGGTGGGGCCACAATGGGGGAATGGATTTTTACATAGGAATTTATAGAGAAATCTTTAAAAATCTTCTTCTTAAAAACTATTAGGCCAGGAAAGCTTAAACTTGTGTGGAGGCATCCTCAGGTAGTGTAGATTCAATTTTGTTCAAATCATGGTCCCCAGGGGTAAGGTGGGGCCA
>WFKH01007768.1:13510509-13525580 GCA_016163765.1 Magallana hongkongensis | reverse complement strand
GACATCAAAGAAAACCCCTTTGATGCGGAGAGGTTATACAGTTCCCCCTGAATCACGTTAGCACCCTTCTTCACGTATCAAGGGTCTTCAGTATGAAGGACGTTGGTAGAATTCCAGGGGTTGGTGGTGTTATTGAATGTACCGACTCATTTCCCTGGGTGTAGAAATTCAGAAGTACAAGTATATATAGGACAGGAGTGTCTTCTAAACGAGCAAGCAATTTGTGATCCTGGCTTGGTTTTATCCGGTACTCCTATGATTCTAACCAATACTTTTAAAATCTGTGTCTAGGATCATGAAAAATCTTAGTAGAAAATATTCAACAATTATTTTCCAAATACTTATTAATCATATACATGTATTGTCACGTCACTTGAAATGGGTAGTTGGCAAAACGACAGGTTCATCGGCCCGACGTTTTTGAGATACAAAATAAAATAAAGTCACAGGCACCTGACATTAAAAAAATATTTCTTGTTACAGTAAGATACTTTCATGTACTGTAATACCTCTAAATAAAGTGTATCTTATCATATCGGAAAGAGGCCACATTCTATCACACGTAACAAAAGTGTAAAATATATCAATCGAAATATGGACGTGATAGACAAGGAACCCACACATTCCACATAATCTACCCCCCCCCCCCCCCCCCCCCCCCCCCCCAAGATTCTGATAGAGGGAAAGGATAGTTACTAAGTATCTGTAGGTTCCATACCTCAGGTGCCTTCCAAAGGAGGGCTCGACATTTGATATTTAATGATTAAGGCCATTCCGAGTTTTTTCTATGTTAGCGTCCACACAGAAGTCTAAAACCTATCTTTCTATCAGGAAAACAAACGCAAATCAACAGAAAAACATACATTATTTTTTAGTACCGTAATAAAATCAATTATCATTGTCTGAGTATTTTCTTTAAACTGTAACGAAAATTAACACATGAATATCTCAATCTTTGGCTCAAATGGTAAAACAAAGCAAATTTAAAATATTATTGCATGTATTTTCAAATATGAAGAGTATATGTACATTATTTTGTGGTACAAGTTTGTGTTGTTTTTTAATTTTTTATGCTTCAAAACCAATCCGTCCGCGGACGCTAAACAAAGAAAAAATCTTGGAATGGCCTAACATACAACCGCTCGGAATAAATTAGCCGAGTGCTCCTTATACTAGAATGTCGAACGCAACCCACGTTTAAGCCCACTTTTATCTACTTTTCAAGTATACAACCGTATAGATACCAGTGTAAAGAGGTTTAAATCAAAGAATCGATTGCAAGTACATGGATCATTCAAACGCAGCATGATATTACAGTACTTGTACTTATTGTTCTATCAGAAAACTTAAAATTATCCTACATTTCATTTGACAAACAGTTTATACAAGTATGTGTAACAATATAATAAAGTAAAACATTTTATATCAAAACAAATTCCTTTTATTCTAAATTTAACGCTTCAAAATAACAATTCCATTGTATCTGATGCAAATAAAAGATTTACTAACAAAACACCCAATAATATCATCATAAAACTATATTACCACGAGAATCAAGGTGATCGGATAATTCATCAGTATTAAATTAGATTTTTTGAAATAAGCAAAACCACAAAAAAATTAGACAAAATAATTGTTTTTACTTTAATAAATATTTCTATAAAAGGCATTTTTTGCTGTATCAGAGAGTTCAAACGGTCCATCTGTATAAATCTTGTTTTGGAAAAAGACCCTCACCCATTGCAAGGGAAACCAGAGCGACACTTGTGACAGAGGTCGGACCTGTGGGGCTTGTTTGGGTCATTATGCCTGGCCCTTCTTTCTTCTGCCGTGCATCTGCAGTCACGACTCCCGCAAATGGAACAAATCAGTCTCTCTACTCTGTATGGTTCGCAGGCAATAAGACATTTCTTACACTCCTGTTTGTGAAAGACCTGAAAAGACAGTTTTTGCAGTCCGAAATACTAGTACCTTGGCAACAAATCATGATGAACATTTTTTTACGTAGGAATTAATAGAGAAAAATCTTTCAAATATTCTCAAAATCAAATTTGACCAGAAAACTGACACTTGTATGGAAGCATCCTCGGGTAGTGTAGATTCAATTTTGTTCAAATCATGATCCCCTGGGTAGGGTGGGACTTGGACCATAAAAAGTACTATCGACACGGCCATTTAGGACCGGTGTTGTACAGCAGTTTTTCCCCCATAGTAGCTTTTCCCCCCTGAAAAGCTACTATATAGTAGCCTTTCCCCCCGGGGGGAAAAGCTAGTATATAGTAGCTTTTCCCCCATAGTAGGGTTTCTCTCTCACGTTTTTGGTTCAGATTTTATAAAAAAAATTTATGGAAACCCAGTAAGGATTAAAATCAATGTTTCTACACTTCCAGGTTGCGTATATCAGCATTCATCTGTACAGGTTAAGTTTCGTTTTGCCGATTTATTATTTTTTTATAGACAATGCTGAAAATTGAACATGTGTGTAATGGAATTATACTTAGAACTTAATTTAGGTAATTAATTGAAAAAAAGTACTTGGTTTTATAAGATATACACTTATATGCATAATTCTGTGTTCTGAATTTGTAAGTGAAAAATGTTTTGAGAATTTTTTAATAAATCAGTCCGCCTGTCTATTTGTGCAAATTTTATCCAAGCTAAACCTCTGTTTTAGAGAAATTTTGTTTCCGATGTTTCAGAGCTCGGTGTATAAAATCCTAATATGTTTTACGGTGCTACCGTTGTGGCGAGCGCAGCAAGAATTACACATACCTTACATCATTGTCAACTTAGTGTTATTTAGCTATTAACTAACATCAAAGAATTTTTGAGAGAGAGAGAGAGAGAGAGAGAGAGAGAGAGAGAGAGAAAGACAGATAGATAGACAAGACAGAGAGAACAGAGGGAGAGAGAGAGAAAGAGAGAGAATTATAAGATTTCTAAGTTTAAAAAATTCTTACAAAATACATAGACTTGCTTCCACCTAAAACCGTTCTTTAGTTTTGGAGTGAATTGATCAGTCTGTAAAACGTAATTTGTGTTTAATTTGGTCAAAATTGTTAACGATAAATACAGTATTTTATTTTTTTTTGTACCTTGTTGTTATCTGAATTTTATTTTATTTTCCTGGTTCATAATTTTTTTATTTTTTTATTTTTGCATTCTAATTACATACGTTGTATCCGTGTCCCCGGTCCCTGTTTGTAAGTGTGTAATTTCCCATTTTCCAATTTAATGGTTTGACAATATGCAATATCTGTATAGATTTTTAACTGTTTATTTTTTCTCTTTATTCTTTTTTATTTAGTTCAAAATGACCTATTTTTTTTAATCTTCCTTACTTATACTTACTGTTCATGCATGCAAAATTAGCTTAAAAATTGCTAGTACACGCATTACAGATGTTTGATCCACCTCTAAATTTATCGCGGGAAATATAGCGCGAGATCACTGTGACGTCATACGTTAGAATCTAGAATCATTTGTTTACGTATCTCAACTCAATACGAAGGAAAGGAAACATGTAAAAAATCTCTTGGGTCTCAAAAAAGCTTGTGCGGTACTCAAAATGTGTATTCAAACCTCAAGGCACCGTAAATTACGAGTTTCGTGTTAGCCATATTTGGCATAGCACTACGGGACAAAACATTAGAGAGCATTATGGGACGTAGACAAAAAAAAATTCTTGATGAATCTGTAGGTTTAGCTCGTTCTTTTTCCTACGCGCACTGGTTCTTAGAGCTCGCTTCGCTCGCTATTATAATGAATATAGTGCATATTCTTTAGGGTCCCATATCTCATAAACTTGAGATGACCACATCAATATATTTTTAAAGTGGCAGTGGTTTACCACTTGTAGATGACTCTGAAAATTTCAGCCCTCAGGGTAGGGCCCTCGATGTTTCAGGGTCCGATGTTTAAGACCCCATTATAATGATTGAATAGTGTTCTATAAGTGGGGGCCCGAATCTCAAATTCTAGAGATGACCACTCAACATATTTTCACAGTGTTGGTGGTATACCACTAGTAGATGACCCTGAAAATTTTAGCCCCCAAGGCAGGGGCCCTTGATGTTTCCGAGCCCGATGTTTGAAATCCAATTATAATGAATAGTGTATTTTTTAGGGCCCGATATCTTGAAAACTAGAGATGACCACATCACCATATTTGTACGGTCAGTTTAAAAGTAAAAACATCATTTAAAAATACACACTCATCATATATTTGTTTATCAAAATGATTAAAAATTACGTTTAATTCTGCTTTTCTTTTTAAATTTACGAACAAAAATTTTAAAGAAGGTACGCGGGTAAATTCATTTTTCTTCAAAACATTTAATCAATTCATAAGATGACTAATGATATAATAAATAACTAGATAATAAATCAATAAATTTTTATTCATAAAAGTAGCAACCGAAAACAAAAATAAATAACGAACAAAAGCGCACTTGATATACAACTTTTTTTACTTGCCAATTGATAAGAAGAACAAGCTTATATTAAAAAAAAATAAGTCAGCTCATCACAAAAAAAATGTGTTAGTTTTTATTTCTAATTACCCTTGTTTCATTGTTCGAAGAAATAATATGGTAAACAAGTAAATCTTTATTGCAAAAATATGAAATAATAAAGTATGATAAGATTTTTAGGTAAGTGAATTGTATATCTTGTTTTATATGGCATCGTTTTCAAAATTGTATATTTATAAATCACGTTGCAAAATAAAAAGCGGAAAAATTAGCACGCAGTGAATGATAATCTATACATAAGGTTAGTTCAGGCTCCATTTCACATTTTCCAAAGTAACCAGCAAAGATATCGACTTTGTTCTGGTTGTGAAGCCATTTCATTTAAAAAAAAATGTTTACATCATAAAACCTCGCGTTTCGTAAAAAATGTGCTTAAAAACATGAATATGAATATGCGTGACTTTAAAAAATTGTAAATACTAACTTTACACATGCCTTTAATACATAATCAATTATAATACCCCTTACCCATGTTTAGAACCCCATCAATCGAAGTAAAACATTTCATTTTCTCATCATATCATTACACCCTGTCTCTCGTTTGATATTTAGAAGTAGAAATATATGATTATATTTAAGATCGTCAATTTTAACGGTATTAATTTAAAATTAATAGCCTTTTGGACGAAGGGAGTAATACATTTCCACTTCTTACTCCCTTCCTCTACAAAACTAAGTCAAGATTGGTCAGTTAGTTTCCTGGGAGGAGCTTATGTATACATAGATGATAATACATGGGAAAATTAAAGTTCCAAACCGGGTTATTTCACTCAAATGTATTCTGACGTGTTCTGTGAAAAATGTCAATGTCATAACGTCGAAGTAAAAACTGTAGATAAGCATCGATTAGATGAAAAAGATTCGAGGTATTCCGAAATCCGTGTAAAAGGTGTTCCAAAAAGGTGTAACAAAAGGTGAAATAAATGGTGATGACACAGGAATGTTATGAAGGCGCGTGCCTTTGTTCATATTAGGGGTGAAAAAAAACATGTATTTTATTTTATTTTGTATTAATAAATGCCATAATTATCCTTTATTATGAGAAATTAATATCATATCAGTTATTGCAAATTATTGCCACGAATGGTCCGCCATAAACATGACCGGAATGTAAAAAAGGGGGAAAATCCACTATATAGTAGGTTTTCCGTGGGGGTAATCTGGCTATAAAAAGGGGGAAAACACACTATATAGTCAGCTTTCCGTGGGGGAAAAACTGCTATATATATAGCCATTTTTCCGGGGTGAAAGATGGCTAGGAGGAAAAGGCACTATATAACACCTGTGTACACATGGTATTGAAAGCATTGCGGCTCTCGGGTAGTCGGATTAACTATTTCAGCTGTTCAGCGATAGTTCTTTCATGATCAAAATTTTGTTATACATTACAGAACAGAAAATATTACATCTTTATACTAATACATGATACAATTTTTGTCATAATTGGGTAATTGTGGGTTTTACGGGGCCAGATGGCCAAATCATTGACCCTTTATTATCTCGAAAGGAATAATTTGAAAGGCAATTTCGGCGAGGTTATAAATTACTTTCGCTTGGTTAACATTTATTATAATTTGATAAAACTAACACTTATTAAAAAACCTGGTTCATATTCAGTAATACACGATGAACATGTCATGCAATTTTAAATCAAATCTCAAAGATCTAAAGAATTCCAAATATGTTATGATGTATTCGACAAAAATAAATGAAAAGTAAAACCATTACCTGTCCGTTTTGGGATTTTTTGTATGTGTGTGAACTTTCCCAGTGTGCATTACAGCTAGGGCATCGGAAGTAACCATATCGTCTTTGTGACATTTTGTTTTGACCACTTACATCAAAGTTCCACGTCACCTTAAAGAATTAGCCGTGCACTGGATTATATCCAATGGTATTTTTTACTTCCCTGTAGAAGCCATGCAATCGATAGATATATAGGTATTTTCGCATTCATTTCTTCGAAAAGGTGATTCTATGATAAAAGCAATTTCAAGAAATGATCTTTAAATTACAGATAAAACCAATATTAAGTATATTTATGTTTGTTGAGATTGAGGATCTATTGAAATGAAGCATGGTCAACATTCTTATAAAACAAACGAGTTTAATTACTTCCATATGTATATCTATTACTAAATTCAATATCTTAAGAGATTAAACTAAGCACGCTTGTATCATACTATATTGCATTTTTTCTTCTTTTTTTTTTTTTGTTCATTACCCTAGGGCTTTACTTCTTGGCGGAAGTTACGTGTATATATATTCAATACATATAGATAGAGAGGAGTGTAAAACAAAGCCATGGCCCAGATTTCAATTTAACAACTCTTTGCAAATTTATTTTTGTACCACTGTTAACGATCTTAATTGAAATTACATTTCAAATACCTTTTCTATCCACTAAATATGAGAAAATTAAGGTAGATAATTAATATAATATATAGGTTTAATATTATAAACCAATGAAACGATTGTCTTACGAAAAACTATTGACGTCATTGGTGACCAAACGCGTGTGTACGATTTAATTACGACATCACGCAATGTTACTGGAGTGGTTTTCCAAGTGTATGTTGTTGTTTTTTTTCCAAATTAGCGGTAATATTTCATTTTTATTTACGCTAGAAAGGGAGAAATCAAGCCATCCACTTATAATTATGTTCTACAAAGGCCGTACATTGGCACTAAGACATGTGGTACAGTTAAAAGTATTGGCTAACGACTAATAAACGATCCTTATCAATGCTTATAGTTTATCTACGAAAGACGAATAGGGCCACACAAAATTAAATTAACGAAAGAAATTTTAGAGGAAGGACCAAAGCAGGTTGATTAATAAATTAATTGACCAATTTATTAATCTGAAGGATAAATTCAATTTGTTTTCAGACTCCAAAATGTTAATATACAAAAACAATTATTTTCAATAAACATGTAGGTTGTGTATGAGTACATGTATATAAAAGATAATTTGACGGAAATCCCGTATATCCATGATTGAAACGATGTAATTATCTGTAACTAATAGAATTGTGTTTTTTATGACTTGAACTACCTAGTATTTACTTCAGAGTGGGACTGTTATAAACATTAAAAAACAAAATTATATGAAGTTCTTTCCTCTTATTCATATAAGATAAAATGTCATATCCGATCATTTCATGTAGAAATTAATAAAAATTGATCGTTGCAATTTAAAAATAATCAAAATTTTAATTAAAATAACGTTTCGGGAAAGTGAAAATTGGACTGAAAGGGTGAACCAATCAACCTGCATTGGAGATCTAGATCTGATGAACGAGGAACACTCATTATATATTATTTTTTTAGAATAAATAATCAAATAATAACTACTATGTATTGTATTATAACAATATATTTTCTCGTAATTATTTAAGATAATTAACTGTTATAATTAACGAGATCTTTTTTCGTAATTAGGAGATCTTTTCTCGTTATTACGAGATCTTTTCTCGTAATAACGAGATCATTTCTCGTAATAACGATATCTTTTCTCGTAATTACGAGACCTTTTCTCGTAATAACGAGATAATTAACTCGTTATAACGAGATCTTTTCTCGTTATAACGAGATAATTAACTCGTTATAACGAGATCTTTTCTCGTAATAACGAGATTTTTTCTCGTAATATCGAGAAAATTAACTCGTAATAACGAGATCTTTTCTCGTAATTACGAGATAAAAATATTTTTTTATGTGAGCCTATTCGTCTTTCGTATTTATCAGCTACATGCATTGAATATCAATCTGAAGGTGTTTTTTTTTTCGTTGAAAATTCAAATTTATACCCGGAGTCATTTTTCAACAGCTTGAACAAGTTTTTCTAATCCCTGATGATGACATCAACGCGTTTAAAATTGATCCTGTTGAAAATTGACCCGAACTACAGAATTTGAACCTGAACTGGCTCTACGCGATTGAAATACTAATGTATGAACTTGAAAAATTAAGTTTCAAAAACATTTTTAACTCTTTCATTCTGTCCAAATCCTTATGCCGACACGACTCATTTTTTTTCACTTTAATGCGTCCGATTACAATCATCTGTGATTAAGAACTCGGTATCCTGTTATTAAACTGTGTAAATACAACTGAGAGGACGACTATTTGATTCTGAATGGGGGATGGGGGGGGGGGGCTAGCAATGTTTTGGAAATAGAATTCATTTTCACTCCTTCTGAGGTCAAAATTCTTATTTTAAGTTGACCATGCAAGGAAACTCGCAGATAATTTGGTGTCTTTACTGTTGGATTTTCTTGCTAGCTAAAAGAAAATGGGTTATTCAAATGTACCAGGACGGAATACCAATGTATCTAATTTCAAACACAGACATCCCCACCCTTTCCTCCATCGGGATATAATGATTATCATCTTCCTTGATATTTATAAACTTGTTATAATATCTGAAAACATACATGTCAAACAAATACCGGCCGTTAATATATTTTTTTCTGGCAAATCGGTAAAACTTTATTCCAAGAAGTCAGGATATTTATAGAACAGCATAATAAATGAACAGTTGTCATATTTTTGTCTGACAAGTCGTCATCAGTTATTATTAAATTTATTCAACTTAAAAAAAAATGTTTCAAAAACTTAGATTTATAGCTTGCTAGATAAACTGAACTAAATGATGAATTGTTAGCCACTGATCTCGAATTGTCGAAAAATAATGTGTCATCCTGTACAAAGATTAGGTTGATATATATATTTCATCATGCAGATTTTTTAATCCTAGAAAAATTAACGATTTTTTAAAGTCTATCATAAATACTTACTTACATGCAGCATTATCACAATAGCACAATTTCAAAGCTAAATAAAATACTAAAAAATACCGGTTTCCAAAATGTATATACCAATTAGATACTTAAGCATTGTAAAGGAATGAGCTTGCATGAAAATGTACATGCATCATGCCTCAAACATTTCCGATACACCTATATTACAAACTTTAGGAAAATGAATTTAACACATGATTGCTGTAAGACTATTCTCTTCTCTAAAGTGAATTTACATTCCTCAAGCAAATATAAAAAAGCGTATTTCTGAACTTCATGTAAATAGTATATTGTGTAGAAATGTAATCAAGTTTACCAATATTCTAATTATAGATATGAGTTTTAAAATATAAATATCACACAAAACATAGCGATCATACGTGAAAAATTCACAATGGAAAAAAATACACCGTACAGTAGTTACATAGTTTAAGGTTTAAAATGATAATTCGAGACCTAATCATTAAAATGTTTCATGTTTTCGACAGACTGTTTTTAATTGAAATTGAAGCAGCTCATGTAAACATGTAAATCTAAAAAATACCTATGAAAGAATTGTAAATTTTTTTATTAAATTAATCAAAGATATAAAATCAATTTCTTAATATCTGTTTTATTTGATGTTGAATTTAAAACCAGTTTCATGATCAAAGTTCCACGATGCGGGTCAAGTTTCATCGGACCAGGGGCCCGTTTCACAAAGCCGTCATAAGATTTATCATAAGACATGTCTTAAGATTGTCATAAGATTTGACTTATGATTATCATAAGATATGACATAGCTGTTTCACAAAGCTGTCATAACTTTAACTTATCTTAAGATAATCTTAAGATAATTATTATAGGAGCGATTGCATAGAATTCAATAAGTAAATTGTAAAGTAAAGAATTTATTTACGAAATCCGTAGTATAAATATATATTAAATAACATTACTGGATACTTTATAATGTACCGTATGTTTTTGTACTTTCTTTTGATAAGAACAATAAAAACAAACCAGTGAAGAAAATTAATCTACATGAATTCAACTGAAATGAATTATATCAACTAATGCATGGTAGGTCTATATAATTAAAATAAGTGCAAAAACATTATTTTTATCTCTTATAATTAAAACATTTACATTAATATCATTTACGATGAGCATCAGTTATAAATTTGAAATAAAATGAATCAACATATATAAAAGTTAGAAAAAGAAAAGCACAACTTATACGTATGTCAAAAGGGCATTATTCCAAGTGTAGATATCAGTTTGCAACCGGAGTCGGAGCAGCATTTAATTTAGTGAATTGTTTTTACAAGTTTTGTGTCCGAGTTTAGTGTTCTTTTATTGATTGTTGATTATTAAGGAGGCTGAATGTTTGAAAGATAAATCTTTAAAAATATAAAATGATAATTTTGAAACCATAGAATCTTAATTTTTTCTATAGTAATTCAAACTTGTAATTTACTGACCATTTTGCCTCCTAAATACCTGTATACAAATGCATGTCTCGCATTAAAATGATGAAATATCTTTAAATCACTATCACTCTATCATTACCAGTATATAAAGCAACAGAAACAATTTTAAAATTTTAATAAAATTTGAATGAACACAATATTCAAAGAAAAGATGGCAATTACTTAGTTCTCAGAATCGAGTTTGAATTAATCTTCTTCTAACTTCAGCACCGTCATTGTTTACTCCTTGGAATATAACATTGTCTGATTGTTGAAAAATACGATAATTATTTCTGTTTCGGGGCACAGGGACATTGTTATTGATGCAAATGTTATGTAGCACCACACAAGCAGTCACGATTCGACAAGCTCTCTCGGGCCGGAAAAGTAGAGTCCCTCCGGAGCGATCGATGCATCGGAACCTCATTTTAAGGACACCAAACGCTCGCTCAATGGGGGCCCTGGTTTTAGCGTGGGCATCCTTGTATGCCTCCTCATGGGGGTTGCTTGGGTTCAAGACGGGTGTTAGTAAGTGATTCTTTAACGGGTACGCACTGTCACCAACTAGACAACCTCTGTTAATGTTGCCATTCTCAAACATTTGACACAAAACAGAATTTGAGTTGAAGGTGCCCGAATAGGAATATGTGTCCCGTCTATTCCCCCTATCACATTTGGGAAATTACATATATGAGCGAAGTCCAGTATACATGTAGTATTGTTTATATTTCTGTCAGTAGAAGGAAATTTAATGTAGACAGGACTTAAGGCAACTAGAGCAGATGTAACAGCGTAAACAATTCTGGACACGCTTGCTTTACTTATACCATGAAGATCTGCACATACAGCTTGAAAACTTCCACGTGCATAAAAGCGAAGCGCAACCATGACTTGCAATGATGTTGGAAGGGCATGTGATCTTTTGGTTGGGTGCTCTAAACGATCATTGAGCTCATTACATAAGTCAAAGATAACATGTCGTGGCAAACGGAACTTCTCTAAGATGTTACAATCGTCCATATAATCTAATGGGTTGATTATGTCCCTGAATACACGCTCACGCCTTATAAGTTGCTTATTTCTTATCAAAACATAGGCCGCCGCCATGTTTAAAATTGACTTAAGAGAGGTATCTGGGTGTCTTAAGATTTTGAACAATCTTAAGATTATCAAAAGTTAAGACACTTTTGTGAAACAGCTATGATAAAAACTTATGACAAATTTTGGTCTTAAGACAGATATTTGTCATAAGATAGCTTTGTGAAACGGGCCCCAGGGTCTTTATTCAGCACCTTTGGTCTCAATATTTAACGTTGAAAAGTGATCCACGGGGCAATTTTCAACCCGGGTCAAAATGCACATGCAGAGGTTAAAATGATTTTGATTCTATAATTTTATATAACTGATGAGCCTTAGGGAGGCTGGGTGGTTAACCATCCGATCTATCTTAAATTTTTAGATATTTGTTAAGCTATAAACTATTGTTTAGCAGGTTCTTTTGTAAAACACAGTCCTGACTATAGTGTCTCACTCAGTGGCATTAGAAGCATATTCAAAGATAGATGTGGCTAGCTAGCTAGCTGACCAAACTACCTGCTATTCCCCTTGTCGGTCCTGACGAATATGCACCTTCGCAAGCCCAGAATTTTCGAAAAACTGTGGCTTTCGGAAATGACAGCTAATGTACTAATTCACAATTCATTGTCTAGAACATACTAGAATACACAGACCCTGATACTTGTAATTTTTCATATGGTTCAACTGAATTAACTGTAAGAACAAGCGGTACTTAAAAAAGAACATACATGTACTAGTGAACCTTTCTACAGACATTGAATTTCTATTTCAATGTCGTAAGTCCAACTACTACATTGTGTGTATATTATTACATTTTATCTAGAATAAAAGTATCGATCATTCAAAGTAGTAATGAGTTCGATCTTCCCACGGGTTGTTCTACGTCTACCAAACAAATCTAAAAAACATAAGTTCTACATTTTTATTGGACATATAGTTTATATTTGTAATAGGTAATTTGATTGTAAAAGAAATTCCTGGAATCTGGCATTCTTTGGCATATCATTTCCATTCTATTTTATACTATTTTTATACACTGTACACATGAAAGAAATTTTGACAATAAATCTTGCATACCCGGTATTTATTAATTTTTAAAATATGTTAACTTTACATCAAAGTCAATAGGACCATATACACTTTGTTAGTTAATTATTAAATCAATCTTTTTACGTGTATAAGTTATCAAAATCAAACAGAACTGTTATTTTTTGTATTTTTATGGGTATATATTGCCGAACATTGTGTTTCTATATTTTAGTCACAGAAAGTAATTCATCCATGTTGAGATGTCTTGGAATATTGTAGCAGGAAAACCATCATCCGTGCATGGGAAATCAAAGAGTTCAAAAGGTCCATCAGGATAAATCTTGTGTTGGAAAAAGACCCTCACCCATTGCAAGGGTCACCAGAGCGACACTTGTGACAGAGGTCGGACCTGTGAGGCTTGTTTGGGTCATTATGCCTGGCCCTTTTTTCTTCTGCCGTGCATCTGCAGGGCTGTGTCCCGCAAATGGAACAGATCAACATCTCTACCCTGTATGGTTCGCAGCCAATGTGACATTTCTTACAGTCTTGTTTGTGATAGGCCTGAAATAATAAATATTCACGGCCGGTGAGATATACTATTACCGTTTATCTTATAAAACTGAAAAGTGTATTTTGAATCTATAATTAAGAATTCTTAAGAGTACGGTCATGATTTGAGCTGAACATTTTCAAATTTTGTTTTTGTATTTTTGATTATTACTATACTAATTAAAACTAAGGCATCTCAAATGGTTAACCAAAATTTGAACGTCAGTTGTGGTTGTTGTGTGAGAAGGGAGATACAGAGCTTACAATTCTTTGTCATGTAAATAACTCTGTTGTCGTGTTTGACTGTGTTTATAAATTACTTGAAAATTGAAAATAGCAGATAAATGAAGTGTACACTATTGTAATTAGGTAGCTCAGCGAGCTCCTGACTAAGGGTGCAGGAGATTCAAGTTCGTTTTCCGGCCCAGCCAAATGTTTTCATCGCCCAATAGCTTAATTGAGAAATCTCATTTACTATATTTTGGTGCCGTAACTAGGATTTGCTTATAATCATTGCTGAGAGATACCAGGAGAAACTTTTTGTTGTGTTTATTACACAATAATACACATACCTGTAAGGGAAAAACAATAGGCAAAACTCGTACGATTTTTTCGTTCACACGCTCCCTCTTTATATCAGATAAATTCACAGGAACGAAAATATATTTCTTACGGGGATCTATAATGGGAAAATCTGACATCTTTTTCAATTCGAAAATCCACGGGACTCTTCGCACAATTTTTCAGCATTATCATTCTGGTACTTTTCATGTCTTATCCACGTAGACTTTTAATTGGTGGCTGTGTATTAAAATCTGAGGCGATAGAGGATCGATGCCATTTCAAAATGGACGAACAGGTTTTTTTCTTTCTAGTGAATGTAGTTTGGAAGAAACTTGAGACAGAGAATAGTCACAGTCAGTGATGACAATTACAGACAACTAGTCACAGTCAGTGATGACCACTACAGTCAAGTAGTCTAAGTCAGTGATGAACACTACAAGCAACTAGTCAAAGTAAGCAATGACCACTAGAGTCAACTAGTCAAAGTCAGTGACGACCACTACAGACAACTAGTCACAGTCAATTTTATACACTATACACAACTAGTCAAAGTCAGTGATGACCACTACAGTCATATTGTCAAAGTCACTGATGAACACTACAAGCAACTAGTCAAAGTCAGTAATGAACACTACACACAACTAGTCACGGTCAGTGATGACCACTACAGACAACTAGTCACAGTCAGTGATGACCACTACACACAACTAGTCACAGTCAGTGATGACAACTATACACAACAAGTCACAGTCAGTGATGACAACTACAGACAACTAATCACAGTCAGTGTTGAACACTACAGTCAAAGAGTCAAAGTCAGTGAGACCACTACACACAAATAGTCAAAGTCAGTAATAACCACTACAGTAACAGTAAATGTTGACCAATGCTGACAACTAGTCAAAGCTACAGACAACTAGTCAAAGTCAGTGATGACCACTACAAGCAACTAGTCAAAGTCACTGATGACCACTAAATAAAACAAGTTAAAGGTATATGTGGCGTATTTGGAGTAAAATATTTGACATGAGTTTGAGTAAAAATATACATCATGCTTCTTATAATTA
>WFKH01007768.1:13381199-13503699 GCA_016163765.1 Magallana hongkongensis | reverse complement strand
GCGGTCAGAAATAACTGATCCTGTTTATATTGATTCTCTGCTTTTCACATGATCATAAAATGAATAGCATACATACATACAAATACGATACAAATAAAAAATAAAATATGCCGGTGTTATATAGTGCCTTTTCCCTCTAGCCATCTTTCCCCCCGGAAAAATGGCTATATAGCAGTTTTCCCCCCGGAAAAATGGCTATATAGCAGTTTTTTCCCACGGAATGCTGAATACATAGTGGGATTTCCCCCTTTTTATAGCCAGATTACCCCCACGGAAAACCTACTGTATAGTAGATTGTCCCCCTGTATTGTTTATGGCGGACCATTCGTGGCAATAATTTGCAATATCTGAGATATGTAACATACATGTAATGATGTAGTATAAAATACATGTTTTTGACCCCTGATATGAGCATAGGCATGCGCCTTTATCACATTCTTATATCATCACCCTTTATTTCACCCGTTGTTGCACCTTTTTGGAAGACCTTGCACCTTTTATTCGGATTTCGGAATACTTTGGAATACTTTTTTCTGTTTTCTTTTTTCTTATAATCGATGCATATCTGCAGTTTGGACTATGAGGTTATGACGTGGGTGTTTTTAAGAAGACGTCAGAATACATTTGAGCTTTAAAAATACGCCGGTTTTGGAGATTGGAAAACTAGAATAAGGCTGGATAAAGTTTTTCACATGAAAATATAAACGAGTTATCTATCAAAAATATGATATATGATATGATACAATATCTAATATTGTAAACAAGTTTTAATCATTTAAAAATAAAGTTTTTAAAAAAGTCCAATTTTGTCTTACTTGGGAAGTGAAAGAGGACAAAACATTTACTTAAAAAGTTGTTTTTACGTGAAATTTCAAGTTTTAAAAACCTTGGAAAACACAGAGGGTCTGTCGCACGGCAAGGAAAATGCAAAAAAAAACAAAAAATAATGGTTTAAATCACTTCTTTTCTTTAGAGATACAGTTTACATTCATCAATTTTAAGATAATTTAAAAGAGAAAAAGACTTCAGTTATTACCAGGATTTAACGCGGGTCATCTAATGAGACACCACAACTTAGGGTTTGTAAACATGAAATTGTGTTAATAAGTTTAATTCTTTGAAGCAAATATCGATAATATAAGTCGAAAAATGAATGAATATGAAATAAAAATATGACAATGAGCAGTCGATTTATTCCTAATGCCTATGGATTTTTAAAAAATTAAGAATAATTAATGTTTGTCGGGGATAGAAATTCACGGAGTACAATGTACATATATAAAGATATATAGTATGCTACACTTGATAAACTGTGCAAGATTTGAGACTTTGGCCAAAAGTTTTGTAACAATTTCTCATCATTTTGCATTCTGTTTATTTACTTACTAATCACTTTCGGTTTTGCTTTCGTTAATCTTTCTTCGAATTGTTTGTCATCTTTTCTCCTCTTATAAAAGCTAACCCTAATTAATCTGCCTATCAAGAACCTTTAATAATTTACATGTACAACTTGAATTCGCGTCCAAAAGGTCTTATTATAAAGATTAAAGGAAGTATCTGGCAAAAATAAAAATAAATAAAGACCTACATGTATATTCCAAATAAATTACCTCCACATTTTGCGATATTTTGTAGGTATGTGAACTTTCCCAGTGTGCATTACAGCTAGAGCATCGGAAGAAACCATATCGTCTGAGTGACATTTTTTCTTCTTATACGAGTATATATGTTTAGGTCTCCAACTTTCAAGGCGAATTCAACCAGATTGATTGTTTTTAACTTCCTGGCGAATTACTATAGTATGCAACAGACGGACCAATATAGATTTTATATCATGTACATGTATCAAAGTCTATATGAAAGAGATACGCCATGCATATCTTATCAAAACGTTTTTCTATCATTTCATTCAAAAAAAATAAACAAAATATTTTAAGCGTACATTGTATAGATAAAGTAAATTCTTTATCCTGTATCTAATCGTGAAATATGCACTTCATAAAAAAAACTCATGAACTGACTGACTAGTGTTCTAAAATTCTACTGGGCATCGATGAATATTATCTGTACGACTGTACATTATTATACAAATGTATAGTTGTTTAGTAAAGGCACCAAGAAGGATAAATTAAAATTGACTTTTTGTGCCATTAGATAATTGTCAAAACAAAGAAAAATAAGAGGCGTTTTTTGTGTTGTCATTTTTTTTAGCTCACCTGGAGCTCGTTCTTGTTGCGACATCATAACTAAACAAGCATTCTGAGATTATTGCACAAACAATAAATGTCTCCTATCGGCACCCCCAATTTTGAATTTAAACAATTGTCGTTTTATACGCTAAATAGGGCTGAAGAAAATTCGGCTAAAGATTTGTTTTTAAAGATTAAACTCGATTTCTTTATCATCTCTAAGGTCCATTTGGGTCCATTCGGGTAAATAGACGCACCTGCGTAGCACTAATCGATGAATGCGATAAATTTTCAAAAACTACCAGTGGATAAAAAGTAACGCAAGTCGATGAGTAATAATTGCTGTTTTGGGTTGAATGGCATAGTAGGATCTGCAGGAATTAGTCCCGTCTTCTCTTTTCTCACCTTCATTTATTGGAATACTAAGCTAACCCGAACGTAAATGAGTCACATTTAAAAATTAATTGCGTAAATACATGTTCATTAAAAGTAAAAACATTCATACTTTATCTGTAATGCATCATTATGAAGCTACACAGGAAGTCTGAAATCTATTCAGCACATGATAACGTAAAAAAAAGTCTGGAAAACGAACAAAGGAAAAATGACTGACAAACCGCAATAAAGACTATAGTCCCCCCGCCCCCAGTTTTACCGGAAGGGGACTAATGACGCCATGCTATATAACACAAGACTTGCTCAAGTCTCTATTTTTTCTGTTATTGTATCATTAAGTAAACCAGATCTGGCATTCTTCAATACTTTAGTGCTTATATTTAGAAAAAATGAGAAAAAGCGCATGGATGATCAAAACATAGATTTGAGAAAGTATTTTATTTTATTATCCCGCGTTAGGGGGTTTTGTAAATTTTGTTTGTAATGCTTGCTACATTTATAGCCCATATGAATCTCTAAATTCATTCTAGACCTACTGTTTGTATTTATATCTATCTCTGAATCATCGTATCATTTTTCCCTAAAAAGTGACCTCGGGCGGATCCATCGCCGGCGCCCCCCCCCCCCCCCCCCCCCGTTTGAATTTTATTTTTGATTTTGTTTGTTTGGGGTTTTATTTTTTGCTTTTGTGAATTTAGTTTGTCTTGATATGTACATATACTTTGTTTATATGAAATGTTTGGATTATTCATTAATTTAAATATATATACATGTACATTTAGTGCGTGTCATTAGCGAATTCCATTTCCATAAAGGGAAAGAGGGTCAACGCAATGTTACGTATCCATAACTAAAACTATAATTGAATCTATAACTCCGTGTGTGGAGAGGAGAAGCAAATAAGTAGGTAATTATGAGATCATTGTACTTAAAAAAAAAAAGGAAGGCAACGCGATGTCTCAGAAGAAATAAGATATAAAATTGTTAGAAGCAATATGCAACTTTTTATCACGAAAACCAATAAAGGATAAAGTTGTTGATAGATATTTCAGTTACATATAGAACCGTTTTAACAAGAGCTTGGACTTTGGGTAGTACGTGACAAACTCCGATTTGATGAAGGCGGGGTCTACTCATGGTTAACTGTCCAGTCATTGGCTAGTTGATATGAATACATTGAACGCAATGACACTCGTCCGGGATGTATATTTCGCTGAAACAGTGTCAATTTCACACAGCAGAGCAGATCTTGGCAAACAACTTTCCGGTTTTGACAGTCTATGAATATTAATGAGCTTCTCTTAGCGAATTAGAAGAAAGGAGGTCAATTATTTGAAAGCTTGTTTTGATGAGCAAACTAGATAGTAACATCCCACCGAAAGTCCAAGTTCTTGTTAAAACGGTTCTATTTGTCATTTGAAAGGTAGAATGACCTTATGTGTTTAATATCGCAAATAATCCTGGTATAGGCACCAAAATGCATGGAAGTGATGAACCCTATTAACGCGCGTTACACTCGCGAGTGAATACTTCGGTAGTTAGCTCGGTAAGTTTCATGTGTGATAGTATGTAATTTCCTGGGTTCTGTAACATTTGTTACATACTATCGTCCGAAACCAACGAATAGTCTCGTAATCGCTTACTTATTATACTTATACATGTACTGGTACTCGCTGATTTTTGTTTATTTGTTCTCATAAATAATTGATACACTATTTTTATTTTACCCTTTACACTTACTTTATAAAAGGAAATCTCACCACTCCCTTTATTGTATATACATGCCTCTGTAAACAGCTATTTGTACATCTTTTCTATCACGATCTTTCTTTTCATACCTCTAAAACCTTAAGAGTTTCGCTTTGTTTAAATGGTTAAGAACAATTAAAAAATCCCAATTGGGTTGGTTCACGGTCAGTTAGCATTTGCGAGACTGTCCGTTGGCTTTCGATGCTACAACAAAACTAATTCTACTTGATTATGAACAAGATGGAAAGTTTCTTTCATAAATGGGCTTTGGAATGTGTTCTTTTTTTATGGGACCTAAAAAATGTAGATTTTGTTTTACGGGCGGTTGTTGTTTTGTTGGGTTTTTTTTTTTCATAGATTCTCTGATGTCCAATTGTTGTTAATACCACCAGATTATTATTATCATTTGGGATCTGAAATTGGACCATTGGTGATGTCGATACCTGACTGAGATATTTTAGAATAATTGTTTCAATTAAAAACATGGTAGGTTTCAAGCTTGACGTCACATATGGTTATTTTTATGGTAACATTATTCCTTATAATTACAAATAAATAAAAAAAATATGATAATATATATGTATATTCAATAAATAAGACATAATTAAAAACAACCTTTACAACAAACAAAACATCCATTGTGAGCAACAGAACGATTAAGAAGTCAACATTAAATGGAAGCACAGTCACAACACAGACAGATTGAAACACTCGATGCACCAAAGACCCGCAGTAACTGATATGTCGAGATGTAGTCCCTTCATAGCTCATACGTCATAAATAACCAGGGGTAGCATGAAACCATAGATGAATAACGGAAAGACAGCACGAGCAGCGCTGGCCGCCATATTGTCACTGTAATAATACTCATCGTCATAATTCTTAGCGGCGCTGGGAGCGATATCTGTATCCGGGATGAGAGAATGATGAACATCCGGGTCTTTGGAAAACAAAGTGATAGTTTTTCCACGGAAAGGATCGACGATTCTGGTAGAATCAAGCGGTTTGTCATCATCATCTACAAATTAAAAAGAAAAGTTAGTTTTTTAAGAATGTGTGCATATTTCATGACAAATAACGTAGTGTTATTTTAGTTTAATCTAGAAGTGGGTTATTTTATTTAACAAAATTGTCGTTTATTCAAAGTATAAATAAATTATTCACTTTTCATACCTATTCATGATGAGAAAAAAAAGATATAAAACTTACCACAACCGAAGTAATATTTTGGGATGCAAACGATTCTGCCATTAAAACAACGGCATTTATCGCAATCGGAGCGTATCCAGTACCCATGTGGAACGTGTCTACAGGCCTTGTACTCCAACTGATACTGGCAGTATCTCCCGGTGAAAAACCTTTGAAAGAAACAAACCAAATGATGAGGTTTTTTTAACGTGTGTGTAGATGATAAGTAAAATGTAAGTCTTCAGAAATTGGAATGATAGGGCAAAGTCCAAGCTGACTAATCCCACACTTGTCGATTTCTTGTGTAGGATTATTAATATTTCATTTTAAAATCAAAATCATAAATTGGCAGCAACTCCCTTCAATTTCTGCAACTGTTATTTTTCATCTAAATAAGAAAAGTAAAAGAATCACTTACTCTGGGCATTTACAAAAGCTCCCAAGGACGCATATGCCGCCATTCTTGCAACATGACACTTCTTTGGGTGTGCCTGTAGAAAAAAGGAAATGGAAATAAGCAGACAGTAAAACTTTCTTATAGTGGACATGGCCTTATAACCGATATCCTTAATATACATAAAGGACAGAACAAATCATAAGGGTTGGGGAAAGGATATAAGCTTTCTTGTAACCAAGACTCAGACAGAGTTTTACCACAGGAAATATCATACGAAATATTTCTTATCACCATCAGTATTTCAAAACGATCTTTGAGTGTCACACCAAACGCTTTTATTACCACTAAACTGACGTTCGCTGTTCATTTGAACGTAATTGTATGCGCTGAAAGTGAGAATTGAAAACAAATAGCTAGTTAGGTGTAACGTTAACCACACGGCATACACATTTTCTCTTTATGCCCTCAATCTTTATTTGTCCCTTTTATTCTGTAACATTATTCTATCTTTTTATCTTGATTCTTTAAAACATTTTTTTTAATTCAAGACCAGTTTCCGAATCATCGATTGGAATATGACTGGGTGGTTTTCTAAACTTGGGATGTTCACTTTTTAGTTTTTATTTTAAATAAAGTGTGGAATTTGGAATTTTTACAAAAGAATAGGTAAACAAAGTTTATCTTATTCAAAAGTATTTTGTCCAAACAAAATAATCTGGTTCTGTTGATTTTGAATTTTCATTTGTCTATGTAAGTCGGATAAAAGATCAGAGAAACACACATGGATAACAGAATGACAGAGGTCGAGCCAGTGGAGGGGGTGAGGTGTTTGATTGGAACGTTCCATGGAAATTCTTATTTACTTTGTTGTTATTTTCATTTGTTTAAATCTTTTTAAAAAAATGACCCGGATTCACCCTATCAACGTACATGTATAAGGAGGACATTCACATGTTACATGTTATTTATCTTTTTTCACCTTTTCATCTTTATTTTATATATAGCTAAACTCTTACGTCATCATTAACCTTTCTGTGGAATATTTTATACGAATCCGTAAATACATTCTTTTTAGACTAAAAAAAATAGCTACGAATTAATTTAATGTATTGAATTGATTTTAAACACGTGGAATACACATAAAAGAAGGGAAACAGTCCCACCCCACTCCCGTCTATCTATGGTGTTAATGTTTTCTGGTTTAGTTAGTATGGAATACCTTTCGCGAATTTTATATATGAGCAGATAAAAGCATCATAGATAAGATGGAAGGCAGACACGCGAATTGCTTAATTTGCGAAAAACGTTATCATTTGTTTGTTGGTTTCTTTGTTAATGATGATAGTGTCTATTTTGTTTGTCAATCTTTATCGCTCCCTCCGCGCGGGACAAAAAGAAATGTTACCATCACTGACCACTACCATTTCCTGTCTACCTGGTCGCGTTATTACCTGTGATAATCTCTCAGTTTGACGAATTCGGTAGCAGCGAGTTTTTATAGAAACTGAAATATCTCCGAAGTCATATTTGGGGGGCTTAAACAGGATCTATTTGCGGGATAAGAATCAATTGATAAAGCTGTTAATGGGTCTATAAAGGATCAAAAAGACAACGGATTATAAGTGTTTGAATTACTTAGGTCTTTATTTTAAGATACAAGAAAATCCACTTGCAGAAAAAACACGGGTTTTGAAAACAAGAGGGAGTATAAAAACTGTGAAAAGGTGTTCATGTGATAATGACTGAAAATGTCCAAGTCAACGGACTCCCTACGGGGGTGTTAATGTTATTAACAAAAATATAAACTTTTTATATAGGGCTTCAAGAGAGAGAGAGAGAGAGAGAGAGAGAGAGAGAGAGAGAGAGAGAGAGAGAGAGAGAGAGAGAGAGAGAGAGATAAAATACTTACTTAAACTCAAGACATTGTAGATACTGTTCAGTGTTAATATCCTGCAAGAGAAAAAAACTGTTTTCAATGTTTAAAAGTTTGAAGTTAATATTTTTTTTTGTATCTAAAAACCTTTAGATTCTCAAATGAGAAAAAAAAAAGTATTTTATTTTTTGACACTACGGCTGATAGTACTAGTTTTAGAAATGTAATTATTCCCCATGCAGTCTATCCATTTTTGTTTTGCATAAATAATGACATTAGAAAAAAAATACTTGGAAGTTCATAATAATTTTCAAAAAGATCACATTATGGAGATCTCAGTTAAAATTTAATTTCTATCAACATTTAAATGGTTAAATGATTCTAGAGGTAGGGATGGAGAGTTTACAACAAAACCAGGTAATACATGTACAATCAGATTTTCTCTTGGTCTCAATTATCAACATTGTATTCAATATTGAAATCATGATAATAATTATCATCAATGTAAAATTAACACATTTTTCTAGTTTTTCTTTGTTTTTTCAGATGTCATATCTAAACTATGTAAAAACAAAATAAAAATGGGAATCACTTACACTATCAGGCAAAGAGTATCCATATTCTTCAGCTTTCTTAGAATGTATGTTACATCGGCTTCGTTTGTAAGAGTTAAAACCTTTAATCTTAAAGCCCCGCCCCTTTTAAGCATGTTTTTACAATGTGTTGACACTCAGCGGTAAGTAACAAAGTACTCCTAATTACAATGACTTATAAAAGGTTGACGACCACTAATTACACCCAGCCCCTCATTGTGGCATTTTAACAGTTTATGAAACTCAATCAAAATTATATTGGTATTATAACTCCCTCCTTATTATATCTTTAATTACGGTTACGACGATTAGTTAAGTTTAATCCTTAACCAGGGAATAACAAGAATTGGAACTTACAGCATATGATCTTTCTTCATTTGTAAACCACCCCATCCCCCATCAGACAACGATATGCAGTGCAAATGTTTATAGGGGATGCTTACTAACTATACTTAACCTTAGATTTTTCGTTCAATAAAAATGTCCACACCGTCATCTTAAATCACATACCATATTAATATCATATTAATGTTTTTCAAAAAAACTCTGAGAGGTTACGCGTTCCGTATCGCGTATTCGGCCGCTGTAGGTAATCAGTACATCTTTTTAACATTCAATTTAATCGTCCATATTTTAGATATGTCCTTTATATTTGAATTAAACTGCTCTACTAAATCTGCATAATATAAGCATGACCACGTGAGTCAGATTTTAAAAATGGTGCTAGCTATAATTAAAATCTTGTATAAATGAATGAAGACATTTTTTAGTATCGAATAAATTAAACTATAGCAAGTCTACACCACAAACATTTGCCTAAAAGCAAAGGGTAACTTTGTACTTTAATACTGTTAAGATATTTACATTTCAACTAAGGTGATGAAAATATATTGTCACTCAAATAAAATGGGCGGAGCGTATTTTCCCGGCTTGATGTTCCATTCGCGATCTAAGGATCGGATATTGTCCTCTCTCTCAAATAAATGGTTTGAATAAGAATCGTTGTTGTTATATATGATTTTATATCTAATGTGAATTAGAAAGTTAAATTTGGAATTAGGACTTGGGGAGTGGAGGAAAGGGAAAATAATTTTGTTTTCCAATTCATAATTATTAAGATATAAAAAAGTAGGATTATTTCGTATAAAAATACACCCCCAAGTGTTTACATAGGAGAACCGACCAAATCAAATATTTTACTATAAATGTATTCAGAATTGTTTATTATCAACGCCAGGTGTTAAAATATTTATACAATGCATTCTCACTAAGATGCTAGGATATAAATTAAACTATAGCAAACTATATAAATGTATTCAGAATTGTTTATGTATCGGATATGTATAATTAATAATGTTTTAATTAATTAATTATTACATTTCATTTTTCATTATTTCAATTGTATACACGGTACAACTGGACTGATATATCCCACCGCCCATGCTGCATAATTTGTAATATATTTTTGTTCAAAAGTGACTATAGGTCCGATGGGTTGGGTGTACTTCATTTTAAAAGTATACTGTCAATAACATATTATGTATATTTACACATACAATTGTACAAAAATCATTGAAATAAATAACTTACTTACTTACTGTACATATTTTTCGAATGGTTGGAGGATTGATGATGACATAACTAAGTTAAATCTTAAAGAATTAGGGTTTCTGAGATATTATTTATTAAACAGCTTTATGTAAAACACTACATTCCAAAACATAGTGATATTCATCGCCAATCTGATTGGCTTCATATAAGTTATATTTACGGTCTTCTCTTGGTATATTCTTCCATCTGCCAGTTTCTAAGGTGATGGTTTGTGGTTCTATATTTAACAAAGAGAGTAAGAAAGTAGGCGCTTACGATGTAGATTCGGCAGGAATCTGGCTGCACAGGGAGAGTGAAAATTTCATCGATTAATTTTGAACCATTTCGAATTAAAATCGTTATTTGGTTTCTTTGGGACGTGAAATTGGTAGAAAAATGTTTGAAATGCAAAAGGTTTTATCATAACATGGGTCTGAATATAGCAACACGAAGCATGATGCAAAATCCTACTTATTTACAGCCAATTTAAAATAATTTTATTCAACAAAAGCGTGGAGTGATGACCCACAATACATCAAAAATATAATTAAAAATATCCCAACAATTGAACGTTAGAATAATAATACAAGTCCGTAAATTCGTGGCCAAAATCCCATATGACGTTTAAATAACATACTTTGTTGTGATTGAAATGGATCAGTGGTTAGAGCACCAGGTCTTGGTAACCTTATAGAACTAGGCTTTTTAGGTTGAGGGTTCGATACCACCAAAACTTAAAGGCAATATTATATTTTTTTTTATCGTTTGTTAAAATATTTAAGCTGAATATGGTTAGAAATTGTGCCTTTGCAAACTTGCATTATTAAATTATCAAATAGATTTAAATGGGCAAAAAAAAAATTAAAAAAATGAAATTGTATTTAACGAATAAACCAAAGGGCATTTGCGCTATTTTATTTATTATATTAAAATTTCAGTTACAACGTATGCGTCTCAAGATGAATGTGTATGACTCTGATAAGCACACAGCAATTCTCCCCCCTCTCTCTCTCTCTCTCTCTCTCTCTCTCTCTCTCTCTCTCTCTCTCTCTCTCTCTCAATGTAAATAGTAAATGTGAATGTTGGAAAGTATCTTATCAGTATAAAATCCAAACAAGAGTACATGCTCTGGCCCCCCCCCCCAAAAAAAAATAAATAAAAATAAAATGGCTAGCCGAGGACCCCCACCCACCTCCGCACATACACACACACGCGCACACAACAACACGACTCAATCTGATCTAGTGTAAAAATGTAATGAATATTCATTAAAAAAGTAGTTCCATTAGGATCGGGCTCGTGGTTCAGATATTCTATTATGGCGGTGGTTTGAAACAAGTATCAACAAGAAGATGATGGATTTATGTTCTAATGCACTTGCTTAAATATGTATGTAAAAGTGGGAATATTATGAGTTCACTGATTTAACATCTACCGAAATGCATGCAATTACGACGACATAGACAAATGCAATTTGTAATGTAAACAAGCCTTCAACATGGTCAATGACACTTTTTATTAAAATCCAAGCAAAAAGATGGATTCGGTTAAATAATTGTAAAACTCATACAACAGAGGCTTTTTTTTTAAATTTTAGGTCACTTGGAATGCTAAACACCTTGAAATGTAGATCTTTGAAACAAACATGAAGTTGACAACGGAGGTGTTGGCATCGGCGAGCATAAAACGAAAAAAACCATGGCCAAGGATTATATGGGTTGGTGAGGTGAGGCAGTAAACATTTATTGAAAGACATGTCAAAAAGACAGCACTATGTATTTAACATTTATAACATTATAGTATACATCACATGTTCTTGGTTCAGTAATTGATACCAGTTAAAACCTTTAAAAATTTCACACTTACATTTGTACATACATGTGATAAGTTGAAGACAACAAAACTGTACAAAAAACTGGAAATAGGGTGAAAAAACTGTACAATCCCCATCAGAAAACGGTACAAAATATCGCTTAAAATTCTTTTGATAAAGCACCTTATTTCTAAACCAACAAATGCATATTGTCGCAAATGCCTTATTTTAAATGTTGAAATAATGTTTTTTATGCTTTAAAATTTCACATTGTGTTATATAATCACAATTTTTTCACGAATCAAGTTTAGATGATAGTTTTTGTTCTTGAATATATTACTGATATATACACCAGCAATGTAAATAATAGCAGCAAATGCAACCTTACATAAATTTCTGCACTTAAAAATCCTTTATTTCTGCGTAAGCATGATAATAAACACGTTTAATCATCGTATACATTACGTACGGAGAGCTGGTTTAGATTGATGTATATTTCTAAAGTTAGCAAAAAGTTTTTCGATCAAGTTACAAAATATTTTAAAACAGACTATAATTAAATGGTATCGGGTTCGTTCGCCCTATCTACCTGTTCGCCCGAGTCCGTTCGCCCTAGGTCCGTTCGCTCCAATTATCGTTTTTTAATTATTCATATATTCTATGTTTTTCCTTCATCAAAAAAGACGTAATTGGTATAATTGTAAGATATTTTTGCCGTAAATTGTCGATAACCGTCTTGTTGTTTTTATAAAGATTTGCTTGATGTTTTTTTAAACAATTAAAAATATTGAGACTTTAATTGGCTCATTCAGAAGCTAAGCAGATGATTGTCACCTATTCTATCTTTGAAGAAATTACATAACACAATCATTTGATCTCTAAATGAGATATATACGGAGATTTCATAATTATAATATGGTTATATTATGAGGTGAAATTTAAAATAACTACAAAAAATAACAGAAGAATATATGATGTAGTAACATTTAAAAAAATAAAAATAAATCAATTCACAAGTCTTTGTATCGATATCTTGTCACCGTCAGTCAATTGGTGATTATTATGTAAAAGAGGAAAGGGTGGTATTGTTTTCATTAATTAATCTCTTCATAATGTTTAAATTGATGAGAATACAAAAATATATAAATACATGTACATGAATCCTATATAAAAATAAGGCGAACAGACCTAGGGCGAACGGCGTCAAGGGTGAACGGACCTAGGGCGAATGGTAAGTAGGGTGAACGACGCCAAGGGCGAACGCGTTTTAGGGCGAACGAACAGCCAATCTAATTAAATACCCCTTTAAAAACAAAGCTACCTAAAGGGGCAATTTGATACGGACGATTATCCCAATTGGCAGTTCACACTTTCACACGCGACGTTTTGTGTACACTACACCAGTATTGGTAGGTCACGTGTCAAACACAGGTGTCTCGCGAGCGAGAATGGGAGGAAAATGGCGACATTTAGCGGGAAATTAAAAAAACTGTACAAATTTTCATATTCCGTGAATTTCGGTGTCCCGCCGGTACACCGTGAATGGGGTCGAAAAAACGGTACATTTTGCGTACCGCCGGTACATATCACATGTATGTTTGTAATTTGGACAGAACATTGCATGAAATGGTAATAAGACAAAAAGTCAACAACTTGCACATAGGAAACTTTAAGTGGCGTGGTGAATAATTGTTCACTAATTTTTTATTAAGATATTCATGTCAGATTCCCATATATGTATAGAATATCACACTCTAATTTTGATGTCAGACCTGAGATTGGCCACTTGACTAATACAAAAGAACTGACACAAACGTAACTTTCCTCAGAAAATATAACTGTCTTGAATGCCAATTCATTTAATATGCCAAATAAAGATTTTTTTCTGTTGAAACTTTCTTAGAGTTTAATTTCTTGTAACAAGGATGTTGAAAATATTTTGTAGGAGTATGAAAGTCTTCTTCTTTTGGACGAAGAAAATCATAGAATCAGTGTTTTGTATGTTCCATCTGGAAAAACCAAGAAGAGAGTTGCCAAATTATCTCCTTTGATATTGAATACTCTGCAAGTGCACAGTACAAAAAATGGTATGTAGGCTAGTGAACATTTGAAAATTTCCCAGGAATCAAATTTGATGATTTATGCTGTAAATGTATTATATTAGTTTGTAAAAATTGAACTACATGTATATAACCCACTCATAACATTGTGGAGACTGTATGACAATTGCACTGAGATTGTGTGGTTTCCTATCCAGGCGTTTTACAAAGTATTACCATGTTGAACTGGAAATTGATAATATATAAAAAGCGTAGATTTGTGTTAAACTTTACCGGTTATTGTGAGTGAATTAGAGGGACAAACCAACTGTCTTCACAAATCAAGCATTGTTGTTCTCTGTGATACCACTGAGCCAAAGTATTGATGTTTACTTGATTGTGTCATTGTGTAAGATAAAAAGTATAAAATAATTATGCCATTTCACAACATAAAAGCCAAATAATTTCCAGATATTTAAAAATAATTAATCATTGCCGAACTGAGTGAAGATCTGACATTGTTAAGGAGGAATAGGACTTTTTGAGTTATTAATACAGTTGAAAATACACCCATTTATAATATATAATATAATCACCATGTTAATATTTTTAAAACTTGCGATATTTTGCCATAAAATTAAACAAAAAAATTCTTACAAAGGTAAAAATGTAGACATCATGACTTAAAATAACTACTCAAACATGACAATCAGGTCACAAAAGGACAACCAACTACTGGGCTAAATGCATAAGAGAAAATATGTCAAATAAAAAAGAAAGTATTAATTTTAAAAAAGTTAAGACATCCCTATAATCCTCCTAAGAGGAGAAAGAGATGAAATCTTTATATTATGCCAACAGTAAATATAAACCAAGCCTAGGGTTCAGAAAAGCATTGAACCTTATTATAGATTTATCAGAGGCATGTTCAACAAAACAAGAGCACTCATGAGCATTTGTCAAAATTCCCTATACCCTTAACAGAAATGTTCAAGAGAGCTCGCAAGCATCTACTCTGTTCAAAATTGAACAGGTTTCAGGTTTACATGCAAATCCAAATAGGTAGTACCAGTACATGTATTGAAATTCTGATACACATAGCCTTAAAAACTAAGATTAAGATGTATCGCATAGAGCATGACCTGATTTCAGATTCTTAAAAGTTTCTGCTGTTATTGTATTCAGTTTCTTTTTAAAGAGAAATAATTTTTTTTTCTATATAGGTCACTATTTGATTGGAATTCAGAGCAATGCAGAACTGTTTGTGTGGTTTAAAGATAAAGATATATTAAAGACCATTCCTGGACTAGAGGGAGTAGTTGCATTGGAGAATTTAAGAACGGGTAAGAAACCCAAAATCCATAAGTTGCATACAATATATTTGGTACTGAGGTTCCATGATTTGTGCAAGTTGATCAATAATACCAACCTTTTTTTCTTTTTTTTTCTAAACTCTTACCTCTTTTGTTTCTGAACATCCAAGCTTGTCTTTTCAATATTAATACATAATTAGGAACAAGAATATGACGAAAAGATTTTTCTAATATGCATAAATGTATTTAAACAGATTGCAGATCAAGCATTTACTTTCTTTTCTTGGTTGTTTATCACATTTGGAAACACAAGTTATCAATCCCACTGAAATATAAACTATTAATTATCAATTATCAAAACACAAGTGCAATCCATTCCCCTTCTTTTTATGCTCCTGAGATCAAAGATCGAGGGTGGTGGGATATTGTTTTTAGCCCTGTCTGTCATTCTGTTACAAACTTTAACCTTCCTTATAACTTTTGAAGGAAAGATGTTTGAAATTTTTTTTATTTTTTTTGGTGGGGGAGTGTCAAAGTTGATACACTAAAAGGCATGTAAGGCATGTTTCTGCTAGGTAAATGGGAAACTGCTTAACCAAATATGCAAAAGGGCTACTGAGCACCCACTTGGTTATTGAAAAAGTTGGATAGAAAGTATATTTGATTTTTAAAGATGCAATGATAGAATAGCTCCTCTTGGGGGCATTCAGTTGTGTTTATGAAACACATTTTTGGTATATCATGTATATAGTAGAGCAAGTTACTTGTATCATAGTTAGACATTGTTGATCATGTGAGTGATGTGACCAATAGGCTTCTTTGTTTCCAACCAAATAGGTATCTTGACTTTAGAAATTACTGATCCCAAATCATCTGCCAACAATATATTTTAAAATATACCATTGTCAAAGTTTTAGTTTACACACCTGATGACCATTAATTCATGGTGGGTTTTTAAGACCAACACATATGATGAATATAAATCACCTGTATGATTTCAGAAAAACTGAGCCTACATGGATCTAATGATTGTCGGAACATCCTGCTCACTGTCGGCACGGACCAGATCTATGTGTGGGTCATGCAGACAGGGCAGTCTTTTCTTCATTCCAATGTTCCCGAGGTCAAAGGTCATTGGAACCGAATCAATGTACCACAGGACATTCAGATGCCCCCCGCTGTAGAGTGCAGAGAGCTTTGTGTGGAGGCTGTGTTCTTCTCACACCAGGTAACTTAAATTCTGGGTGATTGGAATGTTTGTCATGTACAAGCTAAATGATAAAAGATATTTCAAAATAGATACAGTACCTTGATTTATTTTCATTTTCTTTATTTTATGTTGAAGACTTGATGTCAGTTAAGAATGAAACTTGATTGCATTTGTGATTTCAAAACATTTCAATATAATTATTGATGACAAATTCATGACAAATGTATAGTTCATTTAATTTTCTTTTCACACATACTAATAATGATGCATTACAATAATTATTTAAAGATCTAAGTATGTAGGAATAACACATAATGTTTAGATAAGAATTTTTTTATCAGGGCCCTGTTCTGCAGGCTTTCTATAGTGATTATGTTGACGTGCATATTTTCTCTTTTCTTGACCCAATTTGGCTTATACTTCACCTGCAGAATGCTTCTGGGTAAAGGTTATGCAGTAACCATGAACCAAGTTTTTTAGGTCTAAGGTTAAGGTCATAGCAGAATTATGTAGAAAATCTTTTCACAGATCATACATGTATACCCCCCCCCCCTTGGCCCAATTTGGCTCATACTTCATCCACAGATACCTTTTGTCAATGGATTTGCAATAATCTTGAACAAAGTTGCAAAGACAGAAATCAAGACCTTGTTAAAAAATCATTGTCTGGACCATATGTTTTCTCTTCTTGACCTTATCTGGCTCATAATTCACAGAATGAGTGCAAAAGGATAAATGGTTTAACTTTACAGCAACCTTGAACCATATTTTTATGTCAAATGAGAAGGTCACAGCAGATCTCTTTGATATACTGTTTGGACCATAACTTCTCTTCCCTTGGCCAAATCTTGCTCAGATTTAACAGAAAGACTGCCTGGGATTTGCAATTACACTGAATTAAATTCAATGTCAAATACAAAATTTTAAGTCAGAGGTTTTAAAAGGTCAAAGCAAAGTCCTCTGTAATGTTTTCCATCCTAATGACCTTTATTCAAGCGGGGCAGTTTGAGATGGTAACCATCTCAGTTATGTCTAGTTCATCATGATTTATGAGCTATAATTTTGATTTTAGTTAATTTCATCAGCCATGGATAAATTTGACTTATACTTAACCATTCTAACAACAGCCATTTTTATTTTATTTTTAAAAAGGTGTCTTTTCCTTATAGTACAGGTATAACTTATTAAAAGATAATTTGTGTCTAAATTTGTCATGCAAGATCTGTGCAGAAATTGTTTATGCTATACTGTATTATCCATAATAAGTGCCCCAAATGCTTAAAAAATAGGCAAAAAGGGGAGGCTATTTGGTATTTGTATTAAATTCTTTTTGTGGTATGGTTTTACTTCAAGAAATATTTGAAAAAAAAACTTTTAAATTCAGTAAACTCCTTTGTGATTGTAATACTTTCCTTTAAAATAAGATAATCCACTCAAGTCATATTTATTGATTAATTTCTTTGAAAAAAAATCAAAATTTGGATCAATACACAATTGGTTGGTAACTTTCACTTTCAGGAAATATTCATCATTTATTGAGTCATTCATAGAATATCTGTTTATCTTTTGACCTAGCGCTTCTACTTTATGTACAAATTACCCAACTACCATAGTTTCATTTTCACTTTCTTTTCATAATGGCTGACTTTTAATACATTACAGAAAATATAAACAATCGGTTTAGATATTTTGGGACTATAAGTGTTATGTGTTATGACTTTTTAAGGACCCTTAATGAAAGACTAAAAACTTTATTAAAAAGTAATCTCAGGGGGCCCTTAATTACGACAATTGAAAAAAGCTGGAGGGGATGCTTATAAGGGAAGGGGTGCTTTTTAAGAATAATACAGTAAAGGAATTATGGGACACCTCCATTATGTGACATTATGCCTTTTGAATTTAACTACATGTGTAATCTATTTTTTATTTCTTTTTGGAAGCAATTTACCATTAGATATTTGTTTGGTAAGAAGATGATTCAACCTTTCACATCTACTACTTGGATTATTTGATCAAAATTATATTTATGTCTGCTTGCCTTTCCAACCTCATCCAATACAAAAACATAACTCCTTTTTAAAGAATAAAAATGGTAGTTTATTCAAATCAGTAATAAATGACAGTGAATAAAAGGCACAAGAGAAAAACATGTACAAAAGGAAAACAAAGTTATCAAAAGTTAAGAGACACTTGTACCTGAGAGCAACAATGATTTTATATATATATAAAACATGACTAGATACAATTATGGTATGTGTACAAGCACTGACACTGAATATTTTCTCTATTTAAAAAGAAAAATTGATTGTTGTTTTTACAGCTGCTGACAAAACTACATGTATATATACAAGGGATGTTTCGAAATTAGTGCGTATTTACCCTAACTCCCAAAAAATTAAAAGATTAACCCATGAAAATTCTCCAGAATGTAATCAAGAACACATTTTACAAATGTGAATGTTTTCTAGTAAATAGCATCTTTAGATAAGTTTCCATGAGATAACAAACTGCTTGATGTTCATTGACATAAAGCACTCCTTAAAGGACATATTGATGTTCTGTTGATGCTATTTATAACTAATATTTTAAACACTTGATAAAGGATTTTGAAAACATGAATTCTCTCTGACATTAGTTTGTGTTAAATAATTATTGGTTGTGAACTACATTAGTTTGTGTTAAATAAAGTATTGGTTGTGAACTACATTTTATTTCATCCACTCCTAATCAAGTACAGTGTAATTTGTCAGAAAAACCAACTATGGTAATTAAACTATTATACCAGTTGCCACTGTACTGTGTTTGGTCGAAGACCAATGAAATAAGCTCAATCTTTAGAGAACTAAATACAGTATTATGCAAATCAAAGTTTTAACCATCTTAAAAAGATACTGAAATCATGTTATGATGTAGAATTTAAGTAAACAAAATTAAAGTATCTTATGAAAGATTGAACTTTGAAGTGTTATATAGTTTTTTTAATTGTCAGAAAAAATGAAAATAATAGTGTCATAATAAAAAAAAATTCAAACTGAAGAAAAAAAATGAATATTCAAATAAAAATGGTTATTAATGTGCATTGTGAAATTTAATGTAGCTTACAGATTAAAGTTATAATAATGATTGAAATAGTTGCTTGTGGAAACGGCATCATTTCTAACAGTATTCTGAATTTTCTATATAGTATAAACATTTTGAATTGAAGGTAAGTTTGTTTGTGAAGGAGTGGACCAGCACAGTCCAAATGTATTCTATCCTTTCCCCAAAATGTCAAAGAAAATGACCCAATCAACTTGTGTATATGTATATATATAATTGAATTGCCCTTTAATTCTAGGATGTCATTTTGTATATACCATACCGTCATTCCATCCTCATTCATAAGATAATTTGGACAAGGAGTGAATTTAAGTCACAGGCAATTAATCAGAAAAATTCACAGTTTTTTATAAAAGATTTTTTTCACTTTTGGAAAACTTACTTCACTTGTTTTAACAATTCACAATTAAAGAGTTAATAAAGACTGATGTTAAAATGAAAAATTAGCTACACAATTTTTTTTTCAGGAATGGCTAGTTTTAGTTAAATGTTGAGAATTTCTATAGATTGAAAACTAAGTTTAATTATTTTTTAGCTTACCTAGCTGCCCTGAAGGTTTACATGAGCTTACATATTTATTCTTGTGTTAATCTTTGATACAAGAAATCAGTTAACAAAATTATATAATATCATAAAAAAGGGTTTAAAATCATTTGACGTTTTTAAATGGTTTGTGTTTGGTGACAATTTTGAGTTTTCACAAAGTTCTGAAGATTTCAAAGTCATTACAAGTATGTTCCCACAAACAAGTTTGTTGTGAGAATGTTTTGATTGAGAATGGCACAACTGCACGCACACAAAAGTTCAAAATTAATGCTGAATGGTCTTTAATTCATTAAACCTTTCATTTCACCACGTAATATTTTTCCTTTCAGCATTAAATTTGAATGATTATGTCACAGTTTGCATAAGCAAATATACACATATAATTTTCTAATTTCATATGATCATGAAGCAAATATTCATTATATCATCAAAGTATTTTAAAAATTGAACAGATAGAGAACAATAAGTGGTTTTAAACAAAAATATTACTGTAAACCAACTTTTATTCAAAACAATTTTTTTCGCGATATACCGGAGAAAAACTGATTTATTACATTTCGCATTGTTATTACATTTCACATTGTTACATAGGTCTTCTATTTTTATCAGATTATCTTTGCTACAGACCTGGAACATTTGATGACTGGAATGTTTTTGCAGACCTTGCGAAAATTTCTTGCACATAAATACAAGTTGTTTTACAGTATATCATGATTATGCTTTATTTCTTAATTCATTGTCCGAAAACTATGTCCATGAAGTCTCATATGCTTTCTGATGATGGTTCAACTCATTGAACTTTTCTTATTTTCTGAATATTTATCGTTTGACTCAATCCAACAAATAAGAAAGCAAAACTCTTGGGTGTTTTTGTTATCTCTGAACATATAGGCATCTGAAGTATATCAGGGCATAAAATAGTCAAATACATTTATTCATTATTTGATTGCAGGGATTAAATTTGTAGCTTAAAATGTTTTATGTACAGATAAGATTTTAACAACCTACACACTACTCTTGCTTTTTTTGCAATATGGAATCAGCAGGCATGTTTATTAAGCTAATTTAGGACTAAGAAACACCTTAATTAATAAGACCTAGGACACTTCATTTGTCGAAGTGCTTTTCTCGAAAGTATCCTAACTTTAGAATGTTCCTAAGAATTTAAGAATTGGCTTAATCTTAGGACAGCTTCTGACATATCTAAAGTCAAGTTTTGGTAAGCATTTCCCATTTATCTCTTTTTTGACAGCCCAGATACAATAGATTCATCCAGTATAATGGTGAATCACACTGCGACACAACACTGTTACTGTCACTTGAACATAGAAGGTTGCCAAATTATTTCTTTATTTATCCTATTTAAATGTTTTATTTTAATTCATAAGAGAGAGAGAGAGAGAGAGAGAGAGAGAGAGAGGGGCTGGCTATACTTTTTGATGCCAGATTTAGCTACTAGGGTCAACATTTTTCGGTTTCTTTTATATCAAAATTATAAGAAATGATTCTTTTGTGTTAAAAATAACATCTCTTTTCTCCCCCACTACCTTATTTACTAATTTAATTCATTTTATTTACTAATTTAATTCATATTATCTAGATACATGTACTTTGATATACTTCAGAATTTTTGAAAATAGAATCCTTTCCTTTTCCGATATTCTGTAGATAAAAATGTTTGATTTCAATTTCTAACATATTCCTTTTGACACATCTTCCTTGGTTTTGAATTTGAAGGACCTACTGTAATGGGACTATATTTAAAGAATCTGGATGTAATCAATGTAATCTTATCAAATACATGTACAAGTCAGTTTTAAAAATACATGTTTATGTATTTTAATTAATACTTTTTGCATCAAGTAAAAAAATTATATTTCGTGAATTATCATTTATATTATGATTTGAACATGTATGCGTTTTTCACATACAACAGCTACTTAAATCCTCTTAGGATGGACCTAAATTTTTCCTAAAATTTGTCGTAGGGACTTTCTTAGTAAGAATCTTAGAAATATTTCGTAAACATCCTTGCAGGTGTGTTGACTTTTGAGTTGGTTGCTTGGCAACCAATGTTTTATCTAAGTGTTAATTGGATTCTGTTTGTTGGATTTTGATTCCTATGTTCAACTGTATGTGTTAATTTTTATCATTCTGGTTAACTAATTTTATCGTATCCCTTTGATTTCTCTTCAGATATACATGTATACCGGTATATGTCACTGATTTTCAAATTTTCGAAATTAAACAGTTGTAGCAACAGTTTGCTGCTCATTTGCTGGCTGAGATCCATCCTAATAAATCATTAATACGGTTAATTGGTATTTACAAAATCGGTTTCAAGTCACATGTTGTTTTGAAAACTTGAACATTCATTATGTACTGTCATATTTCCTCGTATTTAAGAAATGAGGGTTTTTTTTTTTAGATTGGCTTTTTCTAGTTATTTATTAATTAAGACATTTTAATGAAATCTTTATTGACTAGGGGGAAATTGAATTCTTTATTTTTGTACACATTTAAATTAAATCTACTAGTAGTGTACTATCTAGTAGATTATCTTATTGACATCTCCCTGGACTGTAAGATCAGTTTACATAAGATTTTTTGATGTACCATATGGAAAGAGATTTATTTAACCATAGTACCGGTACTTTGATCAAAACTTTTAAAAATTGCGAAATGAGGGCACTGCAGTAAAATCAGCAGAATATCATGAAGTTCAGAAACTAGTCAAGAGATCAAAAGTGTATCATCAGATAAAACAAATAAGACACCAAGTGAAAAAATCCAGCAATATAAAATTTCCAAATGATAGGACAGCCATGATAATTATAAATGTTTTCAGGGGTCAAATGGAATTTCAAAAAAGGATGGATATTTGAGTCCATTTTTAGACTACAAGTATTTTATTCTCCTTTTGTTTAAAAATATTGAAAAAAAAATTCTGGAAGCTAAAGCATTTGGATGGTTTTTTTTTTTTCACTACTGGTAAATGATAGATACATGTAGTTTATGGCTAGAAAAATCATTATTACCGATGCTTAAAAATTTTAATGTGGATCTGATGGGTAGCATTGCCCAGCATCCTCAATAAAACCCATGTGGTGAAATTGTTATTTAAAAAAGACCCAAGAGAAATGGAGAAGATTTACATGCATTCTAACTTCTGTATAGTCACATGGCTCGGCACATGTACATCCTTCTTTTGTGAGTCTGCCATGTACATATATGGAAACAAATACTTTTTTAATATCAATAGATATTGATTACCTACATCCTGTTATCTTTTGGATGTTATGATTTGGATGCAGTTTTAAAATGTTCTTTATTAGCTATGGGGGGATTCAAAATTCTTAAACTGTACTGTACATTTGCAATGAGGTTTTTTTTCATGTTGGAAGAACACCTCATCATTAAGGTGAAAATATTATTTTATATGTATATGTATATGGATGAAGTCTTAAAATAAATAATAATAAATAAATAATAAAAAAAAAACCACACACTAAAAAATTTTTTTTTGAAAAAGAATTTGAAATCCTGAGATTTGATGCTGGTATCATTTTGAAAATAAATCTGATTTGGATCAATGGTTTTTAAAAAATAAAAGAATTATTGTAGTTGCCACTGAGAAATCATTTTTATTTACAAGTTATTCTACAAACTATATTACACCCTTCACTCTTAGGAAATTTTTGTTTATTCCCATTTTCTTTCTTTTTTCAATGGGAATCAATTGAATTTTAATCAGGTTTACATGGGTCAATTTTGAAATTAAAATTCAATTTTTCTAAAGTAAATTTTGCATTTCTTTTAAGATATATCTTTTTATTGGTACCGATGAAATTTCTTCTCTGTTTGCAGCATATTTTTGAAAATTCTTGGTGTTTGTCACATTGCATTTTGTTCTTAGTATGGTTTATCACCATAATTCTATCAATGAAGAATGCAATAGAAATCAAATGATCAAAATTTACCTATTCATGATTTTGTAACTGTTGTTTTTGGTGTTTTGTCTGCAGAGCCTAGGACTTTGCTGCCAGTGTTCCTTCATGTACAATAATGATGTTGATGTATGCATTGTTACGCTGTTATTACGTTTCATGAGGGCAGACGCAAATCTTGATGGGTAGGTAATCATGCATGTACAAGTACAACTTTATAAGTTACTGTTATGGTATATGATGAAAAGGTATGTAAATTTAAATTTGCATAGAAATTGAAAAAATATTCTGACTTAAAAAGCTTTTTTCAACCATTTTTGTTTGTTTGTAAAAGATCCCCTTCATTCCATGTTGAATGGAATATCATCAAGTATCCATTCCAACACATCAACACACGATTTCAACCTGTGCCTTCTCGGGGCGCCATAGTAGCTAAATACATCCAGAGTGGCCAGATTGTCGCTGTGGCCATGAACCAGAACAGACCGGCTTTAACCAATCTGCTTTTTGTCTCGCCCCTAACAGACACGGTGATGGTCTCTAGTCTGAAAGGTTGTGGGGTCAAGGACAAAAGGTCACTGAGGGGAAGGTAGGGAATAATTAATGTTTGATGCATGCTTTTGCTACATGTATATGTCTGAAAATGAAAATGAAAGGTTTTGAGAGCAACAAGGTAGCATGATTAATGATACAAATATAAATTAAATAAGTAATGCAATGGTACACTTTGGGGAATGAATATGGATGACACTTTATGTACAACTGATTTAAAATTAAATAGCCATTTAAGAATTTTGAAAATATTAGGTAATATAAAAGCATTTGAAAATTCACTTCCTGTAAACCGGACTGCGATTTGTTGGTTTTTTTTTTCTTCAGGAATTACTGGGTGGCAGACATGGCCTGGACAGCAGATGACTTGTTTCTGGTGTGCATCATGAAGAGTGGGTCTGTGTGTATTGTTAGTCGGCTGGGAGAACCCTTGATTCTTAATATTCAGGGACAAGGCTTGAATCTAGGACCCTCCTACTACCTACCATTGCATCCGTTACAGATTATAAGGTAGATAGAAAGAACTACTGCTATATATGATATGTACCAATGTCTGCCCCTATATTTAATACTATGATAATATTGTTTCTGTTCCATCCATTGATTCAATTTTCAAAAGTTATCAAATGATTTGTTTTAATCTGTAAAGATAATCATATAAAATTTCATGATTGACCATTATAAACAATTGGTCAAACAAGGAGAGATAACTGTAATTTGGTTCAATTAACAAAAAAATGCTTTCTTCGGTGATTCATGTGGGGATGAAGGTAGCTCTAAGCATTGTAGAAAAAATACAACCTACATTAGCGGGTTATACAACTTTTTTCTGCAATGATCACTACCTTCATAGCCAGTATGGAAGAGTTTACAAACCTTCTTATGGAAAAGAGGTTTGATTTAAGATATTTAATAAATTGAACCTTGTATTTAAATAATTAATAAATTTGTAATTAATTCTACTTTGCATTGCATAAAACTCTATATTAGAAACTTAGGTAGATAAACTGAAATGCATATATTGCATTGAATGCTTATTTTGGGATGTCGTCGTTCCTATAACACACCAGGCTGTGCAGACAAATTGAATATAGTGCATTAGCGCGGTATGATAATTTGTCTGCACAGCCTTGGTGTGTTATAGGACCGACGACATCCCAAAATAAGCATTTAATGCTTATATTTATATTTTTTTAAATTCTTGCCTTGTCTGCAAATGTGATTTATTCCTCAAAATTACTGTATTATCCTAAGGGTAAGTTCAAATTTATGGAAGATCCGCTGTAACAGACACAAGCGTGAACTCTGATTTTCGCTTGTGACGTTGCATTTTACAGCGTTCAACGTTTGTGATGTCATAATAAAACTCATCATTTAACCTAAGAGTTTTCATAGGAAATTGGAGATCGCAGATTTCCAACGCAAACATAAGGGGAAATATACACTGAATGTAAATATACAAATATAAAATTTAACGTAGGTGGGAATCTCGAGTTAGCATGCACATTTCTTTCACTGAGAATTATTTCAAAGTACCTGAGAATTATTCCAAGGTACCTGAAAATGACTAATATCTCATACAAATGAACATTATATCGCTAAGGGTAATTTGATTCTACATTGTGTAGGATCTTCCAGATTGACAAAATTAGTCTGTATCATTTACACTGATAGTATTATTTATGATATTGTAGAGGAGTGTTCATGTACATGTATTCATTATTCATTGTATGCAATATTCTAGTGTAAAAAAGTTGTGCATATTGCTAACTAATGGTACATTACTGAACATGCATCAACAGTTTCCATCCATGTTTTAGCTTTTACATGTTAATTTAAGCAATTACATGTATTTTCTTTGGAAAGACTATATTCTGGACATTCTGTAACCATTTTTAAAATAATTTCAAAGATTCTCTTTTTGTTATTCTGCTTCAATTTCTGATTCCTCCTCTATAATTCTGGCAGCACTGGAGAAGAAGGGAAGGTGTTTTCTGTGGACGGTCGACCGGTGTCACCGAGTTCCACCACCTCCGAGGCCGATAAAATGGGTCAGAAGTTTTCTGTCACCACACATCCTGGATTACCCATAATCCTCTTCTCGGATGGATTCATGGTGACAGTGATGCAGATAAATGCTGATGTCACCTGTGTGTCCCTGATGAGGGACCTGATTTTGTTGTCCTCCAAACACATGCAGAGAATTATGGAACAAGAGAACTTGGACCACTCCATTGTCACTGCCTATCATCTCCCTGCCCACTCAGGTGAGTGTCACTGTTCACAATTATTGTTAAATATCATTTGAAAACAGATAAACCATCTTTGGAAAACAAACAGAATTTCAAACCAACTTTATTTCATGACAACAAGTATATTTTGTGATTAAACAGAAATATAGCTGTGGTGACATATTTGCACAACCAGGCCTTTGTAGATAATTGTCAACATTTTCAACATATATTAAAAGACCAGTTTCTGGCAAGAAATTTCTCCTCAGTGCCATTCTAACACCAGTTGCAAAATTTCTTACATGTGAATAAAAGTTGGTTTTCAGTATGTTGGTTAGAATGCCATGTATGAAGACGTCGTTTAATCATTTTGCTAACCTGAAAACAAATTAAAATCCTTTGTGATCGATTAAGATAGTTTTACTTAGGAAATCATATGATTGTGTTACAGGTGGAAAGCAAGGAAGGATACCTTTGTCCAAGAAGAGACACTTTCAATTTGAGGAGCCAGACAGCACTTTGAATGGTACCCTGGATAGTGAGGATACCAGTTTCCTGGAGCAAGAACATCGAGGCTTTGATGCCCTCAGCCATGGCAAGATCCTTTTTGCTGAGTGTGATAATGATGTGATCGATTTAGATAACACTGCTGGATTGACAAACCTGGAAGCTATTTGTAGACATTTTGAGGTGGCTGAAAACTCTCTGTTCACCTGCTGGAAGTTAGCTGTTTCCTACACTGATCCATGGAATACAGAGACCGATACTACAACAAAATATGTTACCCACAATTTTGTGAAACTTTTTTCCATTGTTCTTGATTTTCCGAACATGGAAGAGATTTTAACACACAGGCAGCTTAAGCCATCAGCAGCTCAAAACCCCAGGCTGTTCTTTATTGTCAACACATTCAAGAAAATCATGGAACTTCTCCGATTCGATATCATCAATCAACATCTCATGCCCCGAGCTTTGAAATTAGTCCATGATACATTAGAACTTGTGCTAAATAACAGAGAACTGTATGCCTCGGATCCAAGAATCAAAACTCTCTCGGGCTGCTATGCCTTGCTCAAATTTGCCGAATCCATTTTGAATCGAGTGTATGTATGGGTGCCCAAGTCCTCAGCTGCTTACACAGGCTTACCTTTAGAGGTTAGGGGTCAACAGAGACATGCTTATGAGCCGGCCATATTGATGAAGGCTCATCTGTCACCAAGATCTGTTGCTAGGGAAATAATCTACACAGACCCCAGAACTCTGGGTCTGGATCAACAGTCCCAGCTTCCTGGAAAGAGGTAGATATCATTTACAATACTGGGTACAAGTGCTTCTGATACTGAATTTCTGATTTGAAGCCATAAAGAGTAGAAATGTTGGTTCATATCATTCGTAATTGTTGAAGTTTGACCTACATGTACATAGTTTGGATGAAATTTTTTCTTTATTTACATAAAAATTGGGTTATTACTTGATTAAACAGACAAGATTAAACTTCCCCATTGACATGGAATTAGATTCTTTTGACTCTTTACCTTTAATATTTAGTTGAGCAACATATTAGAAATGCATAGCAATTTCTAATTGAATTCTCTTTTAACTTAGTCGATTGAACTTTTTAGGCATAATAACAAAGCATATATCAAGATACTAAGTACATGTTATAAATTGTTTTGACAAAGCATATTCTAAGATTCAAAGTAATAAATAAAATGAATAAGCAAATACAAAGATACACTAGTAGACTAATTGTTCTCAAACAATTAGAGGTCTTTCCACCTTATTTTTTTAATATTTAAAACATTTCTGTTTCGATAGAATTTATGAAATGTTTTTTCTGTGTTGCTTCAGGAAAATAAAGGTCAAAAGATCAAGTATAATTTTGATATTTTTTTTTTTACCTTGAACTTTTACCTTTATGTCATTTTGATTGACCAAGGTCACCTCTTCATTTTCAAGTGGTCCAATGATCTATGATGTATGGTTCAAAAGTTGTTAGTGTTTTTAACAAAATCAAGATACTTTCAGGGGGCAATAACTGCTAAAAGGAGATATCGGATCCTTTTGGTATGGAAAGATTGAAAGATCCTTGAAGTAAACTAAAGACATTGGTAAAAGTTTCAAGTCTCTATCTCTTAAGGTTTCAGAGAAGTAGTGATAACAAGCATTTCTTACAATAGTGGCAATAACTCTATCTATTTCAAAGTGGGGGCTGAAGGTCTATATTTTGAAAAGTCTTAAGAATTACAATTACATCCATGAAAAAAATTTTCGATACCACCCTAAATAAAAGAGATATGAAAACTCATTGATACACATATTTTTGAATGACCTTGAGCATTATGTCATTTTGATCGGTCAAGGTAGAAGCTTTTTTCTCGCATTATCACCAGTGTGAGATCGGTTTGTCCAGTGTGAGATTTTTCTGTCTTACACTGTGTATTACTACTCCGCTTTAAAATGTAAACAAACGTTGTCTGCTGTAGGGAAATGCAAAATGATTGATTGAGATTATCCATTAAGTAATTGTTTTGCTTAATTAATTACAATTTATCATAATTTTATTGAAAAAATTGTCGTATGCTCTCATTTTGACTTGCACTATTTGAAGCACGTGGAGGGATAAACCAAAAGTAATCTTTTAAACGTCATAACAGAAAGTTGTCAGACATCGTTTTTTTTATGTAAAATAATGCGAGAAAAATAATCATTCATTATGTACTCATGTGTGATAGTGAAATTCAACCTCGGGACCAAGATTCACGGTCTAGGACTCGGCAGAGCCTCGTCCTAGACCGTGAATCTTGACCCTCGGTGGAATTTCACTATCCCACACTCATAATAATGAATAATTCTGTTAATCCCAAGTGGTCCAATGTCTCTACAACATTGGTAAAAAAAGTTGTAAGTGTTTTTCAAGAGTCTTTCTTTCAGGGGCAATAACTGCTAGAAGGGGGCCTCAGGCCATTTCGGTTTGAATAGATTGGAGGACCCACTAAGTGAACTTAACACATTGGTAAAAGTTTCAAGTCTCTATCACTAATGGTTTCAGAGGAGTAGCAATAACAAGCATTTCCTTCACAAAGGGCAATAAATAACTAAGTTCTGGGAGTTTTCAGGCAAAGGGTCATTTGGTGCCGTAACTTTTGATGGCCAATTAGGTAAAGAAAAAAAATGTTTTAATATATTTAATAATTTAAAAAGTTGTTCCGAGAAAAAATAGAGAAGAAAAAAATAATTAGAAAAAACCCCTACAAGGAATACAAGAGGTCTTTCACCTGAAAGGTGGAAAGGCCTAATTAACCTTTTAGTGTCACTTTAAAAGTGGTAGTCAATAGTAATTATATAATAAAATCTTTAAAGGAGAAAAGACTTGTCGCCCTGTGCCAAGAAGTCTTCTGACTCATTTCCTTTATAAACAGATTGTGATAATTAGTGAGGGTTGATTAGTAATGAGGGTAACATGTCTTTGGACAGGTTGTGCGGGGCCTGGAAACTGCTGTACCAGGGTCTGATCCAGTTTCAGTCGGCCCTCCAGCACCGGGGAGGAGTCCAGAGAGAGGCGGAACAGCTGCGGAGTCTGATGTTTGCGGTGGAGCAGATCATTCATCAGATTGATGGCAGCACTCCCAGGAAAGCAACTGCAACCAAAGTACCACAAGGTGCATTCACTCAGCTCAAGAGTTAAATATGATTAAAGAACCAAGATTTCTTTTTAATGAACATGTACTTATAAAAAGATTACCTATTGTTTGGTATAGGTTTCCAGAAAAGAGATGCACATCTTTTTAAATTAATAACAATTATTATTTATTAAACAAATTTTGCTGTTATTGGGTTTTAAAAAATCATTGATAATTAGTCAGTCATTACCATGAACAATTGACACTATTAAGAATGTGTTAATTTTATCAAAATCATGGTAGATTTGTTCATAATTCTTCGCGTATAATGCCATGAACTATTGACACTATTAAGAATGTATTAATTTTATCAAAATCATGGTAGATTTGTTCATAATTCTTCATATATAAAGGGGCCACGGACATGCCTTTAGGGATCTCATCCTTTTGTCAATAAAAATAATGTATTAAAAATCATGTTATTTTTAAATCCAGAATTTTTATTTCCTGTCTTTTTCGAATTTGTACACATGCAAGAAAATCATATCAGTGAAAATTAAACTTTAGTTTGTACAAATTTGAGAAACTTATCCAAAAGTCATTGAAGACAGTATCGAGACATCTTTTATATGAGGGTTGAGGTGTACTCTGTATTCTTTGATGGTATTTGTTCTTTCTGTCACGATACATTTATTGTAATTTAATGCAAATATAAAATTAAAAACAAAATCAACAGTGCTCTACAGCATTTCATTTCCTAAAATTTGTAATACATGTTACATAATCCAAAATCTAATAATGTGTACAAATACTCTGATGATTAGACATATGATATATGTGCAAAATGTGTTACATGTACATTTTTGAAACAATTTATTCCTGCCTAGGGTGGAAAGAGGAGCAGTTTTATCAAAGGTGTTATCATGAAGAATATCAGATTCTGTGTTGTAAGAAGTGGTTTTTCTCTTTATCTTCTTGTGTCTGATTTTGCTCATTTGATGTACTAGTACTAATCAATTCATAAAGAATGCAATTTTGTTGTTCAAAAAATAATTTATTACAAGTACATCAAATGACAATAAGAGATAATGTTTGTAGTTGGATCATAGGTTTGAAGATGATACTTCAGTCAGAAAGAGGGTTTGTTTGTTTTGGGGAGAAATGCACATGGATTTCATGATTTATTACTTGTTGTTTTATTTTTTGGCACAAACTTTAGTGGAAATACTAAAAATGTCAAAATGGAGGTTTTTCCCATGACATGCTTGTTCAAACATTTAAGCTACATGTCTCAGAAAAGTTTCAAAAAGAACATTGCTACAATGCTATAATATATAGCACACAGGGTATGTTGGGAGCACCTATACTGATGTACATTTTGTACCTGCTTATGAAATCTGTGTTTGTAATTAAAGTTGTTTTAGAAAAATCTAACAATACTAAAGATTGTTCTAAATTTGGCCTTTTCTCCAGGGGAGAAGCTCAGTCTGGACGGAATGCACACCAAAGCTGTAGATGCTTGGAAGAAAGAGATAGAGCACTTGACAGGTCTGTATTGAATTAGGCACCAAACATGTATCAATCACTGAATTGTTCATTTAAGCTGGTATGGGACATCTGTCAATATTAATGTGGATTAAAGTACTTTATAATTGAAATACTTTCACCGGTTTAGAATTTTCAAATTTTACAATATTTAACCAAAAAATAGCTTTTAAAAATATTTGAAAAGGTAAAAATTGTAAACGCCCCAGCGCGATTCGAACTCATGACATAGGTTCGTAGTAAACCCTCTAACCCACTGCGATACGCTGTTAGGTGACCAAATTGGGAAATAAACTACTTATATGATTACACTTTATTTTATTGTTTATTTCGATAAACAATTGAATACATCACAACATGGAAGTGTCCCATAACACCTTAATGAAATATTTGCTTGTACTGTAAACTTTTTACATTTGGTTGTGTATTCTGTTTATTTTTTTTTTGGTGGTAATCATCTTCTAAATGAGTTAAATTTTTTAAAGTCATACAGATATGTATATTACATTAAGATATTTTCTTAATAAAATTTAATCTAACATGTTGAAAAATAAATTTCTGCCTGATATTGCACATAACAAATGTTAAATGTTTTCAGTATCACAAGGTGACATTCAAATGCTCATAGATATAAAGAATAGCAGAATTTTTTGCAAAGCATTTGGCAAGAGTTTAAGCATTCAGAAATTGGTTGTAGGCAAGGCAGAGGATGTGGAGAGAGTTAGCCATAACCTGCATTCTGTATTGTACACCTACATTATAAAGGAAGATCTTGGGAAATCTGTGGACTTTGTGGACTCTCTCATTGTCCAGGGAAATGTGTCCTCTTCCATACTGGACCACCAGCTCCCAACAAGTGGAGCCGGTGTGGAGAAACCTCCACTAATGACCATTGTGTACAATTCCATGAGGATGGAGGTATACTGTCCATGCTATCTTCTTTATTTTTGTAATACTACAAAATACATGTACTTGTAGCACTTACGATGCTCACTTTAGTATCATTATTTCATCTCAATCCATTCATTCAGATAATTCCATGGAATATTCCAAGACATGTGTTGATATATTGCTTGATCTTGTTTGGTTTCCACCTCAGTATAACCTGGTAATGTCTATCCTTGCAGCCTTACGGAGGAGAACACCAGGTGCCCTGTATCAAGAACAAGGGGGTGAGGCAGCTAGTACAGAGCATGGCCCGCTTCATGGCCGCCTACTTCACAAATGAGACCATGTATGTCTTCCCTCCCCATTGTCCTCAGCCACTGCCCTCCATCCATTTGGGAAACAGTAATAAAGGTACTGTGTTGTATTCAATACCCAGAAATCATGTTTTGAAGACTGTTTTTTGTTTTTGTTTATTCAATGAAAAAAAAAGCATTGATTGAGCAAAGATTGATACATGTATTACCTGGATATCTCTTTTAAAAATTTTTCTTCATCTTGCACAATGTTTGGCAGCTAGGCATAAGATAACTTTTGTTCCTATTTTCTAGATTATGACTTTTATTTGACACCCTTTTTATACTGACAGACAGTAGAATTATTCCCCAATACCATGATGACATTAACAGACTCGTCGCCAAGGAAGGGCTGAGTCGGGTGTGGACCACTGAGCGTAACCTGGAGTACCTGTTACTGAGTGGGTTGGTGTGTGAGGCAGCTTGGTTCGCTGACCGTATGGGGGACTGGAAAGTGGGATTCATGTTATCTGTGGCCTGTACTCAGCATAGGGGTATAGCTCCGAGAGTGTATAAAAAGTAAGTTTGGCAAGAGTTACAGCCAAACCCTTTTGCAGAATATGATATTGAACATACAGAAAGATTTTCATTAAATAATATGTGATTTATCTCAGGAAAAAGAAGCCCTTAGAGATTCCTCCGTCCCTGGAACCTGCTTCTCTTCTGCAGAGAAAGTTAGAATCCCTTGTCCATCTGCACAAAAGGGGTGGCCAGAAAGGTGCAACACACAAGGAGGCTAATGAAGGTAAAGGTCAAGTCAATATTTAGGAATTTTGTACTGCATAAGTTACATGTGTTTAAAAAGAATGTTGATGGGGTAAATTAAATTTCATTCTTTAGAATTTTTTAACCTGACCAGACTTTGTGTATTCATTTTCTTTTTTTTTGATAGGATTTATACCAATAAGTAATGAAACAAACATTGTTCAACTGTCAAGAACAATGGAGGACATATTGACAGCGGGCATTGTGAGCTCTGTGGAGGTGGTGCCTTGGCTTCTAACCACTTTGGTGCACCGCCTAATGGACACAGTGGCTCAGATGTCACCACTTGTTCCTCAGGACCTTTATCTCCCAGCTCCACCTCTTTATTGTCCCCAGCCCTCAGATACCAGTGATGTAAGGCTAATACCAGGTCACTTACTTGCAATGTTTAAGGTTGAATGTGTCAATTTATTACTAGTACTTTAATTATATGTTTTACATGGTTTGTACTATAATCATATGTTATAAATGATGTGTTATAAATGATGTGTTATAAATGACGTGTTTGGGTTGATAAAAAAACCCAACAAATCATTTAAGAATAATAATAAACTCTAAAATCAGGTTAATTTTCTTCTGCTGCCTGATTAAAGGGCATTCTTTATATAGTGACTGTGGGTTTTTGTGGTCAGAAAAAAATTAACTATAAATAGGATGTGATATTTTGAAGAAAGACATTTATGGAAATAATTTTCATACACATGATTGTAGGTTTTCATAAATATCATCTTATATGTGAATTATGATGTCAATGATGAATGTTAGGCATTTCGACATTTGGCATTTTATTGAATCTTCAATGTATGTTTTATCAACAGTATTAAAGCTCATTATTTTATTATATACAGTATAACTGAGATTTATCAAAAGATATAGAGCAAATTTTGAATGACAGAAATGCAAACTGTAAATTACATTTACGTATATGTATGTATTCAGTGAAGTTCTCAAAACAATGTAAATATGTGCTGACAAATGCGAAAAATATGTCACATTTAAACAATACAGTACATGTAATTATTGTTTATATGGTAATAATGTTTATGCAGTGTACAATCTTAAAAACATAACCCTTTCCAGTTTCAAATGTAGAAATAAATCAGCAGCTATTAATTTCAATAGCATAAAAAATTTCTAATGTTCTGAGAAGTATTAAATTGATTAAATTCAAATGGTTTTTGAACCAGTATATACATATAATAAGTTCAAAACTTGGTCATTATCTATGAGGCTTATGGGCAGTTAAAGGATGTATGTTTTCAGAAATTTTCAAAGAAGTCAAGAAAGATGTACATGTACAATATGTAGTCTTTGAATTGCAGTACATGTGGATATATATGTAATCTTTCAGTCCAAGAAGTCTATAGAGGTGGTGCGAGAGAGCAGGCTGAGGTTCCAGGCCTCCTCCCTGATACAGCTGATCCTAGTGGTCCTCAACAGCTCTCACCTCTCCCTCCCGGTCACTCGCTGGTACGTACAGGAGCTCAGCGCCATCCAGGAGAGAGCCGCACAGTTCAAGGTAGGCAGTGGTAAACAAAATGTAAACAACCCAAACTATGCATTCTGTGTATATAGGATCATGTTGCTACAAGTAAACATACCACTTTTTTTGTGATTTTAAAATTGATGACCGATAACAGTTTGAAACAATTTTTCTGTGATTGTATTTTCTGGGATGGAGATGACATAGCAAAATTTTGCAAAAAATAGCACCCACAAAAAATCCAGCTATGCAGTATTCTGTAATTTGATTTGAAAAAGTATTGTGTGAGAATAAAATTTTGTAATCAAATGTGTCTTCATTTTTAAAAATCATACATTTTCCAACACTTCAGTCCACAACTGAAGGGCCATGCTTGGAATTGCCTGAAGTCTTGCAACAGTACAAAGAAGTGGAGTCCTCACTACGACCTTTCCAAGATGTTGAGGCAGTGCAGCAAGTTTGTTTGAGTTTCAGAGACTTCTGCTCACTTCTTTGGCTACTTCATGCTCGAGATAAACTATCCTATAACTTACGAAGCCGTGAAAAATACCTGAATGATGTGAATTACCAGGATTATTTACGTGTAAGTATTCAAAATGTAAAATCTTAGATGATTTGATTGAAAATCTTATACCTATTGTGCATTTTTACCAAAAATTGTTAAACTGTTAAATTTGGGTTTTTTTTCATCATCTTTTGTAAATTACTGTGTGATTGAATAAAGGTTTTGCAAGAAGTTCAAAATGATATGTAGAAAAAGAGTTGAATGGGTAAATATGATCCTGTAGCAGATTGCACTGCTAAAAGAAAATTTGAATTTTTTTCTCTGATTGCCATGCTTAAAAATAATAATTAAAGTTTGTATAGTTATTACCGGTATCTTGTTTCTGTATTACAGGAAAGCTGGGAATCCAAAGAAGGAGAAAAATGGAACAGAGAGTGCTTCACCACTCTTCAATGGGCTGTACAAATGTTGACCTTCAGTCGGTTTCTTCCAGATGAGGGATGCATTTTCAAGGTCATTCTCTCACTCTTGTTAGAGTTTCCTCCATCAGAAGACACAGCAGACATTTTGGCTGAACACTTCTATGACCCAGAGATTCTAGATGCAGAAGTGCAAGAGAAACTGGAAAAGTTCCTGAATAATTGGCAGGCTGTATTCATAGAACCAGAGGATGATGGGAAGTCGGCAAAACCAGAGCAGGAGGAGGAAGATGAAAATGATGGGAGAAAATCGGTCACATTTTTCCAAGCTTCCCCTCGGGGCCAGTCATTGTCCATGTATTTTTCCAAGCAATGTGAAGCAGTCCTTAAAGTATTAAAGAAGAAAAGGAAGGTATTTGGAGCCTATGAGGAGTTCGTTTTTGACAGCAGTGGTAGGATGCCTCCAGAAAGTCTGACTTCTAGTTTGCCTCCAGAATCACTAGCGTTTTGTATCGGTTCCAGACCATTTGAAACCAAACTTTCATACCTGGAGTTTCTGGACACATTCTGTGCCATTTCTTTCACTAAGGTTGAAGATTCAGTGAAGAAAAGCACCTCAAAGCCCTTACCTCTCTTAATGCCATTTGCAGAGCACATCTGCTTGAAGGAGTTTGATGACTTGGATAAAGTTAGTAAACCAAGTGATGTAAAAACAAACTTAGTGGTGATGTCATCTCCTGGCAGGATGAGCCAGAATGCTGGGTCCACAGAACAAATTGGCAGCTCTCCCTCACAAGCCAAGGGCAACATGACTAACCTTGCATCCAAGTTTTACCAGTCGGAGGAAGCACTGTATAAAGGTCAACAGGTCGGAGTGGAGAACTTGTGGTCAGTGGAAGCAGATTTTGGCTCAAGGTATGCACGCCTGCAGAAGTGTCTGGACTGGTTAGCAGTGTGGTGTAAGAAGCAACATTCTTTGGGCCTCCATTGGAAGGGGGAACAAGATTTGGAATTCAGACCAACCATGAAAATTGATGTGTCGCCACGTCTGGTGGTTTTGGCACTTTGGCTGCTAGAAAACAAGTATAGTACAAAGTCTTCAAGTAGGAATGTAACTCTGAAAGAGAAAAAGGATTTAGTTGAACGACAGTCTTTAGACAATTTAGTAACACAGGTAAACTCAGAAGTTACAGAGGCCTTGCAAAAAAAGACCAGGAGACCAAGAAGGAGAGCAGACCGTCCACCAAGTACCAGTTTAGAGCGAGAACCAGAACAAGAGGCCAGCCAGATGCACTCCGCTTATGAAGAATTATTGAATGGGTAAGATTTTGATGAGCAGTCACAGTTATGGCAGCTTTCATTTATTGGAACATATGTTTATTTGTGAACATGGTATCAGAAAAATCAGCTCGACTGCAAAAAAAAGAAAGAAATGTGGCCTGTTTAGGCCACAAAAAATTAATTTTTAGATTCTCATCCCCGCCCAGCCCTCTGAAAATGGCCTGCCCTGGTGTATTTTATTTTATTTTGAAAAAAAAAATTGTGTGAAAAAAAATTTTTCGGGAAAAAAAAATCGGGCTTGGTATACAACAATTTCAAAACATTTTAATGGCTGCTTAACATGTGGATTACTGTTTGATTTTAGTCATGTTTGTTATCATAAGGATACAAATGTTTCATGCATTAACAGTTCAGTCGAAATTAAATGGCATTAAAATATTATAAATGGGTTTGTGTACTCATATTAACATTAACAATTTAATAGAATAGAGCAGTGGTTATTTCTAGAACATGAACGGTGAAAAAGGTGTTTTTAAAAATTAAAAAATAATAAATAAACCGCCCCATATTTTTTGTAAATCAGGATGAGAATTTAAATATTAATTTTATGTGGCCTTACTGAAGATCCAACTGGATTAACTTGTCTTCATTGACAATGTAATGAGATAATGAGAATTGGAAAGCAATTCAATGTATATAATCTTTAATCTGTTCTCAGTGGATCATAATTCACAGTCTTTTGGTAAGAAGAACAGATACTACTGGTAGATAATTTATTGGAGATATTTTAAAAGATCATTGTCTTCTTTCTTTTTTAGCAAAGAGGATAGTAGTTCTCTAGAAGTCAGCTCTCTAGACCAAGAGGCATTCACTAGAGAGTTTCAATCTTCAAACACTTTCAAGTAAGATACTGTTTTACTCAATTGTGAACTTTACGTTTACTTTTAAAAAGTTTACAATTTTTTATATTTTCTTGTGTTAATGAAGGTATTCCCATTTGATAGATAGTTTTATTGTTAAATTTTCTTCAGATTTGGAAGCAGGCCAAATTCCAGGGAAAGGAGTGTAGATTATTATGATTTTGGAAGACATATTGATGTAGATAAATGGTCATCCAGTAGAAGAGCTCATAGTAGAGGCCATTCTCCAAATAGCAGCAGACAGTCTACATTAAACGGAAGCAGACGGTCAAGAGATAGGGAGAGGTCTGAGAGAATGTCCCCACAGGGCAGAGGTCATTCTCCTAGTTACAGGCATCAGTCTCCTAGTTACAGAGGTCAGTCACCAAGTTACAGAGGTCAATCTGGTCGTGTTAACCAGCAGCAGCAGGGCTCTGAAGTACCAGGGGATATAGCTAATCAAATCCAAAGTATCATCAGAGGAGAACTCAGGAAAATGATGGAGGTAAAAAGATTGTCTCAGTGGAATCTGTCTGTTAACAGTGCAAACCAAATAATTATTATATTGTGAATCTTTTAATACATACATGACCTTCATTAAAAAATAGATACTAGCAATGGGTATTTGAATCTTGTGTGTGTCTCTATTAACAGGCACAGCACAGAAGCATGATGGCAATGATGGGAGCATTAGAAGAACCAGTGGAGGAAGCCATGACTCCTCAAAGACAAGCTGTGTATTACAGTCCTCCAAGGGTCAATGACACAAGGAATACCATGGTCCTTGAGGAGCTGGAAACGAGTGAGGACAGGAGAAGGTCGCGGAGGTCACCCAGGAGGAGATTTGATTCTCCTGAGGAACAAGGACTGCGCTCAGAAAGGCAGATGTCTGAAAGGAGAGGCAGGTCAGGAGAAAGGTTCCATCAATATTCAGACGACCCTAATGTTATTCCTCGATATCTGAAAGTAGAAGCAGAGAGGGACACCGATGATGAACCATTCAGGTTGCCACCCATTCCTATGCCTGCATGGGCTGAAGTACCTCAAGGGCCATTGCGAGAAGATAATCAGCAAGTTCCACTGCTCCACCTGGAGAGAGGTCGAGCCCCACCAATGGCTTACAATGGTCCACATCAAGTTCCAGATAGAAATCTTCCACGTGTTTCTCCTGGTCCGCCTTCACAGCCCCCGCCTTCTTACCAAGAGAGCTTTTTTATTCCACCTGTAACACAGACTCCTGAGGAACAAACACAGAGGATTGTGCCACAGTCTATAGAAATGCCTTTGCTTAAATTGGTTCCTGAAGACAAACCTTACCTTGGACCTCAGAACATGTCCAGCTTTGGGCGTCTACTGGATCCTGCACTGCTAGTGGCACATGAACAGGAATTACAGGAGAAAGAAATGTCCAAGTACAAACACGCAAGAGAGTTTTTCAATCAACAGGTATATTTTGGCAAAGATTTATCATTCCATGGTGACAGTAGGAAAAAAAAATATTAAAGATTAAGGATTAAAGAATTCATTTCATTTCATTTGAAGGTGGAAAATTTTGAAGAAAAAGAGCAGAAACAGCTTGGGAGCCATCTTTTACAAGCTGACCTACACAGCCAGGCACAGAGAGAAGAGAATGAATTGGAACAGTCTTTGAGGTACCTATTTGAACAGTCAGACAATTGATACCATAACATAACATAACATAACAAGGACATACTTTGATTAACTTGTGTTTTTGTATAAATAACCATTGTATATTATTATACTTTCATGTTAAATACTGAAATCTGATTGGTTTAGATGCAGTTTCTAATCCGTTCTATTACCCTCAGCGTTAGCAACACACTTGGCAACGGATAACACAACGAATTGATACATGCGCGTACGATTCGCCGTAGAATTCACTTCAAAAAAATTTGAAAGTAGTAAAGTTTTCTTTAAAAAGAAGACATTCAGAATAATGTATTCTATATTTATTTATTGTCAACCTCCACTTCGCATCGGTTGACAATGGTTTTCTCGGGGTGTCAATTTCAACTGTTACCCTCTCAAACAGGCACTATTTACATAATATATTCTTCATGATTTGATGAACAGAAAACCAAATAAATATAGAATACATTTTATTTGGACAGAATATTACTATCTACCCTCTTTTATTAAAATACATGTAATTATATCTACATAGGAGAAGAAGAAAACAAAAACCAGCTAAAAAAGAATCTGAAAAGGTATGTTGAACTTTTTGAGAGAGAGGAGAGAGAGAGAGAGAGAGAGAGAGAGAGAGAGAGAGAGAGGGGACTAGCCTTAAAATAGTGTTTGTGGAATTTCATAGAAGTACTCAATGCATATATTCTTCCTATATAGGTTTCTTCAGAATCAGCAGGGTCTCCCAAAGAGGAAAGTGAAAAGGCTTCTGAAAGAGATGCAACGGACAACATAGAGAAATCCACAACAGAAGAGGAGGATGAGGAGGCAGGAATCCATGATGGTTATGCTATTCAGCCAGGTCAGTATCAAGATCAGAGTGGTGGTGTGAAAGTAGTAAAGAAAAAAGTCTAAAAATAGTAAATTAGTAGTGAAAATTTGTGCAGAGAACTGTATTTAAATGCAATTTGTAATGCAAACTTACACCAAAACAACATGTATGACATATTGAATTCTCTTATTACTTATCATTGCTGTCACCAAGAATATTAAAAGTTTCACAGTACATGTATTTTACTAGATATAATATAGATATAATTTCTATGTATTCTGGTAGTATTTTTGTGACTTTGTGAAAATAGTCAGATATAAGGTACTGATATTGAAAACTAGACTTAGTACAGAAAAAATATGTACACTGGAATTCAGTGTTGGAATGTTCAGGTGATGTATAATGCATTATTTCATTACTTCAAGGCTCTTTTGAAAATTACCTGGAAATGAATGAGAAAGATTTTGAAGCTGATACTAATGCACGGGTGCAGTACAGGACAGCCATGTTGATGAGAGAACAACTGGCTAAAGAAAAGAGAGAGAAGAGGAAAAAGGTACCGGCAAACACAAATGACAAAAACTGCAATTACCAATTTAAAAATTAAATGCAGAACTAATTCCCATACATAAATAGATGAAATGAATGTACACCTGGCTCCAAGACCATAAATTGAGAACAGACTTAAGTCAAAATGTACGTTTTGAATATCTGGATTTACTCCTAACAAAAAGTCTGAAAACAGTATGTGCAGTCAGGTCACGATGATGTTTTTCCATTTTAAAGACTTTCTCTGCCTACAAAACATTTAATATCATTTACTTTCCCTGAAGGTTGATTTTGCTACCATGACAAAGAACTATGAGGATGCTCAAATAGGGACTGGAGCCTCCTTAGAAATGGAGAGTGTTAGAACAGCAGAAGCAGCCACATCAATTACCAAAGACACCGGTAGGTATCCAAGCAAATTCTTACTTAAACATAGAGTTGTACCGAATCTTATGTAGTATGGAGCATTTGTTTAACAGGGATTTTTTTTAAATTTATGATTCATATATGATTTGTACAGAAAATTTATGTATATCCAATATTCTGTTATGCTTTGCATAAACAAGAACTGTACAGATTGAATTTTGGTATTTTAGGTGTGGATCCCATTCAGGAGGCCATTATGGAGTACAACAGAAGTCGTCAGGGGAGAGCTCTACCCCCAGACATATACTTAGGCCTCCGGTTTGCTGATGCTAATGGACAGCCCCAAACTCCAGACCTCCATCAAGGGGTAGGATGTTTTTTTCTTATTTAAATACTTGTACATGTTAGTTATATGAATCAGTTTTTTTCTTTTTTAAATACATGTTGGTTATTTGAATCATTTCTTGTATGTATTTTGTCCATTCTGAAACTTTATTCATCAGAACTCTGATATTTTGATTAGTGTGGTCAGTTTTATATATTGATTTCCTGTCATAATGAAAAGGATCTATAATATACTGAATATGTCAAAGGGTCATTGAAAAATAAAACAAAAGATGTATAAAAAAGAAAGAAAAAAAAAGAAAGAAACACAACGTACACTGCCTTAACTAATGCTAAAAATGCTCCAATACTTGTTCCTCTTTGGTATTTTGATGTTAAGAATTTGGTACAAGAAGTTGGATGAAAATTAAATCTTGACTTACTTAATGGAAGACTATTCAATTTCTGTGCAACTTTCCACTTTAAACTTTCAGGAAAGACCTAAAGGTAGATCATACATCAATGTGGTGGATCTGGATGCCTCTGCTGTGCTTCATGACCTTGGAAAACTTCCAGAGAAAGAAGAACCTGCAGGGGATGACCTTGGTCTGGCTCCTCAGTCTGTAACCATGACAACAGCTCAGGGTCGTAACCTTGAAGAGCTGGAGGAATCAATGAGGGATGCATTGAGACCAGCTCAGCCGACCATTGAACGGCCATTTAAACAGGATTCCGTCACTGTTCGCATGTTTGAATCTCATCTCCCACATCACAATAGGTTAGAATCTAATAAACATATTTAAAAATGTTAGGTTGTAATTTTTTTTTATTGAATCCTCTTTCCTTGTGGATTATTAGATCAAACTTCTTAATTGAAGCTGAGTTTTTCCTCTTTATATCTAAAGAATTTATTTTATTTATATTATTATATCATTTACATTAAGAAGAATAAGAGATGGTAAATGGAATTAGAGTATCATACAAGAACACAATGTTGATAAATTCAATGTTATGGTAATGATGAAGTTGACATACGTGACATTCCTCCTGCAGAGTGTCTGTAGCTGTGATGCCTAGGGACAGTGTGGAGGGTTCCAGGGGGGCAGTGATAGAAAGACTCAGGGACATGGGGCGCCAGATGTCTACCATTGACCAGATGGCAGCTAATATAGAGCGCGACTTCCACAGCACAAGACTGGTAAACAAGTGTATCTCCATCTCTAATGCAGAGTTTGAAACATGCTCAAAATTTGAAAAAAAGTAAAGCAAAGGAAAATTTGTGTTTTAAACTTGATACATCAAGAACTTCTGTTTCTTTGGGCAAAAGATGAAATTAATATAGAAATTTTCGTAATTCTTTTTGTTCGTAGAGAGTATAAATTGATAGAGTAATCATGTTATGAAATGTTATCGTAGATGTTAAACACCTTGGATACGCTTGGAAGTGTGGATGAAACCAGACCTCAACAGGAGAAGGAATCTGTGCCAACTCCCAAATCCTCCCGAAGATCGCCAGTAAGGACTCCAAAATCCTCACGGAAATCCCCAACCCCTAGGACAGGAAGAACTACAGACAGGACTCAGCCAATGACGTCCAGTGTAGAGGAAGAAAAGACAACGTAAGATTCTGTTGGTTAATGGTTAATGTCACAAATTTTGATTCTGTAAATTAGGAAATTATTTCCTAGATTTATTCATTTCATGCATATACATGTAGTAGAGTTAACAAAAAAATGTAATAAGACCTGGATTTTAACATGCATGATAGATGTGTAAATTGTATATACCGGTAATAAAGAATTTGTTAAAAGTTTTGATATATGGTAATGGTAATAATAGAAACATCTACCTGTATTTAAAGGCCCATAGATTTCAGCAAAAAATGTATTTACATACTTAAAATTTTATTGTTTTATATAATTGCCATTTAAACAAAACACACTAAGAAATTTTATTATTGTATCCATTCTCATTGGTTTATAATACAGTATGTCAACTACGTGGTTGTAAATTTCCACAACAAGTATTATTTGAATTAAGCATAATTTATAGAGCAATTCTAAAGAACAAACTAAAGGTATTACAAACATTAGGAAAATTATGAAAAAAATGTTTACAATGTAATGTTAACATTTACAATGTAATGTTAAGTTCTTTACTTGCGAGAATTTCTATCAAGGTACAGTATGGAGGAGTCCATGTAAACAAGTAATACATTTTTTTTGTGTTTTGGGGCTGTGAGAAGTAGATTTTGAGTTGAAGATTTTTATGCTACTGTCACTAATCTTTCTGTAGGACTGGTGAAATAGTTAGGATGTCAGGACTTAGTGGAATAAGTGACATAATTGGAGAAATGGTGGAGAAAGGTGACATAGATCTGGAGGAGGCAGGCTTTACTGAAAGGGAGGCTGTCAAACTTGCTGAAAGAATTAAAATGAGGTAAGTTAGAATTGATACTCCTGTTAAAAGATACCTTGTAATTATTAAGAATTTGTATCACTTTAAGGTAAAGAAAAATGTAATGACTGTAGATTTAATATTAGTACCTGAAACTATTTATTTCATTATAAATTTGAACTTCACTTCATTAAGTTCATTTGATTTAATTTTTTAGTGCTAGAACTGACCACACAGAGGAAGAAAGAGAAAGAATTCGACACAGTTTAGAAATCTTGGAGAAGATGTCCAAGGCTCCTGACAGCAAAGAGGAGGAAGAGAGAAGACGGGAAGAAAAAGAACAGCTGAGGGCTTGGATGGTGGAGAAACGACACCAGAGATTGGAGGAGTACAAGAGGTATCGCTCAGAACTCCGGGAGCATGAGAAGAAGCCATTTAAACCAGACACCAGCTCAAAGTTCAAGGTAGTGCACAAGTTCTTCCTTTGGGTTTAATTGCTACATGTAGATAGATTATGGAGATATCCTTTGGGTAGTGTAAAAGTTCTTCCATTTGGTTTATCAGTACAAGTGGATAGAAAGGGGACAATATTCTGAATTGTAATACATATTTTTGATTTTTGTGCTGTCAATGTCATAAACATGATTGTTGGCTATTGAAAGATACTGTCTAAGGTGCTTGCGATCTAATCTGTCTACAATGTCTGATTATTCTAGGGAACTTTCAAGGTGTCTGATAAAGAGAGGACAGGAAGGGAAGACATGCAGAAGAGGATGAAAGAGGCACAACAATTACTGGGAGACATCTTGACAGACAAACCAGAACTTCCACCAGAACTACCTGCCAGGGAGAGAAGTCCAAGACGGAAGTCCTCCAAATCACCACCGAGGGAAAGAACCCTGTTCAAGTCTACTCCAGTAAGAGACCCTAGCCCCCGAGTCAGCAGTAGGAGACCAGTGTACAGACAACCCAGTCCTAAGAGGCAGCAGACAGTCAGAATCTCAACAGAAGTACTGGAGAGGGAGTATGATGACATGTTAGAGGATGATGAAGAGATCATACAGAACCAGTTCTTGAAAACACCAGTGAGGAGGGCCGTCAGTCCAAAGATGCCAATGAGGAGGGCGGTCAGTCCTAAGACCCCAGGCAGACAGGTGCCCCGACTCAAACTTATGGACTCTGATGATTTCCTCCAGAATACTGGTGAGACAACAGGTAAAAACATGTCTAAATTGTTCAAGTTGGTCAGATATGGAAATTGTTGTATGAAGTCTTTGAAATGTTTATGTTAAAAGTGTGACTATGGCAGAACTTAAGAAAACTTTGGTTTGTAGGTGAAATCTCTGAGTATGCCAGAGCTGTAGAGAGCATGGAGAACAGCCAGGACATCACAGTGCGGGACAGAGAACCAGCAAAACAAGAACCAGTCGAAGAGTACAAGCAGAAGTCATTCAAGGACCTTGTGAGACTTCAGAGACCAGAGGTTACCAGAAAGGCTCCACGCATTCAAATGTCCAAAGTGTCATATGAAGAAGAACCTGATCATTATCAGAGATCTGAGAGAGAGACCAAAGAAAGAGATGCTGTGAGCAGGGAACCCACTGAGAGAGGAACAAGTCGAGTCCATCTTACCGTTCAGGGTGGGAAAGGCTGTCAATATTGCTCAGATTACAAAATGTTTTGTAAGTAATCTTTTACATAGAGCCTGTATATATATTAATTTTATGATTTATTTTAATTATTATAGAGCCCAAAAGAAAAGTGTCTCCAAGGAGGGTGAAAACATATGCAGAGAGACTGAAGGACATGCGAGAAAACCAACCCAAATTTGGCACACCTATCGTTCCCAGAGTTCATGCACCTTCAGGTAACAATATGTCAATTTTTTTGTAATCTTTTTGTCATCACATTGAAAGCCTTGTAGAGGAGTAAGTTTTTTACCACCTTTGTTCTACATGTAAATGGTTACTTACACTTGCAGCTAAGACAACAACCATACAGAGGAAGCCTTCTGGCCCGGCCCATAAACCAAAGACCTATGTAGAACAACTACAGCAACTAAACCCTGGGAGCAAGAGAGGTCAGTTCACAGCCTTTTGTTGTTGGAATTTATTTGCCCTTTGTTTAATTGCTGTGATAATAATTGCATAAATATTATTTTTATGAATTATTCATTGAAAATACTACTGAACATGTAGATGCTTGCACATACAGTCAGAAAAACTTGGAATGTCTTATATTTTACTAGAAATAGTACTCAAAATTTGATATTTTACAAAGATTCTCAGGATTAAAATCTTGTGTTTAGTTAAATGAATTTTTTATTGAAAAATAATGGGGTTTTTTTTTTTTGAGAATATACATGTATGTTTAAATTTTTAAAACTTGCATAATTGCTAAAATGGATTTTTCATGATAAGGGTCTATGATGGCCCCCTTAAATAAACATCCAAAATTTACCAGATATTTGGGTTTACTTTGAACATATACACAGTTGAAATTTGTGCATGAATTTTAATGCTGTTGATTTAGAAATATTACTTTTATATAAGGTCACAGTGTTTACCTTTTCCCACTGCTTTTTAGTATTTTTGCACAAAATTGCTTATTTTCATGCAGTTTTTATTCCTGAAAACATAATGGTTCTTTTCTCTTACAGGTCTGAGGTCCGCTGGGTCTAAAACAGTCCAGGGTCACACATTCCTGAAATCCCATAAACCTCTTCACCAACCCAAAACCTATGTTCAGCAACTGAAAAAAATACAAGCACCATTCAAAGGTAGGACAATTTGGGAAAATGAGACTCTTTTATGGCATGATAAATGTTCAATAGGTCAATGCACCTTGCCGGTGATGATGTTTGGTCAACATCTAACCAACTCTTTATAACGTTGCTGATATTTTCCCAAATACTGTAAACCAACTGTTATTTGCGTTCGACAAATTTTTGTGAGGTTCGCAAGAGCATTGTCTTCGCAAATATTTCTCACCTCAAACCAGTTATTAAATGTCTCTGGTGTATTATTTTTCAGATTATCTACTACTTGATCACAAAATTTAGTCAGCCTGAACCAGTTTATCTCTGGTAAATTGCAAAATAAAGTTGCAGCAAATAAAAGTTGGTTAACAGTATAATCTAAATGATGGTAGGGATAAGTACCTATAAATGAGAAGTGATAATGGAATTTAATTCTGAAGACATATTTTGCATGATTTATGTAATGAAGAAACCTAACTGTTATGGAAACTGTTTAGATTTGAAACAACAAAGGATTTTTAGATTGTCATTTTTGTTTGAGACCTCATTTGCACAATTCATTACACATTGTTATAAACATTTCTTCTCAGATATCACAAAAAAGCATTAGTATTTAATGATTCCTCAGAGACTTTAGGGATTGGGAAAATATTGCTTTAATTAAGTATTGTAGTATGTATTAAGAAATGCTCTTAGTTACGTACATGTACCCCCCAGGATGTGTGAGACAGATTTATGATTGGTGTTCTGAGCTACAAGTAACTACCAATCAGTACAAAATGAACCTCAATGAAAGGATTCGAAAACTTTCAAAATCTATTGTTATTGTTAATTCACATATCCTGTGATATGGGATCAGGTAGTTACATGTAATGTCAATAATTTGACAGAAATAATTAGCAATGCGTGAGGTATATAAGTAGCTTATTATTGGGTATAACAATAAGGGATGCATGAACTCTATTTTGTAATAAGTAAGTTAATTACAGAGAACATTATTGCTCAAATATTTTGAATTACACACCTTTGACAATCAAACACCCACATGGTAAACATTTTTCCAATTAAACAATTTATCTTTAATAAAATATGGAATTTGATTGATGTATTCAATAGTTTTATCACATACTCTATTATGCCCCCTGTTGTGATAGTAATAAACACTCCAATCCTTAAATGCATCTGTCAGAGTGTTAATTACAGAATTAAAAACATCGGTTAATGTTGTCTGCACTGATTTGTATTAGAAAGAAACTGTGAATTATTAGAATTTTGCTAGGGTGGCATACCAATACACTGAAGAAAAAAGGCCATTTATTTGAATTTGTCTCTGATTTCTAAATTATCAATTATTATCTTTTATTTAAGCTCCTCCACACCCTAAGCGTGTGTCGGCTGCCCGAGTCCAGATGCGGCCTCGACCCTATGCAGACCCGTACACGGAGTCCCCTGACAGGGACTCGGTGCTCAGTGATTGGTCCGTGGATGATGATGTCAAACGACTTCTCTACGACGAAGACGAAAACTCCACTGTAAGTGTGCACCTCTAAATATCTTTCCCTCTTGTATAGAGATCAAGGGTATATTGACTTGAACACATGGGGGTTTGGTTGACCAGATCTGGTCTTACAAGTAGACAATGTTCTTACCACTCATCATACATCACAATCAGGATAGTCTACTCATCACAATAAAAGTACCATGACTGATTTTCAGTCAAAAGTACTAGATGTACGACTAAAACCTTGTCAATTATCAATTAACCAATAAGTAATCTTTAGATCAATCTTTATACAAAGGATGGCTAAGACCAATAGATGATCTTTATTAATTATCAAAAGATGAAATATAATGATGTCATGGCATAAAGAAAATTAGTGAAGGTGAAAACAAGTTAAGTGTGAACTGTCTTTGATTTTTAGATGTATGGAAGAACTTCATATACAGGACTATCAATGGACTATACTGCCTCAGAGGGAATTTCAGATTACTATAATGATGTTATGGATGATGACTATCTAGGTTCTGTGGATATCGATGAAATTGCTCAAATAGCGGATGCTGCGTCAGTCAGAAGTGGGAGTGTGATGAGTGTGATTGACTGGGACGCAGTCGATGACCTCATAGCTGATGTCAAATAAAATTTAGGTCATATTGAAACAGAATTAATATTGCACCTGCTTCATGATAACATTCAACAATTTTAATTTAGAAATTGATTGAGCTAGTTTTAGAAAGTTCAGATGTTCAGATGAGTATACTGGTAATTGTAATAAGAAGTTGTAGATATACATCATAATCTCCTGAGATGTGATTTTGATTTCTTATACGTATTCAAGAGTTATTTCTCTTTGTATAAAATTCGAGGTAAAGTGTTTTTTTTTAACTCCGTCCAGAATAGTTACAGTTGTATATCTGTGATATTTCTTAACAGTTTTTTAGTTTTTGTCACATTTAGACATGTATTTAATAATAAAATAAATTACCGTGATATGAGGGAGTTTTTGTTATACCATTTGCTCTATACGTTCACTGAACCATCACCTATATGAATCAAAAGAATTAATTTTTTCCCTTCATCAAAAAGGCAGCAGTGTGTTAAAAGATTGCCTTCTGTTTCCCCCTCTTTAATTCACAAATAGCTATGAAACGTTTAGCATCCCCATTTGAGCTTATTAAAATGGCCTTCTTGCATATTTTAAAGTATAATACAACATGATGTTTTTCAGATATTTCTGGTGCACACGTAATATTAGTGTCATATCTGGTGATCAATATCTCGGTGGTTGGGCGTTGAATGAACTATTTTTAATTATCACGTACAGATGATAATCGAAGATCACGAGTGAATTGTATGCACACAATTTTCCTATTGAATTCTTTAATCGGGTGGTTGCAGTGTTATTGTTCTTAGAAAAATTAAAATGAAATTGAAATAAGATAATGTATACAAGAGGGAAAACCGACCAAATAAACGTCCTTTTTACAACAGGAAGGAAATTGTCATATATATATATATATATATATATATATATATATATATATATATAAACCACAAAACATCATTGTGCAAAGCCGTCAGTAGTATGCAAAGTGATGGTGTTTTTGTTTTTTAATTTTTTAATAAGTTTTAATAAAGGAATAACTCCCATTCTGTGTCGATGATTTGGAACTAAAAACGTCTTAACACTGTAAAAACTTTAAATAGGAGTATACCTGTTGCGTATATGCTTTCAAAAAACGCTTGTCAGCAAGCCAAATTTGAGCTGATATTGACTAATTCGCAGAATCGCTAAAGAGAAACTATAATATTACGTACAACTGGTTCGTGACAAGATGCCGGGTAGGAGAAAGAAAGGCTTCAAAGGCAACTACCGCCAAGGTATTGTACCGTTTGGATTTTGTATTACCAAATTCAGTTATAATTTAGCATAATATTTATAGTCGACACTATATATATATATATATACTCCTAATTTGATGTAAAACGAAAGTAAACAAAGAGTAGACGATATTAATACTGTACCCCTGCATAACTGAATACATGTATGTATTTATTTTCTCCAGCGGGGGAGGGGGAGGGGTGGTAGCAAATACCACAGGCGTTTAATTCTGTAATTTAAAGTTAATTCCTTTAGAAAAATATACTATTATCGTTTGTCATTTAACAAACTGGGTTGAACTTTTACCATAGTAATTAAGAAGTGCCTGTGCAACAGGCATATTTTAGTTTGGATTTTATAACAGATTAATTACGGAGTAGCTGCAGGTCTGTACAGCTCCCGGTCTGAAAAAATTCGGATGGACGACCTTGGAGCTACACTGCCTCCCATAGTAAAAAAAACTGCAATTTACGGCGCACAAAAAATTGTGCTAGTTTTGGACTGATTAATCTTATTTCCGAATACATTTTGTACAAGTATTTGATTCCAAAAAATTCCTCGGACATTTTACTACAGATATCGTCACTTCACTTGCCTCTGATATTCTATTAAACATCATCACCAGCCCCGTAAAGTGAAGTTGTTCAATTTGTTTACATGTAAAAATGGCGACTCTCGATCTCGTCGTGAATTTAACATACATGTACTTCATTTTCCGAGGACGGTTAGCGTGTTTCGGAGAAAGTCAGAGGCAAGTAAAGAGACGGTATCAGTAGTTAATTGCATGTAGAATTTAATGGTACTAAATTTTCCCACAGATTTTGTGTGTAAATAAGAATAATTAGTCCAAAACTAGCGCAATTTTTTGTGCGCCGTAAATTGCAGTTTTTTTTACAATTGAAGGCACTGTAACTTCCAGGTCGTCCATCCGAATTTTTTCAGACCGGGAGCTACAGACCTGCAGCTAATTACGGAGTATCATTTCAACAAAGAAAATAAAACTCCAGATAAATATAAACGAAGTTATTATTTCGCGTACTTCATGTTCTTACTTTTATCTTTAATAAATCCATATCACTGACAATTGATAAGAACTTGTTCAACCACCGAAGAAAATAAATGTGGTTTAAATTTTTAAATAAGTGAAATCCTTAACAGTCTTCTTGCTACCAAACACCGTTTGAGTCAATATTTCGAGGGGGAGGGTGAAAATATTAAACACTGAAATGGATTGGATAGCAGGTGATTGACGTAGAGATGTCCCAAAGACGACGGAAGTCCGAATAGATGTAGAATATTGCAATCCTTAACCGAGAAGGATTTTAAAAAGTAAAGCGTTTTTGTTATTTTGTTGTTGTTGTTGTTTTTTGTTTTGTTTTGGTTTTTTTTGGCAAAATGCTATGAAGACTGTGAGCAGGTTTAATATTTAAGGAACATTTGATATAAAATGCACAAAATTAAGAGGCAAGGAGAAAAATATGAAAAGAGAGGGAGAGAGAGAGGGGGGAGAGAAGGGGTAATTATATGCGCTTTAGTTAATATAAGATTCAGCCAAACAAAAGGAGTTACTTTAACCAAACCAAGTACATATAATAACTGGAGCAGCAGAACTATAAATCATTTAATCTCCTTCAAATTGTTTGAAAAAAAAAATGGTCAAATTCATAATTTTCTAAAAGATAATAAAAAGGAGAACAACGTTTTAAAAAAAAAATCCAACAAAATACAGCGGTCGGTTGGTAGACCATATACCCTTACTTACAAGTATCCTAGCAGCGCTGTGAGCGACAGTCAATAAATTCATTCATAGGTTGGCCATGACAAGTGGATTGTCTCTATTTTTATTTCAAATTGACCTATCAGACTTTAATCGTATAATGCAGTATAATGCATGTATACAGTATTTTAAAAGATCAATATCATAATGAAATTTCACAATTTGTTAAAGCGAATCTTGAAGGCACTTGGCGAATATTTCTTGCGTCTAGATCTAAAGATTTCTTCCGTATTTACAAGAATTTGACAAATTATGCACGTACACAAACAGAGAATATATAGGCAGACTTGAGTTGAGTAAGCATTTTAAGTTCCTATCCCAAATATTAACGTGGTTGGTTAAGCTATATAATCTTTTTACAAAAGATAAAATGTCATGAATAAAACGCATACACCTAGTTCTGAGATATTTTTTTTATGTAGACAAAAGTGAATCTCATTTTTTATTTAAAGATACTCGTAGCTTTGACAAAATTTAATCGAGAAAGTGAACATGACCATTAAAATTAGTTAAAACGATTAAAAATAAAAGATTAATTGAATTAAAAATAAAAAATTAAAAAAAATCAGTTGTAAAAATAGGCAAAATAAACAAAAGTATCATGCAGAAGTTTCCAACCTGAAATCGAATAGTTTCCACTTTTAACTTTTTTTCATTAATCATGTCAATCGTAGAATCATTCTTTTGAAACAATTTGTAGGCAGCAGTTCAACACTAAGTTCTACATTTAGACGAAGACCATCCGGGCAGTTTCGATCTCCAGCCCTCTCCCGTTGTAGCTCTCTGTCGGGGTCCTTATTTTCCAATGCAACCAACGCTTTCAGTAATTCTGATAGCGATGTCACCGACACAGATGCTGAATCTGAAATGGGTTTTGAACATCGTGAACCACTGGAAATTGAATTGTCTGAGAACTCAAGGGAATACTTTGAAGAACTGGATGGCGAGTTTACGTCAACTAGATATGAACAAAGTCGTCTCCTTTACAGCAATGACGACAACAGCGAGTACTCTAGAACTCTGCAAGACGATATCATGCAGTATGGTTTGGAACTTTCAAATGAAGACGACTTTCAAGACAAAAAAGAAAAGGAACCTTTCTATGAGAAAATGATTCCAAAGGAACACTTGGAGGACAAATTGAAAGGAGAACCCCACCGTTATAAACGGTGTAAGTTTACTGTTCAAAATGCCCACGAGTCCACCTGTAAAGTTTTGGATATACCAGACGTTGACGGATTGGAAGAAATTCAGATATCAGGAAGATCGAAAGCAGGAAGGACATATAATGAGGACATAGTGTTGGTCGAAGTATACAATTACGAAAAGTACACAAAGCAGTTTATTGACCGGTACAAGAGAGATATTAACAGAAACAACAAATTACACAAGGTGTATGGAAAAGTGGTCGGCGTGTTCGAAAGAAATAGGACAGAGAATATCAAACACCCGGTGTTTGTGTGCGTTCTTGATGACACTTCCAACTTTCTAATGCGACCCGTGTGTAGAGCTGTTCCAAAACTAAACATAATTCACGAATTCAAAAGTCCAAACTTCATCATTGTTCACAAATATAATCCGCAGACTACGCGCCTCGATTTTCATTATCGATTTCAGATTGACCCAAGAGTCATTAAGAGCTTCACGTTTCAAGTTGTGTTCATCAGATGGACTGATTTTTACCCTTACCCTTTGGCCGCGGTCATTAATGTTATAAAAATAGAGGAGACCCCTTCATCTGCGTTACAAAACCTCCGTCTTCAACACCATGTACCAAAATTCTACCGTAAAGATACCGTAATCGAAACCGAAAAAAAAGTACTTAAATTTAGCCTGAATAAAGTAAAACGTGAAAAGGACAGGGAAGACTTAACAGGTTTAAAAGTTTTCACAATCGATCCATTTGGTTCTCAAGATCTCGATGACGCATTGAGCATTGAAACATCTGATGAAAATTATCAAATTGGCGTTCACATCGCTGATGTTGGAGCTGTAATTTATAAAAACGATGCAATAGATTTAGAGGCTCAAGAAAGGACGTGTACATTTTATCCAGGACAAGGGATAAAGCCTTACCATATGTTACCCGAACCATTTAGCACAGACATATGTAGTCTGATTCCTGACGTACCTAGACCAGCAATTACAGTTCTGTTTACATTAGGTAAAAATAAATTTGACTTTAAAGAATTTGAGGTAAAGAAAACTACCGTCAAATCGGTTTATCAGTTTACCTATGAAGAAGTACAGAAGATTATCGACGGCGATTGCTCAACTGGGGAGCTTGATAAACGTATCCTGCTGTTGTTTAAAATTGCAAAAATTTTCAGAAGAAAACGAATAAGAGATGCTATGTTTGCTTTTCCCGTCGAAACGAAGCTAAACGACACACAAAATTCTGTCCTCAATACAAAAGAAGCTCATTACCTGGTAGAGGAATTCATGATTTTAGCAAATAGATGTATAGCACAATATTTGTGGGGAGTATTTCCAGACGTTCTACCCGTGCGTTGCCAAGAAGCGCCATCAGAGGAAATAGTGAATAAATGGATCAAGCAAAATAACCCAATTGTAAATATGGTGCTTAAATTACAAGAAGTCGAACCAAAGCACGAATTTAGAATTGGACTACACCAAATACAAAATCCGATCAGATATATACATGTCATGCCTTTCCAGAAATGGGTTTGGGAAAGCCTTTTGGAGTGTACCGGAAAAAATGACATGAAAGCAGCCACCAGGATGATTGGTACTGACGAACTTCATCCATTACAGTGCTTGGCATTAGAGGAATGGACGTCTTTTCAGGAAACAGCTCTTTACAAATGTACTGGCACATGTAAAAATGAAAGTATATTTCATTTTTCTTTGAGAATGAACTTGTATGTGCATTTTACGTCGCCAATAAGAAGATATCCTGATTTGATAATAAATAGATTGATACATGCAGCTTTAGAACAAAGAGAATGTCCATATTCACAGGACGAAGTTCATGACCTTTGTGGAAGGTTTAACAGTACGATGCGTAGAGCAAAGAAGTTCCAAAAGCAGTGTCAATTAATGTCATGGGGATTTCAGCTGAAAAAGACCCCACAAACTGTGCATGGATTTGTAAAAGAATTTACAGAAAAATCTGTTTCAATCATCATTCCTGGATTACGACGCTTACCATTGTACTGCAGAGATATTCCTCTTAACCTTCTACACTTATCTGAAAAACCAACGGTTTCCAGGAAACAAGTAGAAAAAGACGATCTTATGATATTAAAATGGTCGCAAAGACTGTACGATGTTACTGGGAAACCAGTTACAAAGGCTGGGTGGTTAGGACGTGATGCTAAAGCAGCAATTTGTAAGCAAATAAATCCGCATACGAAAGCAAAATTTGTAATGCAAGAAACGTGGAAAACAATTCTGAAAATGATTGTAGAGGAAAATATTTCTGAGCTAAGAAAAATTTTCACAGAGAGACACGTTGAAGACAATTTCGGACTAGATGAAGACAAGCATAATTTTGTTGAAACTTGTAAAAACACTGTGCTTGACCATTCATCTGAAGTAGAAAGCGGAAATGTAATCAAACAAGGATGTGAGTACAGCATGTCTTTTTCTCGCGGGCAAATCGTGACTGTTCAACTATCAGCAGAACCCATGAAAGGGATTTTGTCACCTTCCATGCAACTTTTTGATATGACTCGAAGTATAAAGCACTGTCTTCAACATACCCGTGATCCAATCAAATTTCTTTCAGATTATTCTATTTTGAAACCACTGAAAATATATTATTCAACATCAATATACCTGTCTATATGGTTGCCGTTGCATGAAATGGAAGCGGTTACTTCTGCAGTGGATGATGATTCGTGTACAATTAACAATGTATCAGTTGAGTTCACGGACAGACGTCATGGTCACTTTTACTTAACTCGGAGGTTTTGTGACCAGCGTGATATTGATTTTAGCAGAATGACAGAAGACTTTATAATATTTGGAGAAGATGACTCGGATCAACAGGTAATCTTCAACAACAATTTTGTTTGTTTGAAATCTGAACATGTGTACAAGAAACCAAGTAAAGCCAGGGAAAATGTACCGTTAGACCCCGACGATAGATTAAACTGGATTCTTCACGGGCAGATCACTGATATTGAAAAAATCAAACCCTTGCCTAAAGATGAGACACTTGAACAAACTCCCCGCCAAAGACAATCTACCAAGAATCGGTTCAAAGTGAAATTTAAACTTCACGAAGCAAGTTGTGATCCGAGTGATGGCATGCTTTACGAAGAAAACCCTTCAACTTGTTCAGTAGAAATCATTTCAAAATCCGAAACAGACGTGTACGTATTTGATTATAATCCCCAAATGATTTTATCCATATTTATAGATAAAATGTCTAAAATGCAAAACATATCGAAACAAGTTTTCAGAAATGATTTTTTTTTCCAGACGAATAGAAGCTGTACTCAAGTGTCTCGGACAATCCACCGATCTTGCTAAGAAAATAGCATTGAATGGAGGAAAGTCCAATCAATTAAGTACATATATTAATTAATAAGGTTCACTCTGTTTTACAGCAGATATCTGTGTACACCCCAACCTGAAAAAATGTTCAATATACATTAATTTAAATTGCATATTTATATTTTACGATGCCAAAAATGTTACTGTATTTAATTTGCTCATCTTAAGTAAATTACATAAAAATGAACTTAAGCAAGGTACTATATTTTGTGGCAGAAGGTTTTCAAGATGAAAATGGTCATTTGCTTTCTAATATGTTTTACGGTGCTACCGTTGTGGCAAGCGCAGCAAGAATTACACATACCTTGCATCATTGTCGTCTTAGTGTTATTTACTTATCAACGAGCGTTAAATAATTTTTTGAGAGAGAGAGAAAAGAGAGAGAGATATTATTATATAATATTTCTAAGTTTAAATAAATTCTTACAAAACATAGACTTGCTTCCCTAAAACCGTTCTTTACTTTTGGAGAGAATTGATCCGTCTGTAAAATATAATATTTGTTTAATTTGGTCAAAAGTGTTAACGATAAATACGGTATTTTTTTTTGTTCCTTTTTTTTCCCTGTTCATAATTTTTTATAAAAATTCGTTATTTTTGCATTCTAATTACACACGTTATCCGTGCCCCCGGTCCCTGTTTGTAGGTGTGTAATTTCCCATTCTCTAATTTAATGGTTTGACTATATGCAATATCTGCATAATTTTTTTAACTGTTTATTTTTTCTCTTTATTTTTTTTTTATTTAGTTCAAAATGTCCTATTTTTTTTATTTCCTCCCTACTCATACTTACTGTACATGCATGCAAAATTAGCTTAAAATTGGATCGATATGACAGTAAAGTGTGGCTCTTGCTAGTATATATATAATCTCTCTATCAAAAAAAAAAAATTAAAAACAAATCATATGTCAATGAGGCAGGTATCGCAGTCTATACTGAAATAGCTAGTGCAAGCGTTACTTATGTTTGATCCACCTCTAAATTTATCGCGGGAAATATAGCGCGAGATCACTGTGACGTCATACGTTAAATTCCATAATCATTTGTTTACGTATCTCAACTCAATACGATGGAATGGAAGCATGTAGAAAATCTCTTGGGTCTCACCAAAGCTTGTGTGGTACTCAAAACGCGTCTTCAAACCTCAAGGCACCGTAAATTACGAGTTAAATGTCAGCCATTTTTGGCATAGCACCACGGGTGAAAATATTAGAGAGCATTATGGGACCGAGACAAAAAATTTTGTTTGATGAATCTGTAGGTTTAGCTCGTTCTTTTTCCCGCGCACACTGGTTCTTAGAGCTCGCTACGCGAGCGGCGCTTCGCGCCGCTCGCTGCGCTCGCTATCAATTTATCGAAAGGACTGTACGCTTTAAATGTACACCAAACTTGTTCATTGGGATATTTTTATTTTGTCCCGAATAATATAGTTTACCAATTTTGTATATTAAACATATCAACAACGTTTGGCATACATAGCAAATATTTCATAAAAGTCATTAAAGCTCCAAGTTTATCTGGAAACTAACTTAATTTATGCAATGTCTGAAATTTTATACCATTCGCGAATGCTTTTCTTATTATTTTCAGAATTTATAAGAATTATCTGAACAGTATGTTGTAGTTTAATTGAGATGTTAAGACTTAACATAATACGTTTAAGCCACAAAAACGTATTCATTAGTACAAAAAGGTTACCATTGATCATGTGATGGTATTTGGAACTATTTCTTTGTCATTATATTAAATGTAACCGTTTTTTAACCGGGTTTAAAGGAAAAATCTGGTTATTGAAATGGTGAAAATGGCGGGCGGGCGGCTACCAAAAGGATACCTCTATACGGATAACTCCTTCTTAGATTTTAAGATAGGAAGTTTATGTTTTGCTCTGTCAGAGATGTGCATATTACAGATGTACTTTGATTTTTGATAATTTATGAATAAAATACCAGCTGTTGAACAGTCATTTATTTTGCAAAATATTGCATATAGAGTACCCCATTTCTCTGGATAGGTAGTGTTTATCAATTCAGGGTTGACAGATGGATTATGGATACTGTTAACACAAAAGAAAACCGGTTTGCCGTCACATTGACAGCTTTTCTCTTGTATTTTTAATATAATAAGTTTTGTTAATTAATTTAAAAAAAAGAAGACCTCTCTCTCTCTCTCTCTCTCTCGCTCTCCCCCCCCCCCCCCCCGAACTATCTGTTATTGCAATTTCAGTGCAGAAACGTCATAGTAAATGCACCTTAGCACCGGAAGAACCATATTGACCCCCATTTTTTTGTAGATGTTAATAACATACTTAACAAAACTCCAACCCCATTAAACCTTTTACAATTATCGCTAAGATAGTTATTTTAAACATTTGTTTCCCTATTTATTACTCACGAAATATAACGGTGTTTATGCAGATTCCTGGTACAGTGGAATAGCAAAACGAATGAATGTGGAAGTGAACCTCCCAAACATTGTCAGCAACAACGAATACCAGAAGAACGCCATCAAAAAAGCTCTGACATCCACATTTACTCTCATTCATGGACCCCCGGGTAATTAACAAAACTACTTATTTAATGGTATACTATTGGTAAATTTATATACTTATAATTCCTGTAATCTTGGTTTTTATTCATATGAATAGATACAATGACAACACAACTGCGCATAACAATCTGGAAGCGTTTTCTATGCTCTATCGAATCTTTACAAATATTTATAGTGTGATTAATTCCTTGCTTTACTATTCTCCAAGGTACTGGTAAGACATACACAGGTACAAAACTCGTGTACCTGTTTGACAAAATTAACAGCAAGATGCAAGAAGAGGGGCATGCTAAGATGCAGCTGGTGTTCTGTGGACCAAACAATAAATCAGTTGACCTTGTGGCCAGTAAGTTCGTTTTGCATGAGATATCTAGTATGTGCTACTGATATAACACTGGTGACCGATAAATATCCTTTCCTTTGTCTTCGTCTTTCGGTTCGGCTTTAAACTTTTTTCTTCATATACAACTTAGCCAATCTCGACCACATGGCATAAATCATCTGTGGGAAAGGAAACATTGTTAATTTTATTATTTTCACCCTTTCCTATCTGAGTAAAAATTGAAGAAAAAAATGATAGCATACATTCTCTATTAGTTATGAATCACATACATGTAATTGCGTGGACCCTGAGGTCCACGCAGAAAATATATAAGGGAGGTTAAACCGAATGCACTGGGGAAAATTCAGCTTGCGCATGAGCTAATCTGGTTCCTGCGCGACATTATGGGTAGCTAAGGGAACCAGGCTAACACACGTGTATCTGAATCGGGATCGAAATTTCATGCAATATGCACATGTTCAGAGGCGCTGTATTTGTAAAGTTGTCGGTGAACAGTACAGAAACAAACTGAAGTATTCCTTTTAAAGAAATGATCGGCGTGTGATATGAACTGTCAGCATCATGGAATACGTTAATGTTATGCCGAAACTACAGTAACAACATGCATTTAATAGCATAAATCGCGATGTTTTGTTGTTTTCCGAAATAGCTTAACTATATACTAGACGAGACTAGTGTACTTCCCGATTTTAAAAAAAATGCGCATTTAAGCATGATTTAATAATTATGTGACTGTATATAATACATCATTGAATAATTATGTCACTGTATGAAAGTTTAAATTTCAAGAGAAACGCATCAAAATACGAAATCAATTTACATAGTTAACAAAGTAGTACGCAAATAGTGAAATTCGCTAAATGCCTAATACTATACATGTATAGTATCTTCATTAATGTCTTCATTAATATAATTCATAATTGTGTTTAAATTCTGAGGTAAAAGGTCAGGGCTATACGTGATACAACGTACACATTCAGTGGTTAAAGGCACTATATCCAGGCTTGCTACTATAATATTAATTCATCATAACACTTTTGCAATTACAGGTCTCTCCGTAGATGTCTTTATATAAAAGCAGGGGGCTAGAGTCGGTAGAATCTCTGATAATCTTAAGGCTTTCGCGTTTCCGTTAGAAACACATGCATATGGTCCACGTATTGATTGCAGTCCTTTTTTAAAGGACAGCAACTTGTTTAACTTCATAAGTAAATGCACACAAGTACTTCCCTGTAAACTTGTGAAAATAAAAAAAATCCACGAAAATTTGATTCCCTGGATTCTAGTAATTCCATAGTAGCTGCAACTGGAGTCATTTCCTCTTATCTAACGATTAGTCAAAAATATATTGAACCCGTTTGGAAATTCTTACACGTCAGGATCTAAAGTAGTTTGTGCTAGTGCCACGGGCTCTCATGTGACCATGCAGACCAATACATGCCTCTTGTGTAGCTTTAGCTGTACCTATTAAAAACATTTAAGTCACACGTTTCGTTGCAGGATGGATGCACCAGAAATACGGCAATGAATGTCCCGATATTGTTCGGATTTATGGAAATTCCTTGGAAAACAAGGACTTTCCAACTCTTGGTAAGTATTTCTCAAAAAGAGCATCAGCAAGAGAAGCAAAACCAGATCCACAACTGGAGGGCATATCCGTTCACAGATTGATACGATTAGAAGATAAACCGCATGCAGAGAAAATACGGAAATTCGATGAATTGTTCCAAAAGTACAACGAAGGACAGTATGAACCAACGTTGGAAGATTTAAAAAAATACAGAAAAACAATTAGTGAGGCATCTCAAGAGGAATTGAAACAACACAGTGTGATCTTCTGTACCACTGCAGTGGCTACCAGTCCTAGGTTTATAAAAGCAACGTCTGGACGCATTCAGCAGTTGATTATAGACGAAGCTGGGATGTGCACTGAACCAGAAAGCATTGCAGCTATCATTGCTACAAAAGCTCAACAAGTAGTTTTGATCGGAGACCATAAACAACTTCGACCAGTCTTAAAGTCCAACTACGCAGCAGAACTGGGTCTTGAAAAATCACTTTTTGAGAGATACTCGGATCGAGCCAAGATGTTACAAATTCAATACCGTATGGTAGGTATAATGATTGGTTAAAATTCTGACTGTAGTGAAGATTTTCAAGGTTTGCATCAAGTAAAATTTTACATAAACAAGATAATTTACAGCATCCAGGGATATGTGAATTTCCCTCTAACGAATTTTACGACGGTAAGCTACTGACAGGATCTTCTCCAAAGTGGGACATCCCAAATCCTTTAAAGATATGGATCAATAGAGACAATATACCCATTGTGTTTTGCCATGTAGAGGGAGAGGAGGAATACCTCACTGTGTCAGCAGAGGAAGGAAATGAACAATCGTGCAGTAACAAACAGGAGGTTGAAAAAGTGGTAAATTATAATTAGTTATTTTATACTTTGACCAGAGAAACTCAATGATAGGTCGTACTTTGTGCAGTTAGAGTCATTTATTCTCCGATGTAAAATAGGACAAACCTGATTTTTGAACTATTGTACATAACATTTGTTACTGTACTTTGTTAATTACAATGTAGGTACGAATGGATAAAACTTGCAACGGTTTTAAAGTAGGGAGAAGATATTCGAAATGACGGATGCAAAAAAAAAAGATTTTTGAAAATTATTCTTTTTATTGAAACGCCTTTCACTTGCAGTAAACTTAAAAAATTTACAATAATTTAAAAAAAACCAATAATATTTTTATCATCTTTAAATATTTGGTTTGAAAAAATATTTTAGGTAAAGATCTTAAAACATCTAATAGAGCATGAGGGGCTTGATCTGTCAGACAAAGAAAACCTAAATATAATGTCCCAGTACAATGCCCAGTGTCACCAGATCAGACTCGCCGTCTCTAATATCGCAGAAAATGTGAATGTCAACACAGTTGTGGCCAGTCAAGGTAGGTTCGAATCTCTCCTGCATCAGTGGGCAGAATGGTAGAAAAACCTTTTTATTTTCATTGACAAATTTAATATGTTAATCATAGGAGGAGAATGGAACTATGTCATCTTTAGTACAGTACGATCCCTGCCACGATACCGTATAGAGAAGAAACCTACTCTGGGATGGTGCAAAAAAAGTCTAGGCTTCATTTCAGATGAACACCAAATTAACGTAGCACTTACTAGGGCCAGAAGAGGACTCATTATAATTGGTTGGTTCTTTTAAATTGGCGTAACTGTTATTATTTATATTATGAATACTAGCACATGGTTATAGTCTAAAAACGACAGTGAAATTATTAATTTTTAATAAATAAAGTTTCAGTTTCACTTTGTCTTTTTGTAAGTAATGAATATTTCCTTTTCTATTTTCAATCAGGAAATAAGTATCTTCTTTCAAGCGACCCGGTATGGAAAAATCTTATCCATCATTATGCTCGATTAGGCTGTGTTGTAGAAGACTATGAAGAATTTCCTAGAAGTTCGTCAAATCATAGGGTCCCCGGAGGATCAAGGTATCTGCAGTCAGGCACAGCTTCAAGTAACAGAAAATATTCGGATAATAGAGCACATAAACGAAAATCAACTAAACAACAGTTTACAGAGGAAACTGAGCAGGACTTCTATAGAGGCACTGATCAGGAAGAAGAAATGCATCAGCGACAGTTACAGGAGGAAGAACTTTTATATTCACGAGACTAGACCGTAGTATGTTTGGAATTCATCCTTTCAGATTAAACCGATGGACAGTTTAAAGACACAGTAGGAACGAAATCCGACAAATATGGCATTGATTGTTTTTGTGTTAATGTTGTCATTGAATGCCAATTGTGTAAAATATGTTCTATATTTTCGTTATGAATAAAACTATATATGTTGAGTTTTCGCTGATCTCAAAGCGTATTGTATGTAATTAACTTTGTCCTTATAAAATGACTCAGTTTAAAGCAATTATTTGTCTTCTTCTATTTTTTACAGTAATATCAGTATATGCTAGTAAAATCTTTTCGAGTTCCACGAGAGTATGTTCCTCACGAGAGGGACTTAATCAAATGGCGAGGAAAAAGATTTAACAACATAGTTAATATAATTTTTCCATAGCTCAATCTGGTAATTTGTTAAATTATCCTCTCTAGATTATATATCAGTATAACAGTGTGTAGAGAAAGTAGTATTCAAAAATCGTTCGTCAACAAATCCCATGGTACTCAAAAAATGTTTACCAACACATATTTGGTAAATTGCCCATCATTCCCAATTATGACCGATTTGTCATTGAGAATAATATATATAATACTTATAATATTCTCCAAAATATATAAATAACATGTAGGAATTAATCTTGAAAATTTTATCTAATTTATTTTGGATACAATTTGTTAACTTCTTTCACCTTTATAGATACAAATTGTTTCTGATCATAAGGATCCTCGACACCCCGTGACTTTCTCTGTAGAGCAAAGGGTATAGACTTGGTCTACTGACCAACATGGCTCGAGTTCGAATACAGCAGGAACTTTTGTTTTTAATGAATAGCGATAAATTAAATGTTGTTTTACCCCAAATTGAACTGTTCCTGTCATTTTCAACTCGAACGTATGAATTCCATATCTCGAAGGAATATAGAATTTATGCACTATATAAAAACGAAAAGAAAGTCTCATTTTGCCGAAAAACGTTTAGTTTTAGGGCCGACAACGCCCCATCTTTGACACCTTTGGTTTAATTTTGTAATTCTCATGTGACAAAATAGTTAACGTAAACGTTATGTAATATTGCATAATTTGATTTGATTTTATCAATCAAATTACCATTCTAAGTTCCTATATACATGTGTGTGCTAATGTATGTGCTGATAGGCATCAAACAAGAACACCAACCTTACATGTTTTCTAAAGTATAATAATTAAATCGATGTAACGGGGTATAACGATAAAAAATTACATTTTTCTGCAGTGCAAGCTACCTTCATGTCCGCATGAAACACCAAAGAAAACATTTTATGGTCTAAATGAACAAGTATCATCACTTGATGTTAATGATCGCCAGAAGATTTATATTGATATTAAAGTGCAAGAACCGACTTAAACAATATTTTAAAGATATTAAACGGTATATCTGAATATCATTCAGTGTAAATTTCAACATGGTAATGATAAAGCCAATATCAACACAGACCCCTTTATGTTATTTTTAATGTTGCATTCCTCATACTCTGTTATATAAAAATTATAAACAAGAAATATGAACATCAAAGTCAAATCAAATATCAAAACAATGAAATAAATAAAGTAACATAATATAAAGGCGATTGCACTTAATAGTGTTATATCACAGATGTTATCAAGGGACTAATGCAAAATCACCGGTAAAAGAAGTAAATTTACATTTAATTCTGACTTTTATTTTTCTGCATTTTACATACGATACAAATCTCCTTTATTCGCTCGCGATGTCATGTGGTGTAAAAAAGGTCAAACTGGTATATATCTTCCATATGGATACATTTACAAAAACAAGTTAAGTGTCATGTTATGCAATTGTTGATTTCCAACTGGGTATTCGTGTCATAATATCACGCGATGTAATACAATGCAATTTTAAAAGTAACAAATTAATGAGGAAATTTAAAATCTTTTCTTATAATAAGTAGGTAGATTACCTTCAAGGGTGTCAGATTTGTGGTCATACTATCAATAAAGTTTGTTTAATAAAGACTGAAAGAATGATAATGTTTACAATATCTTTTAAATACTTACAGTTTTATCATATCTAAATATTGTGCTGGAAAGCAACGAGTGAATAAAGAGTAAATGAATAAAACCAAAAAAAAAGTATATCCTGCATCGGCTATTAAGGTATAAATTTTCTAAGGGCATCAAATTTACTTAAACCACACCAATCTTATGAACACATATCACCATGTGTAGCAATTTAAGTACTGAAATCTCTCAAAACTATTGAGAAAACATGAAAAAATAACTTTTAACGACTTGATAAAAACAAATATTCAACTTAATCAATTGATTAACCCAAAGAAAACCATAACTAGTATTTAACTTAGTTTGGTTTAGTATCGTTAAAAGCAATATTCATATTTAGTAACCTGTATATCTAAGCCACGTTAATGGCGATAGAAAGTGCGTGTAATGCTTTGCATGCTGAGACGGTAAAAGCGATGTTGGTATTTTTATCCACATTATAATGACAAAGGGAAACATACTGCTAATGCAATACACATATCCAGGTTATCGGCTTTTCGGCTTGCATTCGTAAAATGGTGTTATATTTTTTTCTCAGTTTAATTTATCGTTCCTCATAATCATATCAAAATCATAATAAAACTCTTTACCGGCCATAAAACCATCTCTCATACAATTTTGAAAACGGTCATAGTAATATATAATAGTCAAATTCAAGAAAAAAAGCTTTGATTTTATAACAAAAAAGAGTATGTAACTCAAGAAAATAAAAATGAATAACATAATTAAAAAAAAGTAATAAATAAATTGGAAAATGTATACAAAGTAACAAGAAAATAAATAAAGTTATCTTCACAACACAATGCAAAATCATTTATTTACTGCTATATGGCGTAAGTTATTCAGTGTTATTCATTTTCCTCATCCACCATGCTAAGCTGCCGGTCCGTACCTCGATAGAAATCCTCCTCTGACTGAAGACTCTCGCGGTGGGATCTTCGTCGTTTCCGCTTTTTGTTGACGGGGGGAGGTGGCGGGAAATGCCCGACATCCGTCAGACATCCATGGCGACCGTAATGATAAATCAGTTTCTTCCACACCTGGTCACAGGACAAAAGGTGTTGGTTTCCTGGTAAATATTAAGGGGGATTTATAATATTGACAATACTTGATTAAATCAAAATCATAAAAAGAAGAAATAAAACGTTCATCATGAAATGATTTTTTTAATTTTAAACACGTCCTGCGTTTGTAAAATATTACATTTACATGCAATTTTTTTCCACACAAAACATGATTTCAAGGTCTACCTATAATGATAAGTCCTCGTCTGGCCCGAGTCAAGGCCACATTGATCTGATGCTCGTCTGTTATAAACCCCAGGTTCTGCTTACACCAGCCGAGGGTTGGGTGCTTTTCTATACGGTACTCTGGCAGAGAGCGAGCAGTGCTGAAAATCACGTAGTCCCATTCCCCACCTTGGCAAAACAGTAAACAAAAGGTTAAAAACTTTAGTTTGGAATACGTCATATCTCCAAGTCGATAAATTATTTTTAAATACATAATTTCAGTTTTTATAAAACAAAATCGACGGAAGACATCTGTACCATATACATAAGCACTTTTAATAGAGAAGTGGAGGGACAAAGCTTCCACCCAAGGCTATGTCTAGGTAATGTAACCCCAAGAACTAAAGACTTCAAGCATGCAGACATATGGTGGTTGAAAAATACAAGTGTCGACGACCAATACTTAATTGGCGGTGCAAATACATGCATTTACCCAAGTTTTTGTTTGGTAATATTTAAACCTGAATGATTTTCTTGCTTTTTAAGTTTGAGTAAATTATTGGCTCTACATGTATTGACCTAAATGAACACCATTTAGTTGTACCTACCTTGACTAGCCACCACGGTGTTTACGTTAATATTGATGTACTTCTTTTCCTTAAGTGCTTTGCGAATTCTTGTACATTGTGCATTATACTGAGACATAATGTTGATGGCCTGCTTGTTGCTCGGATTGACATGTTCATATTTCACCAAGTATTCAAAAACTTTTAGCTAAAACAATAATGAAGTTGTTTTGAGAATTTTCATATTTAGTCACAAATAATAAACATGTACAGAGAGAGAGAGAGAGAGAGAGAGAGAGAGAGAGAGAGAGACGTACCACTTGCTCTACTTCCTGTGTGTTGCTGCACGACTGCTCATTACCTTCTTCTGTAGAAACAGTCAGATATTCTTCCTCTCCTTCCACATGGCAAAACACAATTGGCTTTTGCTTGTTTGGCCAGATTTCCAATTTGTTTTTTGTAACCCAAGCCTTTGATCGCTTAGTTATCAACTTTCCCTCATAGAAATGTTTGGAAGGAAAATGACATATTTCTGGATGCTATGTAAAAAAAAAAATTATTCATCATAATGAAACTCAGTATTTATACAAAAATTACATTAAAAAACCATTGGAACGTAAAAAAAAGATGCATATAAGTTTAAAGGAAAGATTACCATTCTGTATTGAAATCTGAGCATTTTTGCTAACAGCGCATAACTTTCAAACAAGGAGACTTTAAGTCCAATTTCAGCAGCATGCGTCGAAGAGATGACTGGGCTTAGTTGTTTGTGGTCCCCAATGAGGACTACCTGTTTTGCCTTTGTAGCTATGATGGCCGCGATGCTCTCTGGCTCAGTGCACATGCCCGCCTCGTCAATAATCAGCTGAAACACCTTCCCACGCGTGCCTTTGATGAACCTCGGACTCGTGGTTACCGCGGTAGTGCAGAATATAACATCATGCTTTTTCAGTTCTTCCTGTGCAGCTTCGCTGACGATATGCTTGTATCGCCGAATGTCTCTTATTGTAGGCTTGTAGCTTTTGTCGCTTCTGAATAAAGCGAATTTGCAATCGAAGTCGTTTATTTCACTTGAATGAAGACTATCCTCCTGCCTAATAAGATGGTGAACGGATATCTCTTTCAACGCAGGATCTGGCCGATTTTCTTTTGATGATGCAGATGTCGCAAAATGCTTTCCTGGAATCGGATAATCTTTGTTTTCTAGGGAGTTCCCATACAAGCGAATCATATCCAAATTTTCGAACTTCCTCAAGGTCCATCCTTTAACAGTCATTACAACTTCATTATGAAATATCACAAAAATCAAAATAGGAAATATGTTTATCATAATCAGAGAATTCTATTAAATAATTGAGTAATATGAATACTTCCTTTTTTCGTAAGATATAACATAAAAATTAAGATTACGACGATGCGTTCACTAGCGTGAATGACTCCAAAAAAAATATTAAAACAACATGGATACATAGAGTCAAAATGACATTAGATCTTACTTGCCACAAGATCCACGGACTTGTTATTAGGGCCACAGAAAACAACCTGTTGATGACTGTGTCCATCGACTCGCAGCATGTCGTTAATCAAATCAAACAGATACACCAACTTTATTCCTGTATAGGTCTTCCCAGTTCCTGCAACAGAACATTCCACAGTCGTTTCTCTACTCCCTATTTAATTTGTCCTAATAACTGGCCAAGACCAAATACCAGTCATTACAATTCACTTTTTATAATATTAACTACATGTATCAAGATCATTTTTTCAACATTCTTCAAATGCAAAGGTACCTAGAAATACTTGAAAAATGTACAAACCCTTTCCTCCTATATATGGTAAAACAAGTATGAGCTTAAATTAACCTGTATACGTGACAAACAATAAGGGACATCCAGTTAACACATCCAGTCTCTGTATCATTAACCAAATGGCTTTCAAGATATTAGATAACATATGGTTCGTTAAAATGACCAACACTCGCAAAGCGATGAATCCATTCTTTGAAAAAAAGAGATATCTGTATCTTTTAACACTTCCAGTCTATTCAAAACTAACCTGGTGGTCCGTGGATAAGACTGAAGCTACTGTTTAATGAATTCTTTATAGCTTCTATTTGAAACACATTGCTGGGTTCAATGTTTTGTAGATCTTTCTTTATGTCAATTTCCTTAACTTTTTCCAGATATATTTCATCTGAAAATAAATCAAAATCAGTACAGTTTATTAAATTTTGTTTTTTGCTTCTTCAAAATTTTCAATCAAAATACTGCTGTACAATAAATTGAGTTTCGCAATGTTATACAAGTGTCACATGTAGTTTTCGCAAGGTTATGAAGTTTATGATCCATGCGTTGACAGATTCGTCAATTAAAACTTTTAAAACTTTAACAAGAGAGCGTCCTTTCTCAATATTAATTCAAGGAAACATATCTTGCAAAAATCTTTCCGCCGTTTTATTTCGGTTTGCACTTTTCATTTGAATCACAAAATTAAACACAATGGCTTGTTGATCAGACAAAACAATTATAATCGAGCTTTTGCACGAGATGTTTACACGAGAAAATGTATCACATTGATTCAATTCAAAGAAAGATCATGTATTATTACTTTTGACCTTCCAGTGTGAATGATAGATCCAAAGGATAGTGACAGCAGACGAACAAACCTAAGTTGCAAGATCCCGTATCTACAAATACTAGTCTACTGGATATATGTACTTCCGTGTAAAAAAAACCCATTTTTCGCCCACGTATTGTTTTCGTTTAAGACATATTTTAATTATCGCATGGTTTGTTCTAAATACACAATGTAAATCGTTCGTTACCTAGCTTTGGTGTTCTCCTTTTCAATGCAATTGCTTGGGCCAATTTGCTGGACTTGCCTAAGCATTTCAAGACCTCTTCGATGCGTCTAAAATATTTGAAAAAAAAATAAAGAAATGAAATAATTGATGAATCTATATCAATATAATAATGTATATTCAATGCCGTGATACATTATCAATACTATGAAACAAATATTAATAAAAGAAAGTCTGTGCATGTTACTTTTTCTTCATCATATACATTTTTTCTTTACATCTTTATCTAACAATTTTCTATTCTTCCCGCCAGAATCGACCATGAATAAATTTTAATTTGATAATCAATATAAACTTTATTCTTCATTCATATTGATTTAAATAAAATAAAGAAAAATGTGATGAATTACGTTTCAGTTTCCGATTTCTGAATAAGTTCCACACAGCTGCTAGATCCAGCTGACGCATTCAACATTTCAAACGTTGCTCTGCTGCTCTCTCTGTGAAGCTTAAAGTTAACTTTGTACTTTTCTGTGATGTTACGTTTCTCTTCTTTTTTATCTGTTTCTTCAGAGTCTTTTTGTTGAGGTCTGGGTTTCATTATTTTCTCTATTTTGCAAATCTGTCCATGGAGGACCAGCTGAAAACGATTATTCGGGTCTACGGAAGACGTCTTTCTTTCTTTTCTTATTTCGGTTGTCGAATGCTCAGATCTAATGCATAGAAAATCAGAATTCTCAATCGTTTCATTTTTGTTTTCATCGTTTCCAACAAGAATAAAATGTGGGGACATTGTACTAAAGTCGATGTCTCTTTGTTCACAAAAATGATGTAAAAGGAAAAAATGTCCACTTTCTAGTGTTTCCATGAAAATATCTACTCCATTTACAATTGGCGAGTCATCATGAGCTGCATTAGTAACAGCTTCCATTTCAATGATAGGCAACCAAATTCGCAGATATTCCATAGGAGATTGATATTTCTGTTTTGCTTTGTGTATGGAGTATTTGGATAAGAATTTGATGGGATCCCGGCTGTGCTGCAAACAGTGTTTAATATTTTTTGTCATGTCGAGCATCTGCAAAGATGGGACTAAGACCCCTTTTTGTGGTTCAGCAGTAATTTGTACGCAAACTACCTGTCCACGAGAAAAGGACATGGAAAATGCGCAGGCTTGTCGAATGACTTCCCCGTCCTCAACTTCAGAAGAATGATCAAGAACGGTATCTTTGCATGCCGGAACATAGTTATGAAGATCTTCATCTGCCTCTTTTTTATCTCTTGAATTCAATGATAACGCTTGCTTTTGTTGAATTAAAATACTGTCTGTTAGTTCTTCGTATTCCTCCTTTAGTACCTTTTCCAAGATTTCTTTCCATCTCTCTTGTTGAATAAATTTTGTCCTGGCATGGGGATTTATTCGCTTGCAAACTTCTTTTCTTGCTTCTTCCGATAACCAATGAAGTCGCTGTGCCTTACGCTCCTCTCTGTTTGGTTTCCCGGAGACGTCATACAGACGAAGTAACCAATTCAGTGTCATAATGTCATCTCCAGTTATCGTGTCTTTCAGAAAGGTTGGTCTTTTGCTCACATGAAGGAGGTTTAGCTCAAACTCCTTGCAAATCTGAGGAAGAGACCTAAGGCCAGGTAAAACTAATGATACAGATCTGTCAGAAACTTCTCTAACAAACCCTTGTAAAATCTGCGGACTCTGTTTCAATCTGAAACCCCAAATTAGCATTTTGCATTGCTTTTGAAAATCTTTTGCTCTCCGGATCACATCGTTCAAGTCTTGACAAAGAAGGTCAACTTCAGATGGTGAATATGGACAGCTTCTTTTATCAATAGCGGCATGAAGAAGCCTATGAACAATTATATCAGGGTACCTCCTTATAGGTGATGTAAAGTGCACATACATAAATCGTTGTAAAGAAAAGTGCATTCCTTCTTTCGACTCACTTAAAGTTCCGCTACATTTATATGATGCACTTTCTTGAAATGAAATCCATTCCTCCAACGCCAAGCATTGGTTTGGGTGGAGTTCATCGGAGCAAAGATACTGAACTGCCAGACTTATATTTCCGTCACTTAGAGCATCAACTATGTTCTCCCAAACCCATTTCTGAATAGGCATTATCCTTGTATATCGAAGAGGAGGAATCGAACTCAGTTTGACGGCGTCTTCTCCTCTACCTACACTTAAAACGATATTTTGAAGACGAAGTACCATGTGGAAAAAGGGATTATTTTGGTCTTTCCACTTTTGTAAAATTTCTGCCGAAGGAGCAGCTTGACAGCGAAGTGGTATTACTTTTGGAAATGTTTTATTCAAATGACCAGCAACAAATGTATTGGCTAACACCATGAATTCCTCTACGAGATAATGGGCTTCCTTTGAATTTAAAACCGAATCTTCATTATCATTTAATTTGGTCTCGACTGGAAAAAAGTAAAACCCTGTCCCTGCTCTCCTTTTTCTGATTGATTTCGCTATTTCAAAGAGTTGAAGTATTTCACTCTCCAAGTCACTTTCATTAGATCCCTTTTCAATGATTTTTTGTACCTCATCATAAGTATATTTCTTACAAGATTTTATTTGTGTTTTTTTAACATGTGTTTCAAGTAAATTGCCGGTGGCTGTCATTGTAAAAACTACCGACAGGGTAGGTCTCACAACGTCTGGTAGTAGGCTACAAATATTTCTTGATAATGGTTCAGGAAGCATGTGATATGGGTTCATTCCTTGTCCTGGGTAAAACGTACTTGCTCTTTCTCTAGCTTCTATGTCTATTTGATCATCTTTCTTTACAACTAAGCTTACATCAGCAATATGAACCCCAATTCTGAAATTGTTACCTACTTGTTCTATGCTTAGAGCATCGTCAAGGTCTTGAGATCCTTCGGGGTCGATGGTAAAGACTCTGAGATGAGATAAGTCCTCACGATTCTCCTCTTTTGTAACTGGTTCTGATTTCAAATCTTCTAGAAGTTTCTTTGTGCTTGCTATTGTCTCTTTCTTATAATATTCAGGCACTTGGTGATGGAGGCGGAGAATTTTCATGGCAGAAGAGAAACTCTCTTCAACTTCAATAACGTCAATCACGGCGCCCATTGGATACAACGAAGACCAAGACAAATATACAACCAAGAACACAAAGCTAGATTTTCTTCCTGGATCAATTCGAAATTCATAATCCGGTTCAATGTTAGAGGACCTTGTATTGTACTTGTATACTTGAATGATATACTTCTTTTTCTTGTCCTGATCAATGTGAAGCTTAGGAACTGTTCTACACACGGGTCGCATCAAATGGTTCGCTGTATCATCCAAGGTACAAACAAAAACAGGATGATCAATGTCTCTTGCTTTTCTCCTCTCGAAGAGCCCCACAATTCTACCATAGACTCTATGTGACCTATTGTCCTTATTGATATCTTTTTGTAGCCTCCGAATCACGTTTTTTGTGAATTTTTCAAAGTTAAATATTTCTACCAACACTATATCACCATCAAACACCATTCCCGCTTTCGATCTGCCTGAGATTTCAATATCCTTCAACTCATCCCTGACATCCAAATTGATGCAACGCGTATTATGTGCACTCTGGATTGAAACTTTACAACGTTTATAGCGTTGTGCATTCGATCTAAGTAATGCTTCTAAACGTTCAGGTGGTTCAAACTCTTCATAAAATTGTTTTTTCTTCTTTTTCCCGTGACTTGGTTCGTCAGAAGTGGGTAGATCTAAGCCATATTTCATCATGTCTTGTTGCAGAAGAACTTCTTCATTGCTGTCTTCCCCCGCATAATATTCACAGCTCTCTTCAAATTTTGTTGCTCTATCGTCTTCTATTGGAATTCGAAATGATCTCTCCTTTGGATGAAAATCCTCATCATCGTCGCCAATATCGTCTTCGTCATCATTTTCTGGAAAGTCTGAATCTGCATAACTACTACCTAACTCTGACTCTTCTGCGTCAGATGACGGTTTGTCACTGTCAGAGTTTCCATAGTCTAATTGGTCATTGATGTTGGAACATGACTGTGCGTGTGAGGGTTTAAACAGAGAGGAAAATGATCGAGGTTGAGACGATTGATTACTGTTTGGAATGTCTTGTAAACTTTGATGTCTTTGCAGATTCAGTGACTGTTCAACGTTTCCGTCTTGCGTATCTTCGTCATTTAAGGAGAATTCTGTAATAGAATTCAGATCAGCATTGTCAGATATAGATTATACGCTGTGCTTGCAACCTGTAAATGCTTGAAAATAATAGTGAAATGTGATGATGATGTTTTAGGTTGAGAATATGCAGAGGCCGGGTAAATCTTCACACTTGCAGATATATGGTAAAACCATTTAAATTTAACAAGACCCTGGACTTTGGGTAGTTGTGTCAAACAGCAATTTGAAATTTCATTGTCGGCCATTCATCTATTGCTGATTGAAATCATCAAGATTTCTCCAACTCTTAGGCTGTGCATACGTAATCTATACATTCTTCGCTTGAAGGAGATAGTTACATCATATTGAAAGTCCAAGGTCATGTCAAATTGGTTTTAATATATATTCGAATTTTAAAACGTGTTGTAAAAGAATTAATCACTAATAGAAACATTCTAAAGTAGTAGTCTAATTTCTCATCCAATTTATTATTTTAAAATACTTATACAAGTCTCATAAACCTTCAGCCAAACTTAACCCAAAAAAAACTTTCAGATGTTTTTTTTGGTTATTACATGCTGGATAAAGAAACATTCACACAAAACATTTGCAGTAAGATAGGCTCATATCTAAATTATAAAAAATTTAAAATCAACGTTGATTTAAAGAACAAATTGAGATGGATATGCCAAGACTAATTATTCATTGCTTACGAAATTGGATAGACGTATAAATTGTCATTTTCAGAAAACTTTTAAATTTAGGCTTGCGTGCACAAAAAAAATGAACAAAGCTTATTGTAGATATTCGATTCACTGTTACAGGTTTTAATTGACACACTAACACAGACTAAAACTTTATCACACTAAGGATCATTTTAGATCCTTTTTAAGAAGGAAAAATGACAACTGTTTTGATGCACACTTCGCACTACGACCTTGAATAAATATGGGTACATGGTAATACGCATTACGTCATGTATTGATTTTTCTTAAATTCATTTCAACTTTCGGTTTAAATAAACGTATTAATGTTCTGTGATCATGCATTGGAAACACACCGCAAATTAGTAGACTTTTATATAAAACATTCTGAAATTGTCCAGCACTCTCTTTTATAATAAATTAAAAATTATTTTACAGTCGTTTGACCAGTTCCGAATAGGGTACAGATTTGGCGGTGCTGTAAATGTTCCCGGATGTTATTCTTAGATCTGATTGTTTGGCCGATATACACCATATCCTTGCTGATATTAATGCAATATTGCTGCATTTAATTTTTTTAAAATAAAATTTTATTCTAACAAATTACGCGGGAAGCCATTTTACCAGTTGCGAATAAGCCGATGAGTTCCGAATAGCATAACTGTTTCTATACATATCGAATAAAGATAAAAAAATTTCGGGCCTAAAACCATCGATTGAACCTGTTGAATAACAGGTTTAATGCAAACCACTCAGTTTATTGTATTTTCTTAACCTATACAGTTTGATTTGCACGGAAATGACAGACAAAATCACCGTAACAATAATTTAGACTGGTTTCTAACATCTTGTCAGAATACAATCGCAGCGCCTCCACTTATCATTATTGTGGTACAATATTATTTATTTAAGACTGAGAAAGACATTTAATGAATTCCAGCAGTATTTGTTTTAATCCATCCCTTCATTCAATCCTAAAACAGAGGGAAACAAATTGGGTATTCGGAACTCGTAAAATGACGGCTCAATAAAATTCTGCATCCACTTGCGTTTTTATTTTATTTTTTATCCTGTATGCTTTTGGGTATGTTAGAATACATACTTAACCTACGTTTAATAAAAGAAATCTTGTTACAAGTGAAAATTTAAGGCATCGACAGACGATCTTATGCGCATATTAGCGTTGCAATGACCTGGATTTATTACAAAGCGAAAGTAGGTCGACTAATCTAAGACCGATATCAAATATACATATATGACCGCAAAAAATGAAACTACTGCAGGATTCAAACAAGCATTAATACGTGTTTATATTAAAGGTATTGATTTTTTTCTCCATTTTTTATTTCATTAATTATTTGCTATTTAACTTCTGAACTATTCGGAACTGGTCAAAATTCGGAACTGGTCAAACGACTGTATATATCTACTTTTTTCTACACAAGAGTCGATAGAAGATAAAAACAAGAACATGATTCTAAACGGCATTCTTTTCAACATTCTTATTAACAGGAGTTAAGTGCTTTAATAAAAGTTTCATGTTAATTAAAGATAAATAAATAAATCAGTGTCATTGTATAAATAGTATATATGGGTACTCACGGCTCCAACTGGCTCGTCTTATCCTGGTTTTCCTTTTGTTTGGCATCTTGGAACTCTCCCCTTTCCTCTTTTCTCGTTTTAATTGTTCTGTTTGTAAGTACAACCAATTTTCATACCTAATCTATTCTACTTTCATTTTGGTTACATATCGCGGAAGTGCGCGAGTGTTGTAATATTTGCATAGTGAGCATTATTGATTAGCTGACTGAATCTGGCTGCGTTTCAGATCCTCGTTTTCGGAAATCCTAATCTATTTTTACACAAAGGGGAATTCTGTAGGTTCCGTGTACTTGCTTTGTTATTGTTTCTACTACAAAAATAGACTATCAAAGATATGTCATAATTGATAAATATACATGCAGTCCTATGTAATCTTTTAAAGGATTTTAAATTTAATGATATCTTTGTTAGTTAATTTTGTCAAACTTATTCAGCATGTTTATTAATGCGTTTCAAATGCAACACAAAATGCACAAAATGCTCCGTAAACAGAGGCAAAACTATAAACTAACTTAGTTACTATGGTTGTACTTACTTTTTTCTTTGTACTGTTTTACCGTTTCATCTTGAGCTTGCTTCTGCTGTAAACCAAATAAAAACAAGTCAGTTGGATTAAAATCTCTATATTTGTTGTATTATTAGTTTTCTTGTTAGAAATTACAAACAACACGGTGACAATTCCTTTAAAAAACAATGTTATGGTTTGACACTGGATTGTAAAAGACTTTGCATTGATGCACAAGCTTCTGATGAAAGACCTTGATCTAAAAAATAACAATAAATAGAGGTAAATAGAGATAAAAGATGGAGAGGATCATCTGCTGCTTCGCCTTTTCTGACGGACGTTTCACTTCGCTTGAAGTATTGTGACATATCTCACCTGTTTGACGACTTTCTGGTTGGTTTCCTTTATCCATTCATTGTCACTATTACACTCTTCTTCCTCTGGATCATCGGGACCAAAAAATAAAGTTTTCAACGAATTAAACATGTTAAAAACACCAGCCATTTTGCATGAAAGCAACAGTATGGAAATCCCAGTGTGCCAGAAGTGTTATTCTTGCATGGCTTTTTTTCGGGGTAAAAATAAATCCCCTTTTTTGCCAGGCGGCTAGCTAAAATACGCAATACATGCACAATGGCCTAAAAAGTAACTGGATGTAAATATAATTGATACACACTAAGTTTTATTGTTCAACCAGCGTTTCTGTCTCCCTACTCTCATTAAAATCATACGCCTTTTTTTTTTATCGTCCCCTTGATTTAAAAGATTTTACACTATTAATAAATATTTAAAGAAAATGAATATACACATTAATAATACTGACATACAGAAATAATGAACACAGTACTCCACAATAACAGCCATACCGGCACTTCTTGTAAAAAAAAAAAAGAAAGAAAAAAGACGTCAAAGAAACGTTTTTCTTCTATTTAATCCTTTATTTTATGACATCATACTATTTTATTTAATCCTTTATTTTATGACATCATACTAGTTTATTTGAATTTGATATCCCTAATCCCCCTCCCCCCCTCCCCCCGCGTATATTTGGGCTGTGATTAAATATCATAAAGAAAAAATAAAACATTTAATGGGCAGTACTTTTGATATCCCGTGAAAAAAAAATTCGGATAACTATGTTTGATATTTTTTATCAGAACATATTAATAATGATTTTCCTATAGAGGTAAAGCCTTAATTTTTTTTATTTTAGAAGAAGGCTTCTTAAAAAATTCAAATTTTATGTCAATATTGAAAGAAATTTTCAAATGGAGTACTACAACATATGAATCAGAATGAAAAAAATAAAATTCGAACTTAATGTCTCAGAAAATATATCCAACATATGCATTGTTAAAATTACCCCTCTAACCCTATATCAATTTCAATTTAATAAATAGTTTTTCGCAACGTCAAAACACACAACGCACACATACTATTAATTATCCATTGACATTTTTAAAAATAAATTTAAAACACTATAATGTACAATTTTTTTCTTTAAAAAAATCATTTCCTATGCTGATAATACTTATTGTATTTGATGTAAATAGTAAATCGATTGTTTACAAGAAATTAACAAAGGAGCAGAAATCAGTATATTCAAGACTTAATAAAGTTGAGGTATAGAGTAAATTTTAGATTTGGGGCGTGTGGCTGATATCTCATACTCATGAATCAAACAATATATATTAATCGAATTATGTCGTGTATATGCGCTTTACATACAAATATATACACATATTATATATAAGTTAAGGAACAAATTATATAACACAAACGTGATGCCATACTGTTCTTACAGAAAGCTCGTTCATGAGTACAAGTTCATGTTAATTTCTAAAACCATAAGGCAAGTTTTAAGACCGTCTCTCTTGACATTTAATTATATTTTATTCTTGAGCTTTATTCATGTCAGTATTAATTGAACCAAATATCAAAAGGCTACCGGGAAAACAAATTGAAAGTAAAACTTGACGTAGGTCGCTATTAATAGATTGGGGTTTTCTACGAATTGTTTACATTTTGCGCATTAAATTAGTGTACACCTAATACTTTGATTTCAAAAAACCGAGTCCACAAATATCCACAGGGTATAAACCAGGTCATTCAAGATTTTTCCATTCAGATTGACAGATACCTAACAAATGAACGTATTGGAGCTAGAATCTTGAAGAAGAGCGAAGGTAGGTTCATATTTACCACATTGTGAATAGAAACTCTGTATATCGTAACTACAGTTCTTTCCTACAGGATCATGGTAATTTAATATGAACTTTAGAAGCCATAAATCGGCTAGTCTAGGTCTTTTTCAAGATAATGTAAATGATTTATGTAACTATATTTATGGCACGCCAAATTCACAAAAATGAGATAATCATAGTTTCACAGTCGGTAAACTAGGTTTAACGGTTGTAAACTATAGTTTACGGACAGAAAACTATAGTTAACTACGTTAATCTATATTTCACATCTGTAAACCATAGTTAACGCGATCATCTATGTTTCAGAAGTGTAAAACTATAATTAACACTAAAAACAACCATTTGCGGTTGCAAAACATAGTTTTATCTGATAAATATAGTTTCACGATTGTGAAACTATGATTAATATCTCTTAACCATAGTTAACGAATGTAAATTATAGTTTACAGATGTGAATCTATATTTATCAGCAAAATCTATCGTTAACGTTATTTGCAGACATATATAAACTTAGATTATCATTCGTTAACTATAATTTACAACCGATAAATATAGTTTTACAGATGAAAACTATAGTTAACGAATCGTTAACTATAGTTTACGAACCGTAAACTATAGTTAACAATAAACTATTGTTAACTATAGTTTAGCGTCCGTAAACTATAGTTAACAGTCGATAAACCTAGTTTATCATTTGTGAAACTTTATTTGACGCCGTTAATCTATATTTCACATCTGTAAACCATAGTTAACACGATCATCTATATTTCAGAAGTGTAAAACTATAATAAACACTGAAAACAACCATTTGCGATTGCAAAACATGATTTATCTGATAAATATAGTTTCACGATTGTGAAACTATGATTAACAACTCTAAACTATAGTTAACGAATGTAAATTATAGTTTACAGATGTGAATCTATATTTATCGGCAAAATCTATCGTTAACGTTATTTGCAGACAGATAAACTTAGATTATCATTCGTTAACTATAGTTTACAACCGTTAAATATAGTTTTACAGATGAAAACTATAGTTAACGAATCGTTAACTATAGTTTGCGGTTCGCAAACTATAGTTTCCAGTCGATAAACCTAATTTATCAAATGTGAAACCATGTTTAGCTCATTTTTGTGAATTTGGCGTGTCATATATATTAATCCGTTAGATATATTTATTAAAGATCGGTATATTTTAAGAGAAATTTCTAGAGAAATCGATGGCGAGTGATTGTGTTACATTTTCCATACATGTACATGCAAATTGAAAGTACATATATGTTCACAAGCTCTAACGGCACTGGTATAGTACCCTCAGTAAAATTGTATTCCTTTATAATGGAGTATTCGTTACAAGTGCATACTGTTGAGACTTAAGCAAACTCTTCATTTAAGTGCTCCTATAAATGCTATATGCGACTCTTCTTTTAATTCACCCCCCCCCCCCCCCCAAATTATATAAAATTACAAAATTTATAATGTGGCAGTTATTTATACATGCATTTAATTCTATACCTTCGTCCCTTTCATTACATTTCATTACTGTTTTACAATTGTACAGAAGTTAAACAATTTATTTGATGCTACAAACGAAGGAGTTATCAACGATCAAATATATAATTTCAGAATATTTTTGACCCGGAAGAATTGTTTAAAAGCGCCCACCCCTATTATACAGTATGGAAACGGACTCGAACTGGCAAAGATTTCTTCAGGCAACCGATGTGTGTCTAAAACAGGGAGATATGGACAGGGCCAGGGTATTTGCATCACAGTTGTATGAATCCATAGGGTTATATCATTCAGAGGAGCAAGACGACGAAGCGACCTCGAAGGCATACGATTTGTGTTTCACGGAAGCAATACAGGTATGTTGAAACCGGTATAAACACTAAATCGTCTACTATAAAATTTCGCTTGTGGTCTAAAGGTCTGTATATCATAAGAGTCAACAAATTGATAATCTATTATAACAAATTAATAATCTGTTATAACAAATTACTAATCTGTTATAACAAATTAATAATTTGTTATAACAAATTAATAATTTGTTATAACAAATTAATAATCTGTTATAACAAATTGATAATCTGTTATAACAAATTGATAATCTGTTATAACAAATTACTAATCTGTTATAACAAATTAGTAATCTGTTATAACAAATTAGTAATTTGATATAACAAATTACTAATTTGTTATAACAAATTAATAAAAAATACTGCTGCGGCCCTAATACGCTTCCGTTAATATTGCCCCCATATGATTGAACATTTTTTAGAAGTTTTTCAGGTATATCAAATTGTTTTGTTATTTTGTGGAAGAATTGGTATAAGATGCATTTTCGTATATCTGTTTCATTTTATTTCACTCACTGGCAGTATATGACATCAAAAGAGAGGCGATATTTAGAATTTAATCAAAATCAGTCTTCTTTTTTTTTATAACACCCCTTCCCCCACCGAGACAGCTCATAGTAGGTGTACAGGGATATATGAAAGTGTCAAGCAAGTTAAATTTTCATTTATATTAATCAATAAGATGCGATAATTATGCAGAATATGGTATGAAAAATAAATCACCTAAAAGTAATCAGTGCAAGCAAAAAGTACTAGGTTTTTTCCCCAAATATATTTAGATAAGTTATAAGGTTCGCATTGAATGTTCAGGATCACCAGGTTTTCTTTAACCATGAACCATTATTATAAAGTTCAAAAATCATGAAATTCAACACTATCGAATGTATTTTCTTTGACAGCTGAATGAAACTGCCTTAGCAGTGAAATGCTTTTACAGAAGTAAGTACAATGGAGATTTTTTTTTTTTTTTCAAATAAAATATATTCTATTTATACATGTTTACCAAATATGAATAAATAGAACCATTCATAAATGAATAAAAATAAAATTCATTTGAAAAAAAAATGAATATTTATTTTCCCAGTGAAATTACATACACAAGACTACATCCATCCTGGGCAGATGTGGGCAGATATCTTGACAAATGAAGAAATATCCTTGGCGGTAAGTTTTAATGAACAGAGAAGCAGTGAATAACGAACATTAATTTACATAGTGTGCAAGCTTATAACTGTTCTAAACCATTTTGTCGTAGAATTTCACTGACAAAATATTGCCTATAAATTTTCAATTTAAATGATATAATCGACATAAACAGATTCTAGTATACCTGTAACTGTGACAGTACTTTAAGACTTTTTGGTATGCATTGGCATACTGTCGACAAATTAAATGTCAGCCCGATCTTTTGTACATAAACACTTGAATTGATCTAACTCATGATATAAAATTTAAAAAATCATAATATTCAGAAAAAGTTGACGATTCTCCGCGATGTCCAGCTCATCATTAAAGAATACAAGGAGAATATCACCAAACTGATACAGAGTATCCAGGAACTACAGTTCTGCTATCAGATGTTGTTGCTACGATACACAGCCGACAGTGCAAGTAAAACCATCATTTTGCGGGAAGTTCTCTTGTTTGATGTTAACAATGGCTGGAATTTGTTAGAAAAGGTAAAGTATGGAAGGAGTTCTTTATGGAAAAAAATACATACACTATTTCTTTTAACAGGTTTAGTTTTGATTCCTTACGGCCAACCTTTTTTTTGCAGAGTTAGAATTGAAAATTCTAATTGAAAATTTCTTAAAACAGACTAAATATAAATATACTCGATGAAAGATCATACAAACAATCAGTGCCTATGTGCAAAATGACACCTTCCCAGCAAATTCACACACACACACACACACACACACACACACACACACACACACATGAAAATGTGCTTTTTATTGAAACTTATTATTATTTACAGGGAAATCCTGCATCGGTGTGTAAGACATGCAAAGAATGTAAGTACACATAAATTAGTTTCATGAGAATAAAATCAAATTGGCATAACACTTTATTTACCTTTCACAAAAAGAGCTAAACACTTCAAATATTTTTTGATCAAATCATTATTTTAGTGGAGAAATCATATAACTCGGATCCTAATCTAGCGTTGGTCATGGAGCTCTGGGCTGCAGCTTTAGAACGGCTAGATATGCTGGATGTAGCAATCAACAAAGCAGAAAACGCCATTGCTATGGCAAAACCGGTGAGTGCAAATTAAACAGTGTGTGATTCAAAATAAATTATTTCCATAGTTTTAATTGTACACGTCATTATTTCATCATTGTACAGAGACACGATAAAGCCTCGTTTGAAGAATTGCTGAAAAGACTGCAATCAAAGGTGGCTCAGATACAGGAAGAGCAAACAAAACCTAAACATGAATCGGAAACCAACCAAAACAAAACCAAGGTAGAGTGAAATTAACATTGATTTGAATTCATATAAATCTGTGTTCTATTTAAAAAAGTTCAATGTTTTTTCAAAGTTTTAATCTTTTATTTTTTGCAGGATAAGTTAGACACAAGACAGAGAAGGTCCCATAAGAAAGCCGGTAAGCACGTAAAAGGTTTGTAAACCTTTCGGATCTCTGTCTTTAGTAGCATGAAGAGTACGATAGATGATTGATAACCAATACATTCAATATCACATTTCTATAAGATAAGTTATTTTGAATTAATTACAGTCAGGAAATCAAAAGTTCTGGAAAATGATGAAGACGAAAAAGATAGCGTCGACATCGATGAAGCAGATTCAAATGCGTCTAAAAGTAATGAAGACTTTGAAATTGTACCAACCCTGGCAGATAACTCGCCAAAAAGCTGGAAAGATGTCAAAGATTTTGACCTGCCTGTAAGCAAACCTAAACGAAAACGAAGACGTCATCGAACTGGGGATTCTGGATTGTCCTCGACTGGAAATCAGAGTAGAACAATTGACCAAGAAAGCGAGGGACAATCCGAGGAATCGTTCGTCTTCTCTAACCTGCACCAGGCCGATTTACAAGACAGTGAAGACGAATTCCAACCTATTCCTAAAGGTCCATTACACAGTCTTCATTCTAGTAGCGAAACAGCCGATGATCAAACATTGTTGTACCTGCGCCAAAACGAAAATTCAAACGGAGATGAAGTTGTTCAAGAGGATACTTTTTTCAACGAAAGCTGTGAAGGTCAGATGAAATTTCCGGAAATGAAATCAGATCTTATCCATGACATTGACGAAATGATTTTGCGAAATGGTATTGAGTTGTCTGAAAGATTTATTGGAAGCTTTTCAAGGAACAAAATGAAGTTTGCCGAGTATCCAACTTTGTACTCAAAGGAGGAGGCATTGAAACTATGCTCAAAACTTCCCCACAAATATAAACATTGCAAGATTATTATTGAAACTGCACATGGAGCAGTATGTACAAATCTGAACGATAACGACAGTGTGAAAAGCATTGAAATATCAGGTCGATCGAAATGCGGAAAAGTTTACAGTGAAGACGAAGTTGTAGTCGAAATCATCAGCGAACAGCCAGATTGTATTCCACGACTTAACAAAGTCATCAATGCCAACCTTCAGAGTTCTGATAAAATCTACGGAAAAGTAGTCGGGATAACAAAACGCACACGCTTTGCTGACATCAAGAATCCCGTATTTCTCTGCACAATTGACACTGAATCCCATCTGATGAAACCACTTTGCAAAACGGTTCCAAAAATAAGTGTATTGCATCATAACTGTGAAAATCAGTTTCAAGTGGAAACATACCGATTAGACAAGAGGATGAAGGATCTAAAATTCGAAGAAGTGAGGCAAATTGATCCGGCTAATCGCAAAGGGTATTTGTTTTTAGTTTGCCTCATTAATTGGAATGAGCTGTATCCTGTCGGTGCAATCCTTTCTGTACACAGTTTCAGTGAGAACATACGATCAAGCCTAAAAGTGTTGTGCCTCCAAAACCAAATTCCGACTTACTACAAGCCAGAAACAGTGGAACGAACGAATGAGATAGTTCAAAATCCCCTCCAGGAAAGACCAAAAGAAATAAGGGAGAACCTTGCCGATGAGCTTCTGGTCTTTACTATTGATCCTCCAGGATCAAAAGATTTAGACGATGCTTTGAGCGTGAGAAAAATTGAAGATAATTTATATGAAATAGGCGTACACATTGCTGATGTTGCGAGTGTTCTAGATAAGGATGATCCCATAGATATAGAAGCCCAGGAAAGAACCAGAACATTTTATCCAGGCGAGGGTTACCAGCCCCATCACATGTTGCCAGAACCTCTGAGTACGAATATTTGCAGCCTTTTGCCCAACGAGAACAGGAATGCACTTTCCGTTTTCTTCACCTTCAACTCATCTGGAGAGAGGAGAAATACGTCGAATCCTTCCATTAAAAAAACTATAATTAGGTCCTCCTGTCAGTTCACATATGAAGAAGTGCAGAAGATAATTTCGAATAAAGAAAGCGAATTTCAGGAACAAATTCAAATCTTGCATAGAATTGCAGTACAACGACGAATGAAACGTTTAGGAAACAAAATATTCGCATTTCCATTTGAAGGAGATGGGTTGACTAGTCGCGACTCTTACAACTTGGCTGAGGATGCCCACAATCTTGTTGAAGAGTTTATGATATTAGCAAATCATGAAATTGCATGCCATCTTTCTAGAAAATTTCATACATGTTTACCATTAAGAGTTCAAGAAAAACCGTCAACTGAAAAAGTGCAAGAATGGTTGAAACACTACCCGCTTATTGGAAAATTTGTCTTAAGAATTCAACATTTGCCCTTGCCAGGCAACACAAGTATAGATGTTACGAAAGAGCCAATGAAAAGATGGAATAAAATATTTCCAATTCAAAAACATGTATGGGAGAAAATGACTTCGAGTTTGAAAAATGATAAATTTGAAAATGTACGACAGCTTGTAGGAACTGATGAACTTCATCCCATGCAAGCCTTAGCATTTGAGGCTTGGATTGGTTTCCAAGAATCTGCAAAATACAAATGTTCAGGAAATCTGACATCTAGAAATGAAGCCCTTCATTTTTCTCTGGGAATTTTTCCTTATACGCATTGTACCTCTCCAATTCGGAGATACTCTGATATAATTGTTCAGAGATTGATTCATGCTTCGCTTGATGGAGACGGATCTCCATATACGAAAGAAGAAGTTATTGGACTTTGTGAAAAAATAAATGATGTCGCCAAACGAGGACGATCATTTGAAAAACAATGCTACGCTCTTCACTTAGGAAAAAAACTCTCCAAAAAATCAATTGTATGCAACACAATGATAAGGGAAGTCAATGAAAAAGAAGTATCGCTTCATTTTCCAGGGATGCGGAATCTTTCAAACGATTGTAAGGACATTCCCTTTCACGTGTTGAAAGTCAACACTAAACCATCGATTAAACTAGACGAAGACTCAAGACCATTTGCAACACTGACCTGGCAACAAAGACTTTATTCATTTACTGGGTATGCCCCGAAAATACAATTTCTAAAGAAAGCAGCAATTGTGCGAATAGACCCACATCAACGCGTTGTCTTCCAGCAAATTCCAAAATGGCAAAAAATTTTGAAGGCTATTATAAACAGGAAAGACCATCATCTCAAAGAAGCGTTCTTCGGAACAGATCATCCTGATGTCAATATGAGTAAATCAGTCCCAGCATGCTTCAATACGGAAACTGACGTTAGCTCTGAGGTTAGAGATGGAAATATTATACAACAATGCTGTGACTTCAGCATGAGTTTGAGCCATGGTCAAATTTTAGCCGTACAGCTTTCTGCAGAACCCAGAAAAGGAGTTATTGTTCCAACGGTTCAAATGGTGGATATCACAAATAATGTAAAATTGTGCATTCAGCATATTTCAGATCCTGTTAAATGTTTTGCTCGATATTCAAGCCAAAGGGTTCCTCGACAAATAAAATCACCTGTTGAATACGTCAAGGTATGGCTGAGCATTTTCCGCATGGAGTCTGCTGTGAAAATGACTCAAAACATTCCTATTGTTATCAATGACTTGCCAGTCATTTTCTCAGAAAAATCGGAGATAAGCGACTGTCATTTCATTTTGCAGAATTCATTTTCTCTCAAAAGAGATATTGAGTTTGTAACCTTGTCAGAGAAAATGATTCTGTATGGTGATGTAAATAAAGATGAAGGAGAAGAAGAAGACGAGCCGAGATATCTATTAAGCTGTGATAGCGTCTGTATTCGTTGCGACTTAAAAAATGGAATCCCAACCAATCGTGTCACCAAGGAAACAGCACCGAGTGAAAGACAAATATGGATTGGTCACGGAGAGATCAATATTTTGCAGAAAGGCAAAAAGAATGGCAAGAAGAAAATTCATATTCGTTTGCACAAAGACAGTCCCCAACCTACTGCTACAATGTGTCAGAACCCGCCACCACGCTGTAGTGTCGAGCTTCTTCAAAAGGGAGACGCGGAAAAGTAAGTATTATTCATTGAAGTTTTCTTAACAGATGTCAGAAATAATTCAATTTATCTAAACTACAAATACCTTACAAATGTTCTTCATTTTAGGCGAGTTGAGGCAATCATCAGATGTCTGGACAAAGCAACAAATCTAGCTAAGGCTATTGCACTTGGAAAGAAGATTCCTAAGCTTGGTAAGAAGAACACTTTCATTTTAGATTTATTCCTGATATTTTTGGATTTTAGTTTTGATGTTTTTTAGAAATGATAAAAATTATTTTATAGATAAGGAACATGCTGTTATGGCAAACAAAATACAACCTGATGTTACAATATGTGGTTTGGTCCCAAATAACACTCAGCAACTAAAGGCAATACAGCGCGCATTAAGTTCCCGATTTAGTCTTATCCAAGGGCCACCAGGTATGCGTAAGAAAAAAAAACCATTGATAATTTTTGAAACAACATTTTGAAAAATAAGACTACTTTCACGACCCTTTTTTAACTCAAAGGTACCGGGAAAACATACACTGGAATAAAGCTTGTCTATTTGTTTGTGGAGATGAACAATCAACTACGAGAGAATGGTGGTGAACACAAGCAAGTTGTGTTCTGTGGTCCTTCTAACAAATCTGTGGACTTGGTTGCACGTAGGTTTTATTCTACATATAGAAAATCATAATCTTTTTATTTTCTTCTAACGAAGACACACAGTGTTTATTTTTTTTTTTATCATATACATAATAATGTGAATTTTTTTTTAAAAAAAGCGATTTCTTTGTAGGTTGGATGTTGAGAAAGTTTAAAGATCTTTCGCCCAAGATGGTGCGCATGTACGGAAGTTCCATGGAGAGCTCTGATTTCCAAATACCTGGGAGAGATTATATGAGTAAAACGTCGTGCAGAGATAGCAAACCAGATCCAGATTTAGAATCCGTGACACTTCATCATCTTATAAGGGCGGACGGAAAACCGTACTCTGCAGAACTTAGAAACTACGATAACATGTTTAAGAATAGCCCCAGCTTTTCTGACCAAGGGGAAATTATGAATTACAAGAAGATCTTAAGCAAGGCTTGTCAAGAGGAACTGAAACACTATGACGTGATCTTTTGCACAACAGCTGTTGCCACCAATTGGAGATTTTTAAAGGCTACGCAAGGAAAGATTTTCCAAATGATCATCGATGAAGCCGGCATGTGCACGGAGCCAGAAACTCTTGCACCAATCATCTCTTCCAAAGCAGAACAAGTTGTTCTTATTGGGGACCATAAACAGCTTCAACCAGTCGTGCTATGCTCTGAGGCAGCGTCGCTTGGGTTGGAAAAATCCCTGTTTGAAAGATACGCTGATCAAGCTGTTTTCCTGGATTGCCAGTACAGAATGGTTAGTGTCATGAGAACGTTTGAATTAAACTTTAACATTTCGTTTAGAAAACAAGGGTACATGATTGCATATATGTATATTTATATATACTATATTTTTCTTTTTGTTTCAGAATCCAAGAATATGCGATTTTCCCTCAAAGCAGTTTTACAACGGAAGGTTAGAGACAATGCCTTCTGTCGCTTGGAAAGTTACTGAACCGTTGTCCTTGTGGCAATTTCCTAACGTACCACACCTCTTCTGTCACGTTGAAGGGGAGGAGCAAACTCTCAGTGTATCTACTGATGAAGGCAATCAGCAATCAAAGAGCAACAAAGCAGAAGTTGAACAAGTGGTATGAGTCTTGCTTCTTCTTCTCTTTAAAAAAATATGTTTCATTTTTTTTCCAACTGAAGCATATAAATGTTTTGGGTATATGTGGAAACTGGAATAAAATCGATTATAAAACTTTTTTCGTTTTCGTAGACTCGCATCTACAATGAACTTATCACGCGTGAAAAAGTCAACCCTCGTCAGATCAACGTTATTTCGCAGTACAACGCACAGTGTTCTGCAATTAAAGAGGCAATGAAAAAGGAAAAGTTCATCAACTACAATGTCAACACAGTTGTTGCTAGCCAAGGTTTGTTTTTAATGATTTTATCATAATTTAATGAATTGTATTTTATCACATGCGAATTATAGATCACAGGTGAGTGAGGTGACCCTTTTCAATTTATCAGCTTTAATACATGATGTATCTATTTCAGCAAATATTATAACAATTTAAAAGTAAATTGTTTGCATTTTGATTTTAATCAGGTGGAGAATGGGATTACGTTATATTCAGTACCGTCAGATCACTTCCGGATTACAGGATAGAGCCGAACCCGACTCTTGGCTGGTGCAAGCAAAACCTCGGCTTCATTACTGATCAGCATCAAATAAACGTTGCACTCACACGTGCCAGGAAAGGGCTCATCATCATAGGTCAATATCTTTTTTGTATTATGCTCTGAATTCATTACCAACATCTGAATTTCCTGTCGCATACCAGAATCAGTAATTTGTCAGTTGTTGGGGGAAACATGATACTTCCCTTGTCTGTATGCTGTGTAATGAGTTCCATTTGATTTAAATTTTATTATTGATTTTAAGTCAAGATACATTGCGTTCTGACACCACTCAGTTTAATTACGAAGTATTAAAAATTTCCATTAAAATGTTGTTTAATGATTTGTTTAGTAAATGAACTATTGTAATTGATCACACAATATTTCCCTTTTTAGACTTAATAATGAAGCTGTTATATAATAATGTTATCATTTTAACAATTAGTACTAGTTACTTAAGCATGATCACAATTATTTTGCTTGATACGAATCATCAGATTGAACACGACCCGAAGCTAAGCGCCTTGTTTAATGAATTGGTGTATGGCATGATGCGGCTTTCCGGATTAAGACACTTTGATTAAAAAAAAACCATACACTTATTCAACGTTTTTTTCAAATTTATGCATCATTATTTTCTTTTTTACAGGAAACAAAAATCTGATGAAATGCGACAAAGTTTGGAAGGAGTTGCTGGAACACTACGGTCGTCAAGGCTGTGTCGTTGACGCGGAATGCGTCAAATCCAGGCGTCATAAGCAGAAACAAAAACGAAAAGAAGCATCAAAAGAGGAATTTTATTCCTAAAAAAATGCAGTTGTTTATATCCAGTCTATATTGTCTGATCACAATTTGTATTTGTAAAATTCGGTATTTCAACCTATTGATTACCATGGTAAATTGATTTTACATATTTTTCTATTCACATGTTCACAAATTCTTATGTTGAAAGCTTTCTATTAATTAATGCATTTTTTACACTAATAGTTAACAAATGTTATATTGTTTTTAATTGAATGATTGATGTTTTCATTCGGATGTCTTTTCTCTATTTAATCTTTTTATTTTATTTATTGATCTGTGAAAAACGAAATTGTACTTTACTTTTTTGCTTTTTCTAATGTATTCATTATTTATTTATTGATCTCCTTTTTGTTACTTTTTTTCTACATTTTTGATATATCTGTGCTTTCTGTGATATAAGTGATATTTTTTCATGTACAATAGTTTTGCTTGCCTGTTACCTTGATAACCTTTTTATTGCTGTAATATCTTTCCGATTGTAACTCGGATATACCATGAAAACACGCAATTCTTCATGCTGGTTTCGACTTGCCGTTCACTTTCAAATAAACCCAAAAAAAATAACTAACCAAGTGTCTGTTCTCTTTTTATTTGATTTGATTTTTGGGAGCTAGAGCATAGCAACTGAATATGCAATTAGTATGTAAACTCCCGACTCTAAAATTTAAAAAAGGTTGGATATCATGTTGATAGCCTTTAAATACAAAGATAAATGGGGGATGGAAATCTAGAAGAATGCAAAGTGCACGAGGTCTCCGCTCCTGAAACTGTTATTTATTTAATACTGCTCACCATCAATGATGTAAGGAACAAGTCAAGTACATTATGGTGACAGAAATTTTGAACAAACCTGCCTTATGATGTACGTATATTTATTGCTGAAGATACAATGCAACATGTCAATTTGTAGATAATATATATACATTATATAAAATATATTTGACAAACTTCATTCGGATCAAAAATGACGTTTATAGTGTTAAACACAGGAGAATTTGATAAACTTAAGTTTTGATACGTTTATCGAGTTTAGCCTCAACACTTAATTGTTTGTTTATTACAGGCATCTGGTACTTGGATAGAATATAGGATACTTCCACCCACCACCTTATTTAGAATTTTCTGAAAAGGATCACTTATATGTGAAATTCGGTTATATTGGGTGCTTTAGATTACTGTTTTTTGTTATCTGTTAACGCATATTTGACAACAAATGGCATTACTAAATAAACAACCTGCCAATTGATATTCAAATGGACTTTATTTGCACAGACTCATATTTTATGATAAATATTATCAACGAGGAAATAATTGGTATTTATTTCTATCTATTTAGTATCACTGTGTTCTGATAACATTGTTATAGATAGATAAGATAAGAATTATCTATGCGGAGAGATATTCACTTTTATTTTAATCTTATTACATTGGGTTATATTTTGATATATTTATCATTCTGAAAGAGGAGGGGGTCAGAGTGCTAAGCGTCTATCAATATATACTACTCTACAATTTTGGATTTCAAATACTAAGTAAATAAAATTAAGCAAATACATTGTAGGATGATATCATCGCAAAAGGCGATTTTCTTTTTCCTTTTATTAATTTATTTCCCAGCTTAACAATAACATAAACATATAATAATAATAATGATAATAATAATAATAATAACGAAATATAGTTTATAAATATATATAAATTCTATAAAAAGCAATCGGTAAGTGCACAGAGAAGAAAAATAACATATATGAATATTATCACAATGTATGTTTAACAAAATATTCTATGAGTGCCGCAGTTTGACATTAAATTACAAAGACAAACTTTTTGTTTACAACAAAATACGCTTCTATTCTGTCAGCCTCTTCTATTCCGTCAGCCTCTACTAAAATAAAATGTAAAAATAAATAAATAAAGTCCAAAATTGCTCTGCATAAGCGGCGTGAAAGACAACTATCTGCACAGATTGTTTTGGCAAAACACCAAGTTAGATTTTATCAATTCCTGGTAAGAAAAACGAAACCAAAAAGCTTTTTTAAAAACAGTTCACTTTTTAAAAATCAATCAATAATAGCACTTACGAAAGGTTGAGATACGGGGCTGTATATATTCAGTGATCTATTGTGGCCCCCTGCACTGTGATGAAAACGGAGAAAATCATAAGGATGTATTTTATCTTTCATTGTTCTTGACGGTTGACTTATGTTCACTTTTAAGGTAATGTTCGTTCAGTTTTGAATTCTTTTTTCATAAAGAGGTATTTATAACATGTACCTTTACATTTATGTATATCATTGCGTGGACTTAACTTAGCTATTAAAGTGACCTATACATTTAGGCCCGGTGTGGCGGTTGGATGAATATCAGATTGAGTAACCATAAAATATCCTTATTTATTATAAACCAGTCAACTGTTTACTTTTTATTAAGATATATTACTAGATATAATACGATATGTATATAATCCGTTTTATATTTTCGAATTAAGGCGAGGTTTTGATGCAAAGACTTTGATACAGAGTTTTGATATAGAATATGTTTATAACGCGAGATCTGATTGGTTACACAGGCAATTGTGCCTCACATGAAATTAACGTTAAATTCACATGAATTTAACGTGAAATTTTCACGTGAAATTCATGTGAAAAGAGCACTCACACGAATTTCACGTGAAATTTTTTTTAGTGAAATTCATGTGAATGTGTTTCACATGAAATTTTAGTGGAAAATGTTTGACATTTTCACGTGAAATTCACGTGAAACACGTTCACGTGAAATTCACATAAACAAATTCACGTGAACTTCACTTAACGTGAAATTCATGTGAAGTTCACATGAAATTCACGTGAACTTTAATGTGAAATTCACGTGAAGCTCTTTTCACGTGAATTTCACGTGAGGCACAATTGGCTGTGTAACAAACCGGGTGTACCACCTGCTGAAGCCGGGTGTAAATAAATTGTGACGTCACAATGCACTTTTTGTTTACATCTTTGCGCAAAATAATGTAACGTTACAAGAGGTAAATGAATAAATAATTTGTCAAAATCCCTATTTCTTAATATTCTGGCTATTGGTATGAATAAAAGATTTTCAGCACAATTTCAATTAATATTAATTAAATTTTGGTTCTTTGTATCGAACTTATTTCACTGGTAAAACAATATAATTTTAAAAATTGTACATGTATAACATAGGAAATAAATTCGTTATCCAGGTCCAACCAAGGGTGTACGGGGATTTACCTCGGGTTGTATTCCATACACCCTGAGGCCGCAGGCCGAAAGGTGTATGGAATACAACCTGGGGTAAATCCCCGTACACCCTTGATTAGACCTGGATAACTAATAATATTAAGTTTTTTCTTGATCGTGAATTTATGGGGTTTTTTTCCTGCTGGATTAATAGATATGCAAACTTGATTATGAAAAGAATGTATTCATGTAATATTGAAACTATATACCCGGTACATCTCAAATAAAAATGTACATAATTTGATTATATGGCTTTAAGAATATCGTGAAGTAAATCAGAGTAAATAAATATTTTTCATCAAAAGCGACTACTTATTTTATAGCAAGTAGCAAACCAAAACAAAAAATCAGCTCTATGTTCCTTGTCTCTGGTTCATTACTTGTGTGCATGTTTATTATCTGTTATATTTGTCGTGTATGTGTCATTATTATATGGTTGATTAATTCCTAGCTCTCTGATTGGCTGATATCCAACAATCTAGAAATAATAAAACGTTATATTCAATGCATGTTGTACTTATGGCATAGCATAAAAACAGTTTATGCTGACAACTGATATCACATGCCGATCATTCCTTTAAAAGGAATACTTGTCTCTACATTGGACTAAAAATATATCGTCCAATGAAATATCGCATTTCTCAATTTGTTCGGCTAAGGCTTCAGATTAAAATCTTGATTACACAAAATTTGATATATCTGTATCAATTCACCGCTGAATCATATTATAAAAGAATTATTGCTGTTTTTATTAATACTATGATTTAGCTACCATCGAAGTACAATATTGTATTTCTTGGGTAACTAAATCATTGTATTAACCTCAAAAACACCAATAATTGTATATTGTTTTGTCATTAGGTTTGTCTTACGTTTTATGAACATAGAAACGCATTTTTTCGTTCTACTTGAAATATTGTCACTACATTTATATATACAGACCCCCATCCCACAAACAATGCGTGCTCATTGCAGGTATATGTTGCTGAAGCCTGTCTACACTGATGTGTGGTTTTATAGGAATCAAGCCTATGCAGAAGAAAAATGCAAAAGTAAATGAACGAAAGAAATAATTCACCTGAGCAACAGTGTTCAATTCCGACCTATCTTTTAACCTATAAGACAATAAGCGTTATATCAAATAAAGTACAGGTATAGGAAAGTAACAAACACTGTACAGATTTTTCTATACGTACATGTACATGTACTTATTTATACTGATTAGATATTAAAGAATTGTCTTTAAATTAGCAGAAGAAAATTGTCTATGAAGTTCAGTATGTAAATTGAAACCAAGTTCGCTTTCATATCTCCTTCTTTGGTCATGTTTCAAAAATTTATGAAAGTTTGCAATAAGTTAAAAAAAAAAAAAGGGGGTGTTTATAAAGAAGTCCTTCGGACATAGATTCACAGAGTAAGAATATTAGGAAAAGTTTTTTAACGTTATACATACTTATGAGGAATTTGTAGATCTCACATTGTGACGGTTTGTTCATTCGGTATTTATTTAATTGTAGGGATGGCAATCGATTGCAAAATTGCTAATTATTATTCAATTGTAAAATGCAGAAATAATTACATATTTAGAGTTTAGAAAACCAGAGGGTCGAAACTTAAACATGTATTCAGTCATTCGCTCTTTCGTACACTAATTGATTTTATTTAACAAAACTAGTGTACAATGTATGCATAAACCTTTGATGGTGGAGGGATCGCTATCATGCTCATCTATCTCTGGCATAAACAGAGCGTTTATATTTTGAGACCTTTAGTAAACAATTTTCACAAGTCAAATTCGCTCCAAGAGTAGGCATCAAACTTACTGACAACTTTTGTCTCTGATCGTAAAGATTTTATTGAGACCAATACAACAATAGTTAAGTTAGATTTTCTGCCCATCATTTGTAAACTTATGAAACCTCAGCGACGATTTATTCGTTGTAATCTAACTAGCCTAATGCTCCAAACATTTTACAAAATTATTTGTCAAGAAAAATACCCACCAAGGTACAATATATCTAGCAGAAAAATCTTTTATGCATCTTTGAAACTGTTTAAGATCTTCAATATTTTAGTCGAATGTATTCAAATGTGGAAATCATGCATGATAGCATGATATCATTTACACCGAATGGTCTCTCTTATGTGGCTAACTGTACTACATTTTCAGTCGAAAAGACAATGCTGACATGTGCCCGGGGGGAGGGGGGGGGGGGCTGAGGAATATCTGTTTGCCGAGAGGGTGGGGTTGGGATTCTAAAGTCTAATTTCGATAATTCTCCTACAATACACTTACTTTTTAGAGAAAATGGAACTTGATGACAACTGGATTAATATTTTTCGAACCGCTCTGGTTTGCATTGAGGAATTTGATGACCCTGTACAGGCTGTGACATTCGCATGGCAGTTGTACAATACCGGTGAGCAGTATTACAATGAACTGGAAGAGGAAGGCACAGCCATTGATATTTACAAGCATTGTTCGTATTTGTTGGACCTTATAAACAAAAAGGGGGTTAGTAGTCAGTCTTTTTATATCTGAATAAAATTGCAGTTTGGTTTATCGGTTTTTGTAAATTGATAAAATAAGTTTCAATTGGCTTTTCACACTCTTGCGTCGTCAATAATTGCGTCAAAATACCCGGTATACGAATCTTTCCTCTCCTACTGTAGTTTCATGATACAACCACTCATTTACATATTTTCAAGCAAATCAAAATATGGACCATTGCCATCATCAAAGGCAACGATTTTTTTATTTTCATGCTAGTTGAGATCGTATATATTGGCCATTCCAACAAAGCATAATCATGTTGCATGCAATTTCATTAAGAGGGTTTGATGGTCGTGCCAATTTTTAAACAATCAATCTCCCCAAAATGAAGTGTTCTGTGTAAAGATGTAAGAAAATATTCAAATATATTTACATTTTTCATTGTCTTTGCCTGTGATAACACTACGTATCGATTTTGTACTATACAGTCCAAAAAATTCACATGACGTATAATTGGGGCGTAAGCGGGATTGCTTATTTATATTCAAATATTTAATCGTACAATTGCTAAAAATTATATAAATATACGTAATAAGGAATCATTCTTTGGATATTAAAAGGTGATAATTTCGGTCGGGGCGTGATCAAATCTATAATAAAGCCTTTCGGCCTTTATTGGATTTGATCACGCCCCGACCAAAATTATCACCTCATAATACTCAAAGAATGATTCATTATTCCTTAATTAAAACCTAAAATATTTGGATTATTTCTTTACTAGATAGTATGCTTTATGGCTAAAATCATATTTAAAATGTGAAGGTGAATCTGAGTAGAAATTTGTTAAGGATCAAGCCTCCTTTAAAGCGTCTTTGATAATCCAATCGTAATTTATAAAGAGAATTTTACTGCAAATATAGTGGCAGTGTATCTAATTTGAAAGGTTGACAATGTGACATATTCAAGTTTACGACACAATGCATGATCGGCAAAGGGTACAAGAAAGTAGTCTTGCTTTTTAAAATTGATTTGCATGTTATAATGGGTATATTATTTATAACCAGTTAAAACAGGAAAAGCAGAAAGCAAACATAACCCCAAAACTACATTTAAATTTTAAAAAATATATATGGATTAATAAAAGTAATTAAAGGATATCAAAACATCGTACAATGCAAAACTAAATCCATGAAGGTTGTCAGATGTCTGCTTTATTATTCATCTTTGCGGTGAAAAAATTAGGTGTACAAATATGGAGCGGTGCTGATATTAAAGGACGTTCCTCTCAGAAAAATAGAAAAAAAAATAGAAATGATATATAGATGATTATTTGCAATACAAAAGATACAAAAAGATCACCTGTTTTTAATTGTTAGAGCATTTACTTAGTAAATATATTTCATTGCTAGTTTGATACTAGTACATGATGATGTACATAAATAAGAAATTTACTGTAATAAATAAAATACAATTATAAGCAAACTCAATGAAATAAACAAATGAATTTAAGTGTCAAATGTGAAATGGATATCTTTGCAACATAAAATGACATTTATTTACTTTAAGAAACTATACACTAAACTTCTTCCTTTGATGGAACATATAAATATAAAAGATTCAGTGTAACATATATTTAGAGGTTCGTGTTCGAACATTGCCTAGAATGGCATCACCATCTATAGTATAAAATGCATTCTTTCTTTATTGAAACAATAAAATGTTTTCTTTGGTATTTCAAAAGAGAATGAAGAAAGGCGGCACTGCAAAAAATTAATTTGGTCTCCAACAATCGACACCTTAAAGTACTTATGAATGCTCAAAAACACGACCACGTTGTACTTGTGTTATTTAAGCAAGAAAATGCTTTTAATGACAGATATGATCTTTCATATCATACCTCCAATAACGATAACAATTTTGCGCTTTCATTGGTGAATTGAAAAATATGTTAATGAAATTTAGAAGGGTACAATGAGATCGCTTTCCAACAATATGTTCTTCCGATTTCTCTTTAGTCATTCAGATCTTAATATTTACATCCCACATATATTTTAAATATTAAGTGTTTGGAAAGCTATGGAATTTAAAACACCATAACACTGGTGGGTAAGAACGGTTGAATTATGATGACGTCAAAAACGAACCAATATTCAAAACTGTGGCCCTTGCAGTGGCTCTTCAATTAATTTGAACTTATTCTGAAGGATAAATAAATTTCAACCATTTTATAATGCAGGGTATATGCAGACAAGACGGAAAGATTTTGGTATTTTCAATACAAACTATAGGTGATGCGATTTTGCCTTCCTTTATTTATCAACTTCCTCGTGTACGTTTCTTTGAGTTGTTACACGAAATGATTTAACAATCGCCTTTTCAATCAATACATAGGCAATATTGCCACATATGATTCTCATATGTATTGCCTTTTATATGTTTTATATGAGAATCATGATAATCATATATGTACCGAATCATATGAGTATCATATATGACATATAATTTGAGAATCACTTGAACACTCGTATGCAGATCATATTAAGTTAATCACATTTGATTATCATACATGAATCATATTGAGATCACATTATTTGTTACGCATGATTTACATGACTTATTTTATGATCTCATATGAAACAAATTATATGATCCACTTATGATTCACCAAGTCGATTGAAAATCAAAGGATAGTCTGTTTCAAACTAAGTCTTGCTTACGAGTTAAATGGGCACACGATACGACTTAGTCAGAAACGACTTGGTGTCTCCCAGATTCAATATTTAAACAGTATAAGGAAAGCCTCATCCGAGAAATGTGTTTCATTAAATTATTCTTAATTTGTTTTGTTAAGAATGATTGTATTTTACCAAAATTATGGTATACAATGTGTTTATATAAAAAAAAAACATTTTGAAGAATTTTCCATAAAACTATCACATTCTTTAAGATAAATATCTAATATTCTATTTTCATACACAATTAAAAATTGTACAGAGTTGATAAATTGCTGTCTTAACCAGTATTCTCCATATGATACAATTCATTTTTTATATCCTCGCCCAAATTAAGCATAGAACCTGAACCATATTCTGCGTTACTCCGAAGGTATTCATACGAAGATTTTAAAATACAATTTTCTGTTTTAATTATTTTACACCTTCATTTACACCAGTTTTTCATAATTTTATAATACCGGTATATTATGATTAAAATCACATTATGAACTATTTTTTATCGAGGGAAAACTTAGTATTTTTTCCTAAATGTCATTATATGTACTGGCAAACGATAATGATAATTAACCTTTTTTGCAGCATTAATTTACTTGGAATGTATTTATTTATTAGATTACTGATCCATTCTTAAGGGCAAAGTGTTTCTTTCGAGGTATGAATTTATTATTTATCTGCAACTCAATTGAACATTTCAAATATTATTAAATGATTATTATTTTCACAAATGCCATGTTTTAACACTTTTAGAGAAGCTTCTCTCATCCAGACCGATGAATTCAACCAGTGTTTGGATTCCTCTCCTCTTCGATCCAAGATTTACCATTGCGGTTAGTTTGAATACTTGAACATTTTGCTTAGTTTTACGTTATTATCTTAAATGCAAGTGATTCTATGGGGAAAAATTAGACGATATTATCCAAATCATTAGAAATCGCATTGCCACATAAAATTGAGCTTTCTAGTACATGTATCAAGGCTCAAAAAGTTATGCTCACAGGAAACCATGTACAGGTTATAGTTTGTGATCATCCGGTCATTTTCCATTTTCAGCATAAACTTACACTTTTTCGAGATATTTGGAATATAATTGATGAATATTCGGATTTGGAACACATCAATGTTTGGCCCTGCAGGCTAGATTTAAGAATTTCGTACGAGAATCTTCTGACGTTCTACAGAAACGATCCCAGTAGCACCAAACTTATTAAAAGAGAGCTGTTCACAATGTTTCTTCGAAGCGGTTGGAAACTGTTAGAAAAGGTAAAATATACCCGTGACTTAATATGTTACCAGAGTTTGTCAGAAAATCAATGTAATAGTTTAAAAGTTCATTAAAATGTTCACTAGTTCATTACTTTGTTGTTTGCTTGATACTGTAGAACTTCACTAAGTTGGCCTGCAAAATGTGTCAAAACAGTGAGTAGCCGCATTCTTTTTTTTCTGTATGCAGTATTTGAGTAAAACTACTATTATCAAAAATTATACAAACCCAAGATCTTTGAAAATGATATTTCTATATATTTAAAAAAACCCATAAAACATTGAAATATTATATGAATTTTTTTATTTTTATTGTTCTGTGAAAAAGGCAACCTTTTTAACTTGAAGCAAACAACGTTTTATGAATCAAGTATTATTAACTTTAATTTATCTTGCAAATGGATAAAAGGTTAGTTATACTTTTATCCATATTAGTGTTGATCCTAATTACAGCTCCTTTTTTCTCCCCCCACCCCCTAAAGTTCAACGCCAATTTGAAGATCTCACAGAATTAGAATCTTTGGAACTCCTAAAACTTTGGGCTGATGCACTTGAGAAAGAAGGAAACATAGAATTAGCCATCATAAAAGCACAAGAGGCAAATGACTGGGTACTTTTTAATATCTTGTTATACTTATAGTGTTTCATAGCATTATTCCTGAATAAAGATGTAAGTACTGTTCTCCTTGATTGAAGGAATTGGTGACAAGATTGAATCGAAAACTGGAGGATTTAAAAAGTGACAGTGGACCAGATGCAGAGTGGATCAGGGGTACTTTGGCAGAAAACAATACTAAGGTAATTAAACATCTTGTACCCTAAATAAATGCAGGACCTGGTTTAAACTATATTTTATCATTGAAGCCAGTGTTTTCTCTCGATGAAGCAGTGCTTTTATTTCTGATTCACGGTTCTGTTAGAATATTAAGGATGATGCAATCATCCGACCAATTATGACCACTCTGCACAAATCTATGCTTATAAATTAAGACATTTTGCCAATAAACTAAAAATGTCTGCACCAGAGTAACTGCTTACACCTTTGGTATTTCAACACCTGTTATATGATGTCCGTAAGCTATAATTGAATTTTACCTGATAAGTAATTATTCTAAAATTAATATAAAGCCTACTTTCATTTTCGATAAACCAGCCCGAAATAGCAAAAATGAGAGTAAAGTGGTGGACACGCTTTGGCGGATCCAAGTCAGTGGAAGTTTGCATCAAAATATATGCTTGCAATGAAATGATATTGAATGATTACATAAAGAGTTGATATATTTACTGGGAACTTACTTAAAGTACACATAGAAGTTAAGATGTGACAAACGTTAAATAATAAAAACAAGGCGATTCGTTTCTTGAATGCGCGATTTTAGTTTTGATGTATAGAGGGTTGCGAAGCACGACCTCTGGTGAGGGAATGGAATAGAACTTTCTAGAACAAGGTAACCAAGAACGCGGGTTGCATGGTCATGGCAAAAATTATAGGACGAGTTCATCATGCATCGCAGGCAGATACCTTGGATCGGACATCTTTGGTTAATACAAACAAGTTGATAAATAAAATTGAACAATTTGATGCGATTTTGGTTTTGATGAAAAGAACTTTCCGGAACGGGGTGCCCAGGAACGCGGTTTAACGTCATGGCAAAAAGTGTAGGACGAGTTAACCAGATACTTTGGATCAGACAACTTTGGTTTAAAATAAGCAGATACATGTAAATATGCATACACTATCGTTTTTTTAATTTCATACATTTCTATACCATGACAGATTGGTAGTATATCTTATACATTAATTTGTAAACAATGATCAGATTGTGTCCTGCGTCTATAAGAATAAATGAAATATTCATTTGATGTAAACATAAAACGGGGAAGTTGAAAGGGGGGGGGGGGCTGATCCCCCTCCCTAATTTTTTTTAAAACAGTCTCTTATTTGGAACAATGATAGAAATTGTAGCACAATTTGGCCAAACGAATAAAATTTAAGAGATACGACGCACTAAATACCCACTCATTGGTTTGAAATAAAAAAAAAGTTTAATTGGTTTTTTTTTCCAGTCAGTTGCAACAAAAAGAATTAAGGCCACGTACATGTATATGTCATCCATTTCAGTTTAAAATTTTCAACTCTGCCCGCTCCTCTAAATGTCCAGTCATGTCCAGTTGTTTCTTTATTTCAATTTTAAAGAATACATGTAGGTTAAAAAAGCAATTAAGAAAAATTTCGGACACAATATTTATACAAAAATGAACAAAAAATATGGTTGAACTTATTAAGCATTGTATCATATTAATGTGTAAAGTGTTAATTCCCGCGCTTGCGCGGGATATCATCTAGTAACTAAAATTGTTGCGAAAAACGATGGAAAGTAAAAGAAAAAATAATGAATCTAATTTAAGTTTATATCAACGAATCATTCTCAGTGAATGCGAAATAAATTACATGCATGTTAGAGAATTCAACTACACAAACTGTACAAATTTCCTACTAATTATTTTAAAAAATCGCGTCTTCAATTTTCAGCATTATAAAACATAGTTCGCTAAGTGTTTGTCAATATGAAATCCATATAGAAATTTTATAACTACTGTGAAAGTTTGACGTCTAATGCATCAACAATTATGTAAAATAGAGGCACGCGATTTGAAATTCTATAGATCATGGGTTAAAAGCTTAAAAAAAACTCAGATAAATTTATCAATGATACAATGATATAAAATATCTAGAGTAATCTTTGAACTCGTGCTTATGCTGATATCAGTCTCGGGGGCTCCGCCCCTTCAACCGGTATCAGAAGGTACTCTAAATACTACATAAATACTAGTACAGATAAATCTCCTCTTGTAGTCCCAAGAACAGGCCAAAAGAAGAGAAAAAATGCCAAAGAAGAAAAGAAGAAGCAGACGTTAGTATTTTTATCATACTAAAAAAAGTTGATTTTAAAGATGTTTATATTTTAGCCATCTTTGCAAAAACTTTTCTTTAACTTTCTTGAAATTTTAGCAAAATGGAAATGTAGAGACAAGCATCCCGATCAATGCACCGATGTTCACAATGCTATTGCTGACGTCACCAGCCATATTACAAATTGGGAAGACGTACCTAAATTTGATTTACCAATTGACAAACCCAGGGGAAAACGACGACCATATCAGCCAAAAATTCGACAAGATGAATGTATCTCACAACCAACGCTCGTAAGACCAGATTGTAGGAAAATAGCCATCAGTGAGGATGAATTTGACGCACTGCCTTTTGAAACACCAGCAGGATTCAGTTCTGGTGCTGATTCTTCTACTGATGACGATTCATCCGTTTCAGACGATTTTGAGCAAAATTCTGATAAAAATCGGGATGAGATAACTTATTACGAAGAGTCTTGCAAAGTTTACAACGACCAAGGTCAATTTAAAAATATCAACGATTATCTTTTGACGAACGGTCTTGATTTGTCCGATAAATGTGTATCGGGAATGACATTCCCCGTCAAGAATATATACGACAAAATGCTAAGCTCAGATGAATGCCTGAAACTGTGCAAAACTGATCCATTAAACTACAAGCTATGCAGAATTGAAATTTTTAATTCTCACAGAGCAGTTTGTCGAACTATTGATGATGAGAACATGGAAATTGAAATTTCGGGAAGATCCAAATGCGGAAAGGTGTTTAATCAGGATGATGTTGTAGTTAAATTGTTTCATAATCAACAGAGCTCATTGAAATTACAAAAGCAAAGCAATGAAGTTGATAAAATTTACGGGAAAGTCATTGGCAAAATCAACAGAAATGAAAATAGGCCTAAGAATCCTGTTTTTGTTTGCAGTCTTGATACTTTTTGTATGCATCATATGAAACCTTTATGCAAAACTGTTCCAAAAATGCATGTTCTGAACAGGAAAAGAGAAAGGGAGTCTCAAGTCGAGATATATAAATATACAAGGCAAACAAAGAAATTGACATTTGATCGATTGAAAACAATAGACCAATCAAAACGCCAGGAATACTTATTTCTTGTGTGTTTTATTTCATGGAATGGAATGTATCCTCTCGGGGCAGTTATTGGCGTGTATGATGGAAACAGGGATATCAAGACGTCCATCAGGCTTGTTTGTCTTCGGAATAACCTATCTGTTTTGTATCGAGAAAACACAGTCCGGGAAACAGAAAAAATATTATTATCGCAAATGCCAGATCAAAATGAACAACACAGAAAAGATTATTCAGATAGTTTAAGTGTATTTACTATTGACGGAAATGACTCACGGGACTTGGATGATGCGCTTAGCGTGCAGATAATATCACAAAACGAAATCAAGGTAGGTATTCATATATCTGATGTTGGTAGTTTAATCAAGAAGGGTGATTCTATCGATGTCGAGGCGAAAGAGAGGTCAACAACATATTATCCAGGAGGAAGCTGTCCGCCATATCACATGCTTCCTGAGCCTATAGGGACGGACTTGTGTAGCCTTCTTCCTGATCAGAAACGAAAAGCTTTGTCAATTTTTTATAGAATTGACAAATGTGGAAAAATTTTGGAACACAGAATAGAGCGTACATTCATCAAGTCCCGAAGGCGCCTCACATATTGCATGGCCCAAGAAATAATATCAGAAGACGATGGAAACTCAGAACTAAAAAGAGAACTATGTCTTCTACGTGATATTTCTAAAAGATTTCGATCAGAGCGCTTGAAAAACAAAGTTTTTTCTTTTCCGTTCGAAGTACCGTACAATGACAGCAGCGAATCATATTTTCAGTCTCTTGATGCACATCATATAGTTGAAGAACTTATGATTCTTGTAAATAAAACGATTGGACAAGACTTAGTAGAGACGTTCCCGGATTGTATTCCACTTCGCGTTCAGCCTGAACCATCGGCATCCAAAATTCGAGATTGGTTACAGCAATATCCAGTCATTGGACATTTTGTTCTTTCCCTTCAGCAACAACGCCTACCAACAAATGATAAATTGTCATTTAAAAAAGTTTTTGATGATCAAGATTCCGAGCAGTTACCAATTCAAAAATACATGTGGAAGAAAATTGAATCTGATTTTAAAATGGAAGATTATAAAAATGTTCAAAGATGGATTGGTACTGATCAGTATCATCCACAGCAAGCAATGGCTTATGAGTCTTGGATATCTTTCCAAGAAACTTCTTCTTATCAATGTTCGGGAGCGTCCCTTGACAAAACCCACTTTTCTTTGGATATTTATCCGTACCTCCATTTTACATCTCCTATTCGCCGGTATGCTGATTTGATAGTTAACAGGCTCGTCCATGCCATGCTTGATAAGAAGAAATCACCTTACACTAGGAAAGAGATGGAAACGCTTTGCAAGAAAATCAATAGTCAATCTCGAGCATTTGAAAAGCAATGCCGTCTTTTACATTTAGCACGACAGCTTCAACATCAACCGATTATGTTACACAGTCTTGTAAGTTCAGCATCAGACAATGCTATTTTTTTGTGCTTTCCAGGATTAAAAGAGTTGACAAAATCTTCGGGTCAAATTCAGTTCAGTTCTCTCACGTTAAAGTCGAAACCCCATTTTGAAGAAAGCGAGAATACAGGGGTGTTGTTTACCTTATCTTGGATGAAACGTTTGTATTCCCCCTATGTATGTGGAGCTTACCCTCTGGGCACAATTTCCAGAAAAGAACCAGTCAAAATAGATCCGCATCAAAGGGTTATTTTCGTTTCTCTCCAAAAATGGAAAAGTTTCTTAGAGTGCATGGTCGACAAAAATTTGAAATCTTTAGAAACAGACACATTTGAAGAAGAAATTCTCGTACAACGTCGCGAATGTGAAGGGACACATCTTGATGTAACCTCTGAATCGAACGATGGTATCATAAGAAAACTGCAGTCGGAGTTTAGTTTAACATTTAACAGAGGTCAAGTAATTCCAGTTCAGATAGGATGTGAAAAGAAGGATGGTTTTCTAGTACCAAAAATTCAAATGTTAGAATTGACGAACAACGTCAAATTTTGTATTCAACACATGTCAGATCCTGTGAAATGTTTTGCATTTTATGCCAGTATACATGCTGGCAACAGGAGAATGACATCGTCTGAATACATTCAAAGATGGTTAAAGATATTTCGTATGGAATCTGCAACAAATGCCGCAAAATCGACGTCAATAATAATCAACGACATGCACATAAAGTTTCAAAGCGCGGGGAAATATGATGGTACATTCATTCTGCTTAAAAAGTTCTGTTTTGAAAGAGACATATACATAGATTTCACATGGAATGATGAACAAACGTCTGAAGAAAACATTTCTTATCAAACAGGCTTTTTATGCATTCGTTGTGAAATAGTCAGAGATGTTCCATTAAAATCCAATGCAGCATGTCCACCAAACGAACGATGGATCTGGATTGGTCATGCTGAAACAAAATGTTTTCAGAAAGGAAAAGACAATGGAGATATCAAAGTTCATTTTAGATTGCATAAGGATAGCCACAAACCTACAGCCTCAATGATGGATACCTCTGCTAAGGACAAACTGATGTGTACCCTCGAGATACTTCCAATGGCAGACGGTGACAAGTATGTTTTTTGCGACTTTCAAGCATGTTTTTTCACAACCTCTTTGATTGAAAGATACATATACGTTGGCAAACTTCTCTTTCAGACACATAGAAAGGGCGCTTTCTGAGTTGGATAAAGCCACACAACTTGCCAGGTCGATAGCTCTTAGGGAAAATATCCCCTGTCTTGGTAATTAAAAAATTGACTTGTGTACTTGTATAATTTTATTGCCGACAGAAATGCATTTAAGTGTACAAAATTTTTATTTCTCTTCAGATGAAACTCGCCGTAAATTAGCTGTGCAAACAGGATTTGATGTTATGTACAAAGATTTGCAACCAAACAACGAAAAACAATTGAAGGCTATTAAGCAGGCTTTAACGTCTAGATTTACACTCATTCAAGGTCCGCCAGGTTAGTGTGTTAATATTTATAATGTGTTTACCAACACTTTCAATATGTTGTTGAATTCCTTTTGAATTATCTGCCAACACATATGATTCATAAATTGATATAATTTAAAAGGTACGGGAAAGACTCTTACTGGAATTAAGCTTATAATTCTTTTTAACCGAATCAATCTCAAGCACCGAGAGGAAGGCGGTGACCACAAACAAGTCGTGTACTGTGGGCCCTCTAACAAATCAGTCGATCTGGTAGCACGTACGTATTTAGTTTCTAAATCAGCAATTCTGAAGTGATTCCGAGGAATTATTTAATTACTATACTTTGGTCAGGATACTTCTATCACTAAAAGAATAAATGACTTGCACATGAACCAGTTAATCTAAGATTTTTTGTTGATTCAATTTTCAATATATTTAATATATTATTTGTTTTGACAGTGAAATGTATTTTTCTCCTCATTTTCAATATAGGTTGGATGAAATTCAAACTTCCTGATATCTGTCCTAAAATAGTAAGAATGTACGGAAACTCAATGGAAAATATGATATTTCCCATACCAAACCGAGAATATATCAACTACAGTACTTGTAAAGACAATCGACCAGATTCAGACTTGGCTGACATTTCCCTTCATAACTTGATACGACAGAAAGAAAAACCATACGCCGAAGAGCTAGCAGCGTTTGAAAAGCAATTTAAAAATGCGCCTGAGGAAATTGTTACGGACGATATTTTTGAGTACAAGAAGGTTATAAGCAAGGCAACACAAGAGGAACTTAAAAAGTACGACGTCATTTTCTGCACAACTGCTGCTGCATTAAGTCCAAAATTTTTAAAGGCCACGAATGGAAAAATATTTCAACTGATCATTGACGAGGCAGGGATGTGCACTGAACCAGAAACTCTAGCACCAATCATCGCCACGAAAGCTGACCAGGTTGTTTTGATTGGTGATCACAAACAGCTTCAACCAATCATTCTTTGCCCAGAAGCATCGGATCTTGGACTTTCGAAATCTCTCTTTGAGCGATATGCTGACAATGCCGTATTTTTAGACACGCAGTACAGAATGGTTAGTAATATGTATTTATATTACCAGGTATGACCGTTTGTATAATAGCTCGTTCGTGTCTTTGGTTGTTTGTTTTATACCTACCACACAACATTAACGTTCACTACGTTACGAAAATTTTGCAAATGCTTGTCTGTTTTTTAATTATCATGGGCAGATATTTTAAAACACATTTCTTTTTGTAATAGAATCCGAAGATTTGCGAATTTCCATCTACACAGTTTTACAAAGGACAGCTAAAAACTGGTCTAACAGGGAAGTGGACGGTTGAAAAACCGTTGCAAGTCTGGCAAAGACCTGATGTCCCCCTCCTGTTTTGCCATATAGAGGGAGAAGAGGAATGTCTGTCAGTCACCACGGAGGAAGGAAATCAACAGTCACGAAGCAACCGCGCAGAAGTTGATCATGTAGTACGCATTATCATACTCCCATTTATTGTCAATTAATTGTAGTATATACCTTATACATGCATCAGTGCAGCAGATAATTGGGTCTTATACTTTTCTTAGAATTTAGTTATAGTTTGTGTCATGAAATTTATGCAGCACATTTGGACGATTTTCATAAAAATACACATACCTGTGAAAGAAGTGCAATTGAAATCAATGAAAGGAAAAATGTATCCAAGATATCTTTATTGAAACATAATGATTTTTCACACGGAAAAAATCACAGGACCGAAAACAGATTTCTTAATGAGATTTATACTGGGAAATGTTGACATCTTTTCTCCATTCGGAAGTCATTCGAATTACCTCGCACAAGTTTTCAACGTTATCATCCGCGTACTGTTCAATGCAAAAACCCCGTTGAGTCCTTTATTTTTAGCCTTGTGTTGAAACCTGATTCGCTAGAGGGGGCGTTTCAAAGGAGAATTCTTGGAAATTTTTCATACTTTTGAATGAACATCGTTTGTATGGGACGCCAAATTCACAAAAATGAGCTAAATATAGTTTCACAGTTAATAAACTAGGTTTATCGACTGTTAACTATAGTTTACGATCCGTAAACTATAGTTAACGATTCGTTAACTATGATAGTTTTCATTCGTTAGCTACGTATAGTTTTCATCTGTAAAATCATATTTAACGGTTGTAAACTATAGTTTACGAATGCCAGTCTAAGTTTATCTGTCTGTAAATAAACGTTAACAATAGATTTTTGCTGATAAATATAGATTCACATCTGTAAACTTTAATTTACATTCTTTAACTATAGTAGAGAGTTTTATTCATAGTTTCACAATCGTGAAACTATATTTATCAGATAAACTATGTTTGGCAATCGCTAATGGTTGTTTTCAGTGTTGATTATAGTTTAACACTTCTGAAACATAGATGATCGCATTAACTATGGTTTACAGATGGGAAGTATAGATTAACTATAGTTTTCTGTCCGTAATCTACAGTTTACAACGATAAACCTAGCTTACTATGTTTAGCTCATTTTTGTGAATTTGGCGTGCCATAAGATTGAACCCTGAGGTACTAGTATTTATGATTATCGAGTAATTAAGCAACATGTGAATCGAGGATATCTTGGGACAGAGTATAATCAGTAATCAGTATAGCACTTAAATGCAATAGACTTGTAATACCATAAACAGTTCTACCAAACACTTATCACGTATTGAAGATATATCCATCTTACCAAGTAAAATAACGTTATCATCAATAATTTTTTTATATCGTCGGTTCACACCAGGCCGTGCAGACAATAGGATACCGCGAGTTAGTCTGCACAACCTGGCGTATTTAGGACTCAGGATATCGAAAAATAAGCATTCAATGCTTATATTTATATTTATTTGTGTGTTAATTTGTGTAAAATATTTTTGTATCATCGCTTAAAAGCCATTATATATATACGCTTTTTGTCAGGGATATGAATAATTGTTTGAACAGCCAATCATTAAAACATGTTATTCAGCTTCCACGGCTAAAAATATAAGCGCCTGAAACTTTGCCGGAAAAACGGGTTTTTTTTCTTTAGATCGAAAAGATATGGTTTAACGATTATTTTTTAAAAGTACATATCAAAATGTTTATGTAAGTTTCATTTAATTGTACAATAATAAATCTATTCAAAACGCGTGTTGAAGTTCACTTGTGCTCATGCATACGCCGTGTGTGCTATTGAAAATTGAACGTCACAGATTTCCCAATGCTAGCATAAGGGGAAATTTACACCGAATGTAAATATTGTATGTTGATTTTCCACTTATTTAGGTTAAAGTATACGAGTATTTGATGTCTCACGAAAATATGGAAAGCTATCATGTAAAAGTCATGTCTCAGTATAACGCCCAGTGTTTTGCAATAAGAGATGCTCTGAAGAAGAAAAGATTTATCAATTCAAAGGTCACTACAGCAGTGTCCAGTCAAGGTAAATTACATGTGCGTTATGACTTCTAGCACTGTAGGCATTAAGTTTTCTACAAAATATAATTTGTATGCAGTTTTCATTTCTTAAATGAATGCTACTACCTCTCTAAAACATTTGTCTTCTAAGAAAAACGGTCTTCATCTAAATTAAACGTTCTATACGTTATATAGAACATATAAGGAAGTCGGTTTTGAAAACTTTAACAACCGTTTTTATTCAAAGGTGGAGAGTGGGACTACGTTATCTTTAGCGCTGTAAGATCACTCCCGAAGTTTAGGATCGAATCAAACCGCAACAAAGGCTGGTGCAGAAAAAATCTAGGATTTATTACAGACGCACATCAGATCAACGTTGTTCTCACTCGAGCAAGGAAGGGAATAATTATTATCGGTAAAAATAAACTGGAGACATTTTTAAAGATATTTCTTCTCTATATTTAATAGTTTATCGTGCAATTCCCTTGTAATTCCTTTGCTGACGGAACTGTGAAATGTCTGGTATTATTTTTAACATGCAATCTACATATTGAAATAAAAAGAAATTTCATGGCATGAATTCATATTTATATCTTATATTGTTATATAATTTTTTACTCTCAAGTATTTTTTATCCTATGACTATAATTCAAAAATTGAAATCAATTAAATTTTTTCAGGAAATAAAAATTTACTACAATGCGACGAAACTTGGGAAGCACTCATAAAACACTACACCAGACTGGGATGTATGGTTGACGCCGAGGATCAAAACCTCACCCCTATCAAGCGACCAGGGAGAAGATACTGAGAGAACAACGCGAGCTCAGTGATACCGATTCTTATACACTGTACAAACAAAACAGGAGAAAACGCCCGAGCAAACGATTCCTTCCCCTGTAAATTGTTTTACATTTTTAAAAAAGTTGTCCCTACATAATTAGTTCTCTTGATTATTAAAGTGTGTAAATATTGACATATTGCTCAGAATAATTTTACTATAACAAATTATATAAATAAACTTGTATTTTCATAGATTTTAAAATTTTTTCGTATACATCCATTCATTGCGTTGATACTGTTTGTCTGTTAAAATATTGATCACGTTTGTTTCAATTCTTTTACTGTATGTTACAGCCACTGTAAACTGGCATTTAAACACACACACACACACACACACACACACATATATATATCTTTGACGGTAGAATGATATTACAGCTGCATTACTTAAATCATTGATGTACGCTATGTGTGTGTTTTGAAATTATAATCTTAACTATATCACTGTTACACATATGATATGTTGCAACTTATCAGAAATGTTATGACTTCATGATAATATCATCATGTTGTAATTCTTATGTTACTGTTCATTGACTTATCTTACGCAAGTTATTATCCTATTATTGTTTACGTTTGTATTTCAATGATTTTAACTCATTTGCTTATACATATATTTGCAATATCATTGTTCCTGTTTGTTATTATATGTTAGTATTGTTGTAGACTTAAATGTTTCTTAATCTATAAAATATATGCTTTCAAACTCATGATGTTTTGACTAGAGCAATAAAGGGATAATCATTATCGGTAAGAAAAAAAAGAGACATTTATTTTTTTTTTCTTCTTAACAAAGTAAATAGTTCATCAAATAAATACCTTATATTAAAATTTTTAGATTGGCAAAAAGTCATTTTTTCAATCTTTGGATTAAAAATTAGTAAAAGACACGTATATTTTTTTTCTTCAGAAAATGAAGCTAACCACAATGCGACAAAACTTTGGAAGCACTCAAAGAGCACACCAGACTGGGTTATATGGTTTTCGCCGATACTCAAAACCTCACCCCACTCAAGCGAGCCCATTAGATACTGGTTCACTGACAAAACAGAACAAAACTGAGCAAAAAGTTCATTGGCTAGTTCTTTCTGGTGTTTACTGTTTATCGTTTTAAAAATATTTCATATGTACAATATGTATTATAAGTAATCTTTTATGACCAAGTTGATCATATAGCTAAACAAGCATTTTATTGTTGAACTTGTTTTGTTATTTTTTTTCACAATTACGATGTTTACATCCATTGATTGCTGCGATATTTTTGACTGATGAATTTTATGTTTGAACTGTTTTAAATTAAAATATTTATACGTTTGTAACGTTTTTTTAGCTATATGAATAGCAATCACTGTAGTCAGTATCAGTTTATGATTTTAATAGTTTATGCACCAAACTTAATTAACTATTTGTTCTAAACTAATTGTTCTAAATGCATAAAATGCTATTCGTACAATGATGATTCGCTGCATCTAAGTCATGATTGGATTTGTTTGGACTGGCAGTTTCAATGGTCTCTTATTACTATAGACATTACATCCCATTTTACAAGTCTTCATTGGATAAGAAGTTTTTAAAAGGAATTTAAATGCTCTCCTATTCCTTAATACGTTTCACGCTAAATTTAGTTATCTTTGGATTAGTACATGTAGTTTAAGAAGTTCCTTTCTCCCATTAATCGTTACACACCAAAGAACGTGGGGGAATAAGCCGAGGCATAAAACCACTTAAGTCTATTTGAAACACCCCACAATTTTTTTTCTTACAAACATCACTTTTGTTACATTTATTAAACATATGTAATCAACTGCTTTCAGTATTGCCAAAACCTTCAAAAACTGACTTCAAATTTAATTGATATTAAGACATCAAAATATGTATATGCTAATTAAGCAACAAAATGCTAATGAAATCGGATGTTCAGACTATAGTTTTTTTATAGAGTGGGTCATCATACCATTTTTTAAAGAATGTATACTGATAAAACATGTAAATGTCTATCTTTTTCAATTTTTAAAAAGATGGTGCCAAGACCCACTCTATGGTAAAAAGCAAGTTTTCTTCCTTCAATTTTCAAGATGATCATCAAATGGCCAAGACCGAATTATGTTTGCGCAATACTAAATTGAGTGTTTGTTATTTAAATGGATTCAAACAAGTGATTCCGTGGTGTAGCGGTTAGCGCGGAGTTCTTGGAACATAAGTATGTTGAAGTAGGTGTTAAGAATTCTAATGAATCGTGTTGTAAATATTTTTTTTTTTATCTTTGTTTACTTTGTTTAAATTCGAAAAATGTAAAGAGAGTAAAAATTGCGTTATTATGAATTAAACACATGCACTTAATCATTTTATAGATTTTTAGTTAACTGCTAAATCAGTTATCTTTAGTATTATTTTTTAAAATAAACATGTCACTTTGTTGAGGGGATACAAATTATGGACTTTGAGATAAAAGACTGGAACTTTTTATTCTATGTACATGCACATAATAAACTCTCTGGAGATATGTAAGCACAGGAATAAAAATATTTAAAGGTAATACACATATCATACTAAATGCGTGATTGTCATTTGAAACATACTAGTGATAGGGCTGTGGCCACTTGTGGGCATATGCCTCTGCTTATTCCCCCAGGTTCTTTATTTTATTTTTAGTCATGATTGGATTAGTAGTTTCAGTGAAAAATTCAAATGTTTCCCTACCCACAGAATTTTCATGCCAAGTTTAGTAATGATTGGATTAGTAGGTACTATGACATTCAAATTTCACTATTGAAATCTATATTCAATAATAAGATATGATTTTTAATAAAATGCAATACTATTTCATACCATATCAAATCATTAATATGACTATTTTAAATACTATAGATATCATATAGTATCACGTAATTAATTATTCAATACGATTATATGTTTTGATAATATAGTTTCATTACATATAAAGTAATAAATACCGGTTTCTGTACATGCGATACAGCTTTAAAATACCAGACTTATACGGATCATGCAGGGTCAGTATCGATCTGCAGGCCTGATAAGGATCCGTGTCGCAGCCCTTTCGAAACTTTTCTGATTTTTCCGCTTCGGAATTTAGGTCGTAATTTTATTCAATAAGTTGCAAGCTCCTGATTTGAACTGGTCCAAAAACTTGATCCTGTCTTAGAGATAAAGACTCTGTATTTGAAGCAACCTCTATGTTACAAATCAGTTACATTAATTATAAAAGTCTAAATAATTTGGACATTTTTAATATATAATAGTAACTAAATCAGTTTCAAAATTGTAACCTACTTTGAATTGCTCCAAAACCTCAAACCTGTCCCAGCATCTGGATTATCGAGATCAAGCTCTATACCTGAACTTAGCTCCGCAATTCATGTCATAGTAACCATGCAATTTGGATACATTTCGATGCTTTGACATGAAACCTAAAGCATTCGAAACCTATTTTAGTATTCAGTGTTTAGTATTTTCAGCGTTCAAGCATGTCATGTACATAAATATCACAAGATGATCCATCAAAGTTTGGTGAAGATTGATCAGTAATAACTTGAATTTGGCCACCACAGGGCACTTGCTTTAAATACCTTCACCTGTGGCCATAAATAATCTCAGGCCAAAAATTCCAAATATAATGCGGCAGGCATGTATCTTACTTAAATTTTATTGCAAGATTTGCAAAGGGGAATAACTCAACTTTCATTTCTTAATTGAAAATTGAATTATTCCCCCTCTCAAAATGGCAATACAATTAATCAATGGGGCACTTTAGACCTAATGTGGCAGTGCATGAGAACAAATAAATCATTTTTTCCCTGCTCCAAAACCTTTAAAAAACAGACAAAAAAATCTCTTATTTGAGTTACTAGATTTATTTCTTCATAATAATAATAAAATTTTAAATTCACTAATATTGGACGGAAACACAACAGTAGATCACAGAGTTCTCTGAACAAGTACAGATTTTGTTCAGGCACTAATGTCCATGTTTACTGGAATGAGTAGCTGGGATTGGGAGTAGATCCGCACCACACACCAATAAACTTCAGCACATCGTTCAGCTCAGGGCTGTGAGATACCTGTGTAATGCAAGTCAATAGCTTAATTGTGTTCAACAATTATGCCCTCTTTCTCACCAGTTATAAACTCTTTTCAATAAGATCTTCAATATTGGTATCAATGCACAAAAAAAAGATTATTTACCTTTGCAGCCATGATGAGTTTATTCCAGTCATCCTTGTTAGCTACTTTGCCTGGACTTTTAAATTCCATTGGACTTTTCAACACAGGGTATCCTAAATAGAACAAAGTCCGTTCTTATCGTAAAGGCATAATAAATTTTCTCATATTAGTATATGCATGTACATAATACAATTTTTGTTTGAACAACCTATCATTGTGACAGTCTAATAATTGTTGGTCCAGTTTTAGTTTAGATCTGAACCAAACTGCAATGAAAAGAAGGTGATGATTTGAGAAATACTTGAAATTTTGACAGAATTGATTTCCAATTTCCCATACACTCAGAGAGACTTGTACCTGTGACCACACATGGTTGAGAGCGAATGCCGGTGTCTGGAGCTATAAGGGAGGCCTCGTAACAGTTCCTCTCGTCCCTTGGGAGCACCTGCTCCACTTTCTGATCCATGGACACGGCCAACACCCACTCCTTGACCTCCTCATGCTGCTGATTCTGTGTATAGAAAGCATGGGAATTACTGAATATGTGGTTCTGTGTATAGAACATCAAGGGGATAACTCTGTGTATAGAACATCAAGGGAATAACTCTGCATATAGAACATCAAGGGAATAACTGAATAAGTGAGTTTGTGCATAGAACATCAAGGGAATAAGTGGCCATCCTACAATAAGCACATTCTCATGATTCACTATTAATTTACAACATAACAAATGACTCACAGTTAAATATGGCTTCTCTGGTAGAGGGATTTCAAATGGAATGTCTGTATCCTGAAAATCGCTGTGATCTAACATGTCAAGAGATCCTTCCTCTATAGCCTACAAACAACACATAGAAGTATAGCATGAAAGATAGTTCTCAAGTCCCTCTGTTGTGGTTTATTTCATTTCTGACAGTTTTAACAATTCTTACCTCAGATATGTCTAGATATCTGTTCAAGAAAACAAAGGCTGCATTCTCCCATCCAACACTCTGAAAAATAAATAGATGTACATGGATGTAATAGAAAAACAATCTGATCCCAAATGAGACCACAGTTTAAATTCAGTGAGCACTAAACGTCACCTCAAGTTTTTGAAAAAAAATTCCTTATAAACACATGTAAATAATCACCCTGCACATCATTCCTGCCTCATAGAAGGCCTTGTCTGCTGGAATGATGTCGGTGTGCCTCAGAAGGCTGATGGCTATTTTTGTGGCCAATTCTTCCAGGGATTTGTGAGGCTGGAATGCCGACCTGTTGGCATAATAATGAGCAATCAACAGCAGGCTCTCAAACTCAGCATGGGGAGGGGTGTTGGCATCTGGGCCCTTACTCATGTTGTCAACCTGCAAAAATTGTCCATAATGCCATCAAATTAATGAATCAAACCATATTTCCAAATATCATGCCAAATGGTGGTTGTCATTTTCACAAACAATAACATAAATGGGCAAATTGTTTAAATCCCACCAAAGATGAAAACACTAATTACACTTTCTCCCTTATCGACGAAATCAACAAAATTAACTATTGGAGAATAATAAATGTAAATTCTAACATTTGTAAGTACTTGGTTATACAAAACATTCAGACTTCTAGAATACAGGTATTACAGAATTTCAACAAAAGTTTTGTATGAATGGAACTTTTTATTGACAAAACTTTATAACTTTCTAGAAATTTCAGTTCAAAATTTTTAATACGTTGTATGCATCATAAATACATTGAAATCGTAATTGTAGCTTTCAATCTGAAAAGGCATCTTACCAAGTCAAACATGACATCTCTGAGCTCGCCCCAAGTGTGGTATGCCTCTGGTTTGTCTAAGCCTCTCATGTTTATAACATCACTGAATATCCTCTTGTATATGTTGAAGTTCTGCAAATGAAAATTTAGATTAACAGCTTGTGTAAGCATGTGAAAAGTTTATTGTCATCAAGTTTATTTGAGATGAGTATTTCTATATATGTATTCTTACTTGGGCATTGGCTGGTGCTCCATACTTGACATAAATATCCAGAGCTTTACGGCTATCATTGTTCTTTATCAGATGAGTGGCATACAGTGCAGCATACTTATGCAAAACTTTGGCATTCTGTAGGAAAGAATGGCATACAAATATACATACAAGTAAAAACTTTCACACTCATATTCCACTTCTCTAATACATGTACATCAAACAAAACAAAGTTGAATGTTCTGTGTCAAAGTCTTAGTATTTAAAGTCTCGCCTGTTGAGCAGCTGTTTCCAAACATTTCTCCCACTCTCCTTTCTCAATGTACATATCCAAAGCCCCCACCACATCAACACTGGCCAGCTACAGCGAATTTGGAATGTTAATGAACTGTTCATTTTTTGTTGTACAAAATACAGAAAGAAACTCAATTACACAATGATCTATTAACTGGGCATTTCAATTGCTGTTTGTGTACCTGCTCTGCCTTTCCTTGGTTTTTGAGACTGTCCTTATACCGCTCATCAACATATGCTTCCAATCTACAGACAAAGTTTCTTTCAATAAGAGGTTCATGTAATTTATACTACATATAAAAACAAAAATATTTCAAGGTAACTCCAAAATTTAAATACAATGTTATTTTTCTGAATTATTGAGGTCTGTTTGCTGATCTACACGTACCTGGGTTCTAACTCCTTTGCCACTCTCTTGGCTTTATTCCACTCCTCAGCAGCAATAAACATGTCAATGGCATCCTTAATTAGGTCAACATTCAGGTACAGCTCTGCAGCCTACAGTCAGAAACAAAATCAATATAACATGGTACAAAATGAAACAAAACTGCTTAATGACATCTAAGGGAATAAATTTGTTTACCTTTCTTTATACCAAGAGAATTGTACAATCACAAACATTTAATGATACCTTGCCCAATCATTGAACAGATTGAACATTATTCATTTGTAAACTGCTGCATTGAAGTAAAAACTGACTTGTTCAAACTTCCTGATCTCAGCTAGTCTCGGTCCGGCAATCTCGGCTACAGTTTGAGCTCTTTCTTGTCCCAAAAACTTAACAGCTATGTCACCAGCCTACACAATTATAAAAAAAAAACTTAATCCTGATCTAAATTAGATTAAATATATTACAAAATTACAAAGCTTGGTGTAGGTTTTTTTCTATACCTTCATCCAGCACCTCTCTAGGACGTTCCTATCGTCAGTGAGGTTGGTAGTGACCTTGAGGTAACACTCCACCGCCCGGGCATACTCTCCCGAGGACTCCCACTCACGGGCCTGTCGCACCATGGCCTCAATTCCACTGAAAACATTTTGTAACCAACAGTTGATTTCTTTTTCTACATTATCAAATTGAATATCTAATTTAAATTCAATGACTTTTTATATAAGTAACCAATCCCCACCCCTTCCCATCCAAAGTTTTTTTTCTCACCTTTGGCCTCCTTTGTCAGCCATTTCTCTCTCATATTCATCTTGAAGATGTTGTAATTTGTGTGGAATATATTCTTTGCATACTCTTAGAGCATCTTGCCACATAGCAGAATCCTATAAACACAAAACAATTTTGATTTTTTATTTTAGCTATAAATCAGTGGAGTACAAAGGAAGGGTGTCAACAAGTTGTTGGTCATGCAAGACTTATGATATTAAAAATGTTAAATAGAACAACACAAAAAAGTATGCTAGCTTTAGAAAATCAATACACCTTTGTGTACAATATATATTTATATACCTTGTAGTACTTGACAGCCAGCTCTGGCCTCTGGGCACGCAGCAGATAGGATTCGGCTTTGGTGTACTCTTTTTCCTCAAAGGCAAAACGAGCTTGTCCCACGAGGACATCAGCTACCGAGTCAGGATCACTCTGCTCGGCAACTCTCTGGGCAGAGTCCCAGTCCTGGTTGTGTACATACCTAAAATCATAGTCAGTAATAACAATCCATGTATCTCTATAAAACACTAAAATAATAACTTTTAATATATAAAAAACTTTTCCTTAAAAATATCCAAAAAATACTTACATAAGGACTGCTTCCTTTGGTTTTCCAGCCTTGATGAACTCAGCTTCGGCCTCGTGAAACCTCCCCTCATCCTCCAGGAACATGGCGTGCTTCAGGTGGATCTCAGGTAATTTGTTTTTGTTTGCAAGGCGAGCAAGCTCAAATGCAAAGTCAAATGCACTGAAATGAAAGATAATTAGCATTAAAATACATATACTTGTTCTCTTAGTTGAAAATTTTGGAAAATTTGTGAATTCATATTGATTATTTTTTCCCCGAATTTCAGGCATCATCTATATCCATGTGGTTTTATCACATTTTTGTAATTGACACAAACTGTACACTCACCAATTTTCTGAGGCATACTCAATAGCTGCATCCACCAAACCAAACTTAGCCAACAGTTTGACAGCAGAATCTCCTCCCAGACTCTTTGCCCATAAGTAGGCCACTTGTTTGGCTGCAGTGGCCCCTCCACTGTTCTTAGCAACCTGTCAAACAGTCATTTCCATCAATATTCTTATACATGTATTTACTTATAAAATATTCTTATCTTTACTTGTGAAGTAGAAATATACTATTTAATATGTATTATTCATGTTTGAGTGTGGTTTTTCAAAACAAGGAGAGGATTCATTATAACACATCAATATAACACTGGATATTTGTTAATATAGACACATGTTACTCATTTGGACCTTACCCTGTGTGCCTCCTCCCACATATCCTGGGACCGGTACATGTTGACAGCAGCTTTCCAGTCTCCAGCCTCCAGGAAATGGTGCTCTGCCTGGCGCATGTTTCCCTCAGCCTCTAACTCCTGTAAAGTCAAATTTACAAGACCAATGCAGGACAGGACAAATTCTATACAAATAACTATCCAAATTAAAAGAAAAGCCATAAACAATACAAGAAAGCAAAAAGTTGGCACATGATGTTTATCATTTTGTATCATAAATCTCAAGCAAACAAATGAACACAGTGTGTAGTTTGGAGCAAAATAATTCCTTACAAATTAATATATTTCAGCCAAATCTGAATCATTTAACTCGAAACATGTGTAGCAGTCTTATTGTTTTGAGTCGTCGTCATATTTCTGTTATGACCAAATATTGTTGCTGTTAATGCCGGTTTATTGTAAACATAAGAATATTAGGTTGCCCCTTCACACGTAGATCCCTTTCAGTAGAACTATTCCCTACCTTAGCCAGGTGTAGATGAGTGTCTGGCACAAGGTCTGGATGGTGGACCTTCACCAATCGTATCATGTCCCCATACATCTTGTGCTTCTTGTACATTGTAATAGCCAAGTCAGGCTCCTGAACTGCTACATATAACCTGAAAGCATAGGTCAATATATTACCATTAGTCTACTGTTCTTTGCAAGTATAAAGTAAGATATCAATCCCATTTATGAATAGACAAATGTACTAACCTTTCTGCCTCTTTGAACTTGGCCTGACTTTCTAGTTGACGAGCTTGTGATATGTAAAGTGTGGATACATCATCAGACTTCATGTATGTAGATGCCAGCTTTTTAAAGATACAAAACACAACAATAAGATGCTGTGACTACTAACTCAGTAAGAGAACTTCATCAAATAGGAATTGTATCCAAAAGCTTTAATTCATGTACATGGGAATTTTACCTTATGTGCCATCTCCCATTTCCCAGCGTTATTGTACATATCCACAGCTTCTCGGGTGGAACCAGCCTCAACATAATACTGCTCTGCTTTCTGATGACAAACCAAAAACTTGCTTATTAATATTCTTCTGAGATCTCTTCTTTATGTTTATTCACAAGAAGGTTTTTCCATACACTGCAATTGAAATATCAAGTATACTGTACCTCATATTCACCAATGGAAGCGTAATGGTCAGCAATCTGTTTGTAGTATTTGGCCGACATGGAGGAGTCTTGTATTTCCAGGATCTGGACAGCCTTGAGCCACTGTCGGGACTGTATGGCAGCTTCCACTGCTTTGGATGTGGCCCTATCAAATATGTAAATCTATTCTTAACTTAATTTTCATTCAATTTCTTTATCTTATTTTACACTTATTTGATAGATGAACATGTAATTACAATTCATTAAGATCTCAGGTTTCTTTTCACCAGGAAGCTGATACCTTCACACAGTCAAGAACTTGTAGTAAATACATGTAAATAAATTATATACTAATAAATATGGATGTATATGAACATGTATTTAAAATTTGTGCTTGCAATTGACACCTCTTTATGAATGGACAAGGTGGTACAGGAGGGGGTACAGACTAGAGAGGACTGACTGTTTGACTTACCCTGCCTCTATATAGTGGTTGATGGCAGCGTCCAGCTGTTTCTGAGAGGACAAGTAGTCTCCCCAATGCTCCTCCAGTTTCACAACTTCTGCAGGGAAGGCATAGCGAGCCAAGTCCACAGCTGAGCAATGATAAAATT
>WFKH01007768.1:13351933-13366368 GCA_016163765.1 Magallana hongkongensis | reverse complement strand
GGAGATTAATTCTAAATAATAAAAATGATCTCACAGTTATGCCAAATGAAGCTGTAGACATCTTTCTGTGATTTAAAGGATTTGGTGGCAAGATTGAATCAAGAACTGGAAGATTTAAAAAGTGACAGTGAACCAGATGAGGAGTGGATCAGGGGTACTTTAGCAGAACACGTTACTAAGGTAGTGAAATGTTATGTTCTACAGTAAATGCACATTAAACATGGGTATGAACTTATTCAATGCGGATACATTGTATTTAAATCTTTTCTTATAGTCACTAGAACAGACCAAAGGAAGAGATAAATCACCAAAAAAGAAAAGGAGAAGTAGACGTTAGTCATTCTTTTATCACATTGGATAATTTTATCTAGATGTTATTATAATAAACTTCTTTGCATGAAATTTGATAATCTCTTAATTTGTTTGAACTTTAGCAAAATGGAAACATAATGACGAACATCTTGATCAATCCACCACTGTTCATTCTGTAATTGCTGATGTCACCAGTCACATTACAAATTGGAAAGATGTTACTGAATTTGATTTACCCGTTAATAAACCAAGAAGAAAACGAAAACCATGTCAATTAAAAAGTCAACAGCAGAAACAAGATCAACCTCTCTTACGGTCAAAGGTTGCTAGATCGATTAACAAAAAAGCAGCAAGTACTGAAGATAAATTTGACCAATTACCATCTGAATTACCAGCGGGATACAGTTCTGGTGATGAGTCTTCTTCTGACGATGATTTTTTTTCAATGGACGAAGCTGAGCAAAATCTTTTCGAACCACTGGATGGCAAAACATTTTACGAAGATTCCTGCAAAGTTTACAACACACAGGGGCAATCACAAATTATCGACGATTGCCTGTTGACAAACGGTCTAGATTTATCCGACGAATGTGTATCGGGAATGACATTCAACGCTAAGAGTATATACGACAAAATGCGCAGTCCAGATGAATGCATAGATCTGTGTAAAAAAATTCCCGAAAAATTCAAGCTGTGTAAAATCGAAATTTTCAATTCACATAGAGCAGTTTGTCGAACTGTAAATGATAACATTGAAATTGAAATTTCAGGAAGATCAAAATGCGGAAAGGTGTTTAATCAAGACGAAGTTGTAGTTGAATTATTTGAATGTAGTAAAAAGTTACACAAGTCACAAAATCAATCTGCTGAAGATGATAAAGTTTACGGCAAAGTCATTGGCCAAATCAAAACAAATGAAAATCGGCCTAAATATCCTGTTCTGGTTTGCACTCTCGATCATTTTTGTATGTATCATATGAAGCCATTATGCAAAACTGTTCCAAAAATACATATCCTGAGCAAAAAACGCGATAAAGAGTCTCAAGTTGAAATATATAAATATACAAAACAAACAAAAAAACTGACTTTTGATCGACTGAAAACAATAGACCAATCAAAACGTGGGGAGTACTTATTTCTTGTATGTTTTATTTCATGGAATGGGATGTATCCTATCGGAGCAGTTATTGGTGTCTTTGATGGAAAGAGGGATATTCAAACGTCCATCAGGCTTGTTTGTCTTCGGAATAACGTGTCTGTTTTGTATAAAGAAAACACAGTCCGGGAAACAGAAAAAATATTATCATCGCAAATGCCAGATCAAAATGATGAACAAAATAGAGAAGATTATTCCGACAGTTTAAATGTCTTTACTATTGACGGAAATGACACAAAAGATTTAGATGATGCAATCAGCGTGCAGATAATTTCAGAAAACGAATTTGAAGTAGGTGTTCATATATCTGATGTCGGTAGTTATATCAAGAAGGATGACCCTATCGATGTGGAAGCGAAAGAGAGGTCAACAACATATTATCCAGGTAAAGGCTGTCCGCCATACCACATGCTTCCCGAGCCCATAGGAACGGATATGTGTAGTCTACTTCCTGGTCAAAAACGAAAGGCTTTGTCAATTTTTTATAGAATTGACATTCTTGGAAAAATTTTGAATTACAAAATAAAACCTACTCTCATCAAGTCCCGAAGGCGCCTCACCCATCGCAAAGCCCAAGAAATATTATCATCAGAGGATGAAAACATCGATCTAAGGAAAGAACTATGTCATCTACGAGATATTTCTAAAATATTTCGATTAGAGCGTCTGGGAAACAAAGTTTTTGCTTTTCCGTTCGAACCATTCAATGCCAGCAGCGAATCATATTTTCAGTCTCTTGATGCACATCTTATAGTGGAAGAACTTATGATCCTTGTAAACAAAACGGTTGGACAAGACTTAATTAAGACGTTTCCGGATTGCATTCCACTTCGCATTCAGCCTGCACCATCTGCATGCAAAATTAGGGATTGGGTACAACAATATCCAGTCATTGGGCATTTTGTTCTTTCCCTTCAGCAACAAAATCTACCAACAAATGACAATCTGTCATTTGAAAATGTTCTTGACGGTCAAAATTCCGAGCAGTTACCAATTCAGAAATACGTATGGAAGAAAATCGAATCAGATTTTAAAACAGAAAAATATGAAAATGTTGAAAGATGGATTGGTACCGATCAGTGTCATCCACAGCAAGCAATGGCTTATGACTCTTGGATATCTTTTCAAGAAACGTCATCATATCAATGTTCAGGAGCGTCCCATGACAAAACCCACTTTTCTTTGGGTATTTATCCGTACCTCCATTTTACATGTCCAATTCGGCGTTATGCTGATTTAATAGTTAACAGGCTTGTTCATGCCATGCTTGATGATGAGAAATCGCCTTACACCAGGAAAGAAATGGAAATGATTTGTAGGAAAATCAATAGTCAATCTCGAGCATTTAAAAAACAATGTCGTCTTTTGCATTTAGCACGAAAACTTCAACAACAACCGATAATGTTTCACAGCCTTTTAAATTCAGCATCAGACAATGCCATGTCTTTGTGCTTTCCAGGATTAAAAGAGTTGAAAAAATCATCTGGTCAAATTCAATTCAGTTCTCTCAAGTTGAAGTCAAAGCCATATTTCGAAGAGAGCAAGAATACAGGTGTGTTGTTCACCTTATCTTGGATACAACGTTTATATTCTCCCTATGCGTATGCATCTTTTCCAGGGGGCACAATCTCTAGAAGAGAACCAGTAAAATTAGATCCCCACCAAAGAGTCATTTTCCTTTCTCTCCAAAAATGGAAAAAATTATTGGATCATTTGGTCAATAAAAACATCAAATTTTTAGATAAGGACATATTTGAGAAAGAAACTCTCGTCAAATGTCGCGAATGTGTAGGAACACACACTGATGTAACATCTGAATCAAAAGATGGTATCATAAAAAAATTACAATCGGAGTTTAGTTTGACATTTAGTAAAGGTCAAGTAATTCCAGTACAGATAGGGTATGAAAAGAAAGGAGGGTTACCAGTACCAGAAATTCAAATGTTAGAATTAACGAACAACGTCAAATGTTGTATTCAACACATGTCAGACCCTGTGAGGTGTTTTGCTGTATATTCAAATGTACATGCAGGCAACAGGAGAATGACATCGTCAGAATACATTCAAAGATGGTTAAAGATATTTCGCATGGAATCCGCAACAAATGCCGCAAAATCAACGTCAATAATTATCAATGACTTGCGAGTAAATTTTCAAAATGAAGAGAGATATGATGGCAGTTTCGTACTGCTAAAAACATTCTGCATGGAAAGAGACATATATATAGAGTATGCTTGGAATGATGAAAAAAATGATGACAAAGAAAGAATAATTTCTTTTCAAACAGATTTTTTATGCATTCGTTGTGAAATGGTCAAAGGAGTTCCATCAAAATCCAAAGCTGGATGTCCCCCAAACGAACGATGGATATGGATTGGTCATGGTGAAACGAAATGTTTTCAGATTGGAAAAGAAAATGAAAATATCAAAGTTCATTTTAATTTGCACAAAGATGCTTGTAAGCCCACAGCTTCAATGACCGATTATTCTGCCAGGGACAAATTGACGTGTACCGTTGAAATACTTCCAATGGCAGACGCTGACAAGTACGTTCCTTTAACTTTGAATTTTGATTCAAAAAATTATTTGTTTGATAGTTGTATATGGATAATCAAATTTCTTTTTAAGACACATAGAAAAAGCTCTTGCTGGATTGGATAAGGCTACACCACTTGCAAGGTCGATAGCCCTTAAAGAAAAACGCCCCAGCCTTGGTAAATAACGAAATTTGTTCTGCCTTTCAAATTAGCATTATTTATGATTTATTCATTTATTTTGACTTAGGAGCATTAATTGTGTAATGGTTATTCCAAAAGTACTAACTTTAAAAATCCAATGTCGTCTTAAGATGAAACCCACTGCAGATTAGCTACACAAATAGGGTATGATGTTAACAGTGAAGACATGCAACGTAACAACGAAAAACAATCAAAAGCTATCAAGCAGGCTCTTACGTCTAGATTTTCACTCATCCAAGGTCCGCCAGGTTAGTAGAGCTAATATGATCATTGAAACGTGCAATGGTTTGTTTTCAAAAATTATTTTAATTTTATCAACACAAGTGATTTATGACTGTACTTAATTTGACAGGAACAGGGAAGACTCTTACTGGAATTAAGCTTATAATACTGTTTAACCGAATCAATGTCAAGCACCGAGAGGAAGGCGGTGACCACAAACAAGTCGTGTACTGTGGGCCCTCGAACAAATCGGTTGATCTGGTAGCAAGTATGTATCTTGGGCCCTATTTACAAAATATTTTACGAAAAATTGAAAGATTGGTTTTAGTTCAATCTATTCTCAAAAACAGTTTGATAATCTGACGTCAAAATTATTTCTAGTTCTCGTTTACTAAAATAAAATTAAAAGAAAGTTTAACCGCGAGTAGCTCAAGGTTTTTAATTTTCATTTTAGAATGGATGAAAACACATATTTCTGATATTTGTCCAAAAATAGTAAGAATGTATGGGAACTCAATGGAAAATATGATATACCCTATACCAAACCGAGAATATATCAACCAGCGTTCATGTAAAGACAATCGACCTGATTCGGACTTGGATGAGATATCCCTTCATACCTTGATACGAAAGAAAGAAAAGCCATATGCTGAGAAGCTAAAAATGTTTGAAAACCAATTTAAAAATGCACCTGATGAAATTGCAACGGAAGATATACTTAAGTACAAGAGGGCTATAAGCATGGCAACACGAGAGGAACTTAAACAGTACGACGTCATTTTTTGCACAACTGCCGCTGCATTGAGTCCAAAATTTTTAAGAGCCACGGATGGAAAAATATTTCAACTGATTATTGACGAGGCAGGAATGTGTACTGAACCAGAAACTCTAGCACCGATCATCGCCACGAAAGCTGACCAAGTTGTCCTGATCGGTGATCACAAACAGCTTCAACCAATCATTCTTTGCCCTGAAGCATCGGATCTTGGTCTTTCGAAATCTCTCTTTGAACGATATGCTGACAGTGCCGTATTTTTAGACACGCAGTACAGAATGGTTAGTAATTTGTTTTTATATTACCAGGTTTGACCGTTTGTATTATAGCTCTTTTATGTCTTTGGTTGGTTGTTTTATACCTACAAAATAACATAAACGTTTACTACGTTTATTTTGAGAATGTTTGTCTGATTTTTAATTATCACGGGCAAATATTTTAAAACACATTTCTTCTTGTAAAAGAACCCGAAGATTTGCGAGTTTCCATCGAACCAGTTTTACAAAGGACAGCTTAAAACTGGTCCAATCGGGAAGTGGACGGTGAAGAAACCGTTGCAAATTTGGCGAAATCCGGATGTTCCTCTCCTGTTTTGCCATATAGAGGGAGAAGAGGAATGTCTGTCAGTCACCACAGAGGAAGGAAATCAACAGTCACGAAGCAACCGCGCAGAAGTCGATCATGTAGTACGCATTATCAGACATCCATTTATTGCCCTTTAATTATAGTGTATACCTTATACATGCATCACTGCAGGAGACTATAGGGTCTTATACTTTTCTTAGACGTTATTTAACCAGTAATCAGTATAGCACTTAAATGCAATCGAATTGTAATGCCATAAACAGTTCTACCAACCATCTTATCACGTATAGAAAATAAATCAAACTTACAAAATAAAACAATTAATCAACTAAATAATGGTATATTTATTTTCATCTTATCAAGGTGAAAGTGTACGAGTATTTGATGTCTCACGACAAAATGGATAGGTACGATGTTAAAGTAATGTCTCAGTATAACGCCCAGTGTTTTGCAATAAGAGATGCCCTGAAGACGAGAGGATTTATCAATTCCAATGTCACTACAGCGGTGTCCAGTCAAGGTAAATTATATGTGCGTTATGACTTCAAGCGCTGTAGGCATTAGGTCTTCTACAATATATATTTTGTATGTAATTTTCATTTCTTAAATGAATGTAACTGCCTTTCTAAATCATTTGCCTTCTAAGACAGACGTTCTTCATATAAAATATACGTTCTTCTGAAAAGAGTAAATATTAGGATTATGTCTACAGGGAGCATTTGTTCTATACAGTATGCATTCTGTCTACTGCAATAGCCATTCGCTCTCCAACAGCAGGTGTGTTCTGTAATATAAAATATGTCTGTGTTAGCCATTTTTTTTATTTTACAATAGATTTTGGTCTCTAACAAAACAGGTTTTGTCTGAAATCGTTATTCTGTTACAAAAGCATTTTTGTCGTGGTAAAAAAATTATATACTAGTATCCTACAATCTGAATTATTCGCATTGAATAGGTGTTCTCATTAAATATTAATTAGTAACTTTATTATTTATTCCGTCTGCAAAAGCCTTTTTTAAATTGTTTGATTGTTGTTTTCTTAAGAAAGTCGGTTTTGAAAACTTCAACTGTTTTTATTCGAAGGTGGCGAGTGGGACTACGTTATCTTTAGCGCTGTAAGATCACTCCCGAAGTTTAGGATCGAATCAAACCGCAACAAAGGCTGGTGCAAGAAAAATCTAGGGTTTATCACAGACGCACATCAGATCAATGTTGTTCTCACTCGAGCAAGGAAGGGAATAATAATCATTGGTAAGAACAAATATGAAGACATTTTAACATTATTTTCTTACTAATTTAGTTCATAGTTCATCATACAATTCCCTTGTAATTCCTTTGCTAAAACTTGTGAGACATCGGGTATTTTTAACATGCAATCTATGTATTGAAATAGGGGGTTTTTCATGACATGAATTAATTTCTATAACACTAATTTTGTTATTTAATTTTTAAATTGTCAAATATTTTTTTTTATCCCATGACTTAAGGTCAAATATTAAAATCAGTAAAATTCTTGCAGGAAATAAAAACTTACTACAATGCGACGAAACTTGGGAAGCTCTCATAAAACACTACACCAGTTTGGGGTGTATGGTTGACGCCGAAGATCAAAACCTCACCCCACTTAAGCGACCGGGGAGAAGATACTGAGAGGACAATGCGAGTCCATCTGATACTGATTCATATGCTGACAAAACAGGGAAAGGAAACTTTACATACGGTCCCTTGGCTAGTGCCTTTCTGTGTAAATCGTGTCTCGTTAAAAACGTTGTCCCTACCTAATTTTGTGAGGCGCCGTTTTTAATATTTTTGAGGTATTTTCTGATATCAAAAAATAAATATTTGATATCAATAATTCGAATTCTTCATATTAAAAAATAATTCTTGATATCAAAAAATCTATTTTGTGATATCAGAAAATCAATTTTTGATATCACAAATTCGAATTCTTGATATCAAAAATGAATTTCTGATATCACAAAATAGATTTTTTGACGAATTTTGATACCAGAAAATCCTTTTTTGATATTAAAAAATCATTTGTATTTTCTGATATCAGAAAATCAATTTTTTGATATCAGAAAATAAGACCTACATAAAACTACTATGAACTTAATGAATGCTCCCTGTGATGCAACTTTTGTAATTTGTAAGAAATTGTGTTTCAAACCTGTAGATGCCTGTTAAGAATTATAATGTATGCCTATGTTTAAATCTGATTTCATTTTGGCAAGTTTGTCGACATATACAATGATTAGCACTGCTTTCTTTGCGATTCGCTGTAAATATTGAATGACTCCTTTAAAAAAATGATGGCGTTGCATAATATTATACATTATTATATGGCTTCGAGGGCGACGTACCAGAATATTTGCCCCGAAGTGACAGGAAAGCCCTGGAGTGTTATGTCCCCCGATGCCGAAGACAGACGGCGACATAACACTCCAGGGCCTTTCTGTCACCGAGGGACAAATATTCTGGTATTGTCGCCCGAGAAGACATGTAATATATGTTATATAACATTTTTAAAAATCAAAATCAGTTTAAGAACATATTTACCTCATTAACAAGTGTATTTTTATTCTTAACGCATCTTCATATCTTACAAATCAATGTTTTGTAAAATGTCGATCGGTGCTTTCAATAAGTAGGTAATTTTTCAAATTAAACAATTAAAGAAAGTTCCTTTGAATAGCAGACGCTGTCCAGACATTTTTATTTTCGAGGAACTATTTACGTTTGCTTAGCTAAATTTCGAACCATACGTAATTAATGTGCAGATCGAATTATTGCACGCGAGGGTGATATAACAGCTTCGGGAGGGCAATATAACTATTTTCTGTGAAATATAACTGTTTCCGGGAGGGCAATATAACTATCTCCGGTGTGATTCAGCAATTTTAAGGGCATAGTAATAAAATTATCTCATTTGTGACATAACGAGAAAACTTATTCAAAAATGTTATATAAAGGAATTATGCAGGCGTATAGTTAGCGCTTTCAATACATATGACCAGAATTATCAAGAACACTTATTAAATTTTAACATTAAATAAATATTCAAATAAAAAACAACAAATATTAAAATGCAAATCGGGCTCTGTAGTTCAGCAATTTATTTTGGGGTCAATGGAGTATTCATTAGATGTGTGAAATATATTCGCCATTTTATTTGAATTTCTGATATCAGAAAATATAATTCTTGATATCAAAAAATCAGTTTGAATTTCTTAAATCAAAAAATCATTTTCTGATATCAAAAATCGATTTCCTGATATCAAAAAATCATTTTTTGATATCAGGAAATCGATTTTTTGATATCAGAAAATAGATCGTATTTTCTGATATCAAGAATTCGAATTTCTGATATCAAAAAATCATTTTCTGATATCAGAATTCGAATTCTTGATATCAAAAAATCTTTTTCTGATATCAGAAAATACCTCAAAAATATTAAAACGCCGCCCCATAATTTTGTACGTCTTGATTTTTAAAATATGCACGTATTTTTTTAAAATATGCAAAAGTACTCTCATAGATTTTACAATTATAAATATACATCTATTTATTGCGTTTATACTGTTTGTCTGTGATAAGGTATATGGTGGGGTTTTTTTTAAATATTGATCACGTTTGTTTCAGTTCTTTTACCGTATGTTACAGCCACTGTAAACTGGCACTTAATTATGCATGTACGATTCCGTAGATGGACTTATTTTGGAACGAGTGAACATTTGAATAGATTTTTAACCTTTTATATAGATAGATGTATTTTTTCTTTGATAGTAAATCGATATTACAGCTGCATTACTTGTATCGCTGATGTTTGTTTTAAAATTATTATCAGTATCTTAATTATATCACTGTTATATCATTGTTACACACATGATATGTTGCAAGTTATCAGAAATGTTATGACTTCATAATAATATCATCATGATGTAACTATTACTAGTATGTTGTATGTTACTGTTCCTTTACACAATATTTTTTCTTACGCAACTTGTTATCCTATTATATTGTTAATGTTAAATAATCTTAATTCATTTGCTTATATATTTACAGTACCATTGTTCCTGTTTGTAGTTAAGTGACAGTATTGTTCTGGTTTTTAACGTTTCTTAATCTATAAAACAAATGCCTCAAACTAATAGTGACCTGACTAGAGCAAGAAAGGGGATTATCATCATTGGTAAGACTGAAGACATTTCAAAATTTCTCTTTTTCTGAACGAAGTAAATAGTTCATTTACATGAATAAATACATGTATTTCCTTTGCTGAAAATGGTGATACGTCGTTATCCTTTTCACATTGAATTTATATGATAAATCAAAAAGGATTTCCACTAAATAAATTAACTTTAATAAAAGTAAAAGTGATTTTTACGACATCTATTAATCTTAATCTAACATGTAACATTTAATATATGATTTATAAATTTTCAAGTGGTCACCTTTTAATCTCTGGATTAAAAATTAGTAAAAGACACATGCATATAATTGGCGTTTTTTTTTTCTTCAGAAAAAAACCCTTACAACAATTCGACGAGACTTTAAAGGCGCTCATAAAACACTACACCATACCCTTTTATATACATGTATTTGTATGGTTGGCGCCGAAGATCAAACCTCACCCCACTAAAGCAATCATATTTGATACTGGTTCAATCACTGACAAAACAAAAAAAAAATCTGACCAAACGGTTCATTGGCTTTACCGTTTATTGGTTTAAAACTAGTTCATATGTACAATATGTATTATACATGTAGTTATCTTCTACGAGCAAGTTGATCATATATCTGCACAAGTTTTTTATCGTTGAACTTGTTTTGTTATAAATTTTACAATTTTAATGTATTTATCAATTGATTGCTGTGATATTTTTGGTCTGTGATTTGTTATCTGTTTGAATTGTTTGAAATTGAATATTTAAATACAAGTTTGTATTAGTTTTATCTTTTATAAAATATATAAAATAATTAAAGAGCGCCTGTTTTGCACTGCTTCAAAAACTTAAACTTGTCCTTGCATCCTAAATAATGAGATAAATGCACTGTATTTAAAGCAACCTCTATGTTACACATCCTTGGTTATATTAACCAAGGAGGTCTGAATAGTTTTCCAAAGAGTGTAACCTGTCCTGACATCTGGATAATCGAGATCAAGCTCTGTATCTGAACCTAGATCTGCACTTCTTATGTCAATAATAATATCATCCATGCGAGATTTAACGCATTTGGTTTTTTGAAGACCTGCTCCAAAAACTTTTAAGCCTATTCAAAACCTATTTCATGATTCGAATTCAACATTAAAGCATGTCATGTACATGTAGATTCTCACAAGATGATCCATATAATTTGGCAAAAATTGTCCAGTAATAACTTGATCATGGCCATCACATGGCACTTGCTTTAAATACTTTCACCTGTGGCCATAAAGAATAATTTTATGATTCTCAGGCCAAAAATTCCAAATATGGTGTCTTATTTTACTTTCCATTGTAGGAATTGCAAATGGGGAATTACTGAACTTTCATTTTTTTTTTATTGAAAATTGAATTATTCCCTTATAAACTAGTCAATGCCGCACGTTTTACCTAATGCAGCAGTGCCCGAGAACAAATAAATTATTTTTTTTCCTGCTCCAAAAACTTTAACAACAAGATATCTGTGAGCCAATACTCACTAGTAATACCCCTGCTCTGATGTGAATATACAAAATAAGCAAAGTCGACATTTAACAGGAAGTTGACATCCGATTGGTACAAAACTTAATCTCACCATATGGCATGCCTAAAAAAAGAGTGTGTTAAAATTTCAAGCATCTGCAATGAATCGTTCCTGAGAAATCTTCGACGAAAATTTGTTTGAAAATTTAGGCTAAAAATAAACAAAGTCGTCATTTAACACAAAGTTGACGTCCGATTGGTACAAAAATAAATTCCATCGTATGGCATGCCTAAAAAAAGAGTGTGTTAAAATTTCAAGCATCTGCAATGAAAAGTTGCAGAGAAATCTTAGATGAAATTTTTTTTTAAAGTTTAGGCTAAAAATAAACAAAGTCGTCATTTAAAGGGACTTGGACACGATTTGAGCTCAAATTTGTGTTTTCATGTTTAATGTCTAGAATGGTCAATATGGATGTATTTAATGCTTTGTTAAAATTTGGAAGTCAAATATCGAGTTATAAGTGAGTTACAGAGTTTAGAATTCTTTGTTTTGTAAACAAAGCTCGAGTCCTGTTATTGTTTACATATATGTTGTATTGGTATAAGTTTCAATCTAATGCTGCTTTTTGTTGTTGATAAAATTATTTATGAACATACTGAATCAGTTTATCTTGTTTGCACAAGTTATTTTGTCAAAGAAATTGTAATTAAGGTCTTCCGTTTCCAACGGAAGACCTTATTGTTTTCGTACTGTTTCTTCTTCTTCTTATTATTATTATTTTTTTCCACAAATTTTGTGCACGCGATTTCTCGAAAACTATTCGGCCGATTTCAACCAAATTTTCATAGATGATTGCCAGTGGTCATAATTCTAGAAGGTTTTTTAATTTTTGAAATCGTCACTTCCGGTTCCGATTTACGGCCGATTTTGTACGTTTTTACGACCAATTTTGTGCAGACATAAACTCAGAGACTATCAGAGATATGACTATGAAATTTTCAGGATAGGTAGACCATAGTTGGTAGGTGTGCAGAATGTAGTTTTTTGGCGCCAGTGGCGCCATTTCTTTGAGCTCGCCTAGGCACGAAAATTGGGTACGAATTTCGAATCAAAATTTTCACACGTTTTGGTCTATATCTTTTTATCAGTTGATATTTTGTTAAGACATATATAATAAAAGTGGTAGGGAATGACAAGTGCTTTCCAACAAAATCAAGAAAAAGGGGCTGGCCCCTTTAATTAGGGGCCAAGAGACTCATAAATTCTATTGCAAATAACTTAAAAACGATAAAGATTTTGTAATGCATTATAGAAGCAAAGATGTTGATCGTAACAATATATATGAGGAAAATTTATTACCACGCCCATTTATTACGTAATAAGGGATTTTGAGGGGCCAAAGTACTTAAACTTTGACGCTATATATCTAGAAAAGGAGACATATTTTGTTTAGCATTGTAGAAGAGAAAATGTTTGCATTAATGATTCTAATCGATTCCTTTAATCAAAACACCAATGTATGTCCCCATTAAGGATCTAGAGGGCTGGCCCCTAAAATATTAAATCATTTGTATCTTAAAAATGAAAAACAATTTTAGATAGGTGTAAGAACAAAAAATGTAAATATTCGTAAGACGTTTTCACAGAAATCAAGGAAAAGGGGATGGCCCCTTAAATTAGGGGCCAAGACACTCGTAAACTCTATTACAAATAACTTAAAAACGATAAAGATTTTGTAACGCATTATGGAAGCAAAGTTGTTGATCGTAACAATATCGATCAGGAAAAATCATTACCATGCCCATTTATTGCGTAATTAGGGATTTTTAGGGGCCAAAGTACTTAAACGATGATGTGATATGTTTAGAGAAGGAGACATAATTTGTTAAGCATTGTAGAAAAGAAAATATCTGTATTGATGATACTAATCGATTCCACTAACCAAAACACCAATGTATGTCCCCGTTAAGGAACTCAAGGGCTGGCCCCTGAAATATTCAATCATTTGTATCTTAAAAATGAACAATTTAAGATAGGTGTAAGAACAAAAAATGTTAGTATTCGTGAGACCTTTCGAACGAACTCAAGAAAAAGGGGCTGGCCCCTTAAATTAGGGACCATGACACTCGTAAAATATCTTACACACAAGGTTAGCTTTTTAAAAAGCTAAGAAAGTCAGCCAGCGGAATTTGAATTTTAAGTTCAAGAATAAATACACAATCTATTATAATACAAGATAAATAGTCTCCAGAACAATTATAATAAGGGGTACACATTTAGTTTGCACCCAATATTATTATGGCTGTACATGTAGGTGAGGAGAAATGCGTGTAGCGGTGTACATGCAATGTATGACTACACACCTGCTTAATACTTTAAGTTGTAACTTTGCAAAATAGCTTTCTGAATTTCATGGCCTCGTCGCAAACCACTACCATTATATTTACTTTTCAATCTCACTAACATGACTAAGAAGGTCGAAAAGATTAAAGCGGACTCCTGACTGTGGCTGCAGACGATTCCCATTGACAGTCGATGCGCAGTTTGACCTAGAAACTGACCAGTTTCATAACTTCTTCGAATTTCTATAACACGAACTGTCTTATTCCTTCCCAGAATTCCAATTTACGCAAGCGCAATTGAAGTTTCATCCTAACTTAATTAGTCAGCCCGCGGGCTGACTAATAACTTAACAATCAATATTTTGTTATGCATTATAGAGGCAAAGTTGTTAATCGTAACAATATCAGTTTGTAAAACTCATTGCCACTCCCATTGATGACGTAGTTAAGGATTTAAGGGGACTACAATCTTAATCTTTAATGTGCTTATTGTGAAAAAGCAAAACACTTCGTTAAGCATTGTAAAAGATGTTGACAATCGTATACGTTATCTGAAAGGGAGGATTGAGTGAGAATTCTGAAATTTCATTGGTATTTAAATCGTATTGTTTTAAAAATTGAACGGAAGACCTACT
>WFKH01007768.1:13331818-13351833 GCA_016163765.1 Magallana hongkongensis | reverse complement strand
AGGGAAGGCATAGCGAGCCAAGTCCACAGCTGAGCAATGATAAAATTGATGTAGTTAAGTTTTTAAATAGTGACAGACAGTTAAATCACTTTTGATTAGAATGGAATAAATTTTAAAAGAAATAGGAAGTTTAATTCAGTGCAAAAATGGGCTATACCTCTACGGAAGGCATGTCCCTTCTTGTAACATTCCATCGCTTTTGCTGTGTCCTTAATCTTTTCATATAAATCTCCTGCCTAGAAAAATAAGAAAATGATTTACTTAGTTTTGAAAGTACATTTTAACATGTAGGATATAAAATAATTTTGTTATTCTTTAAGCAATTTTCCATTTTTGTTTTTTTCCAATTAACATAAACACTTACTCTTTCATACAGCTCTCCTTTAATCAAAGCTGAAGCAATTCTTGAAATCAGCTCAGAATTGGACATCAGTTCCTACAAACAAAATGATAAAATCAGTTATACCAACAAGAAATCGATCACTTCTAGCAATCGTGAGATGGGAAGGGGAACCGCTGACTGACCTCTCTACTGGTGGCCACCCGGGCGGCTCTGGCTGGTAGACCCGCCTTCATGTACAGGTTAATGGCGGCTAGATGGTCATCTTCTTTTTCTTTGAGCTGTTGAATTTAAACAATAAACCATGAACCTGATATATTACCATTAATCTCACTTATAAAGGATTGAAAAACTTTTCCATTATATCATTGTTTTTTAAAGAGTAGTGTTTGTTATACAATTTATACATATCTACTAAATAGAGGAAAGGGAATCGATTGTATACTAGAGAAAAGGGTATCATCTATAATTTTCTTATAAAGTTTAACAGGTGTCAACAAAAGTATTACTTCTCCCGCAGCCTCCTCTTGTCCTGTGTTCATCAGCCACTGATAATAACTCCTCTTCAGATTGTCAAGCTCTGGGTGCATCTAAAAAATTACATCATTCATTTTAGAATCCTTAGTACAAAAATCATGAAATATTTCTTCTTACTATAGAAAGAATTCAATTTACAAATACATTACCTTAGCCTCAGCAACCTCTATGGCTTCATCCCACATGTGCATCTCTTGGTACATCTCCATAGCTTCATCCACATGATTCTACAAATTTGCACACAAAATCCATAATTAACTCAACACTAATTTTACAGGTATATTACCGGGTATTTGCTTCAACAAAATTTTCTAATAAAATACCGGTACAACTAAACTTCTTTGATACCTGCTCAAGGTAAATGCTCTCAGCTTCTTTAAATCTTTTGTCCATGATAGCCAGTCTTGCTCTAACCTTGTAGTGGTTAAAGCCATCTCCACCCTGCAAAGCAAATAAACATTTTCTGAAAATATCAGCATATATGTAAAAAAAATTCAATCTATATGTATTCATAACATTTCTCTTTTCAAGCAAGTTAACTTACTTTGGTTTTTGATATTTCCTCTGCAAGTCTAAAGGTCTCTTTCATGTAACGGGCTTTTGCAATGTCACCAAGAGCAGAAAAACATCTGAAAACAAATTTCAATGCATGACTTTAAGTATGATGATCTTTCCCCATATATAATTTGTGTTAAATGTTCAGAATAAATATGATGTACAGGTATAACAATTCTACCTTTCTGCAATATGCAGTTGTCTGTCCTCCAAAGCAAGCTTACTCAGAGTTTTCCACATGGCCTCTGTTTCTGCCGACATTTCTAGCGTCTCCAAAAACGACACAGCCCTGCACAAGGTGAGATCCAATGATGTAGTCAAATACATTCTACACATTAATCTGTTTGACATTTCTTACATGTTCACATATTAGATTGGAAATTGGACATTATAACTTCAGACCTTGTTACAAAATAAAGGAAAAATTTCTGACCTTTCAAAGTCGCCATCATCAATAGCTGTGCCAAACTCGATAAGTCCCTCGTCCAGTGTGTAGGAGATGGTCTGGACCCCCTCCTGTACCACTACGTCAGTCTTACCATCTGCCTTCTCCAGATCAACAATGTCCCCCTGTTATCAAAAAAACAGTACAAATCAATGATTCTTTACTTACACATGTTTGCGATTGAAAAACTATACACTTTTGTATACAATCTTTCAAAATCTTTACCTTAATTGGGAACATAGTCACTCTCTCAGGGGCATCGATGTTGTACCAGATGCACAAGTTCCCACGATTCTGGGCAACAACTACATCACTTCCTGGCACCCACTGAAAACAAAACACAGGTCATTCTACAAATTACCGCACAAAGCAGAAGCTAAATAAATCACATGTACAAATTTAAAATAACTTAAAAATCAAGCAAGATTGTCTCTTGGTATTTCTGAATCACAGGAATTTTGTGGATATGTACTAGTATAAGAGTAAGTTTTACCTGTACATAGGAGCAGTAGTTCAAGATGGTGGTTCTGTGCTGTGATTCAATATCATAGAGGTTTAACTGAAAATAAATAAAATTGATTTGGCAAATCTTGTTTAAAGGGTGAGTGGCACTGTCACAGCAACACGATTGTATGGAATTTACATTGTGATACTGACCCTCATCCTTTTGTCTCGGAAAAGTATCTTCCTTCCAGTTTCATTCAACTAAAGAAATAAGAGTTCATCATAAGATGGTCCATCAGTACATGTAATTATGTTTCTCTCATAAACAAACATTTCTTACCTCTAGCCAATCAATCTTTGACTCATGGCTCACTTGTCCAATGGTCACCCCAGTTATCAAGTCCACTGGAAAGAGGAAAAAGTATGAAGTGGATAAAAGCAGATGAAAATTAAACAACTAACTCAAAAGAATAAATTCTAGTAGAAGCAAAGGTAGCTTGTGACTTCTAATGATCTTTCCATGGGTCAATTTTAAAATTCATTATCCTCAGAATTGTTGATTTTCATCATTATCTTCAGAATTATTGATTTTTGTGAATGACCAGAGAATGTGGAGTCTTACTGATAGCGATGGTCTTGAGGTCCAGTAAGTAGGCGATCTTCTTGTTGTCCTCCACACCTCTTTGCTTCCGCTCGTTCAGCCTCACACTGATCAGGTGAGGGTTCATGAACTCGGTCCTCACACATCCCAGAACCTCATTGGCTCCATACTCAATCAGAGCCAGCTCGCCAGCATTGAAGATCATACACACCTACAGTCACAAAAAATATTCCTCTTTCTGCATGTCAAATTCTTTAAAAATCTTTGTACATCCTGTACACATGCAGAAACAATCAAGTACTATATAAATGTCGTGCACTTACACTTTCATTGTCAAAGTAGTATTTTTCATTTCCTCCTGAACCTTGCCATGGAATCTAAAGCACAAAAATAAGAAATCAAATCCTTCATTGAAATTAAAGGCAAACACTTTAAATTAAAAAAGTATAATGATTTAACTTTCACATTCTATTACTGCTCTAAGGAAGATCACAATTTCTCCATACAGTACCTCACTGAGCTTGTTGTTTTGCAGGTCTCCCAGAAGGATGGTGTCTGAGGTGTGGGCCACCAAGTAACGGTCTTTGCCCATGATTCTAACCTCATCAATTTCGTAGCCATAATGAGACTTCAGTACCACCCTTTGTCCACTGGACAAATTTTTCACAATCACCTGGAAAATGTGATAAAAATCATGTTTTCTCCCAACACAAGTAATTTAACCTCCATTACTATTTGAGACTTAATTCTAAATTTATGTGTAAAAAAAAAAGTGAACAGTTTGATATATTGTTATATATTTAAGCACTACTGTGACCTTACCTGGCTAAGTCCAACATGGGTCATCTCAAACTTGTTCTTGTAGATAGTTCTCTTCAGACAGCAATCAAAGATCTCCACCCCTCCACAAAGGGTGCCCTGTAGACACAACAGCCAAACATCCACAATCATATGCTTTATTTATTTACAAAGTTTTGTAAGCATTCCATGAAAGCCCCCAAAAAATTCACACAGATTTAAAGAAGGTATATGCATTTTTTAATTTTACACTATGTTATACACAGTAAAAATTCTTTGCTTACACAGGTAACCCTGGAACCATCTTTCTTCCAAGCCAGAGCAGTGATAGTGTAGAGATGAGGGATCTCCTTCAGTTTTGGTTCATCCCACATCTGTCTTCTGGGACTCCAATTCAGTACTCTCAACCTGCACAATTGCAGAAAACATTCAAAACTGAAAATTACTCAGCAAACTTGGATGTTCTGAATTCAAATCATGACTTAATAATAATCTCAGCTATTTATATCAAGTATACATTTAAGTACATTTTAGCATCAAAGAATTATATATATATATGGACTTCATATCAAAAAGAGCTGTTACAGTCATGAATATTACCAACTTCAATATTTTTTATGAGATTTCTACATATGAATTGTTATTTTAAACAGCTGCAAACTGTGCTCAATTTCAATTAAAAAAAACTATGTACATGTACATCATACAATTCTTACTTGTCAAAACTTCCTATCACAATAGACTGGCCACTTGGACTGGAGACAGCACAGGTAAATTCATGTTCATCTTCCTCCCGACTGTAATCAAAATGTTGAAAGCTTCGGCCTTCACGTCCATAAGCAATGATCCTCTTGTCACATCCAGCAGCAACGATAGAGTTTTGAGAGAAGGCCAATGCATATGGAGGGCATGGGTGTGTGCTGATCTTGCCCTAAAATTCGAATTGACATCAAATCATCAAAACATGTCCAGCCTAGCATATGTATTTTTTTACCAAATACCCTAGCCAATGACTTTATCAAAATACTATATTGCTGAGAAAAACCATAGAGTAGAAAGCATTTAAATTTTTATTTAAATTATTTGAAGATAAGTTAACAGGTAATTGGTATCTGATAGATATATAAGTATGGCAGTTCATTTACCTGAGAATCCCCAGACCCCTCATCATCAAAGAAGTACCGTACAATCGCACCATCAGCATGACCTGACAGGAAACCTTTCCCTGAAGGACTGCACAAATAAGACAGTTATAAATGTTTATAAAATATACAGAAATGTACTCAGAAAATATAAGCTAATTAGTTAAGACACAATTTATCTGTTAGAAAACTTACTTTGAAGCCAGAGACACAACATAAGACTCAGTTCCATAGATGGTGGAGGATTTGTTGGTTTTTATGTTGGCTGCTCGCACCTAAATCAAGTTTTTTTTTCAAAAATTTATTACAACAGTCTGTAATGATAAATTTAGCAAAGAATTTTAAAACTCTTGTCATGCAATATAGTATACAGGTATCTTACCTTTCCATCAGCAAGTCCAAACACAATAGGTTGGTCAGGGGGCCAGATCAGGCAGGTTACAGCACTTTGCTGAACAAACTTGTTACAAATCACCTTCTTATCACCCCTTCAATCAGAAAAAGCACAATTCTTTCATGGAATATGATGTTCTGATAATAACCCATATAAAACATGCAATAAATCTGTATTCAAAGTGTATAAATAACTATACATGTACCAAATTATTATACCAAAAATACTTTTATGATTTCCAAGAGAGCCAATTCCCATTATTATATAGATTTGAATGTGGGGAGTCGGACTCTTGTTGATAAATGTATTTACCACTCCTCTCCAATTTTGTAAACAAAAATGATGTTGTCCGTCTGTCCAACAGCTATTTTTGTGGAGTCTCCAGAAAATGCCAGTCCTTTCACAGTGTAGCTCCTTTTCCCATACTAAAACAATGACACAACAAATGACAGAGAAATCATTAAAGCTGTGATGAGCTGCAATTTTTGCATCAAAAATATTCATTTAAAAATTGTTATTATATATTCCAATGCCAGATATATTTAACGTTTATAAACTTCTGTAATTTGCATTTTAGTGGGAGATATGAATCAAGCACAATTACATTTTCGTCATCCTGTATAAAAATTAATTTCTTGTGAACTGTTTCATATTACACACAGTATATAAACCTTTTTTCTGATGAAATTAAATTCTTTGTTATAGTCTTATTTATCACAATTTAAAGGTTTAAGGTGGCTCATATACCTTAAAATTGTTTCTCAAATCAGCAGAAAATGACATGATTTTGAACATAGCATGAAGCACAAGAAGTACATATTAAGTCAAATAGGCAAAAAATTAGCAATTTTTGATCAAAAATATGATTTTCAAAAATTTAATTCAGTAATTAATTATAATAATTATAAACAAAAGCCTCAGGTGGATTTTAACTCAGGATCTGCAGTTCACAAGCTTAAACCACATTCCACAGAACAGTTAAATCACCATCTTGTGATGTTGTGTCATAAAGCTTTGATGCAGTGAGCTACACCAAAATAAATTAGAATTATGCATTCACACCTACCTTTGAGTCTGCTGGTTTGGTAGAAAACTTATCTCGTTTCTCTCCTTGTTCATCAAATAATAAGATGACTCGATCAGATGTACAAACTGCCATCTTCTGGTTATTTGGTGCCCACGCAATACAACATACTTTAGCAGCTCCATCCTATCAATGGTAAATCAAATACCTTGTTAACATTTTAATATTTACCAGTCCAAAGAATTTTACCATATAAAAATGTAATTTAAAATGGATACAAGTTTTCAACATACAAAATCTATTATATCATATGAAATGTATCCAATATAAACATGACATAAAATTAAAGATGTAAAAAAGAAAAAAAGGCATAGAGTCAATAACAAAATCAATGGACATAAATGTAAATATATACATGTACTATCAATTAGATAAAGAACTGATCAGAAGAAAAAATAACCTAACAAATAGGGACAAGCTAGTTTGGTTTATAGTATTAAATTGGACCCACAATTGCCAATTGCATATGGCTTCCATGAAATATTTTATTTAAAAACATAATGCATTAATAAGGTATAAAAAAAATGTTAACTCTGATTTTGTTTATTCACCAGGCAGCATTTAAAAAATGACATTCTAAAAACTAGGTCAAAGAGACCTCACAAAATCACTTAAACTGATTGAAACAACAATTATGACCTCATATCTTGCTGTATGATTATATCAATACCTGTATGATTATATCAATACCTGTATAAGTTGATTACTTGGCTTGTTTATCAACTGTCCAAAACCTTTATGATTTGATGGATTTCTTGGTATTCAATATTTTTTTTTTTTGACAATGATCAGTGACTGTGTCTTGACACTGTTCACACAGATATGTTGCAATACAAGTTCATAAACTTTAAACTGTGTGGGGGAAGGGGATACCAAGTAGTGATTGGGGCACACAATAGCAAAAATGTGTGACAAAAACAAATGAAATTTCTCTGAAAAACAATAAAATTACAAAGAACCACTGACATAGCTACCCAACCCCATACCTTCAATAAACACAACCCCTAAAAAAGCCATTCATCATATATTAATCCATAAGCTTAAAGACTACAATAGTAATTGAATTTCAGTTGAAAATTGCCAATTGTCCCCTCCATTGAATTAAAGTAATCAAAACTTTTTTTTATACGAATTTTGGTTTTAGAAAAAAAAACCTTCAATCTTTGTTATCAGGCAATTTGACATTCGGGTAAATTAGCAGTAAGTGTGGCGAATTCAAATATAGCTAGGAAGGGGGGGGGGGGGTGAGCAAGTTGGCATTGTCGGGCAGAAAGTGTATGTGAGAAAAAAAGAAGTTGATTAGTCTGTTAATCGTCAGTGCTGCGCTCGCCCAAACAGTCACATTGTAAAACATATTATCCCAAATGAGCTATTATTATAATTCATTCCCATTTGGGCTATTGGTTCCCACCTGCTCAATCTTTGCCACTTTCATACACATGTAAATAATTTACAATATCCAAGTTTATATGGGAACAGAGGGTTTTAGTAAACATGTAAAAACAACTTGCGTGAAAGTATTGACAATTTACCTGTGGTGGAAGCACATTCTTCAAATGTTTCAACTGCATGACCGCAGTTTCAACTTCTTGTCTGTTGCCGAAATCAGATTTGTTTGTGGAATGCTAAGGAAGGCCTCGTTTTCGATATCAATCCGCAGGTGCGTAAAATTTTATTGAAAATAAATCTCATACCTCGGTTGATTTTCAGTTTGTTGAAATTCATTTATTAATGCCTTTAGTCGAAAAACGACTAAATTTTTGAAATATTTGAACTTTGAACAAAATAAAATAAAATATGTTAAGTGATGTAAAATCTCGAACCCGACTTTTATGTTTTACATTTTCTTTTCTTTTATTTTTTAAAAGGGCTGGATGGTCGTGGCCATTTTTAGACTTAAAAAAATCTCCTTAAAAAGAAGAGCTCTGTATAAAACTATAGAAAAACATTCAAACTTTAAAGGTAAAATTTATGTAATCCCCCCTAAGAATAGTTTAACCGTTACAGCTTTACCATGTTTACAAATCATTTAAACAAATACCTGTCGATATTAATGTGGATAAAAGTAAATTATAAATAAAATACTTTCAACGGTTTAGCATTTTCAATTTTACAGTATTTGACCAAAAATATATTATTAAACATTTTTGGAAAAGTAAAAATTATAAAAGCCCCAGCGGGATTCGAACTCATGACTTACATTCGTAGAACTTACGCTCTCTAACCCTTTGCGCTACGCTATTATATATCAATTTGGGGGGGGGGAACATTTATAAAATTATACTTCATTTTTTTGATTATTTCGATAGGAAGTACGTCATAATATGGAGGTGCCCCATACCACCTTAAGCTAAGGTAGATATGATGGTTCATTTGTTGACCACCCAGCCTCCTTAAACGATTGCGTTTTCAAAACAAAAACAAAATATCCTTTTATCTCTCTTAAACCTTCACCATTAACATACGTTATGTTTTAAATTCTAATACATGTATTTTTTTTTTTTTACACATTATACATGTATAACAGGAATTTTTGTTCTCAGAGTAACCAGAATTGCCGTACAGGGAAACTGTACAGGATTTGAGACAGTATCTATAAATTTAAAACATACTGGTGTCTCACATTCTTGCGGTACTCAAAAGCTTTGGAATTAAAATATTTCGTATTTAAAGTTAATTAGGGGTAGATCATCTCTTTCGATTTTTTCGCCAATTTCTTGCGTTCTGTCATGTTGTAAATTTTGAACTTACCGGGTGGCAGTAAATACAAAATTTACAGTCATGTTGTAAATTTTGAATTTACTGCCACCCGGTAAATTTAAAATTTACAACATGACATAACAGTCATTCGTTAATTATCTTTTTTCTAAAATAAATACAAATTCAAGCATTCAAGCATTGGGAAATCTTCAAAACCTTAATTGGTACTGATTTTTAAACGACATATACTATGTACGAATTACATGTGATATATTTAGAGGCCGAAATAACATTCTCTTTTGAACAATAGTTAGAAAAAATGTGTTAAATTAATTGAAAATTTTCAAATTCTCAACCTGTCTTATTTGAAGTTATTTCTCTGAAATATAAACGTCAAACTAGACGTCAATTTATGTCGCGGCGATATCACATATGCATAACGTTTTGAACAATATCCTTTCAATTTTTACAATAATATTCGGTAAAACTTTTAATTCGAATTAAAATTATGACTTTGAAATGTCGATACCTCATTTTCTACAATACAGCGCGATGCATTATGCAACATTACTTTTGGATCACCCTCGTAGTTTGATGCATTACATTTACATATTTGTACAAAGTCGTATACCAATTTATTTAATAGATTAACAAATTGATTTTATTTTGGATTCACGTGTAGATATTGAGATATTACTGTGGAATATATTTGCTGAAAAAATCAATAGTTTAACTATATCTATATACTGATATAGGAAATACACTGTTCAGAGAATTGAGCCAGTGACCGTATAATTTAATTTGTGTTTATCGCCAAGAAGATGGGTGAATAAGGCGTGTAAACTGCCTATATGAGGATAGATAAGATACTATAAAATTAAAATATCAACAATTCTCATAATTTATTTCTAATTTATTGAAAGCAATGTATATTTACCATAACATCGATTTATAACCCTTAAATATGTTAAATATTTGGAATATGTTGATTTAAACTGGCGTATGCGTGTCAAAACCTCCAAATAGAGTCATTTTAAAAACTTCAATGCCTTTTCTTTTATAGAGTGGGTCTGAGCTCCATATTTTTGTCATAGTCTATATAAGGTTTAAAGGAACTAAAACCGATTTCAAACAACGAAAACGTGGAGAGATGACCCACTATACTTTAAAAATGTCATTTTGTATCGCAAAAATTGAACGTTTTAGAAAAATAATATGTCCTTAAATTCGTGGTTGAAGTCGCTTATAGCATTTAACAAATCTAATTTTGTGTGACTGAAATGGCTCAGTGGTTAGAGCACCAGACATTAGGTAACATTATAGAGCTAGGGTTTTTAGGTTGTGGGTTCGATACCATCAAAACTTTAGAATTTTTTTTTTCTTATCGTTTGTTAAAACATTCAAAACCGAATATAGTTAGAAATTGTTCTTTTGTAAACTTGTATTATAACATTATTAAGTATATTTAGTTGGAAAAAAATAAATTTGAAATTGTATTTTACGACTAAAGTAAATGGGCATTTCCGCTATCTTGTTCCCCCATCTTCTTTAAAAGATATCATATGATATCGAACTGATATTGATTGAAAACGTGCTTATTGTATCCCGTATCGTATACAAAGTGCAAAAGTTTCGCGATTTAACGCAAAACCCTCGCAAACAAACGCGTAACTATCGCGATATAACACTTTCAAATTTGTGAAACTTTGTTCCCCAAGTCCTAAGTCAAGAAAAGAACTAAGTTGTTCATATATATGTCAACTTCGGTAACATAATTGCTCATTGTCAACTTCGGTAACTCAAATTCATTACGATCTTGACCCTAAAGACGAAAGATTGTAATATGATATTTATTTATTAGAGAAATAATATGACAGTGATACACATTCATTTACGAATGTTTCGCAATTTTTCGCACAAGATTCGCGTATTACCGCTAAAGTCAATCTTTTCTGAAAAAAAAAGTCACAAAATTCGCGGAAGCTACGATTTTTTTCGCAATTTTTTTAGTTTGGTCACGAAAATCTGGAATTTATTTGCAAAAGTTTTGATAACAATGCGACAATTTGCAAAAGTTTCGATAACAATGCGACAATTTGCAAAAGTTTTGCGTTAATTTGTAAAAGTAACAGTTTTTTCCCCTAAAAGCTACGCCTTACGTCGCGAAACTTATGCGCTTTATTGCAAACAATTTTCCGAAAAGGCCCAATTTTGGTAACTTTACCATGTGAATTCAATATGTTTTAATATTCAGGGGGGAGGGGTTTGGACTTCGGGTTATTATGCCTTTATTCTATTTTTTAGGAACATGCATTGTAAATGATTCCAGAGGGTTTTCGTATTCTAAAGGTTTAGTATTGAAAAAAAACATGGACTCTAAATTTAAAAAAAAACGGAAATGAACAAAGAAAGAAAATTATAATGTAAACTTTGGGAAAAGTAAATGAAATTAAATAAACAACATTCCTTGGACCAATACATTTAAAAACTCCTTTACAACAATTCTTGTATATACATGTACTTAAGTTCAACATTGTTTACATTTCAAAGGCTAGAAACTTTGTCATCTGAGAAACTTGACACAAGTTACTGGGTTCACAAACAAAAACAACAGCAATTCTACTGTTTTATAAACTTTTATTGATCTTTTTGGCATTTATTGACAATATTGCACAAATGGCAAAATATTTGTACAATTACATGGTCCCAGAAAAGAGTTTACAGCAAAATCAACCATTCTGAGATTTAAAAAAAACCATCTGCAAGTATTGTTTCATTCAACCTATACAGCTTCTCCAAAATAGAGAGAAATAAAAACACAAATAAAGGCAAATATTGAACCATTAAGGCACCTTATATGAATGTAAATGAGATTACAACACTGACACTGTTCCAACTACGTACACAATTGACTACAACTGTACATATATTTAGCAATTCAAAAACAACTTTGTCATGAACTGTTGACATAAAATAAAGCAATTCACTTATAATGTCCACATATGTAATGCCCAAAATAAACTCTGGCAGTCGGAACTTGTGGATGATACTAAATGTTTTATTATATAGAGTATAATTCCTTTGTACAAAGTTATAAAGTAAATTGAATACCAGATACATACTAGCAGGGAAAATGCATTTTGAAAACAGATGGTCTACTCCATAGGACGGCATAAAAAGTGGCAGTTTAAAGCAATTAAATGTTACATACATCTGTGCATGATTACTAAACAGAGTTTCACTACATTTTACAGTACCCACACAATAATCTACTTACATTCCGTGTTTTATATGGTATATATTTAAAACTACTGGAAAATGCATTTCTGGTGTTTAAAAATGAAAGAATTCATTGGCAAATGAAAATGGACCGATTGATATGATCAGACCAAGCATAAAATATGATCAATCTTCATATATAAAAAAATACAGTTTGAGGTAGAGTAGACGGAACCTGCTAAAAAAGAATCTAAAACACAGATTTGATTTGATCAACACTCTAAAGTTTTTCATTACTCTGGAAACACAAAAGTGGATTCATAAAAAGTACTCCTGTTTGATATTTCTCTAATATGCACATTTGTAAAGTTCAAAAACTGTGAAGAATTTATATAGTACAATATCAATCATATAACAAAACATCATACTACAATCAAAACTCTCATATCTTTCATTCTTCAGCTAATTCTTCAACTACATGTATAACTATTTACAATCACAATATATAATACTTGTTACAGTGTATATCCTCCATATCAGTTGAAAAAATCTTGAATACAAGTGCACCATTCCTTTGGACTTCTTGTGTCTAAGTATGCAAGCTTTCATTTAGAACAAGTTCATGCCATTACTTCAATTAACTCAACTTGAACCTATTGGAATAGTCTGTGTGATGCAGATACTCTCTTGAACAAGTACATGTATGTTGCTTGACAGTTAATGAGTAAAATGAACTAAGTAAATAACAAACCATAAGGCAATACATGTACATGTATTACAACAAAAAGCACAATTTTTCCAATTCAAAGAAGTTCTGCTTGTAAACGTGGAAGCATCATTGAGCATTCGAGTGGAAGGAATGGAATAAATCAATCCCTGAAATCTGTGCCAAAGTATCGGTCACCAAAATTACCTGAAAAGAGATGAAAAAGCGTTAATTCACAAGTGGTCAATGTGTCTATAATGGTAAGAAATTATAGTGAAAAAGAAAATATTCACAAAGTAATATTTTAGGAATATACCTATTCCGGGGAGAATATGAAATTGTTCATTCACTTCTTTGTCTACTGCAGTAGTGACTATTTTGACTTTGGGGAACGCATACGCAACTGAATGAACACCTGTAATGAGTAAACGATACTAGTTAAACAATTAGACTATATATTTTACTTTCTTACACATACAAAAATCCAATACTTTTATTATGACTGTTGAAAATTTTTAAGAGAAAATAAACCTGATTTGGCCAAAAGTAGAGACAAGAAAGTGAAATCAAAGTACTCAAAGTACTGGAAAGCGCTAAGCCAGTTTCATTGCTACTTTTTTCAAATGTTAATTGTTAATATTTTTAAGTTTCATGAAAATGCATCATATGTATGAGACCCTGACCATACCATTTCAATCAATTTGAAGAAAGGAGTTTGTAATGTTTATTAACTGATTAGTCAGCCCACGGACTAATTAAGTTGGGATGAAAATTCGATTGCACTTGTGTACATTGGAATTCTTGGAAGGAATGGGACAGTACCCGTTAAAGAAATTCGAAGTTATGAAACTGACTGTCCCTGGGTTCCGGAGTCCGCATAATATATTTCTCGACTTTGAGAGGAGATATATTGACAGTGGTTTGAAATTCAGAGAGCGATCTTTGCAAATTTAAAAGTCTAATTAATAAGTAGGTGTGCAGTCATACATTGTCCCGCGCACGTCTGTCTCCTACCCTACAGTCATAAAAGTAAAGTGTGCAAACTCAATGTACACCCGCATACTATTATTGTTCTGGAAACTATATATCTTGTATTTTTATAGATTGTGTATTCACTTTTGATCTAAAATTAATATTCCGTGGCTGACTTTATTACCTTTTTAAAATGCTAACCTTGTTCATATATACAGTGTACGGCAAGTTTTGAATACACTTACTCAGTGAGTGAAAACAAGACTGACCGTGCATTTTCACTGATTAAGACTGTAAAATATGACTTAATGTCACTGAATTTAAAAATCGACAAAATGCGTGAGAAAATCACGTCATGAATCAACAGATCAAAGTTACACAACAAATATTTTTTAAAATATCATGTTGATAAATTTGTCGGCCTTTGAGGGTCTCAAATTTTGTCTATGTAAACTTTTGATATAGCAATATCTCTGATCGCATGCGTTGACATTCCGAGATCCGCACCACTGGCCATCCTTTGTTTACATCGCACAGCGGTCACCCACATGCGTATAAAGGTCTCACAAGGTGTTTGCAGATTTTATTTTTGCGGGTGTAAAAAAATAGATTACTTGCAGGTCTCACAACACTATTTTTCCGAAGATTCAAAACATGGCTGAGGCAAAATAATTCCCGAATTCCCCTTCGTTTTTAGGGGTTTTTCGCCAGCGACAGGGACTGTAATTTTTTATGAGATGAAAAACAACGTGTTAGATGCCTGATTTTCCCACTTTTGTAAAAATACGAGGTCACTTGAATTTTTAATGCCAGTTGTTTGGCAGGGGGGGTGAAAAGGCTCGGATATGATTTTCAAGCACATGTGTAACTTTGATGTAAACAAACTCTCGTGCCTTTGTGGATGGCTGTGTGTTTTTTGCTATTAGATTGTTTGGGAACTATTGTTTAAAAAGTTGTAAAGAGGGATTTTCCCAGAAGTTTGTTTTAAACTCGCTACCCGTGTCTAAAGCTGCGTAATTTTGGTAAGAATATATAGTAATCAAAGTACTGAAAGTACTGAGAAGCGCTAAGCTGTCCCTACATGAGAAAACAATTAATTGCATTATACATGTATTATGATGAATAAATTTAAGTTTACATACGTTATCTATATAGCCAAGATTTTGCATTTTTGTATAAATTGAACTACAAACAATATCCAGGACTGCGTTGAATAACCGAGATGCGTGCATAGCCGCTAGGTTATAAATCATATCTAGGTCTATTGAATGATAAACTAGCCTAGCCTCTAGTTCATTGATTTGAAGTTAAAATTATCAACAGATAAATAAATTCACCGACATGATTTGGTAATTGCATGCAGAAATATATGTGTTAAAATTTATAATAACTTATCAAACGAACCAAATATCATTAAATAATATAAATTTTGTGTTTGTTGCAACTTGGTAACTAAGGCAGCCATCTTGAATTTGATGCTTAGTCATAAAATTTTAGGCTAGGTATGTCTACATGTACCTAGCGGCTAGCTAGCTAATCGTTGTACAACCTAGTTGCTACCTAGCCACTACAATCATGAACGCAGAATAAAGCGAGATTTGAACTCTAAGATATGTGTTTCACAATCTTATAGCGTTAATTGAAAACAGTAAACTGCTAGTGCAATAACAGACGAAACAATCCAACTTTATATGAAATAAAAGACTGACTAGTGTAAAATTGCATGCAACAGAATTTGTCATTGTCATATGCAAGGTGTAGCTTCAGAATTTGCGTTAAATCATAACACCATAGTCTTTCCACATGTGCAATGTAAACAAATAACAGAAAAGTTTTTTATGCCTATACCATACACTTGAAACAAATCCTTTTTCTTCCGACACTTAGTTTCAGTTTATTTCCTTATGAAATGCTTTACTGTTGATCGACTTTATATTATAAAAATTTGAAAGTCTGGAATTCTGTTCATATTTCCCATTAGTACTTGAACTACTTTTGAAATACATAAAACACTATGCTATCCATCTTGTATTGTCAGTTCTGTTCTAGGAATTATTTTGCCTTTTTTCCGACATCACAGCCCGTATACTTATGTATGAAACCCCACTGCAACATGCTGTTTACAAAACTACGTATGCTTTTTGACCTTTCAATGCACTGTCAAATATTCTTTTATTTTAAATCTTTGATGTTTAAGAAAAAAAATATTGTGATAATTTGTGCGCTGCTGCAAATAATTAGAATTATTTTGCATTAACACCGATACCGCAGCCGAGTACTTCTCTGCATTCTATTATTAGACATCGCGTCATCAGATTATTTTAGATGATTATAGGTGGCACTTATTCGGAAGTGACATCCCCGAAAAGCAATGCCAATAAGCGCTTTGCGTACTGCGTACGCTTAGCGCTTAAAAATAAACTTGATAAAGCCATAATTAAAGACAAGAGAGTAAGAAAAACCTGATTCAGCCATAAGTAGAGACAAAAGAGTGATGTTCTCTTCGGGAACATCATGATCCAGCAGCACCCGTATAGCCATCATGGCAGCTGCTCCAGTCGCTACAGTGGCATCCATCAACATGACGTGAGATTCTTTAATATCCTTTGGCAATCGGAGGTAGTGCAACTACAATGAGAAGTATTAAATGAAAGATATATCAATTAACACAAATGTGTAAATTCTGCCTCAACACTTAACACTTTGAAAATGCATTACCATAAATGTTAAACCTATTACATATCATTTTGTTATAAGATATGTAAATTAAATTACTCTGTATTGAAAACCCCACAGATATTAACAGTTAAAACCCTATATAATGGCAATAGGTTATCTGATATACTGTAGAATCATATACATTCGTGGGGGCCAATTTTCGTGGATTGCGGGTTTTTTGCTTGTTTGTGGAGATGTAATTTCGTGGATGCGTCGGTTTTCAGTTTGGGTAAGAAAACTCTTTCAAAATTTGTTTTTGTCTAGGATGTAAATTCGTGGGGGAGGGCTACCCACAAATACCACGAAAATTGAGCCACCACGAATTCTAATGATTCCACAGAATTAAATCCAAACATTTTCTTTATTTCATCACCCAAAAATACATCAATGATTACCCAACTGTATGTGAATGTATTTAGGTCTTACCTCTGGTTCTCCAGTGTCTGGGTTGGTCTGGATCAGAATTTTCCCCAGTCTGATGTCCTTGCAGACTTCACACAGAGCTTGTTCCATAGTTTCTCCTGCCCTTAATATCGACACTCCACAAATCTGAAGAAAATTTATATCCATGAGAAATTACTTCCCAAGTACATTATATAAATCTCTTTTCTCCTAAAGCATAGTCATACTTATAAAAATAAATGTCACTTTGGGAATTCAAATCGGATTTAAATTTTTTAAAGAAATTTTTAATGAAAACAAAAAATTATTAAGGAATAGAGATTTAGTTTAATTACCAAAAAATATGAAATAATTAAAGTCATTACTCAGCAAAAAATTATCAATAAGCTGAGCAAAATGGAATAAGCTTTTATCTTTTAAATTTGACTCAGTAATATTGAACACTGAATGTCAAAATTAAAGGCCGAACATTTTTACCGGGTGGTAAATCTCAGGTGAGGGCGGGGCTTAATTTCTACTGGCGTGCGACCAGTTCTCGCCAAGTACCATTTCTCACCAGTACATTGTGACGTCATTTTTCGTATATAATTTTATGTGTTGATAAAATGACGTCACAATGTACTGGCGAGAAATGGTACTCGGCGAGAACTGGTCGCACGCCAGTAGAGGTGTGAAAGCCTCCGGGGCTTGCAGTCTACCTGCGGTCGTGAACGCTGCTAACTATACACAGGAAGCAAATTAATACACAGGAAATAAATAATTAGTCAGAATTGGTCTTAGTTTGAATATCTTATTGTTCTAATGACCATACGAAGCGATTTTATACCGAAATATTATGTGACGTCCGAATTTTCTCTAAGCACACATATGTAAAGCACAATTGAAAAAATGCAGTAAATTAATTCTGCTTTAAGAATATAACTCAGTACATTGTTTTTAGCACTTGACATTGTTTAAGAAGTTAATTTTAACAAATAGAATTGTATGAGAAAACCATACGATCAGTAAGCATGTGGATTGTAAAGGCAGCCATTATACGATTATACGGTGACAATTATTGGAGTTCGTTTTCCATGGAGTGACGTTTTCATGCACTAAGTTCCAATTTAGTGTATTAACCGTAAATAAAGCTTTAGTAGCTCATAAGTTTGTTTTAAAAAGAAATTTTTACATGTTTTGGAGCAGCTCATGCATCTTCGTGGAATTTATTAGGTCACATACATTCAACATGATTCAAATTATAAATTGCACATTTTCAGTTACTGAATAATTATTTTTCATAAACAATTTTAATACCGGTAATGTTAAAAATTCAATTTTTAATTCCACCTTTTAATACGTGATGGAAGATATCAAAGATAACGTTGTTAATTGCTAGTAAGCAGAAATCCGCCGACCTGGCCAGATTACGCTCGGACGATCACGTCAATCAAACTGGGTGCTATTGTTTCAAACTTGATTGACAAGTGGCATCATTTTGAAGTTTGTACAGGTAAAAAAGGGGGCGTTTGTAAAATGTTCGGCCTTTAAGCTAAAAGCTTTTTACAGCATTAGCATATGTTAAAACCATTAAAAAATGCATATTAATCAAGTACACTCAATGAAAAACAAAATCTAACCAGCACTCTATCACTTGTCTCTATTTCACTCTATTTAAAACAGAAAGTAGGTGGGTATAAAAGGAATATCACACACTCATTGTCAGGGTTTGAAAGTGTTTCAAAAGTTAAAATAACTCCAAAATCACAACCTATCCAATGTAAAATCAAATTAAAACAAAAATATCATTCAATACATAAAATAGTTATAAAATATACAGGTAAACAAAAACTGTGAAATGCGAAAAACATGAAAAATTGACTTCATACAGGTAGTACAATCGATTTCAAACAGGTGGTAAAATTTCTCTTCCGGATGAAAAGTTTTACGCCTGTCATTGAACAATAGCATTGCAAAAGGTAACGCCCACCGTTTCCGAAGAAAGAAATTTCAAAACGATTGACTGTGTTCACCCACTGGAACGTATATGGAATTGATAACGTCTTACAGTCCACTTAGTGTATAAAATTGGGAGGAAGCAGGAGTACCCGGAGAAAACCCACGTGTCCGAGCCGCCGACCACCATACCCTCTCATGTACAACCACTGCCGAGCACGGGGATCGAACTCGGGTCTCAGCGGTGAGATGCGACTGCGCTACCCAGACATCATAACTTTGTCCATAAGGTCATTTTTAAACCAGTGTGTAATTGCGCTTTCCTGCTTTGTTGTTGGTAAATGGATATGTCTCATTCAATATTGCGAAAAAAAAAAACCTAAAATAATAACAAACCTCAAATTAATTGTAAAATTCAAAGTCATACATTTCATTAAGTAACGCATTTTGGACAGAGCAAATATTTTATATTTCAGTAAAATACAAAAGATTAACGCAAAAATTGCAATTAAGCAATCTATTGTAACCATTACGAGAGAGAGAGAGAGAGAGGGAGAGAGAGAGAATTTCGAAATTCTGCCATCCTCAAATATAAATCAAATCAACTGATTTTTCTAAAGGAATACCGAATAAAACAAAATGTGTATGATATATATGTACCAGTTAGTTTATTATTTAACTAAACGCTTTTATTAATAGAGAAAGACTGTGTGCTTTATTAAAATTTTGTCGATGGTCTTCAAATACTAGTATGTATACCGGTACATATTTAAATTTTTGGAGAGAAGCGGTTCAGAATCAAAGTGAGTATGGCAGAGCATTCTCATTCTAGGAGATTTCGTTGTCGTCGATAGAAAGAGTTCTTCATCAGTATTCCGGAATGCAGAATGCGCATTACTGATTTTTACCTGTATAATATTCACCTGATTTTAACCCATACAGTTGAAAATTGTTTTATAAAACTAAAAAGAATATTGTCGCTAGAAAATACTTTCCATATTTACACACGAGTCTAAAATTTGC
>WFKH01007768.1:13240219-13320455 GCA_016163765.1 Magallana hongkongensis | reverse complement strand
GGCAAGGTCAAGGTCACTGGCAGAAAAAGTGCAAAATTTGTGTTTCTTTTTATGGAGAAACATGAGAAGTTCTTACTTCGCACAAAGATTGCTTATGACTTGAAGGTGTGTCATGACCTTGACCCAAGGTCATTTGGGCAAGTTTAAGGTCAATTTTAAAAAAAAATGCTAAATTCCTGTCTGTGTCATGTTTTATATTAATGGAATTGATTCGAAGCTTAAATCGGACACAAACCTTGCTTGTGTCATGCCACATAAAATTAATTTTTAGATTCTCATCCCCGCCTGTCTCATTGAAAATGGCCTGCCCCCAATGTATTTTTTGGGGGGGGGGGAAAATTGTGTGGAAATATTCCAAAAAAAATTCAGGCTCGGTATATCAAAATTTCAAAACATTTAATGGCTGCTTGACATGTGGATTATCGTGTTTGTTATCATAAGGATGCAAATGTCTTCATGCATTAACAGTTAAGTTGAAATGAAATGGAATTTAAAGAATAGAAATTGGTTTGTGTACTCGTATTAGCATTAACAATTAAAAAATAGAGCAGTTATTTATAGAACATGGATGGTGAAATAGATAGCATCCATTATTTTCCATAATAGAAATAATTTTCTTAGCGGGGGGTATCATTTGTGAGCTTGCTCACAGTACCTCTAGTTTCTTTTCAGATGACAACAGGCATTGTTGTTCTATTTATTGCAAAGCAGATTGGTTTGGTGGATTTTCCTGGATTTTCATTCAGTATATTTTGGAAAGTAAGTTACTTATCTTTTTTCATATGCATTGTGCTTTATTTTTCAGTCATTCTGATTTCTGTAGCATTATTGGGGATTGAAAATGCATGTATATACCAGGAGGACAAATACAGAGAGATGAAATTTGTGAAAAACAGGTTTTTGTTACTTTCAATTTAAAGTTTACCTTCAAATATTTTTTTTCAGATATGGCCTTTGCCATTTATTTTCATAGGCAACCTAATATGTGGCTTAGGTGGAACTCAGAGACTGAAGTAGGTTATAATGCATCTTACTGATACAAATGCATGTCAAACACAGTACACAAGTAATAACCTTGAACCTTGGTCCAGTACATTTAAATAATAAACTTGAACCTTGACCTTTTGGTTAAGGCAATACTAGCTGTCTTTTATGATTTTTGTTTTATGCAGACTGAGTGTTTATGGTTTTCTCATTATAAAAGCTCGGTTCAAATTTATTTTAGATTTCAACTACATTTTACATGTAAATGAATTACCAAAGGGCTAGAATATCTCTTAAGAGGTTTTTTTTTTAACTCTGTTTGCAGAACCTTTTAGAAACCATTATGTGAAGTATTTGTGTTATTTTGCTGAGCCTGTTTCCCCAGGTTTTCTGTATTGTCACTCTTTTTTTCTGGTCTCTTACAGTCTTCCAATGTTTACAATTCTGAGGAGATTCACCATACTGTTTACAATGATTGCAGAATACTATGTCCTGAAGTAAGAGCATTAGATTATTTGTTTATATAGAAACCATTGCTAGTGTTTCAATCATTATCCCTCCATAGTAATTAGAATTATTAATTCTAATTACTATGGAGGGATAAATTATACTTATTGTAAAAAAAAATTAATCAAATATTTTAAAGAAATTACCAGTACACCCAATGTTAAAACTTGACTCATTTTATGGCTCCATTACAATCTACATGTATCTAAGTTATTCTGATGATGTCATTTAAGCATTGAATGCTTATTTTTGGATATCATTGGTCCTATAACACCAAGCTGTGCAAACAAATTATCATACCTTGCTAATGCACGGTATTCAATTTTTCTGCACGGCCTGATGTGTTATAGGACCGACGATATCCAAAAAAAGCATTCAATGCTTATATTTAAATTGATGTTTATTTGTATGAAATATTTGTGTATCGTTGCTTTATTTAAAGTCATTATATACGCTCTTTGTCAAGGATATGACTAATAGATGGAACAGACATAAAACATGTTACCGGTATTTATTTCGCTTCTGTGGCTAAAAATATAGTGCCATAAACTTTGTTGAGAAAACTCTTTTGTTTATTAATGAATAGATATCATTTAACACTTATTTTTCATAAGTACATATCTTTGTTATGTAAGTTTGAACGTTTCATTTAATTTTGCAATAATAAATATATTCAAAACGTGTCATGAGGTTTACTTGTGCTCATACACTGTGATCAGGCGTGTTATTGAAAATTGAACGTTGCAGATTTCCAATGCAAACACAAGGGGAAGTATACACCGATTGTAAATATAGAGGATATGTGAATACTACCGTTAATGACTTTGTCACACAAAAATGCATTATTTTTCAGTGTAAAGGCATCCAGGACTGTACAGTTCACAGTTTTTCTGATGATATTTGGTGCGCTAGTTGCTGCAAGGTGAGTGAAACCACTTTTTGATAATATTAATCACTTTCTAGTTTATTAGTATATGGTTACCATGGAGATATGTTTTCTTTTTGATGCAGTGGTGATCTGACCTTTGACCCCATTGGTTACATCATGATCTTACTCAATGATGTCTTCACAGCTGCCAATGGTGTCTATTTCAAGAAAAAACTTGATGCCAAGGTACGGAAACCTAAAAGTTATCCCATGACTTATCGCAAAGCTCACTTGGGTGTATTTGCGGCGAGCGATGGACTGATGCGTTGAGTGACGACACTATTGGGATCGCGAGTTGCAGTTATAAAACAAGCATTTTCATTGGCCGTTTTAGTATCCCCCACTCTTACCTTCTAACGTGGTATTGTTAATTTATGCACCAACTGCCAGATGTGTCGGTTAACTCTGTATCTGAACTGCAAAAACTAAATCACTGCAATAATTGACAGTTCTCACAATAATCGCTGCTTCTTTTTTTGTATAAACAATTGTCAAAAACACGCTGTTTAAACAGGTTCAATCCCCAATTCATTTTTCAAGATAATACATACTTCATCGATAAATTCAAATCATTTTAACGCATCACTTTAAGATGAGGCAGTATTTATTTTGTTGTAGCTTATTCCAAAGAATTCACAACAGATACTGACAATAAATATTACATATATTGCATTTTATTGAACTTTGACCGATTAATATGACACACTTAGAACTACAAGTGTGCATGTGTTTTCAAACATACACAAAATTTGAAATTTACGGCATATACACGTGTTCAATAACTGATCTGTGATTAACGTTATTTTGTAGCTCACTTAGTCTGTAGAAACATTCATTTTATTAAATGTTCCTCGATATTCATCAGACAATATTTACTACTGATGTTGACACTTTACTTGCCGCTGATTTTCTCTCAAACACGCTAATCGACCTCGGATTGTAAAATTCAAGTGCAGATCGAGTCGCCATTTTACCGTCAGTTTTCCATGTATATAAACAAACCACACTTCTTCATTTTGCGGAGCTAGTGACGATGTTTCAAAGATTTTCAGTAAAGATTTATTGTAAACAAAAAAGTGCTGTAAAACGTCTAATGGATTTCACGGCGTGTCAACCCAATTTTCCCGTGGATCTACATTTTGCAACAAGTTTTTTGTGAGGAAAAACTGTTCAAATCATGCGATTTTCCATATACATATATGGTACATTATGAACGGTAACGTAAAATTTATTTGTTCACTAAACAGTTTCTGATGAATTTTTTCACAATGAACTGAATAACATTATTCGATAAGCGAAGTACAATCTGTGACTGATAATCCATATGCGCCGATCCCTGCTTTTAGGGAACTTTTCTTTTTCTTTTCATTAACATTATTTACACATGTACGTAAACATCGCCCCGTTTGTTCTCAAATAACTCTGTATGTAATTTTAAACTTGCTAGTACAACTTTATGAGAAGTTTTCTTTCTCCGACATATCTTTCCACGTGTTAGCATCATGTTCTCAACATGCATTTGATAAATGGGCGGGTCTATATAAATGCGCCAATCAGAATCTTTATTGCGAATCGCAATTGAAATACACATGGATTAGAAAGTGTCATCACTCAACGCAATGCTACATCGCTCTCAGCGAATACACCCAAGTGAGCTTTGCGATAAAATTGAAATTCAATGTAGTGTGCTGAAAAGTTAGTCATATACAATGATATACATGTATTTTAACTGGATTTTATGATCATATCTTTTACCGGTACCAGCAAATTGCATGCTGAAAGCAATTATTTTACTTTAAATTAAGCAAATATCAAGAAACAAGAAATTTATTTATATGATATAGAAATGTGTTTCAGGATCTTGGGAAGTATGGGCTACTTTATTACAACTCACTTTTCATGATCTTACCAGTAGCTTTGTTTGCTTGGTATAATGGAGATATTGAAAAGGTCAGTTTATACTGTCATCATATAACCTTGATGTACATGCAGATATTAAAACAGGGAATAAATAATTTCTTATATTTTCTCCTCTATAATATCAGAAACAGTAAGGTACAATTATGGGAATATTGTGCCATGAATATATTGAATTATGTTGATTTGTGTTTAAAAAAATTAAGATTTACCGGTAATCGAAATTAAAAGTTTGCAACTTCTCAGACATACTTGTGATTGATTTTATAATTTTCACTTTGCTTTAAAGGAATTCAGGTTTTGTTGACCTTGATCCATGTTCTTCCTCACACAGGGGCTGGCCTTCAATGACTGGGAAAACCCCTGGTTCTTGCTGCAGTTCCTGATGTCGTGTACAATGGGGTTTGTCCTGAACTATTCCATTGTTCTCTGCACTCACTACAACTCAGCACTAACCACAAATATTGTTGGAGTATTAAAGGTAATTACAGCTAGAAAACTCTGTATTACTATATTTGCAAATTGGCTCATCTGTGTCAGATATGTATCATTTAAAAGCTGAGTCTCTAGTAGGCGAAAACAATATTAACCAGTTTAAGATATGGAAAGTTTAAGTAAATCTTAATTTATGTCATTTAAACATCTATCAACTTTGATAATGTCCGTGGTATAATGGCTGAAATGATTTGTGCATTAGAAATAATAAACCCATGAAATTTGCCTACTTTGATTTATATTAATTTAAGCTATTATGAAAACTTGTACTAAGAAAAAACTCTACAGATATGTAGACAGTTTTAGCTCACTGAGACAAAGTCGGGGGGACCATATGCTATACCTTTGACATTGGCGTTGGCATCCAGACCTGGTTAAAGATTTTGGAGAAGGTCCTGTACCTAAGTTATTATTTGTCCTATCTTCTCAAAACTTGCATAGATGGACATTGGTGCATCTGGGCATACTAACAGACTTGGATGCTAAATTTCAGATGCTGAAGGAGGTTAAGGTTGTTGGAGCAGGTTCAAGTTTGGAGCAGGTGCCCTTTTATAAACATATCCAAGTTATCACTGGTCACATCTTCACCAAACATTCATGGATGGTTCATCTTATTCTTATAATACATATACATCTGACAGGCTTGAATGCTGAATCTGAGCCATAGGTTTCAGATGCTGGAGGAGATTAAGGTTTTAGAAGCTAGTTCAAGTTTTATGAGCAGGTGCCTGTTTGATGGCCATATCTAAGTTATTATTGGTTCTATCTTTACCAAACTTGGATGGATGATGCATCTTGAGATACTGATGTATCGAACATGTTTGGATGCTGAACCTGAGATATAGGTTTTGGATGCTGGAGGAGGTGAAGGTTTTTGGAGCAGGTTACATATCTAGTAAGTAAATAATGGTCCTTACATAATCAAACTTGCATGGTTGATTGAATTATGTAAATAAATCACAGAGCTAGGTTCAGATGTGGAGAGTGATCTTGATTATATAGATGCATAGGCAGGTTTAAGATTTTAGAACAACTCAAATTGTGTTAGGGTCTTGGAGCTGGTTACATAATGAAGTAAATCCAGATCATACCCAATCAGACTTGCACAGTTATTATAACTATTAATATGCGATATAGATGTGGCCACAGAACTTGATCTTGGTTATTTGAATGCTGGTAAAGGGTTTTTTTTTCAGTAGTTCCAAAGCAGGTTTGAATGTTGGAAGAAAATGCTGTCCTGATCAACTTTTATGGTTCAGATGCAGAGCCTGGCCCCGCCATCACCAAAATTTTCAAGTCACTCAACTCGGTCCTCAACTCGATTTCTTCAAAGAAAAGTGCATAAATCTGAGGTCAAAACTCAGACTTGAGGCTGAGTATTGACTTGAGGAAAGTTGATGATGGCGGGGCCTGATCTCTATCATTAAGGATGCTAAAAGAAAACTTGGTCTTACCTCAATCAAACTTGCTTGATGGATGTGGTTGTTGATTTCTATGATTCATATTCCTTCGATATTACAATCATATGTACCATTACGGTATCATATTGTATCGTATGAAACAATATTGTATCATATGAATCAATGCAATATTTGTATCATGATACAATATCATATCATATGATACAATATTGTATCATATGATGCATTATGGAATGATGCAATATAATAAGATGCAATATTGTATCATATTATATGTACAATATTGTATTGTTTAATACAATATCACATCATATGATACAAAAAATATCATATCATATGATACAATATCATATTTTGTATAGCATGATAAATATTGTATCATGAAATAATAAAATTGTTGATATGACACAATACAATATTTTATCATATGATACATTATTTTATAGTACCAAACAATACAATATTGTTAAAATATAGATTATTAACTGTGATTTTCATATAATATGATAAGGGTGGTCTCACAAATTAAGGTGATGCCTCGTCTGGGTGAGCTCTTTAATCTGTGATTACCAATAACTATGTATCATAACAACAATTATAATAGATGTTTATAAAATCTCATTTTTTTTACAGAATCTTTTAGTGACTTATATAGGAATGTTTCTTGGAGGTGACTACATCTTCAGCTGGATTAATTTCATTGGTTTAAACATCAGGTAATTCATTCATATGGAAGCTATCTTTGTAAACTATTAAGAATTTATTTTTTTTTGGGGGGGGGGATTATATATTTATAAGCTTCAAAGGCGTGCTTTGCATTTAAGTTCCTTATTTAATAATATCCACAAATCACTCCTCATTCTTTGATGCAAATGGGCAGAGAAAACAGAATAAATGTGTTGCAGGGAAGTTGTCTCCTTAGAACCCCATACAGACAATGATATGATGTTTCCCACCATTATTTCAACTCTGTTACTAGAATAATTAACATATAAGATGATTTTATTTAGTGAGAGATTTACTGGACTTAATTTACTCACCTTATCGATAATACTTATTTACCACTGTGTATGTTTTTATTACAGTAAACTTAAAATACAGATTCTGACTTGATATCCTTCTTTACTGTCATATAAAATTTTGCTCTTTATGATTTTCTAAAAGAAATCTATAGGTTGGATTTTAAAAGCAATTCAACATATTCATGTACATGTACTTATGTTGAGTGAAATTTAATACAGGTCATTTTTTTCTCAATCTAATTAAAATTAAACATCCACTCCTCTACAATATGCTATACAAGTGGCATACGGTGTATCAAATATGGGAGCATGAAGGATCTTATTTTAATTAAATTGTGTTCCCTCTTTGTTAAAAAGGACTTATAGTATAATTTATTAGTCTAGAGAGGGTTTTATCATATATGATAGTGACAGTTATCTCTCTTATCAAGGAGGGCAATGTACCTTAAACCTTGTTTATTATGTTTTTCAGTGTATCTGGGAGTATAGTATACAGCTATGTGACCTTCAAACGACCTCCAACTAAAACACTGGTCGTGGAGGAGCCCAAGACTCCAGCAAAACCTTTACAAACGGTGTAGTACTCTAATGAGCCAGATTTCTACTTAATACATTTGATGTATTGACAATTGTTCAAGAAGATCAATGCTAATTCTTAAATATTTATCACAATGGGAATTTATGGATGTACTATATGAACATTCATTAACTGATGGGATGTACTGTATCAGTATATTAAACTTTCTGTATCATTTTATTTCTTTTGAACAATAGTTGGTAGGTTGCAGTGTATTAATTGATTTTATTTCTTAAGAATTTTGAATGTGTGTATAAAACCCCCCAAAATTCATGCAATCACCAATGATTTTTTTCAAAACATGCATGTACATATTAATTTGTCATGCATGAATCAAGATCTGCTTACACCAAAAGAATTTAAAACAATGAATTAATCTACCTCTCTACATAAATATGCTTAATATTTGGTACCCATTTTACTTTTGTCTTTAGTTTATAGAAGTGAATCTCAATCTATTTTGAAATCCATATTTATTCTACAATGCTTAGATTTTGACAACTTCACTTCACAACAAAGTAAAAGTTGCACACTCAGTATTATTCCCATCAATCAGTTTTAGGGAATCATTTTTTGTAACTTTGAACATGGTATTCTGACCATAAAATATTACCAGTTTTTATTCCTTGAATAATTCATCATTTGTACATTTATTAAAGTTTGGTAATGCATTGAAAGAGATTGTTTTTGTTTACCTAGCAACATTACAATGTATATCTATAACTTAAAGGGGCATGGTCACGATTTCGGTCAAATTCTATTTTTCTGCTTTTATTATTAACAATGCTTTAGGTGTGCATTTCCAATGACCAAATGAAATTGGAGAATCAGTAGTGAAGTTTTAAGCAAGATACAGGGCTCACAATTCTTTGTCATGTAAACAAGGCTCGTGCCCTGTTTTTGTTTACATTAGTTCAATATACCGGTAAAAGTTCTTTTTTAAGCTGATTTTTCCATCTTCTTATTCATTTTAAGCATAAATAAACATATCCTAACGTTTACCACATTCAGTTTTGGTCTAAACTGGAGTTTTCACTTCAACGTTCAAAATGTAAACAAACGCTTTGTTTACATAGCAAAGAATTGTAAGCTCCGTAACTCGCTTATAACTCAACGAATAACACGCAAATTTTGGTTGCCTATTAAAAATGCCTTACTGAAGCAATGTTAACATTAAAATCGGGAAAATAATTTTTGACCAAAATCGTGACCATGCCCCTTTAAGGAATTTGCTGCCATTGAAATTGATAGTTTTATCAAATTTACAGAATTACAGATTTTATCTGTGCATGTAATGTACATATCATTTTGCATTAAAAAATATGTTTGATTTTTCATGCATGCAGGAATGTGTAAAAATCAAGTGGGTATAGATACAGCTGGGTTTTTTTTGTGTTATTTTTTACTTGATTGAATATCATATGTGTATTTGGGATGGTTTTATTGTTTAATTCATTTGGATTGGAAAAACAGAGAAATGTTTATGTGCTGTTACTAGAATATAATGTGTAAATTCATTGAAAAAAAAGTGCTCATATTGAAGTTCAGATTTTTCAAAATCAAAGATGCAGAATAAAACAGGAATAACTTGGTACTTTTTTGAAACAATTTTTTAGATCTGTTGTTTTTGCAGGTTTCCTGTGATCTCAATAAAACTATTTGTTGCTTTTTGACAAAGATACTGTGTGCAAGCATTCGTAATCCGGTACACGTATTGTTAAAATATGCAGAATGTTTAGTAATAGAGTCATAACTGAGACAAATCTGAAAATATGCCAGTGAAAAAACCACGAAGAAAGAAATACTTTTTACTGTTATAGTCTGTATTAGTAAGCAGTGCATATTGCATGATTCTGAACTGTATAAATATCCTGACTACGCATTACCCATGCCCCTTGCAGTGATTCAATTCAGACCACTTTTAGGGACCGAGGGTTATTTCTTTATACTAGATGAGTTAGTTAATATTTATGGTAATTGATGAAAAAGTTACATTTAATAGATTTACCCCTGAATTTCTAAATTATCACACACCATTCAAACCCACAAACCTAACATAAGGCATGCCAAATTTACAAAAATGGGCTATACATAGTCTCACAGTTGATAAACTAGATTTATCGATTGTTAACTATAGTTTTCGATCTGCAAAATATACTTATCGATTCGTTAACTATAGATTCCATCTGTAAAACCATATTTAACAGTTGTAAACTATAGTTACGAATGCAAATCTAAGTTTTTCTGTCTGTAAATAAACGTTAACAATAGATTTTGCTGATAAATATAGATTCACACCTGTAAACTATACTTTACATTTGTTAACTATAATTAAGAGTTGTTAATTATAGTTTCACAAATCATGAAACTATATTTATGAGATAAACTATGTTTTGCAATCGCAAATGGTTGATTTTAGTGTAAATTTTAGTTTACACTTCTGAAACATAGATGATCGTGTTAACTTATGGTTTACATATTTGAAATTAGATTAATGACCTTATAAGTATAGTTTCACGGATGATAAACTAGGTTTATCGACTGTTAACTATAGTTTATGAACCCTAAACTATAGTTAACTGTTAACTATAGTTTACAACAGTAAACTGTAATAAACTTAATGATTCATCAACTATAGTTAACGATTCATTAACTATAGTTTTCATCTGTAAAACAATATTTAACAGTTGTAAACTATAGTTTACGAATGCAAATATAAGTTTGTCTGTTTATAACGGTAATAACAGATTTTAATGATAAATATAGATTAACATCTGTAAACTATAATTTACATTTGTTAACTATAGTTAAGAGTTGTTAATCATAGCTTCACAATCGTGAAACTATATTTATCAGATAAACTTTGGTTTGCAATTGCAAATGGTCTTTTTCAGTGTTAATTATAGTTTTACACTTCTAAGACATAGATGATCGTGTTATTTATGGTGTACAAATGTTAAATATAGATTAACATTATTAACTATAGTTTTCTGTCCGTAAACTACAGTTTACAACTGATAAACCTAGTTTATCGACTGTGAAACTATGTTTAGCTCATTTTTGTGACTTTGGATTGCCATAAACAAGGCTATGGCAATGTACCACCACCATTTTCAAGATCATCCTTTTTCATGTTTTAGCTCACCTGAGCTTTTTGATCAAAATTTGATGTCTGTTGCCTATTGTTGTCAATTTGGTTGGTCTTGATTTTTCATATTCTATCTTATTCTTTCAAGAAATTGCAAGACTGTAGAATTGAAATGCCACACTTAATATTAAAGAAGTATATATAATTATAAAAATTTAAAAACAATGGGATGTCAGGGTTTTTTCAACCACCACCAAAAATGTCTGTATTAACATGAAGGCTTTTTTTAATATTAATGTAGAAGCAAGATTGTTCAAATCATGTATAAACAGAAATATTGGTTGGTGGTTAAATTTCATTTATTTTGTTGATAGTTAACATTTATCAATTGAAACTAAATCCTATATGAAATCTTTATTTGGTTATAAATGTATAAGGTATGATTGTACAGTGTATTTGAAAAGATGAAATAAAATCCCCTAGAAACCATTTTATATAATTATTGAAATGCAGGAAAATTTCAGTTTTTTCTGTAGATAAAATTTTTGAATCCCCCAGAACAAAAAGGTTAGACAACTATATAAGCATCATGACATACTGAAAACTTTTTTTTACATTCATGTATCACAAAATTTGCAAGATCGGGTAGAATCTAGGTTATTGCTGTTTATTTTTATTGCCATGAACAAGTTCTTAATGTCTCTTATTTTTGTAACAGATGACCAAAATAAGATCTGTTGCAAATATTAGTTGCTACAAACAAATCCATCATTGGTAAATGTTGAAGTACTTAAAAGTTGAAATAGAATGCTAATTGCAAGATATGAGGTGAGCAATTTAGCCCATACACCTCTTGTTAATTTATACGACAGCCATAAATAGTTTTATTACTTGTTATTACATGTATTAACTTTGCTTTTGATTCTATGTATATGTATTTTAATCTCCAAAAGACTAAAAAACACTATAATCCAATAGAACATAGATTTTCAAAAACTGTCATTATTATTATTATTTAAGTATTATGTATTTTTTGATAATTTTTAATATTCTTAAACATTGAGGAGTTATTTATTCACGTATAATAATAAAAATTGATTTGAACTGATTTTGTTTTATTTTCAAAGTATATTGAAATTGATATTTTATTTACATCAAAATTGACTTCACTAATCCTCATTTTGCATTTAACCTATTTTCAAAATCACATTTCAATTATGATACATTACAAACTTACATTAATAAGAGCAGTTCGACCATTTCATCATTGTCTGGTCTTGACCTTCTCTATGAATTTGAACATATTGAACATATTTTGTATTACATCAAATTAAAGGAACAAGGTGTGTTTCTTTCTATTGCTACAAGTGTATATTCGATGTAAGGCAAAAATTTTAAGTTTAACAGGGCCAAAATTCCCAGAAAAATAATGAAATCAGAATTTCTGATAATATGCACATCTACACACAGTGTCCTAAATACCTACAAAGTTTTACAAAATTCTGTGCAACTGTTTAAGAGGAGTTGTGCTTACAAAAAAACAGGACTGACGGACGGTCAAAAACATTAAACCCCTCCCAACTTGTTGTGTGGGGTATAATTACTAGTATTACAATCACTCCTTGAGTATGTCAAGACATTTTGATAAACATACATGATTTTTCCTGGTAAAAATATTGCAGTTCTGCTTTCCTTCCAAGGAAAAAATGAAGTTAAACTATTATCAATAAATATGACTTTATTGGTAGTACACATAGTATACACTTAACAGTTCAACAAACAAACCCGTTTTTTGAAGTTTTGCACTGAAATTGAGGATCCCTAAAACGGGCCTTCTGTAAATTCTTGTACAATTCAACAATAAAAAATTGCCTAGTATGATTAACATATTATTAATATACATGTATATTCATATATAAACATTATCGTGACATTCCTACTGAATATTATTCTTGAGTCTCCTTAGATACCAAGGATTTCTCATCTACCTGTTAATGAAAGCTATCTAAATGTACTATACATTACCTTTGACAGTAAACCAAAATAAAATCTTTGGATAAAACAAATTCAAAGTAATATTAATTTATATGCAGTTATATATACAAATATAAAGTAAAAGTGTCCAACAAAACAAATTGTACAAACGTGTTCCTACTGTTAAAAAAAAATAATGTCTCAACCTATATATATCATTACTAATGTATATTACCTGATTTAATAGTTTACCTGAATAAAGAACAAACAACAAAATGTCTGTATGACAAGTTTGTAATATGTTTGTTATGTTATTTCTCTATATTATGGCAGTAGGCCACATATAAAAAAATGTTTGTTTGGACATTCACCCTACTCAGTGCTTAAATCTGAGGTTGATTGAAATGGAAATTACCAGGGTTTTTTTTTCTTTTCAAAAGATTTAAACAGAAAATAGATCAGCAAACAAATATATCTTGAAAAAAAATATAATATGCTCAGAATATTAATAAAAATATCGAAAGCCTACTTGTCAAATTACGTACTGTAAAGGTATTATATTTGGCTGTATATTCTATTTAGCGTTTCCGCTAAATAGAGTACATCGCTAAACGATTTGCATGCATGTATACAAAAGGTTCTTTCACAAATATGCTCATTCACATCCAAACTAACTTGTTGAAAAATCAATTTCTCCAAATATCGTACACCCTGAATATAATGCGTTTACAGTACTGTGCATTCTTAATATAAAACCAACTTACATTGTAGGTCTATTAAAAAATAGTGCACAACAGGTTTGGCTATAGTTTGCAAACAAAATGTAAAAACACTAGCTGTCACTTGTCACATTGGACAACCAATGATTAGCTTTCTCCATTATGAGCAAAATATCATAAAATATAAGTATCAACAAATGTATCTCAATTTTGTGTAATGATGTAAAATGTATGTACATGTATATAAACTGGAGGAAAATAGAGAGCATTAAGATGCATGGAGTTTTTAGATTACATTAGGTATTCAAACATTACAAAATGTGCTCATGAAATATTCTAAAAAAATGAAACCAAACATATTCAATAAAAAGGTTTGAAGACTGCATGCATTTTTCAAATAAAGTTAAAAAAATTAATAATAAAATTCAATGAAGAAAACTGAGTTTTAATATACCAGTAGTCTATGTCCAAATTTTCTATACTTTCATTATGAAAGAATTTAAAATCAAAGCAATACGTTGCTAAAAATAAAACAACCAGTGATAATATATCTTGGCAAGTAGAAATGCACAATGCATGGTTCTTAATATAAGAACTTACTGATGCATTATTCTGTACAGTAAAACATGGATATAATGAACCTTCAGAACTACAGTAAAAACTGAATAATATCCTCCATTATTGTACAGATATCCAATTAAAGCGCATGTGCTATTGTTAGACCCTTTTAATTGAGTGTCAACAACCACTTTATAGTAAATAAAGTGCCTACTGTTTTTTACTGTACATGGGGTAATCCATAGAACGGATATCTTTTCTGCTGCCTAATTAACATGTCTTAAATACTACTGCATCATATTAAAGATTCTAGCACTTTACACACAAGAAACATTATATTCTTAAATATCAAAAGAAATAGCAGGAAATCCTACTCTGAACCTTTCGCTCACTAACCTTGACAATTACTGGACATGGACTGTTCTAAAATTTCATAGTCAATATGTACATATCAACACGTTCAGAAAAAAAATACCAGTATTTTAAAAATAGTTTACAGAGATAGGGATGGGCTGTAAACTTGCAAAAGTGTGAATAAACAAAATGAAAAATTCATGCAGTTGAGTTATCATCTGAGCAAAAAAAAAAAAAAGGAAATATTTCTACAGTAAGGAATTACATGCCTCTCAAACGAAAAGCAAATTCAAAGTGACTTTATTAAAAAATTTCAAGAGCCAATTTTATGGAAACAAATTCAAAATGATAAATTAATCATATAAATTATGTACCTGTATTTATGTTCAGTTCAAGGATAACAAAATTCACAACCTAATTAAAAAAAAAATGCAAGGTAAATTGCAAAAAATTAATCCCTCCTTTTGAACATCACACCTGTTGAGTTTCTTTTCCTAAAGAATTGAAGCCATATATTTATACATTAAAATTTGCTTTTTATGAACTCGGATATCAGGATTTTGATACATTAAGGATATTTTATATTTCATTTTCTCTTATATCATAATATTCCTACATGTTCTAGTATATGGATATAAAGATTCTTTGTTTTAAGGGATAATAGATTAATATTTTTGCAGGACTTTTGTTTGAACAAATCTTATTGTATGGGTATGCTTGTTAATCTTTATAATAAATACGAGCTAAATTTACTGAATTCTAAGAAATAATGTGATTGCTCACAGGAATGCTATTATAGACTCCCTAATTCTTTTTTTTAATAGATCTCTTTCCCGCTGCTTTAGGCCACTGGAAGGTTTTGTTAACCAACTTAAAGAACTTTTGATTGTATGGTTCAAAAAACTCATTCAGTTGCTCGACAACATCAGGGTCAATCTTGGGATGAGGTCTACCTTTAGTCCTGTTTAAACATTTGTGGGCACCGTTTTCTCTGTTGATACAATAAAATCCTTTCTTTCTGTCAAAAACAAAATGGTCCTCTTGAATGTAATGACGCAGTCCTAGAAAAGCCTCCACTTTCTCCAATTCTTCAAATGGATGCAACACTAAATTGTCTCCATCCACAATATGAATCTGTTCCAAAGGGAAGTATTTCAGCCATCTTTTTGTGTGAATGTAATACAAGGAACGATTAATGGCTTTGTAATTAATCCTCACTTTTCCAGTCATTGAGTCAATAGCCAAATCCTCAAATTCTTCCATTTCCATATCTTTATCAATGCGATTCTCCTTGATCTGGGCATAGTCAGATACAGCCCGATAAAATGGGTCCTTCACAATCAGCAAAAGTTTGATGGAAGAGTTCATCAGTTTGACTCGACTGGGTGTGTTCCAATCCACAAAGTAGTTTGGTGATTTTTCTATGGTGATCTGCTCTTCAAAGGACTGGGGCATCCTTCTTCGATACCATTCCACACCTTTGCTATAATTTTCATTGCTGTCAAAGAAATGGATTTCATCTGGAGAAACCTGAACATCAGGGTGAATTTTTAGGAATTGAAGCAAGGCTCTTGTTCCACCTTTACGGACACCTATAATGATGCAGTGTGGAAGCCTTCGTTTTGAATGAGCTATTTTCAAGTTCTTTGGATAATGAAATCTGTTCTGTGGTCTGGATGTAAACTGCATTGATTTGTTGTTGGTGCAAACTTTGGACTGAAAATTTCCCCCAATACATGCTACTAAAACAAATGCTGTGGACAAGATCAAAATGCAAACAAAGGCAGATATATTTTTCTTGGTGAGATGTGAGGCAAGGTAAGCACAAAATGTTCTTTTGGAACTCGCATTTTCTGCTTCTACAGGAACAGCGGTATATTTTATTTTATTATGGACCATGCTCTGAAAAGTAAAGGGAAACTCAAATTATTGTTATCAAATCATTTTGTTAATATTCATTTAATAAAGACACATATACTGTAGATAAATACATTGTATTGACAATTTTCTGAGTTTTGATTGATGAATTGCAAAACAAGTCTCAGGCCACACCAATTTAACTTCTTGTTTGTCGGACATCTGATGAAAAAAAGTACGAGCAGAAGAGCGATTAACTAATAAAATTATTATTTTTTTGTAGGCAAAAATTTTAGGTGGTACATTCAATAAATTTGAGCAGATGATTATATTTTTTCTACTTTTTCTGATTTATAAATCAAAATAATTTGAAAAACGAAAAATTGAGCAGAAAAAGAAAAGAATTTCCTGAATGCGGGAAATTTACAACAATATTATTTGTATAGTTTGTAAATATGAACGCGCGGGTCCGACAAGCAAGAAATTAAATTGGTGTGGCCCTAAGAGCGTTTTACAAGGGCATGAACTTTCCGATACATCTGTTGCAATCTGATTACCCTTTAAAACATAAATAATATATTACAGATTGATGTCAACTATTATGAAATCTTTTCTTGAATAATGTCGAATTGTATTAAATTTTGTAGACTGTTGAAAAGGCCATTTTTGGCCATACATATACCTTATCAAAGAATAATCAAGAATGTCTTTGAAAGATGACTACAAGTATTATTTAAAGACTATACTCTAGCTGTCCCAAGTTTCTGCTTCCACCACTTTTTGCGTAATATCATGATAATCATAAATACCTTTGAGCCCAAACTACATCTATTCACTAGAATGAAAAAAGTCCAGATTATCTGTTCTGAAACACTCCCTCTACCACTTCAGGTTTCAAATACACAACCCAAAATAGAAAGCCTATGAGGATTTTGCATTGCAAAAGACATAAAAGTACCCCGGATGATGATAATGTTAAAAAAATATGCGAGGTGTCCCAAGTACTTCCAAATGGAGAAAAGATGTAAACATTTCCCATTTTGAATCTCTGTAGGATTTTTGTTTTTGTTGTGAAATTCTCCAGGGATAAACAGATGATGTTTCAATGAAGAACTCTTGGATTTTTCCCCTTTTATCGATTTGAAATGTACTTCATTGACAGGTATGTTTATTTTAATTGAAAATCATCAAAAAGTGGTGGAGGCAGAAACTTGGGACAGATTATAATTATAATCCATTGTCGAATCGAATTCATGGGTTTTCTATCTGTAACACAAGCAATGTAATGGATAGAAAACCTGAGAGTTCCGACAGTGATTATATATATACAGTGTATACGAGAAATTCTTATTTAGCATAGCATGCAAGGAATTTCAACTTCTGAATTATCTCTCTTTGCACAATGTATTTTTTCATAATTTCAGTGCACCGTAGCACATAATCCATAGTGAACATGTAATGTAATTTTTGGGGTATTCAGGGTATGCATCTAAGTAGGCTATATATCTATCTCCATTCTCACTCTGAAATAAAATCTGCAGGTTATTGTGTTCCTCAACATTTTTTTAAAAATTCAAAAATATCCAATAATTGACACACAACAGTGTTGTTTTTTGTTTGGTGTTCTATTGTTTTTATTATTAAAAAGCATGCTGAATCCTTGTGTATTAGAATGGATGTCAGCCTGACGAGTGTTGATAAGTGTCGATAAATTGTTGTATCTATGAGTTTCCATTCTTATGAGTTTTTGTGATAATAACTTGTCCTGTCTTTGAGAAGTTTTGACAGGTTGCTCTCAATGAGCTTTCATAGACCCAATACAAAGATATTCAGAAGTTCAAGACACATTCATATTTTTAATAGATTCAAAAAGCTGTTCATATTTTGATAAAATAACATAACAATAGTACAATACAAAATCGTACAAAAACAAATCTGAATGCATATTAGAACAAATATAAATGTGAAGTGACTAGATTGGTAGGAGACATCAATGTTGACTTTGTCAAATTGTTCAAATGTTCAGGCTCGCCATGAAGTACATGAACACTATAATGATATAATCAGTCACATCAAATGCACAACAGGCACAATGCGTCAACATTCACAGAATGCAATAGTATATGGTATGGGTTACCTGTCCTGTAATGCAGTGAGGGGGCAGATTGATTTTACAATCAAGTGTACAAAATTATCTTTTCTGATTCTGTCATCTGATGCTGTTTAAATAATGAATAAATGAGGATCATCCTTTTTAGCTCAGCTCGACAAAGTTAATTTTTTCTTTGATTTCAAAAAGTAAAATCTTTTCTAAAATATACTTCATTAGATTGAATAAATAGACACTAGAAATGTATTTCCAACTCGTAAAATTACAATAGCACTATGGATTTGACATTGTTGTATGCTCTAGCTAAACGACTATGACTCATTCTCAATCATCCCAGTCAAATGTTTGGTTTATCAGAGAAAACAGCTTTTTATTATATGGTCGAAAAAACTCATTCAGCTTTTGTAGAATGCTAGATTCTATGTGGGGATGTTTCCGACCTTTTGTCAACCCTAAACACTTTTGATTTGTCTTTGGTGTTCTCATGCAGTAAAAGCCCCTAGATGTATTGAAGTAAATGTTATTCTCTGTCACTCTTGACTGAAGTCCGAGGAATTGCTCCACTTTGTTAATCTCACTCAGAGGGTTCGTAATGAGTTTATCACCATCCACAACATGAACCTGTTCTCGTTTGAAGAACTTGAACCATCTCAATAGATGATGGTAGTAAATGCTGATTTGAACTGCCCTGTAACCGGTATTGATCTGACTGGTTTTCTTGTCAATCACCAGGTCCTCAAATTTGACCAAGTCTTTTCCTTTGGCGATTTTGTTATAATATACCTGCGTGTAATCTGAAATGACCCTTGTTGTAGGATTTCGGAGTAACACAATTAACTTAATGGAGCTATTCATCTGATGTATTCTCTCCGGTGCTTTTTCTGTGATGAAATACCTTGGACTTTTTTCCAATGTTATTTGTTTTGGATAGGAGTAGGGCATGTGTTCCTTGTACCACTCGTAACCACGATTGTAGTTTTTGTCGTCATCGAAGAAATGCACTTCTTGATCTGCTGGTTGAATCAATGGATGAAGACCAAGAAACTCCAATAATGCCCTGGTACCACACTTCCGAGCCCCAATAATCACGCACTGCGGAAGTCTTTTCTGTTGGCCACTGGAGCCAACTCTTTCTGTGACCAGTTCTTCCTCTTCTAGAAGTTTGCGAACACTTCCCACTGTTAACGACTCTTTGTCCAAATCATTCATAGAAACCCCATTCCAAACAGCTAGATTGGAATAGTATGTCAGGCAAACTGTCACAAAGAATATAACACCAATGATCAAAACTTGCTGCCCTTTGGTCTTCATTGTTTACTGCTTGTATGGTTACACTATGGGGAAAACTCATTCATAATTATAGCTGGAGTCTTCCAATTTCGTACTTTCACTTTCAGTAAGTTTCATCTGAAAAATACAATCAGTTTTATTAGTACTGGTTATGCTTATCAAACCATGCCCAGTAATATGAGTCTTGGTGTCTATCTTTTGGTCATAAAAATGCCACCCGTCCTTTCAATAAGAATGGTACCTGATCAAGAGCAAACAACCTTGTTAGCCACAACTGATTTAAAATTAGATTTGATGAAATATTTACAGTTCCCTGAAAAAAAGGTGCAGTCTTATTTCTAGCAATAATGAAAATCAAGGAAAGTTTTACCTGAATTTGTGCAATTTCAAAACCCTTCTACAATTACGGAAAATTTACATTTGAGACAGTATAAACCAAGTAAACTACAACACATATTCCAATATCTCTCTCTATCATTTATAAACTAATCAACACTTTTTTCTAAATCCATGCCATAAATGCAGCTCTAAATTGATTGTGGTTTCTTAGGAATAGCCAAGAAGCTACTTAAGCTCTTCCATTTAAAACAAAATTATTGTAAAATTTACAACTTAGTCCACATAATGTACCTCCAAAGGTCCACATATACGTGTAACCTCTGGAAGTCCCAGATTATACAACTCTTCAAACTGACATCACAACGGATAAAAAATAAATCCCCTCGTCTCTTGATGGCGAAGTTTCTTTACTGACATGAAGGACGTGACAAAACAGAAAAGAAAGTACTTCATCCTAGCGTCCAGGTGTGAACGTTGTCCAGCGATAAAACAATTTTATTATTAAGCGCTGGGTAAATCCCTTGAATAGGACTTGCTAGCACCCACCGTCTCACTTGGGTCTGATTAAAACTCCCCTGATCTGTGCCCGTCCAAAGTAAATCCTATTGTTACACAAAATGTTTTAGTCACTTAATATTTGCTTATGAATTTTAAGCAGTCCTTTTAGTGCACAAGCCACATCTCTCTCAGATACCCATTCCGACTTAAAACCTCTGCATATATATTGATTGTTTGTAATTGGTATTTCAATATCCGTCATTGGTCAGAGGCAATTTTATTGCTAATAATGACCAGAGTGCAACTCGAACCAGATATTTAAATTATTCACTTCGAAACAATAGCACATCTTTCTTAAAATCAGATCAAGATATAGGTTTATCTGAATAGAAATAAAGTAACATAATTGCAGTACCCTTTAAATACAATCGTATCCGGAATCTATACCAGATTGTAAGATTTCAACATAAAGTTTAAAAATGCATGTTACTTAATCTAAATGATAAGAAGTTTTAATAAATTTTCTTTCAACTTAATTAACACAGAATAATTAAAGACTACAAAATTTAAAGTCTTCTTATCTACATAGCAGGAAGGCACAAAAATGACTTACAAATGTTTCATTAAATCATGAAAAAAGTAGACTAAGCTATTTGATTTTACCTGCATCCAGTAAAGCAATAAAGATCATCTGCCCTACTGATTGGTTTGTTGTAAATGACTTTATTGAGAGCTGATAGAACTTGGTTCAGCACAAAATCACAATACATCATGTCAACCTTATCACAAAATAACTGTCTGCCCTGCAATTAGCACACGTCCAATCAAAAAGTCAGCTCCAAAAGGTCTAAACACTATACTCCATTTCGAACTCGCTTCATAATAAAATATCCAATAAATGAACATTAGCGTTTTGTCCTTTGTGTAATGTAATTTTCAAACCAGACTATATCCTAATTTTCCTATATAATGAATATCATTTGCCATTGAAGCATTTGTCACTTTCTTAATTTGTCTCTAAATCCCCAGACAGGAAATACATGCAAAAGGCATCCCCCATTAGGACTGGAAACATGGAAAAACAATTTGAACTGATACCAGTTCTTATTGTGAAATTGTCACCGATTCGTCACACAAAACCTTATCCTACCCAAAGATGGCACTCTCTTTCTGTGAATCACCAGATATGGGTGAGTGATGATGAAGGTCAAGAGGTCAATCTGATACAGTTTCTCATGCTTGATTCACTTGGAGTTACTGAAACAAAAATTCTTTTTCAAATCCTATGAAATCAATAGGGCTTTGTAGGCTGTTTTCACTTCCATCTGGCTTTCATCACCAGATCCATTTGTCACCCATCAGTTATCTGTATTTACTTACCTACGTCAATTGATTAGACTGTACTAGTCTTAAACTGACCATAAATGTAAAATTTCATTGAAAGCCATTTCCAATACAGCTGATCAATGACTTTTTTCAAATTTAAATGAGTTCCAAGTTCATCGGGCTTCCATGAAGAATTACATGCAGTTTCCAATTAACTGATGCCATTTCTTTTGTCGATTGATAAAAAGACACTGAAAACCATTTGTAAGACTTCTATTTCTATGTTAATACAACTTGGACACTATGAGTCATGCTTGTTTTTGTGATGCTGACGAGGGAACAATGGCTATCGGCTATCTCAAAAAAATATATGGAAAAATGTAATTTAAACAGAAGAAAAATGCACAAAAATGCCATCATTGTTGCAAAATACAAACAGGTGAATTATACTATGCATTCAGAATTAATTTTCAATAAGATTGAAAAGAAAACTATTGAAAATCTCTATGAGACACCACTTGAGCATCTACCACAATCTAGAACTATATAAATACTGAGACCATTTAAAGAACTTGGAAACAATGAGGCAAACTATAACCTTATCAATAAAACCTAATATTGCAATAATAAAGAAAATTCGATCAAATGTGGACAAAGTGTGTCACAAGAGAGTAGAAAACCGAATTCCTGTCAAAACAATTTCTTTTCTATACCCCTAGCTAACAACATAATCGAACAACGCTAAAATTCAATTACAACTTTTCTTGAACTTAATGTCCGCCTAACAAACTGATATAGCTTAATATGTGAAAGAGGATATGTGTATGTCAAACCAATCAAATAAGTTTTAAATCTAGGGAACGGGAGTTTTTTTTAGTTTATTTTTCAGACAAATCTGCATATGAGCAATCAATGAACATCATAATGTGCATGCTGTCAGCTGGAGGCCAAACTGCATTTGAAATGACTTTTTAATTGAGTCATCATGCAGCCATGTACACAAACCCTGAATATTCTAAGACATAACCCATGAAAAAAGATAGAAGAAACAGCCAATGCAAATTTCAAATCTGCATGACTGGCACTTATCGGTCTCTAAATATACATACATCAGATATATTTAATCTTGAGCATGTGTTTGCATACATGTTATTGCAAGATATCCATTATTAAACTTAGATATTTTAAGCATGCTCGATCTCTACTCTGCAATGCAAGAGAAGAGTTCCATTTTCATAGTATTTTTGACTGATTTTTTTTTGCCCCAAAATGCAAAGTACTATAAAAAGTACTATAATTATACTTAATTCAGCCGTTACTAAATTTTCGAGTCATCCTTAAATTCTTAAAGTTGGATTGGTGTTTTCTTTTAAAAAGTTCTGCTTTTTTTGCCGTACATATTGAAGAACCATGGCATAAAAATACAAAAATCGTTTCTCAGATACATTTTCCAAAAGAAGGGAAAAAAATTTCACAGGTGTATAGAAGTTTCTTTAGCACAGTTTACTTCATACGAGGTTCCTAACTAATAAAAAACAATACCATCATGTTCCTGAATATTCTTAGCTTACAGTACAATCAACTAGACCAAACATATTTGTCATATCAATATAACTTTCTGAGATGAGACACATTTGGATTGTAAATAGAATACTGACTGACAAGTTACATCTGATGAAATCACTTAAATCTCAAGAGAATAGTTAAACTGAACATCAGACAATTCAGATCGTATTAGCCCTGTCCGTTAAATCAAGTTTGACTCTATCAGCCCCATTTTACTTACTGGTCATCAAGAACTGTAAGACTGCAATTTCTCACAAAATATGCAGGAGTTTTCTTGTTCAATCTAGACATCTCTGTTTCATGTTTTTCAACAACTGCTGAAATAGGGTTGATAAAAAGATGTAAAATAAACACATCCAGGATCACGTTCTTGAGATTTACCCTAGCAGAGATGCATCTACACATTCACATCTTGTGATAAGAGTTTGATAAACCTTTACACTATTTTCTTCCTCTTTTATGCACCTTCAGTCAATCTGACTGCAAGAAAACATATTGTTGCATAGCTCTTCTGGCATAAAAGATAAAAAACCAAAGAGGCTTCTTCTACAGCATTAATAAACATTAATTTGATACAAAATCAAACCAAATCTCTTTTGTAGCATTTTTTAATAATTTTTATCTTGACGGTTTTCAAAAATCATTTCCTCATTACATTGTAAAGTTTGCCTTTAATTCATAGCATTATTCAATCACTTCACTTTTAAATATCCCAAATAATTTTCTCAAGTCAAACCCGTGAGAAAGTCAACTTAGGCTGTTTTTCAAACTATAATGTTTACAACATTTGACTGTATGTGAAAATTTAACCCAAAGCAAATTAGAATGTAATGATAAACAGGTTTCAATAAATTGTTCCAAATAAAAAAACCCCACAAAAACGAAATCTTGAACAATTTACGAAACCTCTACAGAAAATCCATTACACTATTTTTGCAATGAATAATTGCCAAATGAAAATTGTACTATTTTCTGCCAACTCATGTTTTTAAAAATCGGTACATTAGTACAAAGCATTAAAGCATACTTAATGTAAAATGCAGTGTATACATTGTAACAGTCAAATATATTAGTGGAATTGCTGACCCATGACTGAAAAATTCAAATCCAACCCTTTTTGTGGCATAAACCATAAATCAACTTTTAAAAAAAGATTCTTAGGGGCTTTTCCTCATTTCAGAAACAAAGATAAGACAATTTTAAACTAGGTCGATATCTCTTTTTCCTCATCTAGGAAATAAAAAATACAGCCATTAGTGGGTCTAACCATCCATGAAATGCGAATGTGTAACAAGGCATTCAGGGAGTTTTAGCTTAATAAAACAAGTATGATACAACAATATCAACAGCACAATGTCCACAAAATTGATGAAAGTTCTTTCGTTGGTTTTTTTTGCATGGATTCATACACATGAACAAAGAGGGTGATGGCATATGGAAGGCCTTTGCAACATTTTTCTGATTTTAACTGCCTTATTACTGCCAAGTCATTGTGTTCACAGAAGAGAACTTTCTCAGCAAGATTTCAAACAGACATGCTTTAAAATTCAAATTCACCAGATATTAAAATGATTCTTATCCTCAAATGAGAAGGACCTACAGTACAGTAATACAACTCTGAAGTGAACATTTCCTCTCCCTTTTGAACCCACGGAACAAATACTGAACTGTTTTGATTGCTGACAAACTATATACAAATTGGATACACATGTGCCTTGTACACTCAATATCTCACCTCCAGCTTCTAATGTCATAAAGCAACACTCGGTCTGATTTCAAATTCTTTGTATATGGCTTCAAGATCTGTCAAAAGTGCCCCTTGGTTATCAACTGTTTTTTCTTCATTATTTCTCTGTTGTTGATGCAGGGTAAAGCTACTATATGACACATTGCTAGTTTGCATGTCAAGAACACATACCAGATCTGACTCTATGAAAGCAAGACTTCATTAGGGGATCATTCAGATTCTTAAGTTTTATATTACAGACTTATTGCATTGATGCGCATTTGCTTTTTACATTTATAAATCATAAATGTTCTGGGATTTATTTTATGATCAACATGTGCTGGATTTTAAGAAAGAAACACACATCACTCCGAGATAAATCGGTCCTATGAGAGAAAATGTCATTACATTAAACTGAATATTTACAAGTCTCTAAATAAGATGGCAAACAACAATTGTAAAGTAAAAAATTAAAGACTTACGATACTATGCATCTGACTCAACTCCTCACAATCAATGTACTAAGAGGATTGAAACAGGCTACCGGTACATGTACATTGTACTGGTAGGTGGCAATCCATACAAGAAAAGATCCATACACAAGATATGGACAGCCTCTAGCTTTAAAGATTGGAAGAACATGTTTGGTGTATAGAGTGATTAAGGAGTTCAGAGTTGGAAATGTTTTGATATATATCAGATCTCCGGTGTAGGCTACAGCTGGAGCTAAAACTTGAATGAAGATACTACATGAACTAATTGAAAAGGAACCAGTTCTCAATGAAATATGTTAAACAATGGTTATAAAGTTATCACTGTTGATTAAAAACACCACATATCATGATTTTTGAAGATACAATTTTAACTGCTTTAATTAGGAAAGTTTCTTATTTACCTGTAATCAACATCATAAATTCCTTATTATTTCTTTGTGCAAACTAAGTATTTCTTGCTCTTCATGCCCGGTGTTGAAAATTAAAAAAAATAAAAAGCTGGATGGTTTGGGCCAATTTTAGACTAAACAAAGAACTCTGTGCAGAAAATATATGAAAATATTCAAATTAGATTGTATTTTAAAGCTAAAATTTGTGCACTGTTTCTTTATGTATAATAAAAGTTTATAGCTTGAAAAATCATATTCGAATCACCCAGCCTCTTTAATAAACCCTGTTATAAAAACAAAGGAAACATTACATGTAACCTGGGGTAATAGAAACCCATTTTATAACCTGTCAACAGGATTTACCCCTATGAGTATGTTAAGTGACTTCAAAAAAGAGACTTCAATAATGTTTGAATAAGAAATCACAATAATAGAAGGGTACATTAAAACAATTGATAGACAAACGCAAAGTAACCTGTCAAAGAAGCTAGTCCATCGTCTTCTTCCAAATTTTTAATAACGATAACAAAATGGAGTAAGAGTGTAATGACTAATTCAGCCTTAAATTAGCATAATATTGTTCCCATAGGAATACCCCGTACACAATCTGAATTGTATTTAGAAGACACAAGGTGTTTTCACAAATCAAATGAAGCTGATTTATAAGATTTTTGATAATGTTTCTTTGTAAAATTCATAGAAAAAAAGAATCTTTAAGATTGTTAAACTTTGTGACAGCTGAGGCAATGAAGTAAAAATGAAAAAAAAAAAGTGGAAGCAATCATTTGCTGACCAAAAAATTTGGTTTTAGGGATGTGAAAAAAATTTCTCATGTAAATCCCTCACTGTCAAGATAAAATATGCACTTCTACAGTGTTCAAATTATTCATGTAAATATTCTTGGACATCAATCACAAATAAATGCTGAGTCAATTTGTTCATCAACTCAACCACAACCAAACTGCTCTTTGACAAAGCCTCATTACAATGTAGACTGTGCTACTCTCACTCTCTGAATACAGCTGTAAATGTGTTTATGACACTACAAAATTCAACGTACTGTGAAGTTATACTTAACAAAGTACATACCAAAGATTCACTATTCTACTTTTTATGGTAAAATAAACACATGTAAGTCATGATTCTGCTGTGCAATGAAGACACTGAAGTATTGACAATTGCCAATCTAATTTCCTCACACAATGTGTCTATGTTCGATCCTTCATTAGAAATTGACAAATCTGCTTTTAACAAAAGTACAGATCAGAAAGGTTAATGAATTCCAAGTCAATTCAATTCCAAATTAAAAATACAAGATGAAAGAACTACTTCTTTTCCTGTGATTTAAATTAACTTTGAAGAGAACAATCTAACAAAATAATTATTTTTGACTACCATATCAAAGTTTGGTTCTTTTTTCATGGTTCACTTTGATATTCAGTTATTATAGTTATGAACCAAGTAAGGAGAAACATAGATCCAAGGAACTACCTAATATAAATAATTGATCGGAAATAAAAAAAAAAATTCAACAAAATACCTCTTATTATTTACCTGAAGAAAAATTTCTTTATAATTCATAACCTCCTCTCCATAATAGAACTCCAGTATAAACGGCAAGCACATGGACATATAATATATATCCTCCCGCACACAATGGAACACTATAGGTGTCTTTGTGCCTCAGCGGTCCTTTGTTAAATACCTGCACTGTCTTCAGTATACCTGATAACCCTCCTTATTAAAGTGTGTCCCTAATGTATTTTAAATCTTCTACCGCCACCCTCTGCTGTAGCATGTGAGGAGCCACCTAGTCACCAGGATTTCATTGCCGGATTTCATTGCGCATCCCGTGTTACTATGCTCCTGCTTTGTTTTTCTTCCTATACTACACTGTCCCTGAATCGTTACACACTTCTCTGATCAAAGCCAAGAAAAACCTCAGTGCAAAATCAAAGGAGACCAATGACATCAATGAAAAGGACCAGGTTAATAAAACCTGGTGTTGTATCACATTCAAATCAAATTACAGGAGATTTATTTAATGATTTTTTTATGCATCACAGGGCCCAATAGCTTGATATGAGGTGATCATAAAATTCTTTGTTCAAAAACAAAAACCTTTTTTGATCAAAGCAAATAATAGCTGAGAAAACTGTCCTGCAGGCACAGTGATAAATGTTGATGGTCACTGGTCAAAGGTCGGACTGACCCTGGCCTTAGGTAATGTGACACAGAGGACTGGGAAACATTGGGTAGATATACACATAGATATAGCAGGTGATAAGACAAGCTGTTTGTAGATATACAGGAATTATCACCTGTAGATCTGATCAATCACTTCAAGCAGTTTCCTAAACACTTCTAAACAAAAGATTATCCATGTCATACTGATACTGCCCCTTATCTCTCCATGTACGGATGTCAGCACATGTTGAACATCATCTAACATCTACATGTTGGTAATCTTTATGATAATACAAGATAACCCAATAGTATCAATGAGATTGCAGGTCTCTACAATACACTTTCAAAAGTCTGTGTTCATAAACTTGGTCAGTAGCCTTTTTTTTTAATGGACACCCTCATCAAAATTTATGTACATGCATTTCTTGGGTGGTCTTCATCTAAATATAACTATTATCTTGTATAAAAAATCAACTTCATGAATCTCGTTTAATTCACTAACTGCACTATGAGAATTTACTCATATAAAACCAAAACACATAAACAAGTAAGATTGACAAGCAAACCTTTTCATGCTAAAAATTGATGATGATCTGATGAGGCAAGATAGACACCTGATAAGAAAAAACCTAAGGTTTTCCAGAACAATTGCTTTCTATATCCCACATCCCACCCAAATACCCCGTCCCATGTTATTATGGGCTCTCAATCTTTCATGAGTTTAAGAAAATGGAGAATTTATCAGTGGTCTCCATCACACAGGCAATCATACACTGTCACAGTTTTATGACCTATAAAATAGCATGGATGGGCATCATTGTTTGCTGCAAAGTATGAATTACCCACAATACAACAGTCTTGGTAATATGAGTGATCAGATGACCAAAAATGCTCCTCCCACTGATCCAGACCCTTCTTTCTCATCTAGCTACAATTTGGGGTTCTGTTTCATGTCAAGATTCAACAGATATGCTCCTTTTTTTCTTTCTGGGTCCCAAATGACTTTTAAACAAAGTACATAACTTGTAATTTAGGGATTTGAAATCAAAAGTTCACTCCTCCATTTTATTCATTATTCAGAGAGATTGAGTGTCAATAAGAGTGTCATTTATTTCCAAACATAACACCAAGTACCTATTAAATAAAATGAAAACACATAACCATTTCCTAAAATTGGACAACATTGCGGAAAAATTCTGCTTTATGAATCAATAAATTTTAGTCATAGTATAAGTATATGCCCATAGAGCACGCAAATATTTGTCAGTCCAGAGCGAGTGATGCCAATCTAAACAAACATGCGCTTAGCAATTAGCCACAAGGCAAAAGACATCATTAAGATGTGTATTCAAAGAGCTCAATGCCTGTCTTGATAATACCTAGCTGAGATTTCTGCAAGACGTACATCATTTATTCACACCGAGAATTGTTGCAATCAAGGAATGGAATTTAAGTGCTGCTGTTCTACAATACTTCTCTTGATACCATCAATTTGAAATTCTGATAATTAAACAAATTGTAATTAAAATGTGGGCAGATTTTAATGGGCCTACATTGTGCACAGTCTGCAACCATTTGTCTCTTTTCAGAGTTTGTTTGCTAAGGGAGAGTTAAACAAAAACTTGACATAAAAAGCCACCATAAGAAAAATACCCAGGTAAATAGAACTGGCGACAAATGTTCCAGAGCCCTATAACTTTCCCCTAACTCTATCAAAACCCTCAAAACCCTTTTTTCTAATAGATGCAGCTTTCTAATTGAAAATTCAGATTGTTTCTATTGATAGGTGCATTGAGCTCTGGAAAACAGAGTAGTGAAAAATGAATCATTTCGCAAGCTGCACTTAAATGTTGTGCACATGGATCGATCTAGGAGGAAAAAATATTGTAGCATACATCATGATTTTTTACAAGGAAATTTGAGAAGGCATTAACCATCAACGCTATAGATAAAGCTGAAAAAGGATGCCAAAATCACGGAGATTACACCATGTCATAATGCTGGATCTGAAAGAGGTGTATTCTTAGTTCAATAACCTGTGGCGAATCATTGTTAATTTGCTAAATGGAATCCTGCCCCCCTTAAAATGGTCTTATTCAATTTAGCTGATTTGTGGTACTTTTGTCAAGACAAATGAAGAATTATGGAGTTTATTATGTACAATTCTTGGCAATAAAGATATAACTTCAAATCAACATTTTAATATCGTCCATTCTTTTATTGATATTGATGAGAGCACTCTAAAAGTGTTACTGGGCAAAGAGAATTTCAGCTAGAACATGTAATATTGTCAATAAAATACCATTAGTTGTTGCTGTTCTACCAATGTATCTAGCAAAAGGATAAATTCCACAACCTTTTGATTTGTTAAAATTAAATTCCATGTTAAATCTCAACAATCTCAACAATTTCAGTAGGATCTTTTAGATGCATGCAATAGCACTGATCCATTATGAAATTGTTATTTTTCATACAAATATTAATAACTTTGATGAAATGTCACAAAATCAATTGCCACAGGTGTTAAAGATTGCTTAAAACATAACATCTGAATTCCTTGAGGATTTAATCATCTTATTTTTGCACAAAATAAAAAAGAACACAATATAATGAGCAAATAACAGGATACAGCATCCTACTTATGTCAGAGCCAAGCTGGGGTATTGTGCTAACATCATTAAGTGTAGGAAATGTCTAGAAGAATAGTGAAATGTCAGCGAAATCTTGTCACAGGTGCAGCTTCAGTGGAAGACAGATATACCTCCAAACCTATCAGTCCTAATAAACAGTGTAATCAAAGGATGAAAGGAACAGCCCAGATAGCTCTGATAAATAAGCTTTTAATCAGAAATATAGCTCTCTATTTGGCAAAGGATTGACATCACAATGTGAGTTTTGCAGACAAAAGCTGGAGATTGAATGTCATCTGATAAAGGATACTCGGTATGAGTGGACTAGATGGTCAAATATCTGCATGTGGTCACACCAAAGCAAACTAACCCTGGCCCACTTGAGAGCTGTCAAATTGGCACCTAGTGGTCATAACAATTTTAATGAAATAACAGGGGCACATAATGCCTTCTTATAAACAAGCAACTGAGACCCTGATGGGAACAGTAGATAAATATTTAATGTCGAAACCTTTGTAAGGTCCTGGCTAGCAAAGATCACTGAACCCTGGAGAATTTCAAGAGCTGTAATGATATAGCATCTGGTTTGTATTTCCTCAAATATCTGGAATATACTAGTAAGCTAGCTGCTATTACATGTCTAATCTCTAATTATACCCAGCATTTGCACTTCAAAGAAAAGTTTTGTCTAATAGTCATGTAACAGTCTTTGTGCTATCAAAATAAAAGAGTTTGTTCCAATTCCAAAGTACACTCATTAATCATTTGAAAAAAATTGTAAGAATTTCTGATGCTTAAAAATAATATCATTAGTAGTTTTCATAATTTGTAAATAGGTATATCACTGTCTAATGATATACAAATTTCTTACATTCAGAATAACAAACAATTTTGAAGAAAAAAAACATAATAAAACAAAACAAACCTTTTCCAGGGTCCTTTCTCCTTCCACTGTATCTACCAATTTTTCGAATGCCAGAAAACCTAAATATTTGTATTAAACTGTCACAGTCTGACAAAAAACAAACCTCCAACTTCCTAGAAAAAAATTCTTATCGAAGAAGAAAGTGTTTTCACTGCTCAGGCCTTAAGATACAAGCAGAGGTTATAACGCAGAGATAAAATAATCATCAGTTTCTTTGTTCTAAATATAACTAATGTAGAGACTCGATCTGCTTGATAAAACCTCCCAACATCTCAGCAATGGCCATGTCAAACTGGAACCTCACAATGGACAGTTTATCAAAACAATGCATCATTTGAAGGGTATCCTGATGCAATTAAACAGATAACTGATCAAAATGACCCATTAAACGCCAATTTTCCTCAACTATCTTATCATGTGTGTGCCAATTTTAAAGACTGTTTCATTTATGGATTTACAGTAATCGGGACAATATATTACATGGCTCCATTATGTTCACACAACCATCATGAAATTTTAGGGCTTTCCTATACAAATGGCTCATCCAAATTTTTCTACCAATCATGCAACCATGTAATTTGAAAACCATTATATCTATGATATCAACATAGAACTAATCTATGATAGTTTCATCCAAAAATTATTCATTATTTATAAAATGCCAGTACCAATTTACTTCCCACTGGAAATGACAATGAATTTTTCCTCATAAACTGACATGAAGTACTACATACAGGTTACAAAATATGTAAACATAGATATACGTGGGTGTAGGAAAAAAGACTTGTCTAGTATATGACCTAGCTGTTTTCATTAATGAAACAATGGACATAATTGACATTTAATCCTTCTTTTTACCACCCAAAGTATTACGTTGTATCTGCACCCATCCTTATTCAAACGTGATTTCAATTAATTGTTTTCCTACAAACTAATTAAACTCAGCATCAAACCAAGTTAAGTGCATTGACAGACAGAATCAGATCTCCTGGAAGTATGAAAGTAAATGCATGCATGAGAGATGGCAGGGCTAGATTAGATTGGCCGATCAGAGAGAGATGCCATGCTGGAAGGGTAGAAGTAGAGAGGAGAGCGTTCAGGTGTTGTTGACAATGATCTAAGTACCCCGCAATGTCACAACCATCATCTCTATCTAAGTCCAAACAACACACTTTGTCTTTATTCTTCATCTTCAGTTCTATCAGATGTGGGAAATCCCACAGATCAATGCGCTGAAGTGAAGAAAGGCTCAAGGCAATGGAATATGATTTTTCATCAATGATATGGGTTTCGTGAAAGAAAGCAATTAATTCATAACTTCAAAGATATCGTTCAAATCAGCAGTGGAACTTTTTTCAGCTAATGGCATGAATAGACTAATTTAGATATGAATTTGGCAGAATATAATTCAAAAATACACCAATATTTTCTTGTGAATAAATAAACAGATTGTTGCCATGTAAATTATAAGTTCATTAACTGTTTTGTACATGTTTTGCCTTGATATCTTAAATTTTTAAACATATAAAACATTTTGATTATAATGTCATGACAATATTTAGCCCAAAAGTTGATATTACATAATTTTGAAACCATATTCACATCAATTTATTTTTAGAATTCATTGATCAAACTTGTAACAGATACAGAAAGTTATATAATCTAACACTTAAAAACATAGATCCTTTTTGCTCTAAATACAACACAATGCACTAACTGGCATGAATTATGTTACAGCATCTACTTTAGGCCACTTACTGGGCGAGGTCAAACCATATACCAGTATAGATTGTAAGTATCAACTTAATCTTCATTAAGTGAGATAGTTCATGTACTATGGCTAAACGAGACAAGCCCATTCAGAGTACACAAACGCCCTTTAATAATTGTCTCATTAATAATATCACAGTAGATACCCATCCACTTACTAAACCCATGCAATCAAAATAATACCTTACAGAAATGCAAGACCAAAAACACAATAAGTCTCTCAACTTCGTTTGGGAGACTTAACTAAGATTTAAAAAAAGATTCTTTTGTAGCTGCATTATGCATTGTCTATTAATATGCATGCAAGATGTGTGCATTTTCTGTATTTCTACTGTTGGGTTTGAGATGGGCTTTGGGATTTTTGGGGTTGCTATTGTTACATCATTTCCTGTCTATTGTATGTTATTGAGAGACAGGATATCTATACTTGCTGGAGGAAATAACTATCTTTGGTATCTGATCCAGTTCCATAACTTAATAAAAAGTATTTTTCTAATCATTTGAATTTTCCCATGATGTGGTGGGAATTCTAAATCCAGCTATGTTTTGGTAATCATTACATTCATTGAAGCCATTCAAATCTAGAAGGATGAAAATAAGAATGTGACCTTTTCTGACTCCTTTGAATAGAATATTTGTCTGAAAATTTTAATAATCAATAATCACCATAATAACATATAATAGATAATTCCCATGGTAAATATGACTTCACAAAATTAGGATGGAAAAGTCATTTGTCACCAACATATAGTATAACAACTAGTTTTCTTATCAATAAATCATATTGATCATGAAATATAAATGTTATCTGAAGCTTTGTACATCCCCATTCCATTGCTCCTTAGACCAATATCACACCCAATACATACAGATAAAATGTCAGCAAACCAGTTATAAACCATAAAAGCATTTTTCCTTTGTCAGCCTATAATTCAATTTACCATACAATTACATGTATTGGATACCCTACCATCTACTTAATTTGATTTGCTATCTTTTACTGCTTGTTGAAAAATAATGCAAAACTTGATAATTAAACAATCATTTTCACCAAAATTAAAACTGTGATGTTCTGTTCATTTTTTTATTTTGTTTTATATTAATCATTTTGCTCCTATGATTGCATCTTTGCTACCCAAGGGTGTTTGATCCACTCTGTTCCCCATAAATATGAAAAATAGAGTAGGTAAAAAATCATCGGCAGGCAACAGAGTGGAATCAAAAAACCCTTCGCTAGTGAAGATGATATGGTGACATAACACGCAACATATATTCAATGAATAGAATGTGCTGCATAATAATCAATTCCTTAAATGACACAACCTTTGTCTGAAATCATGCTTGATCTACTGAACATGTTTTAGAAATAAAAATTTTGATACATTAAAGCCAACCAAAATTTATCTATTTGAATTTTTAGAAGAATAATCTATTTGACATAAAAATTTCACACACCACAACTTTTGACACTTACCCCTATCAAGACTGATGAATCAAGATTGTCTTCTTTCCTCCTCTTCCTCTGTTATTGACTGGACATTGATCCTGTCGTCTTTGTGTTCAATTCTCTGTTTTCTTTGCCACGGATTTCTCTGATTTGTTTGTTTCTTTTACAGCTTTAGCCACATGCACTAAGCCTCTATCTACCATCATCACCTCAGAATGATCTTATACTAAGTGAAAGGGCATTAAAGTTTTCACCCCATGTGATGTAAGCCTTATAAATATGTGTCTCTCTGGACTCCGTCTTTCTTCATTTGTGTATCAAATTAGGATATCTCCGGCTCACTTTGGGCTCATGTGTCATTTTATTGCCTAGTTTGATCATGCAATGGGAATTGATATCGTAGAGACTTTTAAAAATGTAGAACACTTTTTCTTCAGTGGAAAATTGGCATTTCAAAAATGTTGTCACCATACTGTCAACATTAATATTTACTAGAATCTTCACACTGTATCGAAATTGCAAGATTGGTATATGTGTAAATTAATGGGACATCTGTTTTGACTGGATTTTGAGAACGTATAATTTAATTACCATATTATTGAATAATTAGTAGCTTTCTGTTGGGTTTGAACCCCAAGGTAACATTAATTTATAACACTGCATGTGGTTAAAGCATTAAGGTGCCTCCTTAATCAATTGATTAATTTATTACATTTCCTATTGTGTTGCCTGCATGAAGTTTTTTGCGCATTCATAAAAGTTATTCTGGATCTTGCTCTACACGATGAAAACAATTTAACATGCACGTGAAAAATTGTTGTAAATTGTACCAAGAACTAAGAGAACAAAATACTGATATATACTACACCTATTAACATATACCGGTACATGTAAAGAACTGTAAAATAAAGTTATCGGTAGTGTTGATGTCGAGTTTCAGCGTAATATTGATAGTCATTAGTCAAAGACTTGTAATCAATGTCAATACATATTATGTATCATAGCAATAACCACCATGAGCTGGTCTGTACTCCAGGTTATAGTTTTGGTTGAATTGTGTACTTGTATTAACGAATTCTGAGTTTCTATCAACCTGATACTGGTATGTTTTATAGTACATGTATCAATACATATACATGTATATCCTTAAAACTGATGGGAGCTTCATTTATATGTATGAATATTCTGATAAAAAATTATCCCCCCCTCCCCCCACCCACCTAAATCAGATTGCAACAGTATTGATATAAGAGAAAAAAATCTAGAGTGCAAAACACCTTACTTACCTTGATTTTTTCCCCTTTCCAATCCAGAATCAAAAGACTCTGCATTTCATCAGAAGGCTAGCCAAAATTGAATATGCATATGTATGTCCAGTCTGAAATAGGAAGGTGAGCTGTTATATATAGAAACCTAAACACACTGGCAAAAGGGAACAAAAACAGGGTGATAATAAACAGAAAACATGCTTCCTCATTTTTTATAGTTATATACATTCTAGGCTGAACTCTGAAGTTTTACACATTCCATTTAATAAATAAAACACAAAATATCCTTGAGGGACTTTATATTGTTAGCTTATAACATTGTACATTGTCTGTTAATGAGTTTGCTTACAAATTGTTTCCATTAATCTTAAGACAAAATCTCAGTGATACTGTAGTTGTTCATTCATAACCAAATTATGGACCTATGGTGACTATATCAACAATAAAACCAATTTTTAGACTTTTTGTATGTACTCTAACTGTACGTATGCTGTTTTAACCCCCCCCCCCCCCCCCCCCCCCCCAACCCGCCCCCCACTCCCAAAAAATCTGCAATGTTCTTCTAATTACATTATACTAACATATACCACAGAAGATCTCTATCCAGATGCTGGTTTCAAGAACAGCTTCAAAAGACTACAGTGAAGTTTCTTCCTAGTAATACAACACAGTAAGTATTCCATGCAAGAGCCAGCTAGAACTTTCTTTTACGATACTGTACTAAAAAAGAAACTATTTTTGACTTGAAGAAGGGGAAAAAACATGAATATACTTTAATACACAGTACTTCAACATTTCAATACTGTTTCTAATTTGCTGTACATGTATCAAGATAAACATTTGTAATGCAATATTTATGCAATATGCAGGTACCAGTGTGTATGCAATACGCATACTTTTCACTTCTTGTCTCTTTAGACAGCATCTCTTTCCATTTATGCCTCCAAAATTAGATTATACATGTGCCATTTAAATTGCTTTTTTGTCTGACAAAAAATGCAGATATTTGCTCTTATTGGCCTACCAATTTACTTAAAAACATATCCATATTTTCTTTAATTAAAATTTACCTATGTTCTTAGGATAAAAACTGCTATTCTTATTTAAATCAAAGATAAAATGTGGGCTGGGTGACTACTAATTGTTCTTTCTAGTAATCACTAGTACCCCAAACAATACAGGTTTGTTTTCTTCTTCATTGGTTCACAATTTGATGATGACTGACCAACCAGATGTTTACATTTCATGGTCAAACAATAAATACCTTTCTTATTGAGTCACCAACAGACCTGAACCAACAATAAACCACAGCATTCTTTGAGAATTCAACTGAAGTCATATGAATGCTGAATTGTCAAATATAAAGAGAGAAGTGGACAGGCATAGCCTTCATCCACTTATATAAAGGTGGATATGACAAGATGTATAGGGACTCTGTGTCTCTCCACTTCTCGGTAGATAAGATATGCTCCCAATTGGATGCCAAGTTAATGGATATTAATTCAATGGAATGTAATCTCACAAACTGAAGTACTAGTGAAATTAACCATGCAATCAGGGACCATCATGAAAGAAGCATAATAACATATGTACTCCAACTGTTATGGATTTCAATTCAGTGCCAATGAATAAGATAAGAAAACCACACAAGTTTCCTAAAATATAGTTGTTACATGTATATGTATTCAATATTTCCTTACAAGTAACCCAGAGCATATGGCATGATCAACACTCACAATATTTTGTCGATTTAGATAAATATTTTAAACTATATTTAAAGAGGAAAAAAACTTTACTGTAAAATAATTTAACTGTTAACAGAGGAAGCATAGAAGGAAGATTTAATCAATTCACCATCATACCTTCCAAATGGTTAAATTATATCCACAATCCTATATGCTAATTTTTTGTAGATGGTTAAGAACAAACATAAACTTACTTTTAGAGCTTAAGGTTAATGTTAACTCGAAATCTAAAATATATGTTAATGTGTAGAAAATCACAGAAGGTCATGAACACTTATTTTACTTTGCCTGAATTTGACATGCATAGGCCAAACAACAGGTGACACTTTTATTGAGCTGAGACCAAACAATAGCAGATAACCCATCGAGTCCTCCAGAAATGGCCGAGTCTCCAGAATTATCTCACACCATGTACCAGAACACCCACTCGTCTGGCTCTCATTGAACAGATGTCTGTGATAAACTCTAGTCTACCAAAAATAGGACTTATTCCAAGCAGTACTCATTAAGGGGATGAAGTTTTGAAGAGACTTCACAGTATCAATCCAACCCACACAATTCTATTTAGAAATCACTGTTGGGCACCTACAGAATGAGTTTTGAGAGTTATATATACCTGTAAAATTTAAATTCATATGGTAATCAACCAGGTACCGATAAATCAAAATATGAATATTATTTTATAAAGTTTTAGCTTCATCTGGGAAAGAAGGGTTAAATTTGATGCAGTGTTAAATAGTCAAAGAGGAATAACCTCATACTAAAACATGAACTATGTGATCTTTCCATCACAATCTGACTTATCTAAAATAATTTTTCTGCGTATGTCTGCTCTATGGATGAATATATGCTAGTGATGTGCGATTTTATCGGTAAACCGGTATATTGCGATTTTTTGGTCGTGCGATACGGTAACCAAAATACCGGTATTTTTCACATGTTTAAAAATTCCTGAAATAATTAATTTCATCGACCAAACTTTATAATTTGAGTTTGAATATATTAGAATTTATATTTTATTTGCTTGTTTTTTGTTGTGTGCAGTTTAATTTTCATATGAATAGTTAAATATAAACAAATTAAAATACATAATGAAATGATTGATTTTTCATTTATTTACAAAATTAATGAAAAAGTAAAGGAATAAATGCTTATAAATCAAAGAATTGTTGTGTCCAAATATATCACAATATTATTTCATATCGCGATATTATCGCAATATTTTTTCCAAATATCGCGAAACAAAATTTTTGGCGATACACATCCCTAATACATGCATATGCATTCCTTGAACTTTTTAAAACTGCATTCAATTATTCAAATTATTTAGCTGTGATCAATGCATTTACTGACAACATTTATCCAAGTATCTATAATTATTTTAATTAATTAAGTTTACTTTGTATTTCATACTTTTGAGGTTACAATTTTTGAAATATTTTGTGACTGAAAGTTTTAGCTATGGTATATTGAAAACACTAATGTCAGACTTACAAAAAGTTGTAGTTATTCAAGGAATAAGGAATCATTCTTTGAGTACATGTATCGTGAGGTGATAATTTTGGTCAGGGTGTGATCAAATCCAATAAAGCCCAATGGGCTTTATGATAGATTTGATCACGCCCCAACCGAAATTATCACCTCATAATATTCAAAGAATGATTCCTTATTACTTATATAATTTTCAGCAGTTGTACGATTAAAATTAGAATATTAAGTATGCAAACCCCGCTTGCGCCCCAACAATACGTCATTTGAAAGCAATAGACTGTATAGTACAAAATCGATTCGTAGTGTTATCACAGACAAAGACACTGGAAGGATGACTGCACTTAAGGACATGCGATATTTGCGAGAAAATAAACTTTTAAAAGAAGAATTTTTCTTTCAATTGCAGAAATGGTCAACATCTAAACTGCAACTTTACGCAATTGCGTTAAATAAAAGTATGTTGTTACCAAGTACGAATTTGTTTTCATAGGCGGGAGTCATCACGATTTCTCGAATCTCCATACGATAATGAGGACGCCCACTTTTATACTGACTTCATACATAGTCAGCGCATGTTTGTCTATTGTTCTCCGTTTAACAGTAGTTGTATATTTGCATTATCAAAGTGATGTCAAAGGGAGATTAATAGACAAACATGCGCTCATGGTTGAAATGAGAAAAAACTGCTTCTTCTTACTTTTGCTTTCCCTGTTGTAACCAAGGGTTGATGCATGTTGAATATTATAATTCACCACATGATTTCTCACCTCAGGTAACTTTGTGAATACAAAATTCTATCACGTGACGTGTAAGGTAGCATGTTATGTGCTAACAAGGACAATGTTTTCGAACACGTTAAGTTGTCAAGCATTGAATTAAAGTCTTCTGTACTTACATGGGCATGGTCTAATTGTTGAAACCATAGTAAATAGTATACTTGTACCATAGAGAATAGATAGGGTTATGGTAAAAGAGTGATAACATTAATTTTTATACATGGCATTGTTATTCGATCATGCTAGTCTAATTTTAGTACCATTCTGATAATGTCAGCTCCACCTCTCATGCATATTAATATCAATCTTATGTTTGATCAAGGGCAGACAAGCGAAAATTCTCCTTTTTTCGAAAGTTGTATTAAGAAGAAGAACATAGAATGAGCTGATTGTATCACAGTCTTAAATCTTAATTCATGTTGGAAAATGACTAGACTCTTTACAAAGTTTAACAAAAGTGATATTAGGTTAAGAAATAAATGCAACAGAAGTGACCGAAAAGGGCCCAAATCCCGGCGCTAAGCGCAGTTATTCTTTGTAAATATTTTCCTATATATAACAGTTTGCTTTTCATTCAATGCAACTGGACCTGATTGACGATAATTTAAGTACCAGTACTTTTACTTGCTTTATATCATCAATTCAGAGAGATTCTAAGAGAGAACTCAAACCATTATTTTTTTTAGGCCTTAGGTGATATAAATCTCTTTGAGATAAACTAATTTAATTAAAAATTTAAAATACTGTCAACATTTACATTTTTTCCTTCAAAATTTACAATACAAAATGTATCATAAAATGTAACAAAAAATTCTCAAAAGGGCAAAATTTGTAAATTTAACATAATGTCATGAGTTCAATAACTGATGAAGATTTACAATTTCACAAAAAATCACTGGTTCAAAAGAACATAATTTCATGGGTAACTGTTGAAATAAGAAATTTTACTCCTTTGATCACATGCTAATTAATACCAGCTCCAACTTCATGCATCTTCACTAACCACGAGTTTTCTGTCCACTCCGCTCCCCATAAAGCAGAGTGAACTGAAAACCCTTGGCTGGCAAAGATCAAGTTAATGGGGATGTATATTTGTGTGAAACTTATGCAACAAAAAAACAAATCCACATTATGAACAATGATGTTTCCATAGTAAATAATCAAACCAATGTGCATGCTTATTAAAATCTTAATGCTATCCGTAATTATGGCAAACATTTTCATGTAAACTGAAAACCTGAAACCATCCTGATTATTGATTAATCTAACAATTAGATTTAACTGTTCTCACTGTATGTTAAATGCATTAAAATAATAAAATACAATTGACATTAAGAATATGAATCATGTGCAGCATTATTATTCCAGAATAATAAAATACAATTGACATTAAGAATATGAATCATGTGCAGCATTATTATTCCAGAGACAAAAATTGTGAAATAAACTCGACTTACCCGCCAACTCTCAAAACTCTAATTTTTCTCTCTAGAGACTGCTGATTGTATTGTTGCTGAAATGAAAACAATTCACATTTACTAATTATGTAAATATAACACTAAACAGTGTTATGCCTCTGTTAATCTTAGCGCATCTTTTTAAATAAGAGTTGTCCTTTATATTGTTTTTATAACTATGCATTGTTTGTAAGTTCACAATTAAATCATCATTAATATGTGTATATACGTGTAAACGAATAATTAAATTTTATTTTTTTTTAACTTGATTACTTCACTCCACCAACATAAAAGGAAACCAATACCACCCCTCCCCCCTTATCTTCCAATAAATATTTTTCGGAAATTAGGTTCATGGGGGTTCAAAATGATGTATGTGACATGCAGAGATTAGCCATTCATCATCATTATTAATTAATGTTCAGATGCTGTGGGCTTCTGTGGGTAATCACGTGGTTAATCAATGAATTATGAATTAAATCAATCACGTAAGAACTAAAAAGACTAAAAGAGTAATAAGTTTTTGAAAGGCCCTATTTCGTTTCATATGGCAATCTTAATCGGACAGCTTTTACGGTATGGAATTAATAAATCTCAATAAAATTCAACAAAAGCAAACATATATTGTATACTTTAGGTAAACGTGCATTTGTTACGCAAGGGTTTATTTAAATATATAAGATACTCACATGTTATTTCACCTTTCCAAACTCATGTTTACATCACAATTTACAGGGCTTCCATTTTATAATTACAATGACTAATTTCCGGAAAACACCTGGACTGTATCCGGCACCGGTATTGTAAATAAAAACTACAAAAATTGGCTTTATTTTAACTAAATAAGGCATGACGTGTTTCTTTTAAATGTCTTTATTTTTTACACAAATATTATAAAAATTCATTATTAAATTTAAAATACTTCCATAACTATAAGCAGTATTGACTATAGTATTGCAATACTTTTAAAAAATATATCAGTTTTTTTTCTAAAAACTGAAAATTTTATCAGTAATAAAATTGCATAGCAAATGCGATGCATTTAAAATATAGAATATACGGAACATATATCTGTTGACTACTGTTTTTATATTTTAACGTATTTTGGGGGTATTTAGTCTTACCGGAAGTTTATAGCCACTTCCTTTTCACGTTTTACTCTTTTGGAACATCATTGTAAGTGAACACAGTGGCAATAAAATCGGGCATCATCGGGTTATATCACATATGAATCTCTCAATAAGCAATTAACTAATAAACCATAACTTCAATTCACATGTTTCTGGTTTTTTATTTACAGAAGGACGTCCGTTTTCGAAAATGTCGGATGCGGAAGGGTATGAGTTGTATTCCAAGACATGTTGACACCATTTTTATGTGGTGACAGTAACGAAAATTTGGGAAAAAAACAAAGTTTGAGACAAAATAATTAATTCGAAGGGTGCTTCGGAAAGTTTATTTTACGTGTCTTGTAATTGATGTGTTTCTTTTTAATATTTGCATTGTTTTTTGCATAATGTATAATCGTTAATCATTTTATAGAGATGATGTTCCCGTTGTATCGGGAGGATCTATGGATGTTTTCACAGCAGTCCAAGAAGTTCTGAAGACGGCTTTGATTCACGATGGTCTAGCTAAAGGACTTCACGAATGTGCAAAAGCCCTTGACAAGTAAGTTCTATATTGGTTATTGAGACTTAGATAGAATGTTCTATTGTTAAAATGAGAGATGTCCTACAGACCCGGTTTAACGATAGAATTCGTCCCCTATAATCGCTTCGTAGCAAATTAATAAAAAATATTGCGTTGTATCTCACCTAAATTTTCATATGATTGGTCTAAAATACCTCCATTGTTGCTCTTTTATTGTCCCATTTTACCATGTTTCTGCAACGAAATCCCTACCGTTAAACATCACGTTTGAAAATTCTCTGTTTATAGTCGCCATTTTAGCGATAAAATCCCGAGATATTCCGTGTGCGATTTCCAGCAAAATGGCAGGCAAATTCAAACGTAGAAAAAGTGTAAATACCTTAGTATGACCGATTAAATGGATATTTTTTTTACTTTTAACTACATATACATGTTTAAAAGGTATTTATGTATATTTATGCGTTTTCCCCCTGCAGATTATTTTTAACAAGCTTAAAATCGACGCGAAGCAGATCTGCTTCTCAGCTGCTACATTGCAAGTATATGGGACAAATTCTTATTGTGACCTGAGTGTAACCTGGTCATGGTAAGATTATTCTTTCTAATGCAGACCCAGTAACACAGGTAGCTATTAAAACAAATTAAAAGAAGACTACAGATTTTGCTCTTCAGCGGTACACTTGAAAATGATTATTTACAAGATCTACCTTGCATTTTAGCACAATTAAACTGACACGCTCTTAAGTGCTTAAAATCAAGGAGCTACTGGTATATATAGAGTAGAGTCATGGCTGAGGATAGTAGGTACTTGTTGCTCATATACCTGTGCAAATTGTATAATAAACCTAAAGTCATCTGGTTATAAATATGTGTACATTTTTTTGGCAGGCGTCAAGCTCATTTGTGCATTCTTGCCAACAACTGTGACGAACCAATGTACGTCAAACTGGTAGAAGCTCTCTGTGCTGAACATGGAATTAACCTTCTGAAGGTAACAAGCTCAAAAGAGGGCTCCATTTTAGATAGAAAAGGAGAGGTCTAAACTTATTTGGGGGGGGGGGGTTAAGGTATCCGACCCATATTAGGACCCTGAATATCCATCATGGATTAAATATTCTGATATTAATTCAAAGCTTTTTAGAGTAGAAAAAGATTTACCGAGAGAAATTTTCAAAAATATTATTAACTAAGCAGTAATTAATTTATGAAGATTGCATTAAGGTCTATGGGGACAAGCACATTTTTTAAAATAAAAAATAAAATACTTAGAATATCAAATAATGCTTTGGTGAAAAGATGAATTTAATCCTTAGGAGTACAAAAACTATTTAAAATAAATTTTATACCGTATATATTTATTTTAAATTGCTTTTTAGCTCACCGAGACGAAGTCGGGGGGAGCTTATGCTATACCCCCGGCGTCGGCGTCGGCGTCCGGACCTGGTTAAAGTTTTTGTTGCAGGTCCTGTATCTAAGTTATTACTAGTCCTATCTTCACCAAACTTGCATGGATGATGCATCTGGACCTACTTATGGACTTGAAAGATTTGGATGCTGAATCTGGGTCATGAGTTTCAGATGCTGGAGGAGGTTAAGGTTTTTGGAGCAGGTTAAAGTTTTTGGTGCAGGTGCCCTTTGATAGCAATTTCTAAGTTATTACTGGTCCTAAGTTCACCAAACTTGCATGGATGGTGCATCTTATGATACTGATGCACATGACAGGCTTTAATGCTGAATCTGAGCCATAGGTTTCGGATGCTGGAGGAGGTTAAGGTTTTTAGAGCTGGTTAAAGTTTTTGGAGCAGGTGCCCTTTGATGATTATTTCTTAGTTATTACTAGTCCTAACTTCACCAAACTTGCATGGATGGTTCATCTTATGATACTGATGCACCTGACAGTTTTGAATGCTGAATCTAAGCCATAGGATTCGAATGCTGGAGGAGGTTAAGGTTTTGGGAGCAGGTGCCCTCTGATGATTATAGATTATATCTTAGTTATTACTAGTCCTAACTTCACCAAACTTGCATGGATGGTGCGTCTTATGATACTGATGCACATGACAGGCATGAATGCTGAATCTGAGCCATAGGTTTCGGATGCTGAAGGAGGTTAAGGTTTTTGGAGCTGGTTAAAGTTTTTAGAGCAGGTGCCCTCTGATGATTATATCTTATTTATTACTAGTCCTAACTTCACCAAACTTGCGTGGATGGTGCATCTTATGATTCTGATGCACCTGATGCTGAATCTTAACCATTGGTTTCGGATGCTGAATGAGGTTTAGTTTTTTGGAACAGGTCACATGTTTAATAGATAATAGTACTATTTCAAACTTGCATAGTTGATTTAACTTTAATATAAATGAATCGCAGAGGTAGCTTCAGATGCAGAGCCTGATCTCCATTATCAAGGATGCTAAAAAATATATCTTAGTTATTACTGGTCCTAACTTCACCAAACTTGCATGGATGGTGCGTCTTATGATACTGATGTACCTGACAGGCATTGATGCTGAATCTGAGCCATAGGTTTCGGATGCTGGAGGAGGTTAAGGTTTTTAGAGCTCAGATTAAAGTTTTTGGAGCAGGTGCCCTCTGATGATTATATCTTAGTTATTATTGGTCATAACTTCACAAAACTTGCATGGATGGTGCATCTTATGATACTAATGCACCTGATGCTGAATCTGAGCCATAGGTTTCGGATGCTGGATGAGGTTTAGTTTTTTGGAACAGGTCACATGTTTAATAGATAATAGTACTATTTCAAACTTGCATAGTTGATTTAACTTTAATATAAATGAATCGCAGAGGTAGCTTCAGATGCAGAGCCTGATCTCCATTATCAAGGATGCTAAGTAAGAAAATCTCCTACCTCACTTAAACCTACTTGATTGATGTGTTTGTTGTTAAATGATATAACATGATTCCTATGATATAGTATTACATGTATATGATATGATACACTATTGTTTTATATGATACAATATTATATCATATTGTAAAAAGTTATATGATATGATATGATATTGTATCAATATTTTGTACATTATGATATGATATTGTGTCATGTAATTGTTATGTATAGTGTTGTATATTATGATACAATATTGTATAATATGATATTGTATTATATATTTAATATTTTATCACATGATATTGTTTCATATGATATTGCAATATGCAATATTGTATCATATGATACGATATCGTATAATATATAATATCGTATAAAATGATATTGTATAATATAAATGATATTTTGTTTATATAATATATTATTATATCACATGAATTGTATGATATGATATTGTAATATATAATATTGTATTATATGATACGATATTGTATGATATATTGTATTATATAATATATTTATTTACTATATCACATGATACTCTATCATATGATATGATGCAATGTTGTATCAAATCATATGATACAATATCACATTATGTATCAAATATGATACAATATCATACAATACAATATCATACTATATTATACAATATAATATCATATGTTACACTATTGTGATGTTTTATGTGATATGATATTGTATCATGTAATAATATATTGTATCATATATTGTATAATGATATTGTATTATGTGATCAAATACAATAATGTATGACACAATACAATGTCATATCATATGTTACTATATTTTATTGCATAATTATTTATTACAGTATTATGTTGTATTATATGATACTATATTATAAGTATCATAGGATGCAATATCGTATTATATATTATTGTATTGATAAACATTGTATCTTATAATACCGTATGAAATGAGCATATGATTTTCATACAATTTTTTTTAACATATGATATACGATATTGTGTCAAAACAGTTTCCATGAATATCCAAGATCATTAACTATGATTTTCATATCATATGATAAAGGTGGTCTCATAAAGGTGATGCCTCATAAAGGTGATGTCTCGTCTCGGTGAGCTTTGTAATCTGTGATTACCTATGTTTATAGATTAGAGTCAAAGGAGGGCAACTCTTCGAGAACAGGAAAAGGTCCTTAATTAGGACACATTCCACTCCTACTTACTGATACTTAAACATGAAAATTATGTCCAAGTATACTGAGTATTAAACCCATACATATCTGTTATGCATCCAGATTCTTTGAATCTGGGGCTATTGTGGACGGATACCTTAACCTTTGATTTGATGATGTAAAAAGAATTTTAAAAAGCCAACAAAATATTGAAGTAATGGTAGTGATGGGCCGATTATCGCCGACAATCGAAAGTCGGTCGCTAAATGTCTCCCTATGTCGATGATCGATTAAGATTTTCATAATCGATCATTAAAAAAAAAATTTTAAACAAACGTAATTTACGAAAATTCTTCGTACAACTTGACTTTTTTCAAACATCAAAACGAAAATAGGTTTAAACAAAATGGCGGCGCCATGTGCAAGCCTCACGGACGAGGCAAATGCCGCAAATCAAGATCCCAGGTGCAGTAAATAAGATTGTATGTGCATAATAATATTTAAATTTTATTAACATATTTGATTTATTTGAATAAATATTTAATAATTTCAAACAACTGAAACAAGTATATTACTGTATATACAACGCAAGACGCAAGTTTTTGTTCAGAGAATTGTTTTATTCAAATAAACATAATTTGAAAACTTTCGATTATTTAATCGATTATACACTTTCGATTATTTCCGATAATCGCTTATGAAAATTTTCCGATTTCCCATCACTAATACTGTAATGGTGAAGGATAGCACAACCCGTGACAGAGTATACACTCAGCAATGGTATACAACTTCAGGAATTTACTTTTCATTTTAGTCTTAATACAGCTTATACATGAGGAAATGATGATTTGACCATGCTCCCTCTTCCTATTTATCTCTACTGATGTTTCTCTTGCACATGTGCACTTCTTGAATATGATATTCTTTACCATACTTTAAGGTTGTTACATATTTCTTTTAATTCAAGATAGCAACTATTCAGTTTGATATGTTTAAGGAACAGTAATTAGAATGCCAACTTGGAATGTTATTCATAATTCAAGATATCAGAATTCAAGATACACAGGGACAGAAGAAAAATAAGATAACATTTAGTTTCCCCAAGTGAAAACTTTCTAAATGTAAAACTTCAGTTGCAAAATTAGTGAGGGGAACCATTCAGTTTTCTAAAATTGAGAAATTGAATTTTTTCCTTTTTCCCTTTTCAATATGACTATAGAATTAATCAATCCCACAGCATTTGGTCTGATGCAGCAGTAACTGAGAAACAAATCATAAATTATTTTAGATTAAACTATTGTATTTCTACGTTGATACTTGTAAGAGGACCAATCACACAAGTTGATGACAAGTATAAAGTATTACAAGTATTATTCAAAATTTGACTTAACTTTCTATTCTAAGAAACAGCATTTGAAAGTGTTAAATGACCAGCAGTCATTTAACAGTTTCTGCTGATTTATTAGAGGGAGGGGGCAAAATTTTAATAAAATCTACTCCAATTCTTGCTTCAGTTTCATTTAATTCTAGTATAATTATGGAATGAAGAGTTTACCATACTAGTATCTTTGAATATATGAACTTAATATTCTTGAATATACTTAAGACATTTGTTTAATTGCCAAAGTTAAATCTGCTGTCTTTGTTAGAAGATGATCTAGTCTTTCGAAAACGTAAATTTCAAGAAAAAATATTCACATATCGCTAGACATTTTCATTTGTCATACTTTAAATGGAATTTGGATTCTGTCATTTTCCAAGTTATGAAATGCTAAGAAGTGGAATGTTTTCTATGTTGAAATGATGACACACCATGCTCCCTCTACTTACTGTTGATGGGGATAGATATGGTTTAACTGATCAATAAAAGAAAGGATGTTTTTGTCCAATCTTGATGCTACATGGTTAATAAGGTCTATTTTAATCTAAAGTGGAATAACACAAAATGTGGGAAACACCAGCTTTCTTTAAACACTATACAGCTTACAATGCTGGACGGCAGACACGCTCTTTCTCTTACAATGTACCAATCCTCATGGCACGATCATGGTTGCCCAAAAAGTTGACCTTCCACTGGAGTTCAAGCCATCTCATATAGCCCCCTCAGGATTAAATTTATTCCAAACAAAGTAAATATAGCCTTCTGTTGGACCCCTTGGCCGCTAGATATTACAATTGACCAAAATTAACCAAGAAATCGGACTTCTTCAGAAGAGTGAGAATTCGTAATCCCTTGCGTGATATCACTTAGAAATGTTTGCATATTGGGCCAAAATTAAAAATTGATTTGTTTGATGTACGACGACCGACCCATGAAAATTGCCCCTACCCAATAATTTTTTTCAGCATTTTGAATTTGAATTATTTTTTTTTTAAATTGATTGTGCATGTCATATTAAAAACACATTTAGATTATGTTTTTGAATCAATGAATATTGAATTTGTTTAGCTTTCTCAGTATAGATAAAAAATAGTTTGATTATCAGATTATCAATGTGCAAGAAAATTTTTTAAAAAAAGGGGGGGGGGGAACTACCTACCCACCATGAAAAATTTGGGTCGGAGTACATCAAACATATAAATTATTAATGCTGGCCTCAATAGATATTTCCATTTGTCATACTTTAAGTGAAATTAAGATTCTTGTGTTGTTATAATTGAGATTCTTTTGTCATTATCCAAGTTTTGACTTGCCAAGAAGTTGTATGTTTTCTATGTTGAAATGATGACACACCATGCTCCCTCTACTTACTGTTGATGGGGATATATATGGTTTAACTGATCAATATAAGAAAGGATTTTGTTGTACAGTCTTGATGCAAAATAGAGATGAAATTTTCTCCCTTAGAAATTTAAAGCAGAAGAATAACTTTATGCTTTTTGTTTCGCAGGTTGATGACAACAAGAAACTAGGAGAGTGGGCTGGTCTGTGCAAAATTGACAAAGAAGGCAAAGCCAGAAAAGTTGTAGGATGCAGTTGTGTTGTAGTCAAAGTAAGTTAGGCTTGATTTTGTTTCTTTAAAACTATTTAAAATGTTTATTGTAATGTCTTTAAATAATGTGGATCATTGGACAGTTGTATTTATTCTTTAAAAATGAAGTAATGTGTTATACTAATAAACTTATTGCCATATGTTGATTTTAAAAATATGATCGCATTCATGGTAAGAAAATCTAAACCAATTCTTGTTCAAAACTCTGTAGTATATTTTGAATTAATGTAGGCAGGTCTGATATGCCCCACATAAAATATTGTCTGCAATATTGAAATTCATTCCAATACAAATTTACTTTATAGGATTACGGAAAGGAGTCTCAAGCCCTGGATGTTCTCAATGACTACTTCAGGTCCAAGAAATAAACGCTGTTGGAATGTAATAAAAGAAAAAAATACAAAAGTAAAAAAAAAGGAAAAAGATTGTATGTGTTGTCTTTATTTACTTTGTAGTTGAACAATATCATATCAAGACCATTAACATCGTGTAATATACAAATTTTTGCATTTCTACAAACACAGATGAAGTGATTTGTTTCAAAGAATTGTTATAGCCACTAGAAATTTAGAAAAAATTCAAAACGTTTGGAAATTTATTTTTTCAATTTTATGGATATGGTCATTACAAAATAAATTATACAAATGATATTAGTTATTGCATGGTTTGTAGTTAACATACTGGTAGATTGCATTTGGGCAGGCAGTAAATTCCATGGGAGGCAAGTTTGGACACCACATGAAATTTCCCACATAATTTGTAATGAGGTAGCTAATTACATCAAGGCTTATACCTTTTATGACACTACATCACAAGATGGTGATTTAAATGTTTTGTTGTTTTGGTTGAAAGTCATCATAGTTCAGTGGTTAACGGGTTAAAGCACCGTATTGGGCTTGTGAACCGCAGATCATGAGTTCAAATCTTCATATTTACTGAATCATTTTTTGGATATCATAATTTTTAATCTAAAATTGCATATTTTGTATGCATCGTGCTATCTTTCATAATTAAGTAATTTTCTGCTGATTTGAGAAATTATAAGGTGTAGTTGGCCACCTTATCTAGATCATGTGGTCAGGGCTGCATTAAAAGACCTTGGCAGATATCCTAGCCGCTAGGTCGTAGATACTTGGGTCTATTGAAAGGACCACTCGGTCTCTGATTTGAAGTTAAAAATGCTCAACCAAAGACTAATTACGGTACATCAACATAATTTGTTAATTTTAGTGGAAATATACATGTTAAAATTCATAATAACTTGTAGGATGAACAAGATCTCACTAAATAGGATAAATTTCATGTTTGTTACAAAGTGGTAACTAAGGTAGACATCTTGAATTTGATATTTAGCATTAAAAGCTTAGACTACAAATATCTAGCAGCTAGGATAGCTTACCATTCAACAGTGTAGCTTTACGTAGCATCTACAATCTTGAACATACCCTGGGAAATTAGAAGGCAAGAGCAAAGCTCAAGCTTCAATTGAATTTTCCTGACAACGTTTTGACCAGTTTCAATTACAAGCCATGCTACTAATAGATTTTGCTGAGTTTTTTTATGGCATATAAGAAATTTCTCTTACTATGAGTGTCATGAAATTTATCTGAATGAATGCATGGGTTTCAGGATCCTCAACACCCCGTGACTTCTACTCTTTATGACAGTACATCACAACATGGCGATTTTAATCCGTTTTGAAACGACTTATATTGCCAAAATTTGGTGTCTATGTAGCGCACTGGGTGTAGCTTCGATCTACTGACCCACAGGTCCCGAGTTTGAATACTGCAGGGACTTTAGTTTTCATGAATAGCGGTTAAATTTTAAAAGTTGATTTTTTCCCGAAATATGAATTTTTTTCAATCATTTTCAAGTCCAACACATGCTAGAAATCCTTATCTTTAAGTACCGGGCAATTTAGGAGCTCGGGAACTTTTCCCAAAGGTGTGGAGGACCCTTAACAGCTGAATATTAGAGCTGACATTGTAATCCTCAAGGGGAGAAAACTCATACTGTCTTTGGGTAATGAGGAGAGTTTCCAAGTGATGGAGTGTTACTAGTAATTTTCATACAAAAAAAATAACATTAAGGAAGATCTCAATAGAGACAACTGCATGGTGAAGGGTCCTCCACACTTTTGGGAAAAGTTTCTCAAACAAGCATCAACTGGTTATAATTTGAAATATGATATTCTGGCATGTGCACGATGTGTAAATGACTGAAAAATTCGCTTGGGTTATAAAATTATTATTAAACAACGATAGTAATTTGGAAAAATGGCGTCCGTCGATTTTCATCGTCTGAGCTATGTTCCGATCACAAAATTACAGAAATTGCGCATGGATTATAAAATTATCATGAAACATCGATGGTTTTGGGAGAAATGGTAGCCGTTGATTTTGCCATTTTTAGGGTGCGTATTATACATAGGACCTGCTGTTTTTCGCCATTTTTTGGTCAACTTTGGGGGGTGCGTATTATACACGAGTGTGTATTATACACGATACTTTACGGTATTAATATTTGGGACTTAATCAGAAAAAAACCATCTGTAATGAGTTGGAAGAAATAATGACAGACTGGGTTGGTCTCCCTGAATCTCTTGTCAGTTTCTCTTCTATGTGAGCTATCTGGTGTCAGTGACCCTGAATTCAGGGTTGTTTTTTTTTTTTACCATATTCAAATCACCAAAAGATGTCTTATGACTAGGGGGGTATTGATCCTTCTTGGACAGGTCTACATGTTCTTTTTCATATCATGACTGACATGTTGAGCTTTAATCATGGAAAGGTACATACCAGTATTTAATAGTGGTACAAAAAGATTAGAACTTTTTATAATGTCCACATGCATAGTGTGATAAGACCAAGGGATTAAAAGAAGATGAGGGGATAATTTTAAGATAGCGCAAATGCCCATTTGGTTAAGTCGTAAAATACAAATTCATATTTAATTTTTTTTCAAACTAAATCTATTTGATAATGTTTTAATATAAGTTTTAAATGATAAGAAAAAAAAAATATTGCCTTAAGTTTTGGTGGTATCGAACCCACAACTTAAAAAGCCTAGTTCTATAAGGTTACCTAACCACTGAGCCATTTCAGTCACACTTGTTTAAATGCTACGGACTTGAATTATTTTTCTAAAACGTTCAATTGTTGGGATACAAAATGATATTTTTAATGTATAGTGGGTCATCTCTCCATGTTTTTGTTGATTGAAATCGGTTTGTTTTCCATAAGACCTTATTTAAGACTATATGACAAAAATGTTGAGCACAGACCCACTCTAAAAAGAAAAGGCATTGAAGTTCTAAAAAATGAAACTATTTGGAGGTTTTGATACACATATGCCAGTTTAAATCAACATATTCCAAGTATTGAACATATTTAAGGGTTACAAATCAATGCTATGTTAAATATACATTGTTTTGATTGATTTTTTTTTTAATTATCAGATTTGTTTATATTTTGATTTTTCAGTGTTTTATCCGTCCTTATATAGGCATGTTACACGTCTTATTCACCCATCTTCTTTTTAGGTAACTTACGTGACTTATTGCTCTCGTTGGTCTTTTGAACATCATAGACTTCTTCTTTGAAACTATCGAGCCAATCTTAACTAGATTTTGTGTAACATTTATAGAGGAAGGGGAACATTAATTGTAAAAATTCATGAATCCCATCTCATTCATTCATTCATTCTTTAATCTCATCTCAGAAAGTGAAGATTTTATATAACAAGCTCAGGGTCCTTCCCTGGCATTGAGAGATTGGTGCATCTCGGTGATTTTTTTCTTCTTTTTTTTTATAGATAATAAGAAATATAACCTGCCCATCCATGTATAAATTGTGAGAAAAATTTGAGAAAGGGGAATAACTTGTATGGCTTTAAACACTTGATAAAAATAGTTGTGATCAGTTCAAATAACTGTACAAACCTTTTGTTGATGGCTTCTTGTTGACTTGAGTACACACCGGTATATAGTGTGATTTGCTATTTTGTTTATTTTTTTTCATTAATCTCTCAGATTTACCAGTATGATTAACACCTTAATGTTGATAAGAATATTCTATTGTAAATACAAATTCAAATTAAAAACAGGATTAATCTACTTCAATGACAATTAATATGAATTGTTTGGTGTCAGTTTCAATAAGCTCATGCTGAGATTTTAAAGATTATCCAAACAAATGATTGGAAAAATGTGTCAATTCATGGTGTGTGGTTTTGTTTCATTTTCTAATGCAAACCCTGACAGGTTTTATACCTACACTGAATTGACAGGTGAAACATTTGCTTTCATCTTGTAGGCATTTTATGTTTGAACTGACAGTAATTAATTGATAACTCTTGATTAACAATTAAACACAGCAGGTATAAATTGTCACACTTATTGTTTACATTTTGAAAATATTAACTTTAAAAAAAAAGGAACTTTGACGATTGTTCAATTGGCAATTAATTAAGTCATACAATTCTGTATAGAAGAAAAATGTGTGGAGAATGGGTTATGGATTTTTAATTAAAAAGAGGAAATATGTGTATAAACATTGTTACCAAAGGTAAGTTTTACTTAATTGAAAAATATGATTTTATTTCTCTTTAATTAATCTGCAATTTGATCATGCAAGAATGTGTATCATGGTGATTAGACGTACCAGGTACTTCATGTAGGAATTAATCCTTTGTTTGATGTATTCAATGAACAACAATTAATGAATTTATTGTTTTTAAAATAATCGAACTGTAACTGCGTTGCTGGCCTGAATGGTTTCTATGCTGAACACTCTTGTGCATCATTTGGGCACAGCCATTATCAGGGGAAATATCAACAAGTTTGCATATGAATATTTCTTTTATATACTTTTATTGTGAGTAATTGCATTTACGGAATGATGAATGCAACTGGTGGTTGAATGTTCAACGGAGTTAATGCAGCTTGTTGAATTGCGCAATTGCTGAGGATGTTCAAAGATTAATGTTGAATGTATTGAATGTTTATAAACCACCTGGTTCAAGTAAAGATAAAGATAAAACTTACGTTGTGATAAATAAGTTGAACATCTTATTTTTCCAAGTGCCTTGCTTGTTAATTTAATGCAGCCCCCCCCCCCCCTCCCCCCCCAAATAACACAAGCTTCCATTTATGGAGAGGCTTAGCTATTATTAAAAGATGATTCATCCCTATCCAGGCATACAATTACTCTGTACTACAAAGGATGTATACTGTCAATCACATAGTTCATTCATTGTTAAAGAATATATACTTAAAGATAGAAGGGGTCAAAATCGGAGAGAAATGACCACAGCTTTTGGTTCACACAGGCATTGTAACTGCATTGATAATGCTGATTCATTGTTCATTGTAGGGATAAAAATCGGATCAAAGTAGATTGCAAGATTTAGATTTATGTGGCTTGATCTGCAACAAGTGAAATATTTTAAAATATGTCTGAGGGCTTAAAGTCTTTGGCTTTTGTGCTCTTTTTGCATTGTTTTAATCCTATTGAAATGAATGTGCTTGATCCATTGAGATAGATAGACAAGTTCCAGCCATGAGTTTGACATTATTGCCAGAAATAAGGGGAATAGTACGTACATCGAAACATGAAAGTCTTTATAAACAGATGAACTTTTCAAATTGCACTATTAAACAAAGATTAGAAATTATAGATGTTAAATAAAGGGGTAGAAAATGTGAGGAAAGTACTTGAATACTTATTCATTGTATATATAGTCTTTGAATAATTGACAATTTATATGATGCACTCAAAAAAAAGGTCAGATATTGAGGAAAAGGATAGAAAATGTGACAGGAGAATTTATTTAGATAAGCAAGAAAGGAGAAATGATATCGGGTGTGCATGAAAGGGAGGGATTTATTAGAATCGCATCGCAAGGTTTTCTGAATGACAAAAGGAATATCATTTTGACGTAAAATATCTTGAGCACTAGCCGATAAAAATTTTTCTTTGATAACAAAGCAGCGACCATCTCTAAAGCAAAGTATTTGGCAGGGGCCATGATAAGTGATAGCTGTAAAAGCCTGTAAGGTAAGAAACCTGGTCCAGAATTCCATTGTGATCTCCGACAGGGAGACTCTATTGGAGTGGAAGGCATAAATATAATTGGCTTTCACAGAGTGTATTTAAAGAAATTGATATATTACATAAATATTTTCTAAGTGAGGACTTGGTGGCAGTCATTATCTATTAATGCATAAAGCAGGTCAAGATTTTTTGGTCTTATCTGTCCATGACAAGGAAATACACTGTTGAAACATAGGGAGGTCTTCTCTTTGACGTTAACAGTCGGAATTTTTCAATGTTTCATTGTGACAGACATTTGTCTTTTTTTTTTAAATTGGCTTGTCAAACATCAATCAAGGAATTCCATCAGAGAAAGGTAAAAATGTTCATTGTAAGCTTATCTGATATATTTACAATGAAATTGGAGTTGTAAAAAAGTACGTCATTAAGAGAGTCTGTACACAATTTTATGTCAGTGGACTTTAGAACACTCCTGCAAATATTTTACATGAAGTTTTTCATTTGTCAACCTTCAAAAGAAGAACAAACAATTCTTTTTTCAATTGTTTCCCTTTCATCTGCTGTCAAGCAATTTCAACAATTGTACATTTAAATTTCTAAGACTGTAATTATCATTGTGGAAGAGATAAAATATCCTCAAGCACTCTCCACCTTAAGAAGATTTTCAGCCAATTATGTCAAGAATGAGCGCGCCAAGCTGAAATTGGAATGTATTGTAATCCCCAACACAATCAAACCTTTTTTTTCCTATTTGCAGTGAATTTGTGTAGCTGGTCTGATTCAGGTCATTTGTTTGTTGTACAAGGAAAATATTGGAACTAAAGTAAACCAGGCATGGAGACTGGACCGCAACAATAGGTAAGCTATATACTCTGTCTCGGGAACTGCAATTTTCACATTTGACTGTGAAGCCCAATCAATGTCTACCTATTCATCATTGGGAATTATTTGTGTCAATTCAAATTCACCTGAACATGAATGATTGATCAATTGATTTCTGGGGTTGTGCTAGTTATCACAGTTTGGGACAAATATGTGAACAAATGAGAAGAGAGGTAAGAGATTGGCTTGGAATAAAATACCGAGATTCTTTTTAACTGATGATTTGGCAGTGGGAGAGGTGACCAATATGTTCCTAAAGCTCTCTATTGTGCATTTAAAACCTTATTAGAAAGGCTCCATAAGAAGTTCAGTGCAGTCATTGTGTGGAACGGGGGATTTTCTCTGTCAGGTAGTTTTAGCGGCCAGTATAGGGGACATTTTGGGGCTTAAGAAATGATTTGCTCCTAATCCTCAGTGAAATAATAAACACATACCTTTGTGTTACTGAGGTCTCCCAGTGAACTGAGTGGAGAAGCAACTGCTCTATCTCTTCCTTACATTGGATATTTGCTTTGATTTAAGGAGGTAGGTTCGTAATTCAAAATTCATTACCTGACACCTGCTTACTGTGATAAGTCTGTTATTATATGTGGGAATTCGGCACTTTGAAGGTCAGTAGTATAAAGCTGTAAACAAGGTGTAATGAAAAACCGGCTTCAGTCTTTTTTGTAACATATGAAGCAATATTGGACTATGTTATCACTATATTTTTTCAAGGATGCCAACAAACGTAGTAGACAATGATTTATTTGTGCATTCGTTTGTAATCATAATTCTTTAATTCCCATATATTGCCCAATTCCTGAAAATTACAACAATATAATTAAATGTTAGGTTAGGGTAGAAATAATCCCACTATTATAAATAGAATTCAGTCGAAAGAAGTGTAACCATCAGTTGTTTGAAAATAATTCCAAAAGAGTTGTATATCATTTTATTGCAAAAGCTTTGATGTTAAAAAAAACATCTAGGTTTCAAAATTCAGATTTCATTAAATGAAGGTGACATTTTTCTTGTAAGGAAATGTAAATGTAAAAATATCAGCTTTCATGGACAATGTTTATAAAAGTGATCAGAAAATCCCGATTGTTGTGTTCCATGTAGACATAAGACTCCAAGGACCTTAGGTGTTGAATTTACAGGGGATAGAAGAGAAATTGTATTGTTGTTGGACAATTGTGGCTTCTCACGTACAAAGAGTAGGCACCAAATAATCATCTTGTCAATTTGGGAACTTGAGTATAGATTTGTTCTTCTTTTATGTGTCGGAGAGGGTGAGAAAATCACACCTCTTGAAAAGTCTTTCGTAAATATGAGAAAAATTTGGTCCCTTTTTCAGCATGGGTTAGACTTGGTTTCTAGATAAAGTTCTGAGAGAAAAGTTTATTTGCTTGAGTTTAAAAAATATATTCAAAGGTAATTCCTCAATTTGCTATGTTGTACAAATTAAAATTTTCATTGTCATAAGTCTTAAATTCTGAATTATCAATGAAATCTAAAAACACACCATATTGGTTCAATTCAGGGCTGGGTTTTCAGTCAAACAGTGATATAAATACATCATATTTGGAATTGTAAACTGTAATTGATCTGTGTCATTTCAAAGCAATTTGCTTGAATTATTAATGCACAGTCATTGAATAGTTTCCGTGCCTATTGTGACTGTGCATGCAAAAAGAATTGGGTTGGTGAAGAATATCTGTTTGTGAAAGCAGTGTATTTCACGGATCACCGAGACGTGTAAGCACAACAGGAATAGATTTCATGATTATGTCCCTGATTTCTTCATCACCCAGTAATCTGATCTGACTTTTTTTGTCATACATCAGAGACTTTTTTGTGATTTGCAACAAATATTTACGTCAATGTTTTTAACTCCTTTTCAGGTCTGGATTCTTTCACCAAAACAAGATCAAGATTAAGATTCTCCATCATTTCTCCTTCCAAGTCCAAAGGAGGTCACATTCTTTGTTACAAAGTAGATGGTGACTCTTTGAAATCATGCAGGGTTTGGAGACTAGCGCTTGAATTCTATATAACCAGGGAAGCAAGGAAGTGAGAAGAAAAGATTGAAGAAAAAAAATGTGATAAAATGTGTTTATCCTTGTGCTTTGGAGTGTTTATAACACTTTCCCTCGTATTTCATCTGGGAGAGTTAGCCCTTAATACATTGTTCTTAGCAGAGATTTATCGGGAGAGTTCTCGGACATGGTTCACAGTCATTGCTGGACTCCTAGGGTTACCACTGGTTACCATTCAGTTCGTTTCCGTCTTACTGATTCTTCAGAAAAAGAATGGGGATAAGACTAAATATGGCAAAACTCTGCCAGTTTTATTACACATCTTCCAACTTGGATTTGTGTGGAGACATCTAAAAATTTTGTTTGAATCTGATATTAAAACCAAGAAGCATGACCTTGCAGACTTATCACTTCTTCGTTTGTTTTACACCTTTTCAGCCAGTCTTCCAGTTCTGGCCATACAAAGCTTTATGATAATTACAACTAATAGTTCATTGATTGTTCAGTGTGCTGCCGGTATCAATTTACTCTCCATTTCCTGGGGTCTTGCGAGTTTTCGGAGACAATATGATTCCAATGAATTTGAGAATGTGGTCCTTACGTGGCCAGGAACTCTGTTTCGTCTGCTTTGGAGGCTCGGGGAAATTACCGCGCGGGTTCTTTCACTGGGAATATTTGCTAGCCTGTATTACTCCTGGATGTTCCTAGTGATATGTCTCCACTGGATAACTATGATGTGCTGTGTGTGTTCATCAGTCCTGGGAAATGTTAATGTGGTGGGCATGAACAAGGGACATAAGCTCATCATGAGTGGACTCGTGTCCTACATTTACATCTTCTGCCATGTGAACATGAGTGTTGAAAAGTCCAAGTTCCATTACATTACATTTTATACCATTATGTTCTTAGAAAACAGCTTATTGACCGTAATTTGGTTTTTTACAGCGAAAGACACAAATAACTTCAAAATGCATGTCATCGTTTTCATTACTGGACTGGCTTTTGTCATATCAGTTATTTCCATGTTGGTATATTATCGATTCTTCCACATTCCATCTATGAAGATTTCACTTTATGGAAAAGACAAACTATGTGTTCAAGATGGCTGTATTAACTGTAAACTCAGTCTTTGTGCAAAGCACAGTCATCTCCTTCAGAGACCTTTCAGTGCAGGATGGGTCAGCCAATACCAAAAAGCTCTCCATGATGGCAACTATTACAAAAATCTCTTACAAGACTCATTTATTGACTCAATGTCAGAATGGGAGACATGTTCCTCAACCACAGCATCATCTAAACATTCCAAGAACACGACCTCAACAGGACGAAAGAGCAAAAAAGTTCCTATCCAATTGTCAGGCACATACAGCCATAGACACTTCGTGGATGCGGATATTGTGGAGAATGTGTGTTGTGATTCAGATACGGATGCCTCTACCACAGAAACCCATCGGATGTCATCTAGTGAGGACTCGATCATCAGTGAGCTCTCCATTCAGTTTCCTCCACAGGGAATGGGGGTGTCAGACAAGAAAAAGCTATTGACTGAGAACTGGGACAACCTTATGCAAGTGGATAACCCTGCTTTTGAAAAGAACAATTCAGTGCACCCTCTATTTGCGTTTCGCCCGATATCTGCCCAGAGCTTAGAAGAATGGTACTCTGATGGCTACAGTACAGACCACACATCTGACTACCAACTACCAGTTACAGTGTTGGCCAAAAACAACCGCAATTCCATGTCCATAGCCAGTTCCGACTGCACAGACTGTACGGTGTGTAAATATATGAAAGCATTCAATGCTAGGCGAAGATATCCCAAAGCACCGAGTTCCATCGTTTCAAGACATGAGAGAATAGAAGAGGAAAGTGAAGAGAAGTTGCATGCTCTGGACAAACTAGAGACCCCCAGGAGTGGGGCCTGGTATAACTGCAGTGAGTCCGGAGACAGTGCTTTCCCTCAGGAAAACTTCAGCTCCAGCAACCTGGACACAACATTATCAGAGGAGGAGGAGGGGGTGTTTGAGACAGGGGCAGAAATCATCATTTAAAATGTTATTATGTTTTTGCAGTTTCATCAACTTTTTTTCCCATTCATTACAGTACTTTGATTGATGGAGAGACATTTAATATTATAAATGAATTTGTTTTATGAACCTTGTTTTTAAAGGAACTAAACTCTAGTTCCTACATAGAGATATTAAGAAATTGTTAAAATATTTTTTGCTTAAAAATGTGTGAAAACTTTTGAGAATTTATATTTACTGCTTTTATCTTATTGATCGATTTTACAAATGTATATTTTAATGGCTTTTCTACCTCAGTGATCAAAAGGTTTTCATGAGAACTCTTCATAAACAAAATATGGCAGGTTTATACATGAGTGATTATGTTATATGTCAGTGACACTCTTTTATGGATTTTCTTCAAGGTTCATTTAACTTATAGAAAGTGAAAAAACAAGTTTGAATGGGTCACAAATATCTGCAAGGGTCTCATAAAATCAGTCCTTTAATGTGTTGGTTTTTTGTCTACAGAATGTAAAAGTGTGAAAACTGTATCATAGAAGATGTAACAAGATTTGAAACATTCATGTACTTTAAGAAGTATACAATTTGTTGGTCAGTGTCTACAAAATCAAAGAACAGGAAATCTACCTCAGAATCCTAACAACTTTCAAAATTCAAAATTAAACAATTCATGTCCATTTGTTTGTTTTTCCTCATATTAGAGTGTTTGTTTTCCATAATGATGCTGTTGTTAATTATATGATACCCTCATCTTCATGTTATTTGTGAGATAAATATTGTTACATGTCTTGTTATAGAAATATTTATAATTTTGTATAAAAATAAAATACATATAACCTTTAACTGAGTTTAATTTGTTTGCCCCTGCATTTTTGAGGTATCATTACGTACCGCTACATGTATATTTTTCAAAAGGGTTTTAAATGTGTCTTCAAATGATTAACTGTAAATGCATGTACAAGGCTCAATCTGAAACATTTAATAAGTCACACATGATACTAAATATGATAATGTTATGCAATAGCTATTATAGTATTTTTTTTTTATGATACAAGTACTTGGTCAATATTTTCAGAAAACAAAATTAGAATCATATAGCACTGCTCTTGGTTTCATAGACAAGGGAAATAACCTAGAGAACTGATAAAGAGCTAGCATGTGTACCAGTAGAGAGCATCTGGATAATCAACAACTCTTTGTCAGAAAATCTAACATTTAAAGTCGTTAGGGAAAGAGAGAGAAGAGCCTTTATTGTCAAAATAAATGAGCAAATGTGAGACGAAGGAAATAAATTGCACCTTGATCCGATGAAGGAGCCAAAATAGTACAGCCTCAAGGCCTTTTGAGGTAACGCACACCAGGTGAGAGGGACAGGGTTTTGTTGTCCAGCCAAATGGGCTCTTGTGATGAAATCCCATTTTAATATGGTATGGGACACCTTGAGATATTATAATGGATGAAAGCACTTCAAATTAAAAAAAATAATCGGCGTTTTAAAATTTTAAAATTATAAAATATTTGACAATAAAATGTAATTTATGAATTGTTATAAAGTTAAATGTAATATTGTAAAAGCTCTGGCTGGTTTTGAATGTAAAGTTAATAGCTAATTTCATTTTTTACTTCAAAAGAAAGTTATGTCACAAAATGGAGGTGTCCCATACCTCCTTATTTTTAAATAAAGTGATTTTTTTAGAAACTTTCTTGCTCACATAAAAATTCCAGCTAGCTAAGGAAGCAGTATTAACTTTATCATTTTAAAATCTGTGCATGTTTTGCATATCAAATGCAGTGATATGAATTAGATTCCTTGTAGCAATATGCTTCATTATATCATATGAAATGAGAACATGTTCAATTCAATATTTTACTGGTACAAACAATTACTAGTAGGCATTACCAGTAATATCAGTTTCAAAATGTTACATTATGAATGGTTAATCACTTAATGGACATTTCATTAATTCTCACCTTGAAAAGTATATCTGTATATGACAAGCAAATAAGAAAAGATAGCAAGCACTGATGATATATGTTGCATAATCAACAATATCCTTTTTCTGCATCATTGTATCATTGATGTTAAAGTATGTGTAAAGAGAAGTTTTATCTTTTATAGGGATTTGAACATTGGTCAAAAAAGTCTGCTCATGTTCTGTATATAACAAAGTTATCTGATGTCTGCATGAATTAAAAATTGATGCAATATATATCAATTACGGGTAATTGCATGGGTAAATATCATTTACAATAAGTCCATAATTTAATGAAGCTAAAAGTGCAGATTTTAATTACTGATACACCTATCAGTTTATACCTCCTAGCTGATCCTGTTTGTTAGAGTTAAAATATTTATTGGGGATTAATTTTTTTAATTTGTTGTAAACATTTCTCCAAAAAACTATAATTCAATTATAGTAATATTTTTATATGGTTAAATGTTTCATATGTTTATTTTTGAAACAATGAAATTTATTCCCCTCAAAACCATTTATGAACTAAATTCTCTCCCAATAAAAGTCTCTGCTTCTACAATATTTGTAAATACAAATATAAAATATGAAAATATAAAGAAGAAATTGCTTAAAGTATATCAAAGTTTCTATCAGGGCCATCAATAAGTTGTGTTATAGTCCAGCATGACTGTTCTAATTAGTTGGCACTGTGTATAAAGGGAGAAAACTTTGAAAAAGTAACATTTAGACCATCTAAAGTATTTGAGAGAGATGGATTCACAATATTTAAATCCAAATTAATGTTTGTTATAAAAAGTGCTATAGAATAACAAGTTTGTCTTGAAGTTGAATAAATAACAAAATACTCAGTTCTCATAAAAATATTTATTATGAGTTTGTATAACTAATGTCACAATTAACAATGAAATTTCTGAGCCAAAAAGTTCAGAAGATATGGTTTGATTCAAGCAAACAGTTCTTAAAATTCTGTACAATATAAAGTGTGTCATAACCTCATTCTTTCTATGTTTAATAACAACATCCTCATACAAAGCTATCAAAAAACTTCAACAATACATAAAAAGTTACCATGACACCCGTCAATTCAGGAACGCTGGTGTAAACCCACATAATGCATGCAAATAAATATAGCCTTGTAACAAAAAGTTTTAAAATCACAGAGCTAAAAAGTTTTTTTAACATATTGTAAATAAGGTGAATATATCACAGCTAAATCCTCCTTAATGCACACTGTACATCCATAATTCAACAAATCTGTAACAATTCAGATAACTTTTCTAGCAAACAGTTCTTAGGGATGCATCGGTATTCATTACAATCATTTCTTTTGGGTACAGTGTATGGTAAAGGTAAGGGACAAGGTCTGAAAAGTGGCACAAATATAGCACTTGTCATGGACAGCTAAAGTACCAAAGAGGTCATTAATGGGTTTTCTTTTCAGTTAGTCTTATTTTACATTTTTAAGTCTTTCAAAGTAGATATCGAAATACCTAGTACTTCTCTAATGGATGCAGGGACGTATATACTATTGGAGATACGCAACTATCGTAAGTCTTGCCGAAATCATGCGGTATGTGATTTCGTAGGTCAATTTTGAATTTGATTGTTTCCAAATATATCGATACAAAACCTTTAAAAAGCTAGTATCTTAAAATTATTCTAGAATTGTTATTTGTACTTTAGTATATACGTCCCTGATGGATGGGGATATTGGTTGGTTTTTAAAATTCAAAACATGCACTGAATACGTAATATGTACTACCGGTAAAAGTGACAATTGAAAAAGATATGGTAGACAAAAATGACTAAGTAATACTACACAGTTAATACAAGTAGTAGTAATTGTTAATTATCGCTCATGTACAAAGTGGACGGAATGATGTCTTTCATAGTGTACAACAATAAGTCTATCACTTTTACTCCAAAATTCACAAATGTTATTTTTTTTACAAGTTGTTAGAATAAGGTCTGAAATCTTCAGAAATTTATCTCAAGTACATTTTTTAAATATTTTTTCTCAAAATCGACATTGTTAAATCTGATTCAACTTGGAAACATCACAGACAAGTAGTTTTTTCACAACTTTTAAAGAATTAACACTGACTAGTTTATAAGCATTTTTGGTATATATACTAGTATTATATAGTGTATATGAACATTTGTATTCCTGTTTATATTTTTCTCTACAGATGGTAGAAAGTAGAGGAGTTTATGCAATGTTTAAAAAAACAATAATAAAATAAAGCGGAGTATATTTGTCCAAAATTATATACTTGACATATCAAAAGTTCTGAATTGGTGGTTCTACTTTTGCATGTATAAGTTATAAAAGCACCAACATTATAATAATTTTCAAAATATCTAAAATTTACACTGCTATGTCCACTAAAAAGGTGTAAATATGATTAAGGTAGAGGTTTTTGAACTATTAAAAATCAATAAAAAGGATTATATACTAATATAATCTTTGAAAAAAATCAAAGAGGAACTAAATAAATGAAGTATACATTAAAGCTACAAGTATATTTCAAAAAACACAGAATACAAGCTTGAAACTTCAGATTGAATAAAAATAAGAATTTAAAAAGATTCTAGTTCTATTGATAATACCAGTAATCTGAAACTTATACTGTAGGTGTAGAATAATCTGTTAAAGTATCAAGGAACATGTGCCTGCATGTTGTATTATATTTCAGAAAAAATGTTTGCCATATTACACATGTTTATGATATTAATAGTCAAGGTTATGAATGAACTGGTACATGTACTAATTTTGAATACTTTAGAAAAATACAACAACTGTGTAAAAAATAAATTAGTAAAAATTTAAGTCTTCTGAAAAAAAAATCAACAAGATAAAAGTTCAAATTAAATTCTTAACACAGTTCATTTTAGGAACATTAGCAAGCAACAAGCACAACATGGTGAATCAATATATGGTAACTGAGAAGTGATTGCACAAAATGAGGAGATAGCTGGTGGGTCCATCATGTGGCGGTCGTGTCAGCCCGGGGGTAGAGCTTGGAGTACCTCTGGCTCAGGGTCTGCGTATTGGGGGGTACCATCAGGGTCGAGGATTTGTCTCGGGAGGACAGAGTTCTGAAACAGAAAAGATCATTGGAATTAAGTGAACATTTTGCATCGTGAAAAGACATGAATTGTTCAAATCATACCTCAAGAAAACAAAAGTTCATTCAAATGTTTTTGTGAAAATAATTGTAATGTTACTCTGATTTATGCACTCTCTCTTTCCTTCCTTCCTCTCTCTCTCTCTCTGTTGTCAAATGATAAGTTACACAGTACCTACCCAGCAGAACTTAGATCAGTGTTTTCTGAGTTTTGTTGACTGGTAGACTTCGCTTCAGCAGCAAACTGATAGACGATCAGCAGACAATCCCGACAAAGCTGAACAATTCGTCTGCAGCAATTGAACTCATTCTCACAAATGTTTTCTGAGCTCTTGCTAAAGATGGTCTCCCAACTTCCATTTTGACTAAAAAATTCAGGATTAAGAGTCATAAACAAAATTTTCCAAAACCCTATTTCTATTTTATAAGTTGAAGTTAATTGTATCTTACATATCAACATATAAGATAATTTGGGTAAATTAATATATTTATACCTGTAATCCATCATATATATAGTACTTGACTATGAACATTAGGAAAAAAGATTCAAATTGTTTCAATATATGCATGTACACATTCAATTTAAATAGTTTGTATGTAGGCACCTTGTGGTGGAGAAACAGTTCCACAGTCCTTGCCCATGACTCCACAGAAGACGGTTAAACACCCTGGTAAATATACGGTACAGTCGCAGGTTATCCACATCGCTGATCCGCCAAATGCGCTGAAGTACAGCTCGCACATTGGAGCGAACAATGTCTATCACCTTGAGAACAGAGTTTAAAACTCAAAATTATATATCTGTCAAAATATGCCAACGTTTATTGTAAATAATATGCTGATTACATTTTTTTTCTTATCAACACCACAGGGCATTCTTACCTTTCTCCTTTTAATTGAGTCCAATTTGACTAGCCAGTATGAAGCAATCCTTGGTTTATGGAATTTCCAGTTTTCATGAAGCTAAAATAATGATAAGTTCTCTGATAAAAAAAGGTCTGTTAATGATTATTGATTCACTGAAAACTCAAAGAATATGTAATATGGGGCATATATGTAACTTACAGTATCTAGGATGAGCTCAGCCTCTTGGTCTGTCTTTCCTGGGAATTTTATTCTCATGTCATTCAATGCCTGAAGAGTTTTCTTCGTCAACTCATCTTCCCTCTCTTTCACAACAGTGATCAAAAAGTTGTCATCCTTTTCAGAGCAAAAGAAATTACACATTTAATTGTTAGACTAACTTTTCAGAACAATATAATATTAAATATAAGAGTCTTTTTAATGATGTACGGTGATTTGCAATTGAAATTAATTTAGGACTAACAGAAACAGTGTGGATAAAGTGCATACCGAAGTTTTGGTACATGCCTTATCAACACAATTCATTTTAGAAATGATGCATTAGCAAAATTACTTTATATACTTACTATAATGGACCTTTGCAAAATGGACTGCTTCCCATTGATTCTAGAGAGTGACTTTGACCTAGAATTCATGGCGGACATATTGCTGGTGGGTCGTGACCTCATACTGGAGACACCAGAGTTTGGACGTGAATTGCAGAGACTAGAAGCATCATTACTGACCCGGCTGTCAGGTCGCAGTGACCCAGGGCGAGACTTTGTGGAGGGTGGTCTGCTCTCCCGCCTGTTTAAGCTTGGAGACCCCGGCGGTGAGGCATATTCTGCTTCCTCATCCTCTTCTTCTAACTCAAACTCATCCTCCGTGGGTGGACTTTGGACGCTCATTGGCATACTGGACAGAGGCTGCATGATGTTAAAAGAAAGGAAACATTGTTATTTTCTTCACAGATCTTTCTATAGCCTAGTCGCATGAGCTCAATTTCTGTAAATTTATGAACATCATGCACATGCATGCATTATTCCAATGTGTTTTATAGGGATGTTTAGAAATGCTAGCATTAGCATTTTTTATGTAATTGTTTCATTTAGAAATGTGGTGGCATTGCACTCTGAATCTGAAAGTTTGTTCAATTTTTCTGTGTCAAAGTTTGCAGGCATCTCCAACCTTTATGCTTAATGTTTTTTGGATAAACTTGTGTGTTATTCCCATCATTTCTTTTTTTAACTAGGAGAAAGAGTTTGGTATCATATAGGTTTAAAAAAATAGAAGAAACAGGATTTATTATAGAGGTGTTGCAATCCTTCAAACAGATGGTAATTAACCAAGCAAGAAGAAACTGGATTTGTTGACTTACCTTTGGCCCTCTTTGAACCTTGTTTCCTCCGCCTTTTCCATCTTTTTCATCAGCTTCACACTCTGCTATCATATCCAGAATGTCTTCCTCCTGTAAAAAAGGGAATTCTTGGGTTTTTTAAATGACCAAAAGGAGCACAGATATTCTTGTTTATAAATTGCTGCTTCACCTTGCTTTCAACTCTATGACAGATTGCTACTAAGGGCCCAGTTTGGCAATCAATGTCTAAATAGCAAAAATCATAATTGTTGTGAAGATGATTGTTATACCTTTACAGCTTCAAATTGCCAAAATGAATGTCTGCCATAAAAGCATGCTATATACAGATAGATAATGGTCATTGATCTGATTGTTTAAGACTTACCCTCCATTGGTTGTTGTACACTTTCTGTATCTCTTTCTGCATTGCAGGGGCCCGCCCAGACATAACCACTCCAAATATGGAAGACATGATGTTGACATATTTCTGCTGCTTCAGTTTGTCTTCTGAAGGGAATATCCTGCGAAATCTCCCAGCATTCCGATTCTCAAAATCTTCTCGAGCTGTGGCTTTTCTCACTCTTGCTAACTGCTCTTTCTGTAAATCAGCGAAGATATGCATTTTAATTCAACAAAAATTGATTGCACAATGTGATTTACAAGATAATAGATTATATGAACAGTAATCAGAAGCCATATAACATCTAACTATGAGTTAAATATGTCTTACAAGTTCCTCTTTTCGTTTTTCTATGTTTAGCCTCTTTTTCTCTAATTCAGACATTTCAGCATCGTTTCGTTTTGTGGTGCGAAATAATCTCTTCTGGGCCTCGGCCTTCTGAGCAAAGTAGTTCCTTCTCTTGTCACTCAGCCTGCAAACAAAATCCCAAATATATACCATATACAGCATAATACTAAATTATTAGGGAAGTGGTAGAAGCTTGTAGACAGGCCAGAAAAAACCACTGTGTGCATCAATACATAATGAGATAATGTCAACTCCTTGAAAGACATCTTATCAGCAATACATTTTTACCATAGTGCATTAAGGATTTTATGAAAAGCCTTAATTTCATTTGAAATTGTGATTTTTTGACTTGGGTAAGAAGAGAAACATACTTGATGTTGAGAAGGCGAACAGTGTCTTCTATGAGAGCTGATTTTATATCAAAATCAATCTTTTCATCTGTTCCAAAACTAGGAGACCTGTTGATCTACAAATATAATTCAGAGTTAATTCCCCCTAAATTCATCAATGTCATCATTTAATACAAAGATACACAATTTTTTTTGCTGTTCTACAATTATTCATTACTGCAATTTGTAAACAACATTAGCTCCCTTACAGATATACACAGCAAATCTGCATATCAAATCATTTAATAGCCCATTAACTCCTAAAATTTACCTCAAGTAACCATGGATTTAACTTCTTGTCAATCAACACATCAAAACCCAGCACCTCAAAGCACACGCTATCACTGCCTGCCGGGGCTCCAGGGCGACACATGCGGTAGGCATGCAGGAGGTGGGGCTGGGCCACCAGGAGGGTCTTCACCACCATGTCATAGATACGTCGCCATAACAACACAATGTCAAAGTCATTTTTACGTAGATAGTCGTTGAAGTAGCGGATTGATCGCTTACTTCCTGTTTCCACAGAATCACCTTTCTGATAGTATTCATTGTGTTTGTTCACAGAGTAGTTCGTAAGGTGCATGTACAGGTTACTCTGAAAGACAAATAATGAACAATTATGAAAACAAAAATATTTTACAAAGGGGACAAAATAAACATTGGAAATTGGTAATGGGTTTACAGCTTACTCTGAAGCTGTACATACAAATTATGAAACAATTACCCCCCACCCCCACCTCCGCCACCCAAAAAAATGCAAAAAAGGGGAGATAAATCACACATGCAATTAACTTCAATGAAGTTTTTCAAACGAAATTGAAACAAACTTTAGATTGTAGAGACTATCATATATATGCATTAAATACAGAATGTACTGTATATCCGTTTATTTTCATGATGCTCTAATTTTGGCTTTTTCCTTTTTCATATCCCCAAAAATACGATAGTATTAAGCAGAAATTGTATCCATTATTGTTTTCGATAAGAAACTTTAAAAAGAATTATCCATTTACCTTATTTTCACAAATTTTATGTCACGTGAAAATAGCCCAGATATACTTTATCATATTTTACATGTGACATAATAACTTCACATGATCCTGCAATAAGCGTTAATTTTTAAGTATCAGTATTTTTAACTTACCAGGTTGGCATCAGCGGGATTGACGTACTTGTCTGTACTCATTCTCACTAATCCGTCATTGAATATGAATATTCTTAAAGGATCACATGATGTCACAAGAACATAAATGCGCAGGTCAAATTTGTAGCCCTCCAACAGTAAAGGTTTGTCTATGTATTCCTGTACAATGAAATGTTCGGAGGGTGGTATCTTCTCAGCATTCCTGTATAACTGGATGCTAAAAACAAAGCAGATGAGAATTAGGAAAATGTTTTATAAGGTTGGTTCTATTCTCCAACAAAAGCAAAAAGACTTTGTGTTGGGAGTACAATTTTCTGGTTATAATTGAAAAATGTTTTGACAACAGTATAAATCTAGTTCTAGTCCCCTTTAGCAGACAGGTTACCCAGTAATTTAGAATCAATATATTTTGCTGCTATCATTGTGTGACAAAGACATGCTTGTCTTGTCTATCAAGTCAATGAACAGATCAAGGAATGATTTTGCTGGGTCTAACCAAATAAAAACTCTCTTTGATGGCGTAACCTATGCTTACTGGTAATTGCTTGTGTTATTTATCTTATTCATCAGATCTCTTACCCATGTCCCTGTGCCCCATTGGCGGGTTTCACTATAAAGGTTCTGTACTTTTTCTTGGCCTTCAGATCTTTTGCATAGTTCTGTAACAGGCTATGGTCTGCTGGCAGGATCCAAGTCTTTGGGACAAAGTTAAACTCTTCAGCATGGTGTCTCTGGATTCTGAGGAATACAAAATTACATGTAATATCTTGAATAAAATTAACAATATGATTCAAATGAAAATATATATAGAATGTCATGTCAAAGAATCCTTGCAAATCACATCATTCCTAGAAACAAATTGGGTATGTGAAACAAAATGCCCAAAAGAACCAAAAAGAAAAGAAGAAAAGAAATTCAACCACTAGGAGACTTAAACTTATTAGATAATACTATTTCAAATTGTCTTCAGTTGCAGGTCTATCTCATGAAGTAACTTTAATGACAAGGTTTAATTTCAGATAATGAGATCTCTAATATCAAACTCTCTGCGATCTTTCATATGAAACTCTTAGAACGTTTAGAAACTCCCTTACTTCATCATGTTACGAGCAAGGCAGTCCTTTCTTGTGACTTCTACCATGCCAGGGAAATGGTTGATTCTCTGGAACGGTTTCAACTCTGTGATTCTGTCAGCTGAGACAAAACTGTCACTCCATATGAGGTAGCTGTACAACAAACATTGTGAGATTCAGAAGGATGGTACCAAAAGCATAATATGCAATGGAAGCAAAATGAACAGATTGTGCACCATTTTTGTGTTATTGCAACGGTTTCAAAGTAATATCCATCATAAGAGTTATAAGTTTGAGGAGATTTCGGTCCATCACTTGGTAGTTTAAGATGAAAAGAAAATAAAAAAACTTAAATATTTTTAACTTTTTTTGTTGAATTTCTCTTACCAAAACTGATGAAATGATTGGATAAAATTTACATAATAAACCACAATGAAATATTTATCGCAGTCCAACCATTTTGGAAAAAAAGCAGGCAGGCAAAACTGTTCAGGAGATTCCATTTTTGCAATCATAGAATACCAGTGTATATGAAGGAAATCTTCACACATCAATCAATGCACAGAACATACATAGTTAAGAACTGACTAAAATGATACAAAATCTCAATCTATAAATAGACACCAATGATTGAAAATATTGAAACACGTGACGTCTGACTAACACAATACTACCAGAAGACAAGTTGTTTTGTGAATACACAGTACATGTATTGCCAGACATATTGTAATGGTACAATGGAACAACAGCAGAAAAGAAGCACAATAATAAAGCCTTATTGTGCTATGGAATATTGCAATGCTAACAGACTTCTGTTTACTGGTACATAACTTACGTATTGTCTTCAAAATATGGAGGTACATAACTAGAAAACACAAGAGTTCACTTTTTTCCCCCTTTTTTGACAGTGTATCCAATATCATGTACATATTATTGAGAACTTCTTTACTAAAGTTTTACAGTGTTTCAAATTAGATAACAGTTTAACGTTATACAAATCTGTTCAAAATGACAGCTTGAGTTTGGATTAGAATGGCCAGATTTTCAATTTGGACAGTGTCAAAATTAAGGAAATCATAGGATTAGTTTGTTTTTGGGATATGCTTGGGAATATAAATAATTAAAGCTATCAGATGTTACTGTAATTGAAATATTCTACAAACCTGTTTGGATCATCTTCTTTGCAAATATCAAACTTGCATTTTTCACAAACAAGGCGTACTATAAAAAAAAAGAATTCATTAAATGTTGTTTTAAATCAACATGATAAAACTTAGTTATTTCTTCTAGTTTATATTTTTGTTTTAGTGTCGGCATGTGTTTATATGACAAACTGAACGTTTTATATATCTGTGACATGGTAATCCACACAAAATCTCCTCTCTATCATGCGTTTTTTTTTTATTTCATGTGCTACTGAATGCATTCTTTATTAGAGAGACCAAGGAAGGTAGCTAACCTGGGCTAGATCACACTAAATCTATTTCTATAAAAATTCAAATGATATTATTCAAAGCCTGATTTACATGCAAGATTTTTTTATTGATTCTCTTCAAAATAATAAATTGGAATGATTGACACATATTATGACTAGTCCTGATACTTGTAATATAATAATTGATAACCAAATTCTTATATTAAAGATTTTTTAATGCAACATTTGGGGTGGGGGGTTAGGCATTTCAGCACCATATACAGACAGAAAAGGACCACTTGATCAGTACTTACTGACTTCATATCTTGTACCACTCAGGTTAGCAGTGATCCCATGTTTTTTCTTGCGTTTCTTCTTTGGTGCTGGTACTGCCTTTTTCTCCTCCACCTCGGTGTTCTGTTTTTCGTCGGGGGCTGGTTGCCGAGCACTCTGTAACAGGGAGGACTGCGTAGCTCCTGGGCGCCGGGCATATTGCGTTAAAGATGTCAAGGTCACATCTGAAGGTCAAGATAAGTAAGATTATTTTACAATCCACTTTTTTCCATTATACCCACTTGGAATGCTCATTTATGTTTACAACATTATGCTTTTTTGTGGTTTATACTTGATATCAAAGATATGCAGAAAAAACCCATAATAACCCACGTCAGATTAAAAATACTGTATTGACCCCCAGGAAGTTACATTTACAGTTTATATTTTACATCTCTTACATCTCTTTTTGAATTGCTCTTAAATCAGTCAAGTTAAGTGAGTTAAAATACTTTATGCTCCGCTTTCATAATTATGAAAGTGACCAAAAATCAGGTTTGTAAATCAAGTTTTTCTGATCATGAGGGTGTATTGAAATTTGATGCATACACATTGTTGCATACATGTATTAATATAAAAACCATTTTAATTGCTACTGTACATTGACTATGAACATGTTATTTTGAACGAAAGAATTAATGACAGCACAAACACTTTATATGTTCATTTGTTATGACACAATTTTACCCCCCCCTCTCTCTCTCTCTCTCTCTCTCTCTCTGACAGAAATTGCAATTATTTGGATTAGATATTCTTCAAACTTTTTACATCAATACTCCATGCATGAACCAAAAGTACTAATGATAATATTCATTAGAAAATTAAGAAATCAAATTTGACTACTTTTTGAAGAATGGGACCAGGGTTCAACAATGATCGAGAAATCTTGAAACACTACATCTTATTTTTACAGTAGATTAAAATCATGATGGACATTTAAAACATTTAAAAGAAATGACCAGGACTGAAAGGCTACTATGAAAGCAGAAAGTAACTGGCAAATATGTGAACTCAAAGTGATCATAAAAATTTTTGATTGAAGAATTAAAAACAAACATTATATGCTGAATAAAATTACTTACAAGGTTTTCTAACGCTATCAATGGATTCAGTCATTTTGGACAATGTTCATTCACCTTTAATACGCTCCAAAGGAGTTAATCCAAATGGATTATGTTATTTAGCAATTATTGTGCCTGGCTTGGATTATCAAGGGGCATGCACTCTTTTTTGTGTTAGGATTATAGTTAATAGTCATTTGACGCAAAACTTGCTATAAAGACTTGGGATACTGTAACACTTTTTTATGGACATAAGAAAATGTTTCTTTATTAACTATTTCTTTATTAGAATTATTTTTTTAAAGCTTGCAAGCTCTATCTACGGTACTGCACCTATAAATGTACAAGCAAGTAAAGCAAGTGATTTGAAAAACATATCAGATGGAAAAAATTCTTGCAATTCATGAAATTTATCTGAATACCAGTAATAAATATTTATGACTTGAATAACCAGTTTAGTTGACTTTCTTTTAACATTATTATTTCATAATTCTTAAAAAATAAAATTTAAAAGTGTGCATACTACTTTGTATCTAGATAAAATATTCTTTGTTTAATCAAAGAAATAATGTTATCTATACACAGTCATTTAAATATCATTTTAATTGACCTCCTACTGACAAAAAAATTGCTTGATCAAGCAAAAAATATAGCTTACCAGAATACCACATTAGTGTTAATTTATCCTGATTAAATGCTCGTCCCTTCTCTCAATGACAAAGATACACTGATCGACATACAAGTGTCAAAAACTTCGGCATCTATGGAATACATGATCAGGCCAAGGTATAAAAGCCCTCTGAACTTATTGATTTAAATAAACATAGGAATTGGAAGTTTAATTCCAATATTTGGCCTCCTTGTATTAGCTGAATGATATCTCGTACCCTCTCTACCTGCGAAATGGGAAATCATTGAGTGCTAACTGGTTGAGGTTATGTATGGGGCATTTCCTTTCTTTTTCATTGATTTAAGGGAAGCAAGTTATCAAATGGACAGTTAATTATTCATATGTTGTTTCTGCCAGACAGGCAGATTGCAAAAGAAGAAAATTAACAACACTGTGGATACCTGGCAACTATACCTGTGAAGATCAAAAGGAATTTATATTGTTATATCACTCATCCAGACTTTTACATAATTACTACCCCTAAATAAGAGGTTCATTTAACTACTAGGTAACTCTCAAATTTTTTAAGGCACCAAAATCAATAGCTCAAACATCAGTAATTGCGGGGAAAACATTGCAAAAGATCAATTAATAGACTTTTCTAAGTGACTCTTCTTTGTCTAGAGGTTTAAATAGTCTCAAATGTCCAAACCAAAGAATACCCTTAACTTGTATCAAGTAAACATACATGTAAACAAGGTGGTTTATAAGGGCAACTGGCAAAAGTACAGCTATCCCAGGGAATAACGAGATCTCGATAAATGTTGCTTTAATCATGAAACAAAATGGCAGTCAATAAAACCTGGGACATTAATGACATCCTTTTTGGAATTATTAAGACCGACTAGCATGCACGCAAATTTCCTCGTTGGGATGTTTGATTTAACGTATCATTTTTCTTCAGAATTATCAAGTTCTAACTTCTACATAACATATGGTTCTATATTTGATATAAATAGACTTCAGTGCCAAAAGGATGATCATACTCAGCAAAAGAATAGAACTAAATTAGGTTTGAATGATTCATAGGGTTCATTTGTCTTCTTTACATTGAGACTATACATTATGGATGAATTCATCACTGTTACTCATCATGTTTACAATAATCACAAAACACTTAAAGCATCCACCTGTATCAGTCTGCTTGCATATGTCTAAACCCAGACTGAATGCAGAAATATATCCAATAAGTTTAACGAAAACTCACTACAGTAAGTAATCAAAGTACTGATAATACTGGAAAGCGGTTAGCAAGCTTGTTTGGAATACATGTATTTGCATTAAAATTTCATATACTGAATAAATCAACATTTTACGGTATGACTATATAGCCAATATCTTTCCCTTCCTGTATTAACAGGGTTTAAACTTAACACTCGCAAAATGCGAGTAAAATATGATGTGGGCTCATTAATTTCAAAACATGTTTGCCCACATGGCGAATGAGAATTTCGGTAACCAAAATTCCATCGAGATTACCGGTATTTTATCGGTTTTGTTATTCCAGAAATCAAGATGACGTAAACGCTTCACGTACGTACCAAACTCGTATCATTTCACTTACCGTAAAGCGTTTCAATGATGAATACTAAATCAAGATGGCGAGGCAAATACATCGTCCACGTTTTTTAATATTGGAGAGATTAATTAGAAGCTTGGTCGATCGACTGAGTCACAGTCATGATATGAGTATTATAAACTTTATGAAAAAAAAGAGGAAGATGCAGTTCAAAAAGAATTGGGTTACTGAGAGACTGTGGTTAACACAGACGGGAAAGATTTGTTCATAGTTTCTATTGAAGCGACGTCAACTTTTGCAAAAGGTTGCACCCTTTATAATTAGATTTTATTGTTAAACACGAACAGTCAAAGGTGCACAAAAACTCTGAAATTTACAAACATACATGTAAGACCAAGGAAATACCAGAGGCAGTCAAGATAATACAGTAACCTGTCACTGAATTAAGATTAATTTAAATTAGTTGTATGCAGTTCAATTTTTTCATACATTTCTCAAGCTACAATTAATTGGTATGTGGGCTAACAAGTTTGGCTGTGGGCTCCTAAATTTGAAACTTTAGGAGCCCACATGGCTAGTGAAAATTTCAGTTAAGTTTAAACCCTGATTAATAGTGTATGTGTTTTCTAAATCCTGGGTCCAAACTCTTTCATCTTTAAAAAGAACAACCACTATATTAGGATCATAATTGAAAATGTGAATTTGTCATTTTTGTTCCAAAAAGTGTAAAAATACATTAAATGAAGATTGACTTTCAGTACTCTCAATACTTTGATTCATCATAGATAGCCTTTTGACAATGCATCTGGGTTGCATAATAGTTTTAGTTACATGACTTAAAGCGTTAAATATGACATGCAGTATTTGAAATCTTTTTTGTACAATTTAATTGAAGATAACAAATTGCAAGGTACAGATTAATATTTTGTAGATTCAGACATGAATGTTCATATTTATAACAAATAGACATACTGACCCATGCAATGCTTACCCACTTGCAGGGGATGAGATCATTAATTACCAGTACTGGTAATTGAAAGCAGCAATGGACTAAAAATCTATGCAACTTTTTTTTTTTAGAGATCTTTCAAATTTGGCAATTAAGTTTATTTTCATGCATTTTCTATGCTTCATCTGTGCATGGGGATTTGATGATATGGGGTTCAAACACTATCATGATCTGAAGATGACTGACAATCTTTGACCTACCCGTGACTTATATATCAGTGTTAATTGGTATAAATATGAGGATAAATGTTAATTTTTAAATATAAGAAAATAACCCATAGAATTGTATGGCAAACTGCAATACACAAGTCTTTGGTTGACAATAACATAAGTTTACAGAACTGTGAATCTCTAAATAGAACCTTTCTAACTCATAAGTCTTGATTCAAGACCTTGATGAAATCCTGATCAATTTCACTGCTTTGGTTAAAGTATTTCAAATACATATAATCAGGTTTAATTATTCTCTTACAGTGAACTTTCTCTATGTGAAAAAAGAGCAGGAAAATTTAAAAAATGTAAAGTGCCTGACCTTGTTTGTCCATCATAAGAGACGTCAAAGACGCACTGGGTTTTATTCCTGGCATCCTGGCTTTTGTTGATGGTCGGCTTTACAACTAGGTGAATTCAAGCCATTATGCACCTAGAAGTAGAAAGATTTTTGTAAATGCATGCACATTTTATAAAACTATGATAATTATGTATTCAATTATAGGTGTATCAAGAACTAGCATTGGCATCATATTGAATGAGTTCGTGGAAATAATGGTGTTCAGATAGGGCCATTGCAAAAGCAAATAGCATGTTCAAAATGAGTTCCATCACATGACATGCCATCCCACTAACACAACTCACCATCATGCTTTTACAATTTCGATGTGTAAGCGCAGTTGTGTGGAATTGCGTTAGCACTACAGCGTGTTGTGCAAAGTTGTGTTAGTGCGAAAGCATGTTATGCAAAGTTGTATTACCGCAACAACATGTTGAGTGACAGCACAACTTTATGTTGTGTTAAGTTGCATTAGCGCGAAAGTGTGTTGCGTGAAAGCACAGCAGGAAGTTATGTGAAGTTGTGTTAGTGTGACAGCGTGTTGTATGACAGAGCGATGGCGAGTTGTGTAAAGTTGTGTTAGCACAAAGGCGTGTTGTGTGACAGCACAATGGCAAGTTGTGTGAAGTTGTGTTAGCTTAAAGGCTTGTTGTGCAATTAGTTGTGTTAGCGGGATTGCATGTTTTGTGAAGTTGTGTTAGCAGACGTCATGTTGTTCAAAGTTGTGATAGTGCAACGGCATGTTTTGTGACCGCATGGTTGCATGGTGGTTTTTCACAATGCACTGTTGAACTTTTACAAATAGCTCTATCTGGTAACCATAGTAAATACCAAGAAGGATGTTAAAAGAATATATATCTAAGAGGTAAAATACACAACTAGTCTTAAAGTAAGAAATCCTTCAGTAAATTGTCCAGAATTTCTTCATTTCATGCTATGATTTAGAGTACAGAGATACATGTACATGCAGCGCTCTCCAGAATTTTGAAAATTGTTCAGAGCATGGAAGTTCATTTTTCATAACTCAAATCATAAAATTAGAGAAATGTTTACATTCAGTGGTAGGTGCAATGCACAGCCACTGAAGTCTCTTAGCATACCTTGGTGAAATATAAGTATGTTTGAATGTAGAACATAACAACTATCTAAATATATGATTTTGCTCAGAGATGCTTTGATACAACTTAAAACCAAGAGTTTCCCCTCTGTTGTCTTTTGTCAGAGTGCAAATCTACCAAACCCACTTTGTCTTTTGTCAGGGGGGTGCAAACCCACCAAACCCCCCTTTAGATCTGTGCATGCACACATGCAAAGAACTCTGGCAATTTCTTAGGATTTTAGAATTGGCTTTTAAATCCATATTCAGGATAAAGACTGCAGGTCAATCACAGTATTAAAGTTATATTAAAGAAACGTATTATTCATGATAAACTTTAGGGAATATACAAAGAATATTGATCAAACAGCAGACAAAAATCCTTATATCAGAGCTCTCTCTCTCTCTCTCTCTCTCTCTCTCTCTCTCTCTCTCTCTCTC
>WFKH01007768.1:13208686-13240209 GCA_016163765.1 Magallana hongkongensis | reverse complement strand
CTCTCTCTCTCTCTCTCTCTCTCTCTCTCTCTCTCTCTCTCTCTCTCTCATATAAAATAATGTCCCAAGTTTTCTTCCAATTTTCTTTTCTATCTATCATGATATGGAAGTGTATCCTGCTAGCTCTTTGTAATTGTATATACTTCATCATCTACTGTGTGAAGTTTCTGATATTTTTAAAAACCATGCACAAAATGTTCAAGATTATAACTGTATTCAAATAAATTGTTTAATATGTGTATCTATCAATTGTTATATGTCTTTCATTCCTAATATAATATGTCTTGATTCACTCATCACTGTAACACTGAGGTGGACAGGCATATATAGTCTTAATCCAAGCTATGTCTGGGTAACTTCTCTAAAGAGAATGCATGTATGGTCAACCATGATTTCATGTCAGATGCACATTCTACAATAATTTTATGGTGACTGCATGTACACATCTGATCAGCTTATACATTTAGATTCAAGATAAAGTTTTGAGACAATGTTCAAACTGGACATCTCTGTACAACTACATGTTGATAATATTAATTATGTTATCTAAACATAACAGTCAATATTATTCTTACTATACACACGATTTTACCTTCAATCCATTCTACTGAATTCAGAATGCAATATAATGCATAATATGAGTAAAAATGCGACTTATAATTAAACTATATATAAGCTGAAGTCGGCACGAACAGAAAAGTATTGCCAGATATTTAAGATAAACAAAGGGTACTGACAATATCCCCACAACATGCCTTTTTCTCACTGCCAAGCAGGACTAAACATTAGATAGACTAATTATTCAGCATAATTACTTCGTTAACCTTTGTTATTATTGATATCGGTAGCCATGTTTTCAGCGTTCGTTCTGAAACAATATTTTTAAACGTATAAGCTTGATATATCACATCTATTTACCTTTTGTTTTGACTTCTAAAGATCGTTTTTATGCTTAAAAAGTCAAAATATGTATCCAATAGCAGGTGCCCGTCAAACCAGCGCCATATTTGTTTGATCACGTGATAACGCAAGTTCATTCTACCTAGCAACAAAGGCGACAGTGTACATTTAACGCTATGTGCTGCAAAAAGATTCATGTATCTCGTTAATTATGATTTCACAATATCAAACTCTCTCAGTATATAGAAAAATGGATCTTGAGAGGTCTGGAAGAATATGAAAACAACGCTTTCAAATGGAAAAAACCTTACATAAGGCCCATGGGTCAAAACACTCACCTGAACATCCATTATGAATAGATCTATATCACTTTCACAGATCCAATGTCAATTCAATGTCAAACTATGTGTTTGATTGTGACATACATCCATCGAAGTATTTAAATAAATGAATTTCATCAAATCCAGTCCGTACTGTTATTTATATCTTATATATATAATGCTCATATTCTCATATTTTTATTTTTTCTGTTTCGATTTCATAATACTTTAAATGTTATACATGGTTATTTAATTTCAACAGAATAATAAACGTCCAAGGTTTTTGTTTCAAAATGTTCATCTCTTTCTGAAGGTTGAATGGGGATCAAATGACATGAAAGTACCTGTATACAATATTGAGAGATTGTACAAGGTGTTCAGAATTGAAAAGTTACTCGTGGACCAAATATAAAATATTGCTTTTTTGCTTCTACCCCAATAGGTAGGACATAATCACATATAACAACGAATACGTTTACTTAATTTCTCAGTAGGTTACTTTTAAATTGGAACGCAGAGCGTGACTAGTGCTTTATAATTATTCATTAATTGCGTACATTCAAAGTTTCCTTTTTCTCATTTTTGTTGATTTTCATAAAAATACATATATACGCTATAAGCGATAAAAAAAAAACCAAACAAACATGAAGAACACTTGAAATCGATATAATTTAAGGGGTAAAGTCCCCAATTTTCTTTTTGACATGTCCTTTCCTTAAATTGAAAGAAAATGACAAAAATGAAGACGCATTTATTGCGGACATTTATAATGGAAACTTTCATGGAAATCTTTCATCAATTTTGTAATGATATGAACATCGAAATATCTTGCAAAGAGTGACGGAAACGGGGACTTATGAAAGACAACAATGACTAACTTGAATACTAGTAAGCAAAACCTTGATTTGCATACTTTGAAATTTTTAAGAATGCACACACTTTTTGAATGCGTAATGAAACTTTTAGCAAAGTATATTTCAGCTTCCTCGAATTTTTTTTTATTTCCATGATTTATTCAACCTATACTTGCACGTTTGCTTTATATTTCACACGGTATACGCGGATGCTTTACGACCTAGTGGGTATATACTTATTGACCAAAAATTTACGTACGGTGAATATTTTCTCTATTGTTTCGTATAAAACCCGATATGCAGTTATAATGCACCAGTTAGTCTTAGAACGAAACCAGACTTTCCCAGTTTTATGAATGACAATATAGTATAAAGTTCAATTTGCCAGCGTATGAACTACAGACCAAATCATTAATAAGATACCGTAAACCTCCAACTGTAAGGAAGCAGCTAAATCTATCGTGTAAAAACTATTTGACCATTCATTCAAAAACTTTATTAAAAAGTCTTGCTTTATACTTTTCATATACTATTTCGTGTAGACGACATGCAGTTCTTCTGTATATGTAACTTTATGGTCGTTAATACAGTATTTTGAAGTTATTTTACTCACTTTGTATGCATGAGTTATAAATTAAAGAGAGTTGAAGGTACTGAAAAAAGAACGATATTTGAAAATCAGTTTACATACGAGGGTCTATCAAAATACGAAGACAATGTGGCTGTCTGTCATATATTTTCCATGAAAGTCATAACTAACACTCATATACTGTAGTATTTAATACCCAATTTTAAAAACAACATGTCTTGTCACCACGGAGCACGGTAACGTCCAAAACATGACGTCAAGATGAACGCATGCACAGTTTATCAAAATACCCCATCTACTATACTATTACTACATGTAGTATACGGTATATCACGCTTAATCTTTTGTGCCTTTCTCCCTACAATTTAAAACGGCACTATACCACTTGACATCTTGTTGGTTTGTTTGGGGGTTTTTTGGCCCTCGTACATGTATATCGGGCTGTCCGCCAACCTAAACTAAATCAAAACCTAATATACACATGTATAATATTTAGCTGCAAAATTGTAGCTCTACAGGCAAAGTTAGGTTGATAGGTGTAATAGTAAATATATTGCTTTTTTACGTATTTTATTTGTACACGTGAATACAAACAAAATCTTACCACTCAAAATATATATTTTATTTTTTATTTATTTATTTTTTGAGAGGAAAAAAAATCAGAATAACTATATATATATATATATATATATTTAACTTTTGCTGAAAAAAAAATGTCGCTCCGTAGAGAAGATTATGCGTTTTTTTCAATAGATTATACAGATGAGTTACATCTACTCTTAATTGTTTTCATACAGATTCGTGGAGAAAAAAAGTAATATAGTATCTTTCCGAATTCCATATTTAAAACAACGTAAAAGCTTTGTACTTTTACCAAATATGAACTGGACCAATTTTATAGTTCTTTAGAATTAAAACAAAAGGCGTCATTGTCGAGCATCTCTCTCTCTCTCTCTCTCTCTCTCTCTCTCTCTCTCTCGTAATGTCACATTTAGCTTTCCATATTTCTTTAAAAGGAGAACCCGGCATCCAAAACGGTTCTCATTTAAATGTTCCCTAGTTGAAGCCTTTCAAGCAATTAATTAGCAATTAAATTTTAGACAATAATTAAACGATGTCATTTCACTTTCACATCCATTGTTAATGAATGGGTAATTAATTATAAAATGATCAAACAATGTTAACAACTGGTCCCCGTTGTCATCGCAACCACATAAATAAAGCGTGTCATAACTTGAAGCGGAAACCAGGTGCGAAAACAGGTAAATTGTTTACTTCTAGACACCACTCGTTTTTAGGTATAAATCCAGGGTGTATTACTTTGTTTCCGATAATATAACATTGAGTATTCGTTCAACAATTCCGTACCTTTTGAAAATATTGTGCATTTCTTTGCAAGATCGATTTATAAACATGGCCTGCACACAGCGAGGAAACAATGAGCTGAAAATGAAAGCGAAGAGAATGATGAAGGAGGCAAAGGACCCCATCGAAAAGCTTCGCTACGCTTGTCTTGCAAGAGGGGCTAGTGGTATCAAAGGTCTGGGCAGGTAAGGGCTTTATTCTTCTTTTTTATTTTTTTTTTTCATTTCATACAATTCCCCGAAGACTTCAAATGCATATCAATTTAGGCCTTTAGAAACATGTTTCATCACGCAATATAAACATTGGATTGTACAGTTTAATTCAATGTGCATGCTATACCTGGCAAGTAATTGAAATGTATAAATTTCAACCAGTAGGAAAATATGAATGTTCATTATTAAGGAATGAAATAGAATATAGTTTATTTTGCTAATAATGGACCCACTGGAGACATAATGAAAAAGAACAAACTTGTATAAATTGTATATATAAGAAAGACAACACTGACGATTGAAAAATACAATATATATATGTAATAATAATGACCCAGCGAGGTATTTATTAAGGTTATGAATTAGACATATTAAACAAAAAAAGCTACTTATGGTTTAAATTAATAAATATAATAAAAATATCATGTTGGAATGTTGCTTACCTACAAGAAGACGTCAAGGAATGGTGCTCTAGGAAATCCTTATTTTAAGTGGTTTGCATAGATGACAGCTTTCCTTTTCATGCCTAATGTACACAAGAGCATCCAAAAAAATGCTGCAACATTTATGAAATGTATGCCAATATGCCTAATTTTTTTCTCATGATTGTGTATTTACAGAACATTCAGAATAATGGATGATGATTCCGATTTAAGTCTGAACATAAAAGAATTTAAAAAAGGAATTCATGACTATGGGTTGATCATGGATGATGATGTCGTGAACTCATTGTTTGAACAGTTAGACAAGGATCACAGTGGATCCCTGTCGTTTGATGAATTCTTGTCAGCCCTCAGAGTAAGTGATGTAGAGTTATTTCCCCTTTTGAGATTTTTTTTTCCTTCCAATACTACGTATGCAGGTTTTTTAAAATAAAAAGTATGTACAAGAATTTTTTTCATTGAAAATATGTTTACCAATGCTCTTCATATAAAGCAAGTATATACTAGTATCCCCTACCCCTACCATTTAGAATTCTGGAATTGATACAGTTATTAATGTGTAATGATTAATAGGAACTGGTATATTGCTTGTTTCATAACCCAAATGTTCACAGTCATTTTTCCTTGCACAGCCACCTATGAATAACTCAAGGAAAGAACTTATAAGAAGAGCGTTCCAGAAACTGGACAGAACCGGAGATGGTGTGGTGACAGTACAGGATCTCCACGGTGTGTACAATGTGAAGAAACACCCCAAATACATCAGCGGAGAATGGACGGAAGACCAGTGCCTCAAACAGTTCTTAGACTCCTTCGATTCTCCCAACGACAAAGACGGAAAGGTAAAATCTCTTTCACCAGTGCACTTGAGTGTCATCGTAGTGGCTTTTGAGTAGAGGAAATGTGGCTTTTGGTAATGTTTTTCATGGATTTAAGTGTAGATTGACTTGGTTGTTTCTAGAAAGTCTGACAAAGCTAATTCTTTAATCAACCAGCATAACTATCAATGAAAAATTTATTCAACCAATCAATGAAGAACTCAAGAATTGTTATTGTCATATAATTGAACAAAGTCAAGAATGGTGAATTTATTATTGTTGTATTTGAAAATGCCTCCTCTCTGTCCTTGCATAATGACCTATGTATTATTTATCTGATGTACAGACATACAAAACTATCCATAAGACTGTACAAAAGCATGATAAAACATATCACAATTATTTAAAAAGCAACTTCACCTGCATGCATAGACCTATTCACTGCTTCATTTCAATTTACAGACTACTGGTATATACATTTAAACTATATACATAGGTATATGAGGGTTGTTAGAAAAGTGAGATAGTGAATACAGTTTGAGCTTAAATTAGATTCTTTTTTTTTCAGCAGTAATTGTAATGATTTTATTAAATAAATCAGGCAGTTAACCTCAGTGAAGGTACCGTGGTAATTCTCTAAAGGTGTCTGAACATTCTGTGGAGAGAATAAAGATAACTCTTACAACAGCCTTAAGCTGTAGAGTAAAACTTTTCTAACAACCCTTGGTACAGCTACAAATACATAATCTTGTAGACTTGAACTACACGTAAATAGATAAATCAACACACTTTCAGGCCAGCAAAGAGAGGGAATAAAAGTATCTCCAATCAAATCTCGACTCTCTCATTCAATACACATCATTATGTTCAGAGGGGCTCCTATGAATGCTAGCTAACACTGTTTGAACTCAATGTTATAACACTTCAATGTTGTGTTTCTGACAGGTCACTGAAGAAGAATTCATGAACTATTACGCCGGAGTTAGTGCTTCAATTGACAATGATGCTTACTTTAACCTCATGATGGTTAATGCTTGGAAGTTATAAATAACGCAGTTTTCTAATCAAACACTCCCATTTAATCAATTCTTGGTATTTTTTGTAACAGTGGTTTATATTTCTATTAGGGGTAAAAATTGTAGATATAGAATTTGAAGAAGAGACAATGTCCATTCCATTCCATTTTTTCTTATATACCAGAATTAGTTGAACTAATGAACTGTTCAGTTCAAGTTATTGGACATTTTTTTAGCAGGATGTAACTCGCGGAGTGTCACATCTGTAACAAACAAATTTCATATACATGTTAGAGTACAAGTATGTCTGTCACGGAGCTGCTTTTTCCTACCTCCCCCTTAGATATGTGGTATGGCTTTCTGAAAACTTTGGAACAATTAGTAGATTTGCACTGCGTAAAAGCAAAAAAAAAAAAATGATGAAGACCAAAGAAAGAAGACGTCTTTCTATTTACTCCGGCATCCAGCATGACAGCAAGCATGACTGGAGCACAGCCCACAACAAAAGCTAGAGTGAAATAGTGAGCACAACTTCAGACCTAGCACACTACAGCACAATTGCACAAAGACTGTGCAGTCTCCTTGCTTCTATTTTTACTTTGTTTCTATTGAGATTCTTTTGTTAAATTTCATATTTTGAAATTTCACTGACCACAGGGTTTGTTAAAATCAATGGATTTTTTCTTGTTTATTGATTCAAAGCTTTGTGCTGTTATTGTTGATGAGAATGTTGTTATTGTATGTTTCCTAAACTCTATGAGAAAAAAATTAGCTTGGGTGATATATCCAGTAATGAACAAATTTTTACAAAAGTCTAATTCATATTAATAATTTGTACTTTGTGAAGTTTTAAATTTTGTGGTTTTAATCCAAGTATTGTTATTTTAATTTTAACATAACTTAATTATTGTCTCTGAAATCATTTTACTAGTTTATCGTTTTTATAAAACAATCTTATTTATTCATAGAATGTCTATTTTGACAATTTTGTACTGAACATTAAAATATAATGTTAGATCCTGAAGAACTTTGTTTGTTATATACAGAACATACGCATGTATTCCATGCAGAAGTACAATGAGGCTTGTGGATCTGAGCTACCATAATAAGTACATGTACATGTGTACTTTTATAAAGTTTCACAATCTGTTAATTGGTACATGGGTACTTTAAGTTTATGTATGTGTGCATTCTGTTTGATTTGATAAGTAGAGAAACCTTTATTTCATCATAGCTTTCTTTATTGTATTTATCTCTAGTAAAATTTTGGTGAAGACAAAACTAGTCACCCTTTAAATTAAGTGCTATTACATGGCATCACACTATTCCATAGTTTCTCTCTCTTTTTATTCAAAGGACTCCCTTTTGTAATTAAAATTAATAGGAGTAATCCCCCTTTTATAAATATTCTTACTCTAAATCAATGAAAGATACATTATTTATTTACTATGGTTCAATAAAGAAATTATTAAACCAATCAATGAAAATCCATTTAAAATGCATGCAGTGGGTCATATTATATCCAATCTCTTTGCTAGGAATATACAGCCTCTTAAAATACTCTAGCAACTCTTATCTACTATCGTACATATCAATATACAATGTATGTAGACGTCTATACATGTATTTATCTACCAACTATTAAATACATATTTATATTTCTGTTTAAGCTTAAGATGAAATTTGAAAAGGTTACTATTAAATGTAACATTGAAAATCATAATTGTCTATATCCAAGTACAGAGATGTCAGTGGTTGGTATGTCCAATCAATAAGACGCTCTAACTAATAAACACATAAAAGTGCAAAATATTTGTGCAAATGCAGCCAACCGTATTTTACTATTGTGGTGTGAAATTTTGTTTCAACTCAACAAAACTGAGCCAGAATTTAGCTGAAATCAACATAATTGATTGAGGAAATCAAGCTGACAGAAGGTCTGATTCAAATGTTATTATTGATGCCGTTTTGAAAACAAATTAGTGAGAATTTTGAATTTTGATTTAATTTTGAAATGATCAAATAGACATAAGAATTGATTTAATTCATTGCATTCAAAATTATCACAAATCAAGGACTAGAATTTTTCATTTTATTCTTTAAAAAAATACTTCAATGAATGAATTCTCTTAACACTTTGCATGATGAGGCCTTGTTTATGAAATTTTGCATTTACACCGACCTTTTTGTTTGTGCACTGATTTTTTGTTTGTTTGCTTGATGCAGGTGACTGAAGAGGAATTTCTGAATTATTATGCTGGAGTTAGTGCCTCTATAGACAACGATGCCTACTTTCACCTAATGATGATCAATGCATGGAAGTTGTGAGGCACAGAGAGACAATGCTTGCTGCATGGAGTGCACCAAAACATGCATGGACCTATAGTTTAACTTCAAATATGGGGATTCTCCTTATCTGTGATAAGATATAATTTATGTATATAGATAGATAAATGCAATTCTGTCCTAAGATATGGTTCTGACATTTAATCCTCATGGCAGCTTAGGGCTGCAGTAATTAAGTAAGTGCTCAATTCTCATTTTTCTGTGTACCAATGCTTAGACGCACAAAACCAATGCCAATATTCCAGAGAAAAAAGTTTTATGAGAAACTTATGTATGGATCATCTATAAATAATCTCAGTGATGAAACAATAATATAATGGGATCACAATTTTAGATTTTTACCCTTTTAGCAACTAATGTACCGATAGGTTCTAAAACATAATATTTCACAGAGAAATAAGAATTTGTTATCAAGCTTTTATTGGAAAAAGAGATTAAATAAGATAGTTTCTGGTATATTTATTAAAATTGGAATTTTTCAGATTCTTTGGCGTTTTAATTGAATTATTCAATCCTTTGGATGTTTTAGTTTTCAAAATACTATAGATATTTCATATAGAGGATGACTTAGTATTACCATGGAACGAATTGTATATTTTATAGTTGTCTTTCGCACTCAGATTTAAAATTCGGTGAGAAATGATAGCGTTCATATAGCCACTGGCAACAAAAACGGATCCAGCGCAAAAGGAAACAGAGGCAAAGTTAATGAAACGTAAATACTATTGTAGGAAACACTATTATGGTACTGATCAAAAATGCGCTTACATGTTAAAAGATAAATATTTATTTTATTGGTACTGTAATTCAACGAACGATTGTGAGATTTGGTTCTTTTGTGAATTTCGTGGATTGTAATAAAAAATAAAGCAACGCAATTATTTAAACAATATTTTATTCAATATACATGTATATTGAATGGGATTAGGCAGCGGACACAGCCTATTTTAGCCAAAATTATGCAGCGCAATTATGTTCATATCAAAGGAGACCGTCTAAAGAACGGCACGTCTTTTTACCCCAATGATACCTCTAATGAACCCAAATGATACCTCAATGAAACTCCACTGAACCCCTATGAAGTATGATGACTTAATGTAAATAACCAACCCCATTAATACCACAATGAATCACAATAGAATCCAAATAAAAATGGCAACAAACCCCAATCGTTTAAGAGAGTGGACGCGGAAATCAATTCTAACCACGATTTTGAATCCACGAGCTCCTATTACGTTTGGGCTACCGACGATGATGCTATATTGTTAGACAACAAGCTTAAAATTGTTGAAGAAAATAAACTTAGTCAACACAAAGTTATATAGTTGATTTTTAATTGATTACTAGTATTTCGAAAGACGTCAAAGACTAGTACACGGTTTTGTAGAGAAAAGTGAATAAATAGTGAAGTTTTTGCTTGGATAGAACAGTCAACCAAGTTTTCCAAAGAGCTACTCTTTTACGGTTTGTTGTGAACATATACATGTATTTCAGAAATCAGTTAGCTTGTGAAATATTCTTAATACCGTACATTTTATCATAAATTTTATCATAAATTTGAATTGTTATGCGTATGAATAACTGGTGATCATAATGCAAGTAATTACAATACATAATATTTTTTAAGGCAGTTACAAAGTTTTATGAAATTTAAATATACTGAAAATGTTGCATATCTGCATCAATTACACGACAAACTCTTGTTGACTATATAACATTCTCTTGTAAATGCACTATTTTCTGAAATTTCCTTTAAAAATATTGCTAATCTATAGTTTCTTATGGTAACATACTAGTAAACACCAATTTCTAGAAGCTAATTGTAAGGTTTAGTTTTTAGCTCACCAGGACGAAGTCGGGAGAGCTTATGCTATACCCCCGGCGTCGGCGTCCGGACCTAGTTACAGTTTTATTACTTGTCCTATCTTCACCAAATTTGCATGGATGGTGCATCTGATTCTATATGTGGACTTAAAAGACTTGGATGCTGAATCTGAGCCATGAATTTTAGATGCTGGAGGAAGTTCAGGTTTTCGAAGCAGGTTAAAGTTTTTGGAGCAGGTACCCATTGATGACAGTATCTAAGATACTACTAGTCTTACCTTCACTAAACTTGCATGGATGGTGCGTCTTCATCTTCGCTAGCCAAGGGTTTCTGATCCGCATTGCTTCTCACGAACCCTTGGCATATCGTGCTATCAAAAGTCGGGATTTTTTTCCTGGATTTTGATTGGGGTTTACTGAAACCGGTCGACCAATCAAAAACATGCAAAACATATCTGATTTAATCGACAATGTTTTCGTACTGTTTATCCATGAGTGTCTCTAACATGCATAGCTCAAAACCCATATTTTTCTGAATCTTTCTGTTTGAGCCTTCATGATACATGTAGCTTGCATTCCTTGCAATGGTGCAATAACAGGTACCACCTAATCTGTGTATCAAGAGAGGCATGCACTCATAGATGAAGGATTTACCGCTCCAAGTCTTACAACATTCGAATGAATCTGATCTATATGTAACATTTAACAATATTCCCATTTATTGAATACGCTAGGCATTAAAAGGTTCTTTCAACATGTTAATATCATTGTCTATGGAGGCTGCCATTACTGCACCAGTGACGTTTAAAGTACGGTATCTTTCATTATTTGGCTGATTTATAAATAGGCTGGCTGATCACGTGACCAAAAAAAATCCCGACTTTTGATAGCACGATATGCCAAGGGTTAGTGGGGAGCGGTGCGGATCAGAAACCCTTGGCTAGCGAAGATGGGTGCGTCTTATAATACTTATGCACTTGACAGGCTTAAATGCTGAATCTGGGCCATAGGTTTCAGATGCTGGAAGAGGTTATGGTTTTTCGAGGAGATTAAAGTTTTTGGAGCAGGTGCCCTTTGATGACTATATCTACGATACTACTGGTCCTAACATCACCAAACTTGCATGGCTGGTGCATTTTATGATACATATACAACGGACAGGCTTGAATGCTGAATCTGAGCCATAGGTTTTGGATGCTGGAGGAGGTTAAGGTTGTTGGAGATAGTTAAAGTTTTTAGAGCAGGTGCCCTTTGATAGACAAATCTTAGTTACTATTGGTTCAATCTTTACCAAAGAGGTATAGCGCTTTTCCCCATTAATTTGTCCCACCCGTGTTTGAACGGAAAGTACCTGTTACTAAAAATAGATACATATACCTGTAGCTATAGGTACTGATTTTATAGTGGTCATAAATTCAAGAAACCTGCTTTGAGAAATGAATATATAACTTTGTGTATAAAGTCAGTTGATATTCCGAACCGTGATAACTTCCAGCAAAATGCAATGAATGTAAGTGGAAATAGAGTATAATAGTGTTATTGAAGAGATCTGTTTATATTGAGTGTGCTTATACGCAGAATTAAAAAAGTGAATTTGAAGAAAAAAGCCAGCAGATAAGATACATGTAATTTAAACTCTATTCTTATCATGGTTTAAGTGAAAAGGAAAAATATTTACTACTTGATGGAATCGATCCAGCAACGGCAAAATCAAAAAGAGCTACGCGTTACCACTAGGCCACGCATATAACATTTTCATTTGATCTCTTTTCAATATATGTGGCTATATACAAAATTGTATTAGAAAAGTCATTGAAATATTTGTGAAATTTTCAGTACGAAGACTACGTTAAACCAAAATTAATTTAATGTAAACATGTACTACAGTACCTGTAGAATATAATATTTTTAGTAGAATTTCTTTGGTTTAAAGTGGTTCAAATAGTCAAATATCCACCTTTTTATTGCATACCAACTATTGTCCTATATATCCTTAACAAAACCTGAAGATTTTAGTGACGTCATGTAAGATAATTAAGACCCTTTTAACATGGTAATTGTGTAATTTGCGTTTCTTTGGATGTATTTTAACTAAATATTGTATTATATTGAAAAGTTTGCAAAAGCGCCTTATTTTAGGCGAAATGGTATACTAAGTGCGCTATACCTCTTTTGATAGATAGATGCATCTTGTGATACTGATGCTCTCCACAGGCATGGATGCTGAATCTGAGCCATAGGTTTAGGATGCTGAAGGAGGTGAAGGTTTTTGGAACAGGTCACATGTTTATGGAAATAATAGTACTTACTTACTCAAACTTGCATGACTGATTTAACTATGTAAATGAATCGCAGGGGTAACTTCAAATACCGAGAGCGATCTTGATTATCTAGATGCTAAGGCAGGTTTAAGATTTTAAAACAAATAAAATTGTTTAAGGGTCTTAGATAGAGCTGCTTACAAAATGAAGTAAATTCTGTTCATACCTAGTCAGACTTAAACAGTTAATATAACTATGGATGTGTAGATAGCGGTAGCTTCAGATACAGAGCTTGATCTCGAGTATTTGGTGCTGTAGCAGATGTAAGTTCTTTGCGTAGTTAAATGCCGGTACGAATGTTGGAAAAAATGCTGTCCACAGTCCTGACTAACTTTTATGGTTCACGTTACTTTGGATTTGGATTTGAAAAATAAGGCTAGCTTCAGATACAGAGCCTGATCTCCATTATCAAGGATGCTAAAAAAAAACTTGTCCTACCTCACTCAAACTTGCTTAATAGTTGTGATTGTTGATATATATGATACATCATGATTCTTATTCTTATCATATTAAATTATATGGTATGATATTTTATCATATAATATATCATATGATATTGTAACGTATGATACGACACGGAGTTGTATTATATGATCCAATATTGTATCATATAATATTGTAAAATATTATATTAAATAACATTATACAATATCATATAATACAATGTCATTGTATCATGACATTAAAAAATATTATATTGTGTCATATGATATATCATATTACGCAATATTATATTGCATGATATAATTTTATACAATATTGTGTCAAACTTCACTACAACGTACAATTTTTTTAAATAAAGATCAGTAACTATGATTTTCATATAATATGATAAAGGTGGTCTCATAAAGGTGATGCCTCGTCTTGGTGGGCTCTGTTATCTTTGATAACCTATGAGTTTTTTAGCTCACATGAATGCTCAAGTGAGCTTTTCTGATCACTTTTTGTCCGGCGTCCGTCTGTCCGTCCATAAACTTTTTACATTTTCGACTACTTCTCCAGAACCACTGGGCCAATTTCAACCAAACTTGGCACAAAGCATTATTGGGAAAAGGGGATTCAAGTTTGTTAAAATAAAGGGCCACGCCTTGTTTCAAGGGGAGATAATTAAGAATGATTGAAAATTTGTTTGTATTTTTCAAAACTTTTCTCTAAAACCAATTGGCCAGAAAAGCTGAACCTTGTGTGGAAGCATCCTTAGGTGATATACATTCAAGTTTGTTCAAATCATGATCCCCAGGGGTAGGGTGGGGCCACAATGGTGGGGGGGGGGGGGTAAAATTTTCACATAAGAATATATAAAGAAAAATCTTTAAAAGCCTTCTTAAAAACCAATTGGCCAGAAAAGCCGAAACTTTTGTGGAAGCATCTTCAGGTAGAGTAGATTCAAGTTTGTTCAAATCATGATCCTCGGGGGAAGGATGGGGCCACGATGGAGTGTTGAATTTTTAGAAAGGAATATACGTCTATAGAAAAAAATCTTCTTTTAGAAAACCGATAGTGATTGTGATCCCTAGGGGTAGGGTGGGGCCACAATTGGGGGGTCGATGTTTTTCATAGGAATATACATGTATAGAAAAAAGCGATTGGCCAAAATATCTGTCACACGTCTGGGAGCATCCTCAGGTAGGGTAGTTTTAAACTTGTTCAAATGATGATCCCCAGGGGAATGGTGGGGTCACAATGTGGAAGTGGGGTCGGGTCGAGTTTTTACATAGGAATATAAAGAGAAAAATCTTTAAATTTTTTTTAATAAAAATCTAATCGCCAAGAAAAGCTGTAACTTTGGTGAAAGTATCCACAGATTGTGTAGATTCAAGTTTATCAAAATCGTGATCTTCGGAAGTAGGGTGGGACCCCAATTGGGGGGTCCAATTTTTACATGGGAAAAAAATTTAAATCATTCTCAAAAACTCAAATGTTAAAATACATGGTATTACTTATATGCGAGAATCTTGACATATTGTTGATTCTCAATTGCTTAGACTGTGGCCCCTGGACAATTTTGGGGTCCCGCCAGGGGTTCAAAGTTTGATGTAGGTTTATAGATGTATGAGCTCTTGTTTAAGATCTTCTTGAGAACTGCAATGCTCAATACTAGTATTTGATATGACTATGAAATCAACCTGTTACAAATGGGGCTCAATGTTTAACCTAAGAATATCTGGAGAAAAATGGAAATCGTTTTATACAGAATCTATTCCACTACATTGTCCAGATATTTTGTATATGACTCCATAAATATCTGATTTCAATATGGCTATTGTTGCTCAGGTGAGCGATGTGGCCCATTGGACTCTTGTTTCTTTCAAAATCTAGAAGCTTTCAGAGAACGAAGCCAATATAACTCCTAAGTTAACATCATCTTCAGATTATAACTGATACATTTTTCAGATGAATTGTATAATACAAATAGATAGACCACATTCTCTTTCATAATAAGACGTTTATTACTTTGCTGTTCAATTTTAACACAATTTCTTACCAAGTTTCAAACATATTATCAAATCATGGGCATATGATTTCGTTAATTACTAGTAATTAACAAAATAATATCATCATAATCTGAAATGTTACCTTTATTTCTCGCATGTCACAAAATTTACAAAAACGGAGTATATTTGTATATTAAAACATTTAAATTGCGCAAGTCTTTTTTTTTGGGGGGGGGGGGGGGCAATTTAAATAAGTATTAAAATAGAACAGTGATACAATTCCGGGATTAACATCCGCATATTGTATTCCAAAAATTTGATAATAGCAAAAATAACCGGATATACGGTATTAGGTCAAAGAACATAGTCACACTTACATCAACAGTCTTTGGCAATCACATTTGGGATTGAAATATATTTTAGGAATTTTTATACAACGATTTTACTACATGTCAGACACGTAGCATCGTTTTTGAAAGTGGGGGGGGGGGGGGGCCAAACCCAACAAAAAAAAAAATTTTGAAAAAAAAAAAAAGAAAAAAAAAAATCAAGGGCACCAAAAAGGGGGGGGGGGGGCAACTCCATGTTAATTCACTTTTTTTTCACTTTTTTTGATATAGTCAGTTTTAAGAAAAATGTTTGCTACGAAAAAAAAGTGTAGGCCTCCCCCCCCCCCCCCCCCCCCCCCAATGCTACGTGCTTGTATGTAATTCCACAATAGTCAAGAGTTGAGCAATTTAGCCCATTTACCCATTGTTTTGATATCGGCTCTGATTTGATATTGTTTTGAAGCCGGTCTTTTATGAAAATAAAAAATGTCCTGTAAATCTGCTTGCATTGCATGCAATTGAACCTACACAATTCCAATTACTGGAGACCCTTGGCCTTCACTGCTCACCTGAGCACAGGTTTTCTTATTGAAAGCAGGGGTATTTTATACAGTGCTACTGTCCTTCTAGTATATAAGTATATTCTAATTCTAACAATCAGAATGTAGATTATGACTACGAGTATGTAGTCATTCGGTAGATCACTCTTACTTCAAAATAGAACCACGCACTTTGACCTCTTCAGTGTGCATTATAAGTGTCCGTCCCTAATTTAGAAACAAATAGTGTAATCATGCATGGGTTTATAAAAATGGGGTCCATCAACATCCGATCAAAACATTATCCATTCTTATGATATCAGTAAGTAAGTAAGTAATTGTTTATTTAAGTGTCACATGCCAATATTACAAGTAAAATTTCATATAGATACAATACATAAAATATTGGCACCCTACCTTAAAAGACATATGAGACACTAAAAATAGGACAGGTTATGCCCCTTTATCAGTGGTTTATACTTAGAGTGACAATACAGTGGTTGTTTTTTGTCTGTAGATACTCTGGGAGGAGTTCCTGAGTTATTACTCCGGGGTCAGCGCCTCCATAGACAGCGATGCTTATTTTGACCTAATGATGAGGACAGCTTGGAGGATATGAGTTTATGCATGCAAACATTGGAATCATTTTGAAAAGTGCAAAAGAAACTGTCCAGTTCTGACAATTGTTATTTTTTGTTTTAATATATCTGTCCATGATCGCCAAACAACGAAACGTGATATGTTGTAAGTCTTGTAAATATAAGTACATGTAACAAGGAATCATTCACTGAATATTATGAGATGATAATTTCGGTCGGGGCGTGATTAAATCTATCATAAAGCCCTTCGGGTAGCTGCAATAATGTAGCCCTCTCCCGATTTTTTTTTTTTTTTTTTTTGGGGGGGAGAGGGCTACAACTCCATAGGATCTCCGTAATAGTGCAAGTGCGGGAGTGATTCACTCCCGCAACGATTACGTCTCAAATCGTATATAAATGACAATAACATTTGCATTTCTTACCTGAACTCAAACATTGTAGATGTGTGTGGCATAAATTAATCCAAAAATATCAAGTACAGTCCATATATCGGCTATTTTTCGTGTATGTCAACAGCGCAAGTTGAATTTGTACGCCATGTTTACTGACCTTGACCGGTTTTATTTTGGGACAGCCAATGAGAATTTAGGAGCGGATCTTGAACTGAATATAGGAATTCCCCTATTTTAAACATAATTAACGCGGTAAATATGAATTTTTCATTATATACCATTTCCTTAAATGATGTTTTAGTGATAGAACGAGGTAAGATCGCTTATTTACACTGAATTTCACTTTATCAAGCCCAATAAAACTCCAAGCGTAAATCCCACAAAATCACGCGAGAACTGTCATGGCTGCTGAAAAGGACGACTGGTAAACATGCTGATGTGTTTTATCTGGTTTTGATTTATATACGGTTAGTTTGTTCAACCTGAATTAAAAAATCGTTTTATCTAAAGGAAGTCAATTATAAAAACGATCTTTTCATGCCGAAGTCGGACGCATTAAAAAATTTATTTTGCACCATTACGGAGATCCTATGGAATTGTAGCCCTCTCCAGTAAACATCAGATATAAAAAATCGGAGAGGGCTACATTATTGCAGCTACCCTTCGGGGTTTATTGGATTTGATCACGCCCCGACCAAAATTATCACCTCTTAATACTCAAAGAATGATTCCTTATTCCTTAAATAACAAACATCATACAGGTTATGTGCATTTCTTATATGTATTGTTATTATTTTGTTCAGTTCAGTTCGCCTGGACTGCAGGCGATCGAACCGTCCGGTTTGTTGATTTAAATGTAAAATAAAATATGTTGATGTATTACAATTTACAAGTGAATGTTTCTTATTCATCTTTTTTTCTAAAAGCATGGTTTGCATGTACGTATAGCACTATGTTCTAATCAGTAGATCAACTATATACGCGGATTTTTTATTTCATTCGGAGACACTTAAGACCAGGAGTACAGACATTTCAATCTTAAGAATATTGCAGCTGGGTAGTTGGTTGAAAAAAAAATTGAAAGGACGAATGGGCGCACGAAAAGTATTAAGTAATTTGAAACATTTGTGTCTACGTAAGATTGATTAATTTGTAACTATTATTCAATACGGATGCAATTGTGAACTTGTGATTAGGCGCAAAAAATTAACAAAGAAATAATCTTCATTTATCTTAATAGTAAAAGTAATTTATCTTATTAATTAGAGGGTAAGTGAAACTTAATCTGACTAAAGATATTGACATGCAAGAGTGAAATCATGACCCCACCCCACCCCCCAACCAAATAAAAATATCACAGAGCGCGAATACCAATTTCCCCAAAATGTGTGCATGCCTATTGCACTCTCGTTATGTATTCCTATGTAACCACCAGTTGCGTTCACATATACTGGAATATGCCAACAGAGTGATGTATGAAATCTTTTGATTAAAACATGAATAATAAATGAAATAGAGGAAAGTAGAAAAAAGAAATCTGAAAACTACAAAAGTCGATGACTTAATTACTTTTATAGAAGGCAAACAAGCTATATAGTATTTCTCATTTTAAGTTTGTTCCCTCAAACATTACCTATACAGTGAGACATACATGTAATTTCATCTTCAAATTACACAACGGTCAGAATATGAAAATGATTGCGGCAGAACTAAAAGTAATTGCGAAGAAATAAAAAGTTCGACTTTTGCTTCAAATTATATTTATTCAAAAATGCTTTTTATTGCAGAGATATACCGGTATAGTCAATCAGAATCAGTCGAGCTGAATTATTTTTGATTATAATAATTATTGAAAAGAAAAATAGCAAGATAAAACACTTTGCACTTCTTGTGTTTTGGGGGTATTGGGGCTCATTTCCAATGCAACTGAATTTGATTGATTTCCAATTAAAAACAATCTCGGTTCATTTACGCTGCGCAGTCAACAATAAACGCATATATATCTTGTGAGATGCACATCTGATTTACACCTTATTATGGCACGCCAAATTCACAGAAATGAGCTAAACATAGTTTCACAGTCGATAAACTATGTTTATCGGTTGTAAACTGTAGTTTACGGACGGAAAACTATAGTTAACGACGTTAATCTATATTTCACATCTGTAAACCATAGTATGTTTCAGAAGTGTAAAACTATAATTAACACTGAAAACAACCATTTGCGATTGCATAACATAGTTTATCTAATAAATATAGTTTCACGATTGTGAAACTATGATTAACAACTATTAACTACAGTTAACGAATGTAAATGATATGAATCTATATTTATCAGCAAAATCTATTGTTAACGTTTATTTACAGACAGAAAAACTTAAATTAGATTTGCATTCGTAAACTATTGTTTACAACCGTTAAATATGGTTTTACAGATGAAAACTATAGTTAACGAATCGTTAACTATAGTTTACGGTTCGTAAACTATATACTGTAGTTAACAGTCGATAAACCTTGTTTATCAACTGTGAAACTATGTTTAGCTCATTTTTGTGAATTTGACGTGCCATATCTTATAACCATGATGGTTGTACCCTTAAACTTGTCCTGCAAGAAAAATGTTAGTTAATATCTAACAGTAAACTAACTAGCACAGAGAGAGAGAGAGAGAGAGAGTGTGTTTGCTTTTCGCGCCACTAAACACTCTTTGGAATTTGCTAAGGCTATATTTAAATTCACTGCATATGAATGAGCCATGCCATTTTTACGGTACTTTGATTGGCCAAGATAAACCATATGACATAAAACGAAAGCACGCTTGACAAGCATGTTTTTGTTAGGTTACCGGCAACAGTGAAAGGACCTGGATACACAACAACATTCTGGGTTTTTTAGCAGGTAAGTTCGTATTGTAATACATATTTTGTAGCGGAATTCTATCAACGTTATTTCCTGAAATGACCCAGATTATCGAAAGCATCCATTTTATTTTCACAAACCTGTAAATATGCACATGTCATTTACTGGCGACTGACCATGCTGACCAAGTTTCACTTTAAATTCCCTGCACAGATGACATGATTTTACATGTAATACGTTCTTGTAAAAATGTACTTTGTGCTATTCTAGAGCTGTGATATTGTTAATGAGATTATCGAAATTCTTAATTTATATGGAACATAAATTAATTCGTTCAATACGTATTTTTAGCACGTGAATGACCTGATATATAGGTCACTTCCGCGATTTCAAGGTCCCCACGTGGAGATCAGTGAGGTACTTTACTTCTTTGCTTAAGTGAATAGTACCCTTAGTGCTCCCTTATTCACCTGTGTTTATCAGGTATGCTAATGTAGTAGGATGTCTGCAGTAATACTATTGTAACTCATCCATCATTGTTATGTCATGAACATTTTGGGTGGTTTACCTTGCTAGATTAGTTTGTCAGGGAAATCTATAGGCTAGTCTTTATATCCACTCATAGGCCACAAGAAACATCCACAGAAATAGAATATATAAGGGCCTATATGTTGTTACAAAGTGAACATTTGAAGATTATATATGACATTTGGATTATATTATAGGTTGATGATTCATTTATTTTCCTGTAATTGTTATGTAATGGGATGGGGAAAATAATAATGAACCAGATCAGGATTCGAACCAGGGCCCCCTAAATCTCTAGTCAGGTGCTCTACCAACTGAGCTATCTGGTGCTGGTATTCAAAATGGTCTGCCCATCCAATTCCTTCCCCCTTAAATGATTTTTGCCCTCAAAGATCACCCAAGCCTTGAAGGCTCTTTCCTCTGGCAGGAGTTAACCTGTCAATTCCAGGGGTTGGCAAGACACCAAACATAAGGGATGGGAGAAATAATGATGGACCAGATTGGGATTCAAACCCTGAATCTCTATAGTCAGGTGCTCAACCAAATGAACTTACTGGCACTGGTATTCAAACCAGTCTGATCGTCACAGTTTTATGACCATCCTACAATAATGTGTGAAGACTTGCTAAAGAGTGTACATGTGAATAATATGCTGTGGTATGCAGGAAGAAAACTTCATAGTTGTTGAGTACTCAAAGTCAAACAAAGTCGGGAAAAAGAATTATCATCAATATCAATCAGTGAATCGGAGATTTTCCCCATTAAGAAGCTAATGAGATTTATTTACAGGGGATGTATGTGTCTTTTATCTTAAACAGCGGCAATGTTGGCATGTTGTTATAGAGAATTCTGCCCTTTGATAAATCTATTTTCCTGTGATATTTTTCATTGATTGAGACTGCAGACCTTCTTTGTTGAGGTTTGGTGTGTATTTATTTATACAGACATATAATTATGGGCTTTAGAGGTTTGAACATGTTCAGTTTGAACCTTCATATGTGATTTAAGTATGGTACTCTGATGTCTATATACTCTTTCATTGAAAATGTCGTATTGGCCTTTATTTGTGGAGGATTTCATATTTCTAAACGTACTGAAATCAATAACCATTCATTTGTGTTTACTTTAGCCATCATGGAGAAAATTCCAGTTGTTAAAGATGTTTTGAGACTGTATGAAGAGGGCAAGGCCACTAGAGGTACGTTATGAGGTCACTGACCATTCCCCATAAACATGACCAAATCTAAAATAGCCCAGATAAAGGGAATAACTTCAACAATGAAGTTTTTCAAATATTTGATACTGATAAACTGTACCTTGATAAAACAATGTCAATGATAAGAGCCGAAGGTATGGGTGTAGCTATTCAGTTAAGGTGAAGGTCATTGGCACGTGAGACCTTCACCTTTTCTTTTAGCTCTTTTAGAGAACAGAGATTGGATATTTTTATATATATTAACCTGAAAGCGAGCTGTTGCTGACTCATCAAACTGAGTCTGATAGTCATTTTACATTTTGTTAACAGTAATGACATTCCTATGCATATATATCATATCTATAGATTTTTGATATATCTATATGATTTATGTAGATATATTATAAAGGGGGAAATTTTCAGGTGGGGTTTATTTACCATAAATATGCATCAGAAAGTATTTCTGTAAATATTCAGTGGAGAACAACCTTTCATATTATTTTATAAAGAGTCAGTCTGTGTATTGTTTTCACCTTGGATTAGCCTTAGTAACAATACACAGAAATATCCATGTTGGCAGTACATGTACTCATACAGTATCAATACTTGGTGATCTGCATATCAAGACTGGGCTACTTAGTGTGTTCAAGTCATATTGAAAATAAAAATTTCCACAAATAGATGACATTGAAGATTTGAAAGCAGTTCAAGTACTATAGAGAAGGAAGTCCATTGAAAATCTAATTTTAACTTTATTCTTTTGTTTCTATTAACAATACTTTTTGCATGAACTAAAATAAATGTGTAATATCAATTTTTTATGTAGTAAAATTCAGGAAATCCACCATAAGCATGCTGATGCAGTATACCTAATTTTAAGATATTTTTGCGTGAAATTGAAAGCAACAAGTATATAGACTCCTAAAATATTAATGAAGTTAGCTTGATATTTGCATAGAAATATAATTTTTCTTGTAAGTGCATGTACATTGTGCATTCATTTGATATTTTTATGTTCACAGATCCGAGAACAAAGGACCTGTTTATGCTATATGATAATCCTGTCTACGTATGGATAATAACTCTAGTGTACATTTTGTTTGTGACTGTGATCGGTCCACGGTATATGAAAAACCGTCCGGCTTTCACCTTCCCTCGATTCCTGGTGGTGTACAATAGTATATTGGTGGTATGGTCTACATACATGTTTGTCGAGGTAAGTTATTCTACATTATGTATCATCATTATACCAGTTTATCCAGTAAACATTAGAAATGGCAGGTATAGAAATTTTCCACACAGCACAACATTTCATGGAATTGATTTAAATAAAAATTGCCTATTTACAATCCTAGTACTTTCAGTGAAAATGAATTTTATTCTCTGATTGCCACCAAAATGTATTGATAATACATGTACTTGGTCATGACACCATGGTAACAGCCTGTTAGACTTTGCAGACATCTTGTTTGTGTCTGGCATGTAGTTAAGTACTGATGATGTACAGATCAAATTAAAAGTGACAAATTTGCATGGTTTTAACAGTTTATCCCCTCTGTGCTATGACCCCTCCCCAGAAATACTTAATGCAGTTCTTTACAGTTACATGAGCAGGTTTCATGAAATATATTCCTTTTGAAGACCTATCTTTTTAAAAAAGAATATTCTTTATAATGCTTCACAGCAATACTTTTTGTCAAACTGTCACATCTTTTGGTATGGTACATGTATGTCTATCTGTGAAATCTTGAAATTGAAAAGTGGTGGTTATTATTAATATCAGTCTAAAGAACAAAACGCACAAACTGTGTCCCCAATATTAACTTTGCAACATCATGATATAAAAAATACATGATTCCTTTTCAAAAATGGAAACTTTGAATCCACGTAGATAAGTTATAATGACATTTTGTAAGTATGAATTTTGTACAACTCAAACCAAAAACTTAAATTCTTGTAGATAATAGCCAGTGCAATCCACGCTGATTATTGGAAAAATGGATTCTTATGTTGTGTGTACAATAAAGACACGCCGAAGGACCCCAAAGAAGCTAGGGTATGTATGAAGGCAATTTAATAAAGAGCCATATTGACATATAGATAAAGTTGAATTAAGCATCTGAAAGGTTTGTTCTTTTGGTATGCGGGTGGACTTTGTCCTATGGGGTGATGTTTGAAATCAGCAGAGCTTTGTAATCTGATCAATACTTTTGTAATTGGAGTAGATTTTGTCTTCTAACTTGGTTACTTTGGCTGACAAGACATATTTCTGCTGGTGTACCAGTGATGTTTAAGTGATTACAGATTATGAGACCAATACATTTAAAGGCTTTCTGCCACAAGGTTTGGACCGACCTGTTTAGTACTACCTATGCTCAGATATTGTTATATAAGGGACATGATCACCATACAATAACACTGTATGATATTATGAACAGCTAGTAACTATATTTCATACAAAAGATTGCTATTCACATTCAGATCATGCTTTTAAAGGAAAAATGCTAGAGTGTTAAAAGTCTGTAACACTATCATACAGTACCTAAGAATTAAACGCCTTTAAAAGCCTTTCAGTGCAGAAAGCATTACTAATCCCAGACTCTGTGGTGCAGGTGTTATTTGAGGTGTTGTATGACTGGTATAATCTTTTGAGAATGTCCCAGGCATGTGAACAATATGCACATTGATTATACAGGTTCACTATAAAGTGTTGGAGCAGTGGTGAATGAGGGGGGGGGGATGGACATTTCATATTGATCTTATCACACGGGAGAGCAAAACATAGACCCTAATAGGTGAAGGAAACATATGAAATGGTTAATAGCTGTGATACTTGCATTGTTTCATCGTTTCCATTAGTGCACACTTAATTTATTGCCTCTTACATCAATAGCAAAAAGATTTACTGTATGTATGGTACTCAGTTAGCACTATTTCGAATTGAAGGCTTCACTGGCAGGTAACTGTCATTAAAGAAGGTATATTAATTAATTTCTATCAGATTTCATATTTTTTTATTACACCTTCCCCCTTTTTAAATCATTGTTTGCCATGCAGATGTTGTAAAATCTGGTTTGTATCGGGCATTGATTTTATTATGTTTTCTGTAGTGTTTGGTCATCAAAATGCCAGAAAACAGGGGATATCTTTTGAAAGTTATCTTGAAAAAAGCATTTTCAAGGCAGTAATATGCTTGTGAAAATTCAATAACTACCATCCATTGCATTTCAATGTTATCTCAGCTATTGCAAAATACATTAGCAATCATACAACTCTTGTTGAATGAATTTGTGAAACCAATCTTGCTTTTTAAATATTGAACTTGAACAAATATAAAGAAAGGCATAATCTCATTTCTAAGGGAGAGAGAGAAAAGAGAAAAAAGGAGTGTTTGGCTATATGAAATGATTAAAATTTGAACAATACAGTTTTATTTTGTATTCATGTTGTCAATACATTGATTGTTCACAATGCATGTATTATACTTATTATATGATTTCATGTAAAATAAGGATATTATATTTGTTAAAGAAACGTTTTAAATATTTATTCTAACATTCAAAATGGATTGATGCATAGACCTGAGGTTCAATTAGATTTCATTTTTATTAAAATTTTACTTATTGTTTAGTAGCAGATACAGTAAAACTCTTTAAGTACGAACACACGAAATTTTGTGGAGTCTCCGGCAACATTCTTAACAAATCCTTATAAAATTTTATGGTTATAATGAACTTGGTTATAACAAATTTACCGATTTAGCAAACTGATTTTGAGCCCCGTAGAGGTGAAAAATAACGAAATTTACATTGTTTATAAAGAACTGTTTTAAATTGCTTAAAGTTAGCTGTACTTATAGACATATATTTTTCAATTTCCAATCCAATTATTTTAAGTTTTCTAAAAATGTATTTTTATTCAATGCCTAAGTAAATACAAATGGTGGTCATATGGAAGGAAACATGTATATAACGAATTTGCTATGCTTAGTATTACGAATTCTTTATTCGGTTATAACGAATTACGGATATAGTGAAGTAAGTTCAATGGTCCCTAGTAGTTTGCTATAACCGAGTTTTACTGTATCAAACATATTTGTCATATAATACAATTCAATACACCATTACATCAATCACAGTGCTTTGTATATATAAATAACATGGCATTTTTTAGGATCGTACCATTGAACCTTGATATATTTTCTTTCAGATGGCGAGAATCATACACATGTTCTTCCTCTCCAAGATAGTAGAACTGGTTGATTCTGTTTTAATGGTGCTAAGGAAGAAGCAGGAGCAAATATCCTTCCTTCATGTGTACCATCACTGCTCTATTGTCAATATCTATTGGTGGGTCACCACCTATATCCCAGGGGGCCAGTGTGAGTATAAAAGTCTTGTCAAAAGTCTCAACTTGGCTGTTGTATCTTTGTACATATAAAAAAAAAAGGAAAATTAGATCTTATGCAGATAATTTGAGAAAGCATGAAATCTTGCCTTTTAGATTTATTTCATTATTGGGTTTAGCAGTTGTAAACTATCAAAGGAATGAAAGAATTAAAAAATTGAGTAAAAATAAATTTCAGGTGCTTTTTAACCACACCCCCTCCCCTTCTTTATAACTTTGCATTTGGTTGCAAACTCACTTGAGGGTATAAATGGCATGAATTTCAAACCCTGCATTGTTTAAAAATTTCTCACCTTTTTGGTCAAAAATATCTTCCATTCCATTGCTTGGTTGCCAGAATATCCTTATTACTGTATACAGAGTAATTTTTGTCCTATTTTTTTCTCACTCTTCTATACTTGCAAACGGTTTCCCCCATCTTGATTTCGCTAGGACACAGTTAGAACTGGACACTCTTTCTAATAACACCTTACTTTCGCCCACTGGCAACGCGGGCGTAAGGGTTGAAAATAAAATGGGGGTTAATATTTTTTGTATACAGTATGTTTTTGATTTTGTTTTTCAGCCTGGTTTTGTAGCTCGCTGAATGCATTTGTACACATTATCATGTACACCTATTATGCACTAGCAGCCATCCCATCTATGAGGGGCAAATTATGGTGGAAAAAATATATTACAAGATTACAGCTGGTAAGAAACTCCTGACTTTTTATTGCAATGAAGAAGCCCGAAATTGAATGAATGTAAAGCACTTCTTATGATGAAGTTAATGAATAGCATTACATTGTGTTAATGAAGATAATGACTGGTTACAAATTAAAGTGGATCAAAAAGGAACATTTTACTTGCTAATATTTGTCTATATATTAGTAATGAAAGATAATTTGCCCAGCCCAGAATGCAGAATCTTTCTAATTTCCCTAGCTATTAATTGATCTCTTGGCTGAACTGTAACACTTTTCATAAGATAAAATTTTATTAATATACAAGTCAAACTTACCAATTGATCAGTATAATCCCCATTTGATGTTATTGTCTTTTCAGACTCAGTTTGTTCTGATATTTTTCCACACCATCCAGACAACTTTCACGGGTTGTGACTTCCCACTATGGAGCCATATTCTTCTTAGCAGTTACATGATTTCTATGATGGTTCTGTTTGGAAACTTTTACTTACAAACTTATATCAAGAATAAAAGGGCAGGTTATAAAAAGACTGACCAAGCTCAAAATGGAGTCAGCAAAAATGGCAGCGTTACCCATGGTAATGGTGTTAACGGCCATTCTAATGGCATCGCAAATGGACACTCGAAAAGTGATTGATGCGAGCCTTCAAAAACAGAAGTGAACAAATGTATGATTAAGTTAAAAAACATCATCTTGTTTACCAGATGGAGTATTGAAACCTTTCTTAATATTAATTTTGTTTGTCTTTGAATGGATATAATCAATTCCATGTATGGTTAGATATCACTGTACAGTAGAAATCCATCTTGAACAGTTAAATTATTTTTGAATTGCAGAGAAATGAAATATGCATATCCTTTACATATTCTCTATACCCCCACCCCCCACCCATTTATGCATTTTTAGTGTGGAGAAATCAGTGATTATAAATTGTTGCTTGATGGCCCCATCAGCTACAATGAAGCGCATTGAAGTGGTAAAATTTTTCGTTTGAATGGAATGTTCTAAACTTTGTATCGAACGTCAATTGTTACAGAAGACACGCCCATTTCTTTTGAAACGAGGAAAACAGGGCTGCGTTCAAGATCATAGCTGCTACGTAGGGCTACGTAGCAGCTACGCTGTTAAACGGTAAGCTAACCTAGCAACTACGTAGATATTCGTAGCCTAAATATTTTATGCTAAGCACCAAATTCAAGATAGCCTCCTTAGTTACCACCGGGCTTTGTAACAAACATGAAATCTATTTATTTAGTGATATTTTGTTCATCCTGTAAGTTATAATGAATTTTTACATGTATATTTCCGCTTGTCAATGTAATAAGTCTTTAGTTGGATATTTCCAACTTCAAATCAGAGACCTAGCAGCTAACCTAGCGGCCCGTTAAATAGACCTCGATATCTACAACCTAGCGGCTAAGCTAGCTGCTACGATCTTGAACGCAGCCCTGCTTGTGTTGTTTAGGAGAGGAGCGGTTCCGAAAGCATTGTTACGATTACTGTTTTCCTCGTTTCAAAAGAAATGGGCGTGTCTTCTGTAACAATTGACATTCGATACAAAGTTTAGAACATTCCATTCAAACGAAAACTTTTACCACTTCAATGCGCTTCATTGTATTTGTGATGGACATCTTTCAATTAAATCAGTACAGTGGAAACTCATTAATCCAAATATTAATAATCTGGATGTTTCACCCTTCAAAGACATTTGAATGGGACTCAATAAATAAATGATCTATTAAGATGCTTTTGGAAAAAAGTTGTTCTTAATAACAATGCTCCATTGTACTTATTTTGTACGTAATTTTAAAACAGAAGATATTTTTTGTATGTCGGATTATTTTTTTTACTAGATGACCGAAAGTCACAAATTATTTTTGGGTCAATGAGTATAAATGTTTGTATCTTTTATTGATTTTTGACAAATGTTTGGCATTGCTCTGTTGTCATAAATTGAATTTTACTTATAAGAGTGCAACTTGAACAAAACTGTTGAAGCTTACATATTTTTGTTGTTATATATTTTTTTTTATCATCTATTGATCATTTTATCTTGGTGCAAACTGTAAAATGTTGATTGAGGTTTTTTTCATTCGAGTACTCGTAAATGATTATTTTTTTGCTATATAACTATGGGATGCAGAGAATACCTTTTAGATGAATAGATACCCTAAAACCTTGAAAATAAGCCGCGGCTTATTTTAACTTTTGGTAAGAAAGTGGGGGCTTATTTTCAAAACCGTCTTATTTTCAAATCGCGGCTTATTATCAATGCAAAAATCCCGTAAACGATGAGATCATAACCACGGCTTATTATCAAAACAATATTAATTGTAATTGATCGTTTGACTGTTCTAAAAATGGTATATCTAGGTAAACACCTGCAAGAGTAAAATGAAAAGTGGTAAAGTGTTTCTAATTCAATTTTATTTCATGTATCATAATATTTATGCACTCTGACCACTGTTCCTTGCATTTAACAAGCTCTAGCCAGTGTATTCGCCATTACGTAACCAGACACCTGTTGACTCGTCGCGTGGTCTATGTTTGTTTCACAATTTCCGGTGTCAGAAGCATGCACTGCCCTGTCCGACTTTACAGTTTATATGAGTATAGGAAGATAAGCATTAATTACGATTTGATTAAAAAATTATTTATTTTATGTCCCTTTATGCCGTAATTGGTGATGGACACTTTAAAAATAGACCGATCATTTGTACGACTTGATAATGACGATAAACGACACATACAGACGTTTCTTCACAATGTTTATTTTACAATAATCAAATAATTAGATTAATTATTAAATAAAAAATTACCGTTGTTGGTTGTTTTGGTTTAGATTCACAAACGTACGTTATTACTTGTAAACGAATTGAATACATTATGTACGCATGCATATCGATGACGTTGAAAAAAATTCCTCTTTTTGGGGATGCATATAATGCATAGTAACAGCGGGTTTTGTTGGGTTTTTTTAGCATAATATACACAGGTGCGTGCTACACATGAGACTTTACGGTAGTCTAAAATCTTTCCAAACTGGCATTGTCATGACTGGCTTATTTTCAAAACAGGCTTATTTTCGAGTAATTTTCAGTGCAAGAAATAGGTGGCTTATTTTCAAAACCGGCTTATTCTTAAATCCGGCTAATTTTCAAGGTTTTAGGGTATTCATTGACCATCTCTTTTAATTTGAAAATATTTCTACATTTTTGGCAAGTTCCATAGTGCCATGAGAACTAACAGAAAGTTTTTGTATTTCTGGTTTAAGAAGCCTGTATTTTTTTTCCAAAAGATTTTATGAATGTTAAAAATGAAAGATTGGTAATGTTTCCATTAATGTTATTTTTCTGTGTTGTGAATTTTGCTTGTTATTATCATGTTTTAATACCTGCGTCATTGAAGCAGGATGTCAAATTTCTCAAAGATGCTATAACTGTCAAAACATGGTGCTTATATGAACAGACTCCTGGTTTTCTTTTGCCTGTATGTTGATGGAATATACCTTTATATAAATATGTGTGCAATTAACCCCACCGCCCAACACACTTCTCCCCCTTCTTAATTCTTAACTAACTGAACTTGGTTACAAACCGTTCTTTAAAGAATGGTCTGTAATACTGAACATACAAAATTCAAATCAATCTATTTTGAAAAAGCAGATAAAAAGTGTATTTAATTTGAATCTCTTTGATGCATCTATCATTTGAGTGTTTGAATTTGATCAAGGCAAGAAATGTATTTATGCAATATTATATATTTAGCTACAAAAATTGTAAATAGGATAACAATCTTCTTCAAGTGATCTATCTCGGTATTTAGTCTATTTTTGTTACTGTGTACGAGGTATATAGGTGCAATTCATTGATATATATGTTGATAAATTGTATGTATATTTACATGTACATTTTATTACATACTTAACCTTAAAAACACAACTACTTAGGCTAATACTTTACGCTTCATTAGCCAATTTGTAAGATTTCTCAAGTCCGAAGGACCGTGGTCTATTTGATTTTCATGATTGTCCAGCTGCCAAAATTCAACAGAAAAAGTAAAGCAGAAGGAAATTTGAGGATTTCTGCATCAGTTGACATCTATATTGATTCATATCAGCCTGGAAAGCTAATATGGGTGTTGTAGGTGTATCACATAGGCAAAATTCATGTCTTGCTAAAAATACCATTTATACACTGATTTATATTTTTGTTTTATAGTACTGGGTACTTGTTTTTACATAATTGAGATAGCTGGATTATTTTATCATTATTTTGTATACAATTTGTAGAAATGATATTGAATCGTAGTCTACAAATCATGATGTCTCTTTTCTACTTTTGGGATGATTATTATTTTTTTTTTTATTTTGGTGTGGAGCTCTGATTTCAGCTGTGTAAATATTACATGTTGAGTTTGTGTAATAATCTATTATACATACATGTACATGTACTGTTTTTTTTTTTTGGGGGGGGGGGGGGGGGGGGGGGGGCGGGGGGGGGGTTGGTTTTTGGTGGGGGGCAGCTTCCCCTCTACTCCGTTTTT
>WFKH01007768.1:13176654-13207573 GCA_016163765.1 Magallana hongkongensis | reverse complement strand
GGACCATGATTTCAACAAACTTGAATCTACACTATCTGAAGATGCTTTCATTCCAATTTGAGCTTTTCTGGCCTAATAGTTTTTGAGAAGAAGATTTTTAAAGATTTTCTCTATACATTCTTATGTAAAAATCCATCCCCCATTGTGGCCCCACCCTACCCCCGGGGACCATGATTTGAACAAACTTGAATCTACACTACCTGAGGATGCTTCCATACAAGTTACAGCTTTTCTGGCTTAATAGTTTTTGAGAAGAAGATTTTTGAAAAATACCAACAAATTTTCAATAATTCTAGATTATCTCCCCTTTAACGAGGGTGTGGCCCTTCATTTGAACAAATTTGAATCCCCTTCACCCAGTGATGCTTTGTGCAAAGTTTGGTTGAAATCTGCCCAGTGATTCTGGAGAAGAAGATGAAAATGTGAAAAGTTTACAACAACGACAACGCCAACGACAACAGACAACGGACAAATTTTGATCAGAAAAGCTCACTTGAGCTTTCAGCTCAGGTGAGCTAAAAAGTACAGTTATGGCATTCAGTATTTTAAGTTGGCTTTTTCTTACTGAAACTTTATTCAATCTGCAATTTTGATTTCTTGGCCTGTCTGTCTTGACAACTGGGGGGGCTAATGGTCTGGCTTGTTGCAGATATTTCAGGCTCCTTTTTTCTTGGTATGGCCCTTTTGATAGGTGGCGATTGTTGAAACTATCTAAGATTCCACAAAATGTAGTGGTCGCCATTCCTAGGTCATTTTTGTAGCAAGTTGTCATTCTTTGACAGGTTTAAAAAAAAAATCTCATTGGAGACATTAAAAATAAATCATGATTAAAATCCATACAAAAGATTTGTTTTTATAGAAGTAGAATAATCCCCAACAATGACAAGTCAATCTCGGGCGCAATTGTTCCAAAGAGAGAATTTATCTTTTATGATAAGATAAGCTCTTTCTGCAACAATTGCACCAGAGATTGACTTGTCATTGTTGGGGATTATTCTATATGAACTTATAATAAATACTGGTATAATTAAAATGTGAGAGCTGAGTCTACAATCTCCTTGGTACAATTGATTTTTTTGCCCAAATGTCATGGAGATATGCATTTGTAGTCCAATTAGCTTGCTGGCCATGCAGAGATCATGCAATACATAGAACTATGTGTGCAAGGGATTTGGTCCAGTGATTTTTAAAATTCCTATAACTTTCAACGAAACAAAATTGATATTTGGGGCCACAGGGTAGCATTGAAACCAAAGAAAAAAATGTCACAGCCACTGCGTCCAGTTTATGGACTAAATATGGGCATCACATGCTAAACATTAACTGACCTTAAAAGATATTTAAGTGCCTTTAATTTTGTTATTGCCAATTGTTTTTAACAACTATAGAGTTTAAAAATTAGATTATAGAAAAAATCTTTTTCAATTCTTATAAACAAATTATCATAAGATACTTTAAATATGTATGCAGGTTTCCACACAGATCATACAATGTGTAATTTAACCTACATACAATTACTTTGAAAAAACAGGGTTAAGTATGATACATGTATATATAGATACTGGGGTTTATATTTAGATTTGTTTGTGAAGGCAAAGGTTTGTGTACCCAATCATTTGGCATTCTTTTACTGGAATGTTCACATTATTTAACCTTAGCTGATTGATACATTGGATTTTGATATCAAATGACACATATAACATACACACAAGTAATGTCCATTGAACATCATAAAAATACACTCATGTATATTGTAAATGCATTTTTATCTCTGTATCTTGAAATTATAGAGAATTGTGGGATTACCTATTGTAAATTAGGTGATCATAAATGTAGATCAAATAAAGGATGGGCATTGGGAGTAGACAAATACATGTATAAGTAACTTAAATTAAACTTGTTCAGTAGCTAAAGAAACCTTATGAATCGTTGAGCTGCAGGTTTTTAATCAATATCAGGGTTGTCTCTAAAAATCGAAGTAGAGGGAAAAAATAAAAAAGTAGAAGGGGGGTCTGGGGGTCTAGCTTATAGCTAGATTGTATTTGAAATGCAATAATAGCCGGGTAATTATGTCATTTTTAAACGGGGAAATTCCCGCCCCCTGGGTCTTAGAGACAACCTACCAAGAATTGTATACATTATTTAGTATGAACTGTGTAAGGTGATATAACTTTTTGATGCAGCATTTTTACCCAATAATTTCCAATATTTTTAAAGCTGGTGTAATGTAGTTTGGTCCGAAGCTTTTTACATGTATATTAATTAACATTACTGGTAAATTATATAATTAATATATACATGTCTTAGTTTTTCCAGATATTTCACAGCAGATCATGCAACAGTAATTATGGTAGATTTACCCAACTTTGATGCATTTGTTATCATATATTCATGTAATCTATGCATGCTAGTAAACATGAGAGTATTTACAACTTACGGCACAAAAATTGGACATTCAAATGCAGTGAACATGTCCAAAAATATTACTACAGTTATCTCCCTTAAATGCAATATTTGCAGTGTAAATTTGACATAAAAATATTATTCCTGATATAATTGTATTTAACTCACCTGAACCGAAGGTTCAAGTGAGCTTTTCTGATCACTTGTTGTATGTCATCTACTTATCCGTCTGTCCATCTTTCTGTCTGTCTTTTCATGTTTTTAATTTTCCTCCAGAACAACTGGGCCAATTTTAACCAAACTTCAAGCTCAAAGCATCCCTAAATAAAGTGGAATGAAGTTTGTTAAAATGAAGAGCCACACTCTCCTCCAAGGGGGATATATTATAATTTAGAATTATTGAAAAACTGTTGACATTTTAAAAAAATCTTAAAAACAATTTGGCCAGAAAAGCTGAAACTTGTGGAAGCATCCTCTGGTAGTGTGTCAAGTTTGTTCAAATCATAATCCCTGGGAGTAAGGTGGGGCCACAATGGGAGTTGAATTTTTACATAGAAATATATATAGAAAAATCTTTAAAAATCTTCTTCACAAAAACCAATCAGCCAGAAAAGCTTAAACTTGTGTGGAAGTATCCTCAGGTTATGTAGATTCAAGTTTATTTAAATCATGATCTCCAGGGGAATGGTGGGGCCATATTTGGTGGTCGAATTTTACAAAGGAAAAAGTTAAAAAATTATTCTCAAAAACTCAAATGTTTATTATATATGTTATTACTTGTTGCAAGCATCTTGACATATTTTTGATTCTCAATTGTTTATAAACTGCAGCCCCTAGAAAATTCTTGGGCCCTACTAGGAGTTAAAAGTTTGATGTTTGGTTTCTATATACATACATGTATTATATGAACAATTGTTTAAGATGTTCTTGAGAACTGCAATGCTCAGTATGTGATATGACTATGATATCATCCTTCTACATAAGGGGCTCAATGTTTAACATAAGAATATCTGGAGAAACATTTGAAAACCTTTTTATACAGGATCTATTCTATTACATTGTCCAGATATTTTGTATATATGACTCCATAAAGGTGATTTTATCATGGCTATTGTTGCTCAGGTGAGTGATGTGGCCCATGTACTTTCACAGTTGTGGGAGATAAACTAAATAGATTGTGATTATGTCCATAATATCCTCTTCTTAAATTGTGATTTTGTAACTTACTGTACACAGTAGTCTATTGTAAATGCATTAAATTCTTTTGCCTTCACAATACTTGACAGCTTAAGAGGATTAGAAAGTGCAACTTCAATATTGCAAAAGTGCCCCAAAGCTATTGAATATCACAAAATTCTTCGGTACAAACTTTTATTTTAGTTATCGATAAGTGACCATTAAAGGCCTGTAGGTCTCTTTATACCAAATGTTAACAATATTTGGTCCCTGGAGCTTTGGTATAGATATAATCTGAGATTCCCCTGACTCTTGCCCCCCCCCCCCCCCTTTATGAATTGATGTTTGCAAACAACAAATAATAAAAGTGGGAGTAGCAATCAGAGGAGTTTCTGAATAAAGTTAAGACTCCGTATTGAAGCTTAAAATGCAAACACGAGACTCCCGACAGGTCCATCTATGGCTATGATACTCAGGTGACTGTCAAGGCCTGTGGCCTCTTGTTATTTTTGAGTTTCTAATCTATCTTGCTATGGGCATTTTTACTGCCTAAATCCCCCATCTTCTTAGCATTCTGTCTGTCACCATATTAGTTTAAGTTCAATGATATTTAAACTATCATTGAATGAATATCATCACATTAAAATAAAACAAGTCAAAATTTTGGAGTGAAATGTGTTTTATTTGATTTGGAAATGCTCAACATAAGTATTTTAAAAACTGAGGTAGCCAACTTGAGGATACATTACCCATGTCTTGAAAAAAGATAACAGATTTCTTAGAAATCAACTCCAGTGGAGTGAATGAGAAACAATCTGTTTGACGTGTTTATGTGAACTTTAGAGTCATGAAATGGATGAAACAACATGCAACAAAATTCAAATGTTCCTTGATTATTTTTCCTAGAATAATGTTACAGAAAAACCTTGTTGCAAAAACAAGACTGAATGTTCCCGACATGAATGGCATTGTATAAAATGAAGTGACGAACCCACATCAGTGCACATATATATTGCATTAATAGTTTATTTTTCAGCAAGTGATTAAATTTAAGTTCATTAAAAAATTAGAATCTGTTGATAAATCCTTCCAACTATCAATAATATCATCTTCCACTCTTTACCATACTCGTAAGTTGTGTTTTTCAGAGTACATACATACTAAATATGGATGCAGAAAAACTCTGAACACATGACATCAATATTTGACAAACTAAAGAAATGACACATATATGACTAGCAAAAAATGGATTTCAGTTGTCAGTGAATATGTATGGATAAAGTAAAATGAATATTTATTGTTCGAGTTATTCAAGTCAGTGACTAGTTCACTATGTAAGGGTTATAATAAGAAAACATGGAAATGTGTCTCCCCCATATTTAGATCTCTTTCAGTAATAAGGATTCATTATTTCCTCTTTATTTTAACATACTGAGTATTTTGCTAGTCGTCACTTATCAACAATATTAGCATCATAAAAAGTAGGAAAAGTGTTGTAAACACATGAATATCACAGTAACAAGGGAAATAATTTTCTCAGCACATCAACTTTAACAAGAGTTATGGTTCCTGTTACACATTCTTGGAAACCAACCATATTATGTATGTTAAAACAAGGATGAACACAACATTAAATGTACCCCAGTTGAAAGACAAGTAAAAAAATAATAACTTATAATATCAGCAGTCAAGAGAGAAATCTTCACTGTCAAGAAAATAACAATATCATATTAGTAACCATGACAATATATAATAGCAAGTCACTGTGGATGATGTGTGACAGGGATTTCGTTTCCTGTTGATAATAAACTCGACTTTTCTGGGTCTGGGTCTTGTTTGAACTCTGACGAAACCTCTCTGCCAATTCTGTCATTAGCCCTGGACTGTAATTTGGAAAATTAAAACACTTTTGTTATGCCAGTCTCCATGCATGCGCAACCTCTGTAGTGGTATTAGCAGAGGAATAGAAAGAGAATGAGAGAGGGAGAGAGATAAGAGAGAGAGAGAGAGCGAGAGAGAGAATCTTACTTTTTGTTGTCTATACGAATCCATAAATCATTAAATGGAGTTTCATGGGCTCTGGCTTGTTTTCTGGTCTCTTTGTTGAGTTGGTCCATCCATGGTCTACATATAAAAGAATATCAGTAAACTACATAGTATCCAGGTTCATTCATGCAACTATTATTTATCTTCAAAAGTTGTTTATCATAAGTGGTAACTACAGTCTATAATGGTTATACCTTCTATTGGGGTCCATGGGTAGCCATATATTTTCTACTGACTGGAAGTAATGTTTTCTCTCTTTTTTCTTTCTTCTTAACTTTCTTCTTTTCTTTCCCTTAGACCTAAAATATTCAACAAAGTCAAAGTATAATATTAGTATTTCATAAGTATCAAAAATTAAATGTTAATGTTGCCATTTCACAAGTCATATACACCTATGTCAACCAACTTCTAGACTTTTCATATGTTAATAAAGGGTCTTACAGAGGTTCATAAGCATCATTCTTTTCTTATATAAATTAGGAGGTAAAAAGATTATCGTACATGCATGGTATCAATTTGATCAACAAAGAAAAAATGGGAACAATGTCCTCTTATGAACCCAATGTCATTATCTTTTCTTTGATAAATGACAAGTTTAGAGTAATTGTCCTTTGAGTTACTCATATCTGATTTCATTTTACTGGTGCTAAAAGCTATGATAGGGAATTGTTTTTACAACAGAACTGATAGTTTATGGTCTTAATTATGAAGCTCAATTAATAATTAGATTGATAAATGCATAAATAGGAAGTCCTTCTGTGACACTAATGGAGAACAGTTTAAGTCAACAGAACGGTGACAGTCTGTTGGTTTTATATTTCACATTGTGGAATGCTGATCATTATCGATTTATTCCACATTCTCCTCCTTAGCTGACAAAATAATTAAGATGTATTTGTTCCTGTGTCTGCCGATTATGTACTCTTTTCTTCATTCTCCATAAAATGGCAGAAAATAATTGCCCGCATTCCCCTGGAGGTCCATATAAAAAATCTGACTATCGCATAGTTTCATCATAAAATGAAAAATGCAAGTATTCTGGAAAAACTTTCCATGGGGTACAATTTTATCATTAGTGCATTAAGTTTAAGATTCCAGTCAGATTTTTATTTAATAGTTGCCCCATTACTCGCTTATTAAGATTCTCAGTTGTCTCCCTTGCAAACATAATTATTTATTACCTTTATTGAATCTTACTGCTGCATTGTCAGAATAACAAAAAAATAAATGGAAAACATAATTATTATTTTTAATGTCCATTGTTATTTTGTCAAAAGAATATGGGTTAAAAAGCTAAATAATTTCCCATTAAATTCAGTTATTTCCACTTCTATTGATATTAAAAAAAAAAAAATGCTAGGTTGACAAGAATCTTCGTTCATCTAAATTATTATGTGCAATAAAAAAAAAAAGTGACCTATTTCTCACTTAAAAATTGAAGCACACCGAAAACCTCACAAATCCTTTGAATACCATGACAATGGGTAAGTCCCAAACAAATCCATGGGCTTAAATCTGTATTAGAGTAAATACCCAAATGGCTTTGACATTAACATACGGTTTTGACTTAGAGGTGATGGATAAGGAGAAAAACTAAGTGCCCCCTCTGTAATTGTGACTAGGGCTTCGCTACCTTGGAATGCTGTCGTCATGTTGGATGTGCTCTATGGAATACCCCTGCTTCTTCAATCTGTCAATCACAGTTTCATTGCCCAGAAAGTGCCCTGTAGATAATAAAAAAAAATAACTTTGTTCTTTTCATCCTCTTGGAATTCATACAACTACTTGCTCATTCCTTGAAGATTGTTATCAATGCATGAAATATTTCTAAAAGTATGAATATTCATGAAATACATGTATTAATAGTCAAGGGTTTCATTTTACTCTTTTCTGTTTTTAAAACAACATTCAGCTACAACCATGCAATTTATGTTCTGGTTCTTGAAACTTAATTAAAAATTATTTTTCAGTATGTTCATAAATTACAAGCAGTCAATTGTCTTATTAAGTTTTTACAAGGTACATGGATCCTTTAAAAATCCCTAAGAGTCTTGCTTAATTTGAATTTGGTACAATTTTAAATTAATTTTTTAGGAAGTTTCTATGTAAATTTATTAGTCATGCTTTCAGTGGCCAGAAATTGACCTTGAAAAATAAACAAGAATTCATAGTTTTTCTGTGTTGTTTCTTTCCAACTTCTTCAATCTGTCACTCACGGTTTCAATGCCCAGTGAGTGACCTGGAAAATAAACATGTAGGATGGGAGGAAAGTTTTCTTTTGGCTGAACTGACTACATTCCAAAGGAAAAAAATCCATGACATCATTTGCAGTGGTAGACTATACAAGATTCCCGAATCAGCCATTACTCTACAAATCTCTGGCAACATAATGGGGGAGTGATTTGGTATCTTGGAAATTGAAACATTGCTATTTTATTCTGTCTTTTATAAATCAGAGATGTAATTCAGATTTACTTGGCTTGAAAAGCATTCCACTTTCTACAAATTGCTATTCTCACTGCATATTTTCTTTGAGGTAAACACTGAAACTGCTATTAGAATAATGTCCTCAAACACCTTTGGGCAGTATGAAGAAAAATTTTTAAAAAAAATCTTGATATCTGCAGTACATATAAGGATATCTTTACTTTTCATCTTCAAATAAATGAGTATCACGACCCAAGTCATCATTAGGGTAATAAAACTGCTTTTATGAAAATATCACCCTTAATTCCAGGTTTTAAAGATATCAGCAAGATCCCTATCATTGCATGACTCATTTAGCAAAGGAAGTCTTAAAACCAAAAGAAAAAAAAACCCAGACCTATGGGCTAAGAATTTCCATATATATTTTAAGAGACACCAGCAAAGATGACAAATTAAAAGCATTGACTAACCAGCCCCAAACGCGAAGAAAAAGCTTTTCTGGGGGTGAGCCTTCAAAAGGTTGATGACTCTGTCTGTCATCCTCTCGTTGCGTTTGTTGATCAGTTCGTCTCGGAAGTATTCATCAATCATTTTCGCAGTCTGAAGATCTTGAGGGGGTAGTGAGCTATTGACCAAGTTCGGCACTTGTGCCGTATCGTGGTTGAATATAATTGAATTAAGGTCGCCACAGTTGTAGTGGTGAATGAGGTCGTCTGTGGTATAGTGAACAGCGTTCTTTCTGGACCGTGAAACCTCGTGCTGCCACAGTGTTTGATTCAACGCAAACAAAACCTGAAAGAAATAAAATTTCATTGAAAATTAAATCTGAATGAAAATGAGGTGGATAATATTACAAGAAATACTAGACCTTCAACTTGATGAATTTACGTTTGAATGAAGCAGAAATCTCTCTGGGATTATATTGTCTACTTTGGTTTCCATTTTGCAATTTATGCCAGCTAGTTTTTTCTTTGCCTGATGAATGATACAATTACTGTCACCAGATAGAAAAATTTAGCATGTTTCTTGCTCCAGTCCCTATCAAGGCATTAATTCCTTAAAAAAAAAATAATCAGGTGCCTCCATAAAGGACATAAAAATAAAATTGTCCTATTTTACTTGCACAAAATAGGAAATAATCTTTGATGCTCTTGCAGAGTAATTGCCCTTGTATGTGTTCATCTTAACCCATTCCCTCCCTTCCCTCCAACGAACCAAAAGTTCTGGGTCATTATCTGTCTATAGGAAAACATTTTGATTTGCTTCGACTTGATGTATGGTTCTTGGGTCTTTCAATACATCAGCATGTAATTGGTAATCAGCGATTGTTTTTATTGCCCCATCCACCTCTTTCTTTGATCTTACTGCCTCTCACCAATACACCACAGGTCAAAAAAGATATTTACACACAGATTACATTATCCAGAAGTGTTGCTGTTCTGTGGATCATTTTCACTGGGCGATATGGAACACATGAACCGGATCTCCATACAGAAGCCAGAAAACCGGAGTCCGAGGCCACAGTGGGACAAGGTGCATGGTTCTGGTTTGGATCACTGTGCCGGATGAATTGATAGCTGACTGATACAATGTGCATCTGCCCTAAGCTAGGAACGCTTGACTCTTGAAGTGGGGATTTTCTTCTTTTTGAGTTGTCTTATCAACAAACCCTAAGTGCTGATGGCTATTCAATACATATACACAGATGTGCTTCAATTCAGTATTGGGAGTGACTGTTATAGAATTTTGAAGTTTTTTTTCTCTAAATTCATTAGATAAGACTGTATCTTTTTAAAAAATCTTATTCTATAGGGTATTTTTGAGGACTTCTGAAATTTTGGAGCCCCGGAAGAACATGGTAAAAAGTTTCATGGTAATGTTAAACAAAACTCCTGTTCGTGTTCCTATTTCCACGACAGCCAATTATATGGGCACTTTTGATATTTGTACATGCAAAATATTTACACAGAAAATATTTTTACTGGGTAATGCTTAAAGTGAAATTTATAAATTTTGGCTCTTTACAAATTAAAGCACTGTTCGTGAATTGATTACATAACTGGACGAAGGAACACACAAGTGTTGAATCAAGTAAACGATTTGTCAAAACACCAATCCTTTCTGTCTTTTCAAACCTTTTTGAGATATTGAGCAAAAGATGAAATCATTAAGTACAGAGTAAATTTATTAGTGAATTAAAAGTTCAAATGTAAATAGCCATTTCTTTCAGCATTGTATTCATGGTCTTCATTGACATTTTTCAAGAAGTTGAATGTTTATTTTGGGTGCCTCCCCCAATTCACAAGGCTCCTTAAGGAGTTTATCCATCATTCTGTCTGGGAATTCAGTCTTAAAATTACTTATTTTTTTATCATGAAGATTTTATAAATTTAAGAAAATAATGTAGCTACCAGTATGTCATATACCAGCACAAAAAAGACAGAATTTTCTAAAACAGATATTCTAACCAAAAAAAATTTTTCCATGTATTTTGAATTTTAAAACTACAGAATATATAACTTAAAAAAAAATCATTTATAATTACAACATGTACAACATAGATTTTTATTGATATAAAAACAGCACAGAGGCCTCTTTGATACTTTTATAACCGATACTTTGCTTCTCAAAGTCTAGCCAGTTTATTTCTGGTACAACAATATCAAAGTATTATGCCTCTCTCAGCTGCTCTCTCAGATCAAGATGACCCTGTTAACACCCTGTAATTAGTATAAACATCTGCAGCATTGCCAATATTAACAGGATTTCCCCTCCCCGTGTCTATTTTCTTATCTATAGCAATATCTAAATAAACAAATTCCTTAATCATATCCGTATCTTGTCCTATCATCAGCCTGTCAATAAATCATTAATATTTTCTTATCTGTTCCCTTTTAATATGGCCTTGACCTTTCACACTATAAAAAAGGTCAGGTCATAAGTATTTAATTAAGTAGAATTTAGTTGGTCAGTGCAAGAATGTATAGTTGAAAAACTACTTATGTTTTATATTTGCCCAAATTGGTCCATATAATGAAAAAAAACAAACAGCTGTAAGCATCAGAGCTCTCTCTCTCTCCTCTGTCTCTGTCTCTCTCTCTCTTTCTCTCTCTCTCTCTCAGAGAGGTCCTATATACCATGTTAGTACAAATGAAATATCTTGCTAATTATTCTGAAGGAATGTAAACCAGGTCCATAAATTACACTGATTTACGTGAATTTTTGTGGCAGCACATTTATTTACAGCCATGTCAACCAATGGACTAACAGGTGGTAAAGAAAATCCATTTACATAAACACATGCATAATTCATGCTTGCTTTCTAATCCAAATGAAGAAGCCTGCATAATTTTTTTTTTCAAGATCCAAATTTTCTGAAGCCTTAAGTTTAAAATTTCCAATTAATGCCATTAAGGTTAATTTTGCATAGTTAAAATTCTTTAACTATATAATACATATTTATTTTTCCTACATTGCTATTTAATTTCACTCATTGGATTTTTTTATTAAAATGTCTTTATCCCTAAACTAAAAACTGTGAATAGAGAAAATTAAAGTGCATTTTAAAACTATTCTAAAGTCAAATAAGAGATCAGTTCAAGAGGCAAACGTGAATAGAAAAAGTGCCTTGTCATTGAAAATGATGGGAGAAATATTGACTTTGAAAAAACAAGTACCTAAGGAGTCAGTTTTCAGAGCTTAGCAGTAGTTCAGAAATCTCGACAATGCATACAAATCTTTTGCTGAAGTGAACTTATTTATTGTAAAATCTTGAGTGGGATATACCTCCTTGTAGGCTGATACTTAAAACTTGGCATGGAGAATCTGCATGTGGCTCCAAAAAAAAAAAATGGAAGGGAAAAAAATCACAAAACGTGTATAAGAACAACTTCATTATGGGGCAAAAAATCTCCTAGCAGCCTTCACTTCATCTCAACACTTCCTAAAAAGAGGACAAAAAGTAATATCCTCTTCAAAAAGAATAAGGAGGAAAAATCAATTGTTATGTCATTTGCGAACAAGGACTGTCCAATTGATCAGACTTCCAAGAGGATGACACTTTCAGAAGGAGGCAGTCGGTAGGAAGCTCCAACAAAACAACTAAGCTGAGGTCTCGCTTGATAAGAGAACTGAATTATCTGCTAATTTCCCCCTCTCTATCACATTAAGTTACTTTACAATATAATTAATTGCAGAAAATGCCTCCTATTACTAATAACAGGAAAGTTCTATTAGATTAGCGAGCCAACTGCTGAGAGAAATAATATGAAGCATCATTCAATATACTGCAGTATCTGTACAAGATGCTGGGTTTTATCACCAGCCTATGGCTGACATCTTTTGATGTATTACAAATGCATTTAATCAAAGTGTTGTTTTGTTCTTTTCTTGCACATTAAAACAATATACACAAACTGTTTAGATCTCTCTTGAAAATGTCTAAGTATTTATTTTCACAAACCTCCCTGTTTTTTCAAAATAGAAAAATATCTATCAGTCGGCAAACCTATTCCTTTCAGATGGGGAAATAAGAAAAAAGCAAGATGAAAGAGGAAAGCGAATCAATTTAAGTATTAGATCAGACAAAGTCATGATTGATTCCCACTTTTTTCCTTCCTACCAATGAAGAAAAACTTCTCCCTTAACTCATTTACTTTCCAGACTGACTGATTGACAGTCATTTCAGACCTCAATCTCTAATTGGATTGTCCAGTGCAAACACTTTGAAGACTTGGAAGAATGCAGGAGAAAACTTGCTACCACCTGTGTTTCCCCATTTGAACTTGGACCCAACCAATCTCTATCTGTTATCATTAACTGTACGATTTAAATTGAAAAATCAGTAACAGATGCAACCCTTTCGCTCTTACACAATGAACTGATTAGATTGTAGCTTGAGGCAGATTAACATACCCTTGACCACCCCGAATTTACAGAGAGAACACAGAGAAAGAAAATGACAATTTCTCCTGTTAAAGTGCTTTTGTTTTTCTTCTGTGTGAACACAGATCTGCCACCCTCGCAGTCATTCTGTCTGGCAGGGGGTGAAGAGAATGTAACTGGACAGTGAATCATGGCATGTGTTCCATCAGGTCAAACTCGCCAGCTCCTGTCTAGCTAAACAGTGTTGACACCTTAATCACACCTATCAGTTTGATTAAGAATCAGTTAATTTGATTATCAACTTGTCACTTTTGCTGGCAGTTTGTCAATATTTTTCTCTCTTCACATTTTTTTTGCTCTCACCCAAACACATGAAGTTTAACAGATAAATTAAAGTATAATTCCACATTTATCATGTAAAAACACTTTTTGATTAAATAAAAAATTAAGAAATAGCATTCAAATCTCTCTCCATCTTTAATATTTCTTAACATCCAAAATGTTTTCCCAAAAATTGAACTCAGAAGTTTTCTATATTATTACCAATGATTCATCATATCTGACAACTAAATGATGCTGACAAATTTATGATATATACACGTAGTACTACATTTGGGGACTTGGTGTCTGAGGGTTCAAGAGCCAGTCATATTTCTATGTTTACTCTCGGCCACAAACAGTCTGACACAGACAATGGCTCTATAAGATATAACACGACAATGTTTGTCCTATACTTAAGCAAACAAGATCTCTCTAACATGTAGCGCGCTCCCTTTGACCCACGACCACCTACAGCCGACATCATTATCCTTGTTGTGAGACAATTTCCAAGAAGACCGATATAGCCTCCTTTTAAAAAAAATTCATTTTATAACAATTGGTTTAAAATAATGTATCTCCTAATTTAAATTTTTAATTTATCTCATTTTTTGTATGTTAGAAGGGTTAATATTTTGTTTTTACCAACAGGAAATGCAATTTTTTCCCTACCCATTACATGCAAGTCTGAATTTTTTTTTAATTTATCTTTTTTGCTATCTGCAAAATAAAAAGAAATGAAGAGAAGGCCTCTAATAAAACATGAACCACAGAAATTAATATAATGGCACTGGTTATTTTGAACAGACATTTTAAAATTAAGATGTACTTTAGAAGAGAGGGCACAGAAATCTGGAACACTAAATATTAAATTGGCCACTTGTATCACAGATAATATTCGAATTTAAACGCATATGTTTCTATTCCGTCAATCTTGTGTAATGAATGATGCCCTATTTAAAGTGGAATCTTCTCAAGTTCTTTCAGGATAATTGTTACTTTAACAATTTTCCATAATAATTGCGTGATGTCTCTGAGCAATAAATGAGTGCATGATTCATTAGATGCATACACACCTGAGAGAAATCAAGTTCGTTGAGTGGAACACACTGTTCCTCCACCCGCTCCACTGCACTGGTCACTTTCCCCATTTTTTCCGCTTCCTGTGCCAAATAAAGATCCAGAACTGGAATACCTCTGGATTTAATGTCATTTTCTGTCAAAGAATTTACCATTAGCATCACCCAAATTGGACGCTTCCTTTCCCAGTTTCCGGCGATGATGTCGAACAAATAGTCCGCATACAGTCCCATCCCTTTCTGATCCGCAGTCATCCATGATGGCAGCATGGACTTCACATACTGAATATGGTCCTTTAGTCGAACATAAATATCTTCTGGGAGGATACTATCCAAAGTTTTTCCACTGGGGAGAAGCTGGCAATTGGCTAATGCAGAAATTGTATATGGATTTGTTAAATCCAGCTCAAACACAATGTCTTCTGATTCTTCGAAGGCCACTTTGGTGTTCTCTGGTATAAAGTTCCATACTCTTGTGTAGGGAACATGTATTGTGCCAAAAAAGTAGGATGGGGGATCTCTTTTTAAGGTCCACAGGAAGGAATTCAGATTGGAAGGCTGTTAAAGAAAGAAATATCTCTTTAAAGAATTTCCTTTATTCCTTTAATTTAAAAGAAAATATTCATATTTGACAAAGGAAAACCTAGTCTTGATAGTTGAGAAAAAAAATCAAAATTAATGAAAAATAGTTATTTCATTTTTATATCCTTTCTCCAAAAATTTTGGTATACAAAAATGGCAAAAATAATTTATTGATAGGAAGTATATACATTAATCCTGGATACCTGAAGGCTAATATTTTATGGTTGACTATATAAAATTTAATGGTCTACTAAATACCAAAATCATACATTATACCAATTGGGCCTGTGATTATAGTAATTTTCAATGCCTAAGGGATTTTTTAACTCCATTTTTTAAACATAGGAATAAATCATTTTTTCAAATATGTATTTTTGATACAGAATACCAATCTGTATTTCCCAGGTATTTTTGAGGAATTTCAAAAATTCCCCCAAAATATATTTTAAATTTCAGAAATTTTAGAAATATACACATATCTAAAACTTAATGCATTTTTAAAATGTACAAAATTGTTTTTCTCTCTGAAAAGAATTTTTTTATACAGTTAGCATATGTTTTTTGTCATTTTTTAACCATATAAATATGTAAAAAGGCATCAATATCACTGCCTTTTTTGATATGTTTAATGTGACAATTCTACAAATGATTCCGGTGAAATTTTTGTCTTTAGTGGCGCTAGTTTAAACGGTTTTAAAAATGCGGTGAAACACTTCTTGAATTTAATGTTTTCAAACCCATCTCACGAGACATCCGAGACCGTTCATGATAGAAAGATGGGAATTTTTGCGGTAAACGATGAAATGAACCTTGCCTTTAAGCTTAATTGTCCAAATGACTAGCAACCTATTGTCCTGGGATTTTTTTCAAACAAAAGTCACTTTTAAACTTTGTAAAATTGCCGACACCAAAGTACATATAATTTGACGGGAAGCGGAGAAGCACTTAACCCGTCTTTGTCCGGGGGAACCCAGTCTAATTTATGTGCATTTTCAATGTCGTCTCCGTTTGCAACCTGGTTTTTTGGTGGGTGTTTGTGAAATTTGCTCCTGTACCTGCCAAAATCACCAGAGTGCAGGTCGATGCAGGGGTATACCCCTCATCCATTGTGCTACTCGCAGAACACGAACCTGACACCGCTGTATAGTTCTCAATTAAGAATTCATAAATCAACTGGACTCATTATAAATTTCTCCGATACCAACTTAGAAAATAAACACAGCAAACACGAGTTTATTTGGATAGAAAAATAGCCTTATAAGTATATTTACTGGTCATCTCGTTTAATACAATAATAGACAAAAAATCGAAGTTGTCTTGAAAATTTTGCCACTTGCGTCAATATTATACTTATCTCTTTAAAACAATGGTTCTCGGGGAAAACAAACACGATATTTACAATTTACACAAGACACAAAAATTAAGATAGTTATAATACAAAAAATACAATATGGAAACAATCTTTTAAATCAATAATAAAGCACATGTAAATATAATACATATATGTATTTCTATCTACATATCACTTAAAATACCTACATTTTGGTTTGCGATGTCACATTCTCTCTCTTGGGGGACGACACTTTTCGCTGTTGTATAAATTAAACATAGGTAAAGAACAAATATATTACACATTTTTGTCCTATTCTATCCATGGATACACGTGTGCCCGTTCTTCTCTCATGATTTCCCTATATCTCTGTAATCTCCATTGTAATAACACATCGGCGATCCTCTCTCCACCGTGTCACGCCTCTCTCTGATAATAACTGATTTATTTAATACAAAATTCACACTTCACAGTCGGAAATTTAGAAGCCAGAAAAAGTAATTACGAAGTCCAAGCCGAGATGAGTAAATACTATTGCATTGTTTACATCGCACTCCTCGCCACCAATAGCACCGCTACCTTCTCTGCCGATTACTCTAATACCTTTGCTTTAGTAGGCGCTGTGGAGTCGAGTAGGATAGGTGATTGTATATACACCGCTTTTATAAATAGATCCCCAAGCTCGGGGAGAGGGGGTACCACACTAAATCGTCTTATTTGTAAAGCAAATAAATCAATCGACGAGTGCTTGCAATTTTGCTTAATTTTGCCGAAATACGAACAAAAACAAATATACCCCCTAAAACGTAAGGGAGATTGACCTAATCCGGCTATTGATTTTGCCTTCCTCTGTCCTTTATCGTAAGGAATATCCCATCTTGTGTCGGCACGAAGAAAAAATTAGTACCAATCCGATGAATTTAAACAAAATATTCTTTCTTTGACAAACTTTGCATGACCATTCCCCTCAAAATACCATAGACGAGATCGCAATCTCTAAATCAATTATTTGAGTTGATTAAATTTCAACAATCATTTTTTTATTCGAAGGAATTTGCACAAATATAAAAAGCTGAGAAGAAATATGACATTTTATCAACAAATAAAAGTCCCGAAATCTGAGATTGTGCTTGATATGCGCCAAATTTTTTGTAGCTTATTTCACCCATTTAATTAAGAAAAACGATTTGGCGCCAAAAACCGACACCGATTGAATTCAGGGATGTTCTTGACCATCCGATTATCATGTAAATATCTTCCGAGTCTGAGAAGTTCAAATTACAAAAACATTTCAGTAGTATGTACATGCACATTTCTACAAACTGGAAAGAATGATAAATGAAAAAAAATAAAATAAAATGGAACATTTGATTCCAAATTTTGTATATTTTTGTTAAAATCTTATTTCACCGAATCTTTTCGTGAATCTGACCAACAAATTGAAAAAAAAAATTAATATAATTCCAGACGAGACAATAGAAGTGTGGGCGAAGGGAAGGCGTGTTCTGTGTAAGATATTTTTTATAACCCCTCTGATCTTGATGTCAAGGGAAACAAAAATCCGTCCAACAAAACATCAGTCGAGCGCCATATGATGGATGGGTGCATTTACTATTATAGTTAATTATTATGTTACACACATAAAAAAGCATAAAAACAGTTATGAAAATCCTCTAAATGTCACAGTCGATTAAAGGAAAGGGGAACAATCGCTCGGACATTATTATTGTCATTTGACCCCGCACGCACGCACATTTGAGAAATAGTAGCGCGTGCATGTAGAGGAATCTGCATCTAGTTTACCTTTCATTTTTTGGAAAAAATGCCATGATTATATCTTTGTTACTAATAATCAACATCCTGGTCACGCAAGATTTTGCTTGCCACCTAAACACACGCGCAAAGTTCCATTATTAAGTAAGGAGCCTGGCCCGCGGGCCACACTGCTCACATTGCAAACAATTTTTAACGGTTCCAAGCAAATCCTATGCATCATGACATAAACTGTGCCAAAATATATAGTTTACAACTGGTTACAACTGGCTATCCGACCCATGTACAAGATATTTGAAAAAGGTTTAGCTCATGGGTACTTACCCAAAATGTGTTATTCTTGACATGAACACTCAAGACCATGAATGGTTTAGGGATGGGGATTACAACCATTTTGAAGAATTTTGACTAAATGAGATGGGGCTGAGCCTTAGGACACTTGACTAATAAAACCACATAAGGTATTTTGACATAAGTAAAAAGACAATAAATGGATCAGGGGTTGAAGAATCTCAATTATGAAATAAAGAGGTTTAAAACTAGTTATACTCTGTCCCAAAATATCCTCAATTCAAATTTTGCTTAATTTCTCGATATCTGTAAATACCCCAGGGTTCAAACGATGTTCATTCAAAAATATGAAAAATTTCCAAGATTTCTCCTTTGAAACGCCCTCTCTAGCTTATCAGGTTTCAATACACTGCTAAAAAATGTGATGTATATGGGAATTTTGTATTGTAACAGACCTGGATGATACTGTTGAAAAATTGTGCGAGGTATTCCGAGTGACTTCTGAATGGAGAAAAGATGTCAACATTCCCCATTATAAATCTCCGTAAGATATCAGTTTTTGTTCCGAGTGAAAAAATGATAACGTGTGGATGAAATTATCTTGGATATTTTCCCTTTCATCTATTTCAATTGCACTTTTTTCACAGGTATGTGTATTTTATTCAATAATAGTCCAAAATGTGCTGCATAAATATCTTGGGACAGACTATAATGTATATTGGCATGAGCTGCAAGAAATATATAACTTATGAGTGAGAGGATCAAACCTTACCAAGATACAAGCATTACATAAATAGATCATGGTGTGCAGATGACCCCTTGCCCCATTTGATAACAACCCTAAGGGCATTAATGCATTTTGACATGATCAGCAAAAAATGTTATAGATAGGGAAGGGTATTTCAACTGATTTAAAGACTGGACACCCCCCCCCCCCACACACACACACAGACCCCTCATTGGGTTGTAAAATGTAGAACGTCAAGGTCTTACCTTGGGGTCATGAAATTAACAATTTTGATAAAAACTGTTTTGATCATTATCATTAATGCATGTCTACCCTCAGTTTGTCTGCAAGATGCCCAGGGGTAGAGAAACAGATTTCCAAAAGAAGGCAGTAAAAATTAATCTCCATCCTGAGCCAAGAATTCCTACAGATGCTACATACCAAATATGATCAAGCTTGGTGTGGAAGTATTTTAGAGGAAATTGACTGAACAGATCTAAACTAAATAACTATTTATAATCTCTTCAAAATCATCTCCTTGGAAGGGGTTTGGCCATTATCTGAAAAAACTTAAATGCACTGTACCCTTTGAAATTCTGTGCCAAGTTGAAATATAATTGGTCAATTTTATCTTGAGAATATGAAAATGTACAAAAAAAATAATCCTGATGAACAACAACTGAATCACTCACTTCAGATTTTGGCTCAGATGAGCTAAAAAGTTAACAACAGACCAGAGACATTAAATCGCCATACTGTTTGCTTTCTCAAGTGAAATTGGTTTAAGTTGTGGTAAAACAAAAAATGAGAGAGAGAGAGAGAGAGATGCTCATGATAGAAAAAATTGCTGCATACATGTTTATTACTTGTTAATATGCAAAAGTATTTGCATCAACTAAGAACTTTCTCATTTACTAGAAAACCAATTGTTATTCATATTGGTATATACAGCATTTTGTTCAAGCTGGTCAGCAATAGTACTTTACAGAATTGAATACTAGTAGATATATATAGATTCCTTCAAATAAGGAATTGAACTACCATACTTCTCAAATGCAAAAAAATTATGTTTTCTTGTTTATTTGTTCAACATTATTCAAATACTTTAAGTAATCACACTGGCTCCAAATTTTGTGTCGCAACCTTTCGCGTAATAGATCATTTTTTTTTTATCATAGTGTTTATCGATCACCATACTAGAATACTAATTGTAGATCCTACATGTACATATTATATATGCATATATACCCAAAACTACCATTTTTAATTATTATTAAATTATTATAAATATTTATAGAAATGTAATTAATTATGGATCTATATGGTTGTGAATATTGACATCTTTTGACAAGTATAAAGCTTTTTAGATCTTTTTAGATAATTAATATTATACAGATTTTATCTTTTAATTTGTTTTCCTATGATTAAATTTATTTTTAAATAAATAGAGCATGAGAAGAGGTCAAATTTGCTGTATTGTAATATTATTCAATCCAAAAACATTACTGTTATTGCATCTACTTGGCTTGTTGATTGGCGTATGAACATCATATCTAAGTAGATATATGTAGTTTGTGTTAATTTCGGGAACAGAGAAAATTCTGGCTGAAGACGGCTAAAGGTATTAAATGTAAAGATTGTGATTTACAGTCAAGATTATCATTCCAAATCATACTTCTTTTGTTTCAAATAATTAGTAATTGAACTGTGACATTTTAGCTAAATTTAAATGTAAAAATTCCAAGTTTGCTACATAATTCTATTTATAGACTACCCTTACGATGTCAGAATTTTAAGTCTAAACACCTTGTCAAAAAAACTTACATAACAATTCAAATTAAGTAATTTTGATCAACCATTTATCATATCTTAAAGCAGTTACACTTCTTTACAATATTTATTTTTATTTTTATGCAGTTTTTTGTTGTCCGTATCCACATTCTTTGTGAAATGACGATCACATTGTAAGCTCAGTTGATGAAAGCATTAGATATGTCCGTGGTTAATTACAAATCTATTTAGCTGTAATAAGGTGTGAAAATCACCTATCATTTTTTAAAGACAGTTGTGTATACCCCGCTTACAGATCGTTTACCTGTGTCATTGTCTTAAGTCAGTCAAGCGTAAAGTCCAGCTACAGACTGTCGCTTGGAAGAGATTATGCAATCAAAACAAAAGGCTAGGTGATTTTCAACGAAATCTGGGTGTCGCATTTTACAAAAAACTGTCGCATTTAATTCTGAAAAATCGCAAAAAGCGACAAATGCGATGGGCAGCGTGAGCCCTGTTTAAATACTTATGAATATAATGTTTACATTTGAAAAATTATGGCTTATTCTATACTTTAGAGGTTTTACTCTTCAAGGACTGTTTTTCTGAGTACATGGTTGACAACTGCATTGAAAACATGGAAATCAAAGAATAATGTCAGACTTCCAAATATGGAAGTAACTTTCATATATGGAATAGGTGTTAAAGATCTGCTATGTCTTTTATGTCCAGCTATATAAATTTATAAATGACTTTTTTTATATGAATAGTTTGAGAAAGATCCAAATATAGAAGCGATTAAAGACGTGCAGTAAAATGCTGACAAGAGTAATATATTTTTATGCTATGCCCATAACAATTATACCCCTATGAACTACAAGCATTTCATTGATTAAATACCTGCTTCTCCTCAGTGGACCTGCATGGGACTTGATGAAATTAAACATTGCATACATTTTGTAAAAAATCTTGTTTTATTCAAAACAACAACAGAGTGCCAAGGACAAATGCATTTCAAAAACTGCTCCTACAAGTTTTATTAATAAATGGACCACACAGACAAACTTCATAGACTAAGAAGTCTGCTGACATCTTTATGCACTAAAAAACCTTTGAAACTTCTCCATAAATATTGATAATTACACAACACATCAATTTTTATCTGATATATCACAAGGACCTTGCTTTCAACCAAATTTTTACCCATTTTCACGCAATTGTTAAGAAAGTGCTAGTTTGCAAAACAGATAAAATATAATTAGACTGATAAGTTGCTAGATAAAGCATACATATGGTGGAGAGCAGTCCAGACAGCTTTCATTTGAAAAACTCTCAAAAAGCAATAACTTTTTCCACTATTCATTTGTAAGCAGACCAGAGTATAAACGATAGAAATGGTATAAAAGTCACATCCAAATAATTGATATCAATTAGATTATGTGAGCTGCCTTTCGGGAACATTTCATTTTACTCCATTTCTTTATTAAAAAGACTCCGGCAACAGATCAAGTTTCAACATTGAAAAAAATATATTTTATTCATAGATAAAAGTGGGCAGCCCGATCCCTATCAGACATAGACACTGTGAAGGTTTGTGTCAAATTTTGACAGAAACTGCAGGGGAGATGGGAGATATTGAGTTTCATCAGTGTATCATTTACATCTATCCCGTCAAAAGTAAGAAAACAATATTCTAGTACTCTTGGATAACCATCAGGTGTAAATAAATAACTTAGGTAATATTTCATCAGTTTTTTATGCTCTGAGAGAGAGAGAGAGAGAGAGAGAGAGAGAGAGAGAGATTCTAATTCTTCATAACAACATAACAGATGTAATTGAAATGCTTCTTAAAGAGATTAAGTTAACAAATCCTTCCAAGACGATTTTTGCCCTCATCTGGATATCTTATTTCTTGATATTTTCACCTTTAAAGTACTTCATTTTGTTCATTCAAGTAAGATAATGCTGGACAAACAAACAGACAATCTGTAAAAACATCCGTCTTTAAGTCATCCAAAAAAAATGGTCTTTTTCCCCTTGTGTAACCAGAGTCAATATGGTAAAGTGCTCAATACTAAATTACGTTGTAATTATAACAGTTTGTCACAAAGTTTTTGTAAAGCTTTCAGAGGTACTGGCAATTCTTAATTGAATCTTGTAACATGTACTGCATCACAAGAAATCTTAACTGATAAACAAAACATGATTGATTTTTGAAATACTCCATTATCATTCAAATAGATAAATATTTGACATTCCATGTCATCATAAATATAATGGTATATGCTATAAACATTGTATGTTTACAAATCTTATGATTCACAAAAACTTTCCACATATACGGGGAGTAAATTTATTACTGGTAAGAAACATAATTATTTTTCAATTTCAAATTCCACTAATATTTCATCACACTAAACTTTACGATGTCATTATATCCATCTTTACAATATTTGTTTGCATTATTTATAAAAATCAGACCAGTGAATATTACTTTACTCCTTTAATGTGCTGGGGATGCAACCACCATTTCTCTTTACCAGAACAGCGAAAGATGAGGCAGTTAAAACCAGGTGTGCAACTCATATATATATATGATAAATGGAATTTTGATTTAAGTTGGCAGATGACTTGTATAATTAATGTTTCCTTAACATGATAAAAAGCTTAGCATGTTGCATAATGCTCTCATAAAGGCACATCAATTACTGATTGTCATTCTCATACCAAGGAAACATAATTATTCATTAAGGATAGTTCTTTTTTTCTATGAAAAGATTTACTATATATCATATTTTTACTCTCTGTATGACGTGAATACCATTTTACTTGCACAACTGACAACCTAAATGCTCTGTCAATTTCATAATATATCTTTCAAAAATGAATTTTTGCCAGTAAAAAATCCTTCAGCAATCCCTTGTGAAATACCATTGATAACGAGAATGCTCATTTTACCCGACATAATGGGACATAATGGGATAGCAGGTATTACATAAGTGTATTGTACCGATTTCAATTTTATTGAAATTTCACCTGAAAATCGGCTTGCAGTCAAGATCCCTAATCTAAGTGACACACATCTGTCAGCATGAGGTGGAAGTTTCTCGCCTTTTTTGTTACTTTGGACGTCTTTTCCCGTTACTATGGCACCAATGTGTCACTGTCCCTAATCCGATTGACTAGATAGTGCTCACTACTGCATTCAATCAATAGCAACAAAAGAGAAAGCCAAATGACAATTTTGTAAATGCTTTTATTAACAAGAGATTCTATATTACTGAAAATACCTTATTTTAAGTCCTGACTTACATGTTAACAAATACATGTACAAATTTACAAACATCACATGTAGATTTGCTTTCATTTACAATGAGTGGTGATCTCTCTGACATGAACCATGATGAAATAATGATGTCTCACACTAGCACTAACATGTGTCCTCTTGAATGCACACCATTAGATGAATCACTTTCACACCCCTTCTTGAGGCCTCACTGTCAGTCTCCCCTACCCTTGCCGGGCCTCTGCTGCCCCCCACGCCCACCTCCTCGTCCTCCACCCCTGCTTCCGAATGCACCTGTGTAAAAAAAAAATCAACATGGTAAATAATTGTAACATTCCCAAAAACTCTATGCAATTTTAGTCTTTTTAAAATTTTTTTAAAGACAATTTTCTGGTCAATTGTTAAAAGTCTTCAATGCTGGTACATGTACCACATAAGGACGATGCATTCCTTAATGTTTATTGACAGCTAATATTGTCTAAGAACTTCACCACAAGACTAAAATTTGTATTCAGGAATCCTAATTGTATTATATGAAATTGATGAAAATTTAGATTTCTTTTCAGCAACAAGCAAAAACATATTAAATAAGAACTGATGCATTGCATTTGAATCCTAGCAAAATCTACAAGAGTTTTTTCCACCTTGAATAATTATTCAAATACCAGTACACAAATATATAAAAATAATACCAGTAGTTTGTTTGGTAGATCGACAATTTTAAAAAAAATATTTATTATGTATAAAAAGTACACATAAAGTATGACAAATATATCCAAGCTTCAGTTTACCATAATTAATAAAGGATATATATCAGCATCAGGATCGTTAATTGATTTATGTCATATAAAGCACCTGAGTACTTTTTCTTAAGACAAAAAAGCCTGACATTCATAAATAAATTTTTACACTACATTTGTTGACAACAATATCCAAGCCAAGATTGTCAAAGTGCAGCCTGATCTTAATTTGTTGCTGGAGATCTTACCATACAAAGCAAAGCCTTTAGCACTGATCTGAATGATACCACAAAAACATGTCTCAAGAATGCAGGTATTTCTTCTTCAAAGTAGGTCACGTTTTTATACCTTTTCAGATTTAATTAGATTAAAGAGCATAGGTAATCAGCTAATTATCTGGTATTTGATGAATTTATATGATTAAAACATTACACTTTTGAATTGGTAATTAATTTTTATAACAGATTCTGAGATGAAGTAAAGAATTATAACATTTGTCCATTTCCTTCATTCATAAATCACATTAGTTTTGCTGATTGTTAATTGACGATTAAAGAACCAAACTACGTTAAATGGTTGCCATGCTTTTGAAGCCAAATTCCAGACATTCCTTGCTATTGCTTTTATAGAGGAACTGTTGAAAATAGGAACACAATTAAAACTTTTACTGAAATATTTATTATGTATAAAAAGAAGGAAGTTACTGTGCAAATCTTTTATTTTATTTTTTGTATTTTTCAAAGATCGTAAAAACATCTCAAAAGCAACTGTTTTAATTAAGACAAATGTGACCAACTGATATCCTAGACACAATAAGCCTGTCCCTGTCTATCAGAATTTATGATTGGTCAAACAAGAGTGCATGGATCTGGACACACCTACAATGTAAAAGATACTGCCTAGCGCTAATAACAGACTGCCATTCACTGAAGTACATACACAGCTTGCGGAGATTCGACACTAATATTTCAGGGACATTTGGAAGAGGCTCAAAGGACTATCTTCTCACTTGCTGTACCTTGCCCCTATCTATCTATGACTGGGATCTCGAGATGCAAGATGTTTTTTTGGACATGTGTTTCCACACATAATGGGGGGCATCTCTCTGTCTGCAGTTTTTCATCATTTTGATTTATTTAAAGCATGCCAGATATATTATTCATACAGTGCCTGTTTGTGATGAAAAACCAAAGAAGAAAATATTGAAAAAAGTTGTTCAAATAATCCTAGCCATCAATAGTATTTTCAAGTTTTTATCTGTAATTAAAGGAAAACTGGCAGTTTATTAAAATTTAATCAGATAATGATATAGAGGGTGGGAAATAATCCTTTGATGTCAGGTTTGTGTACATCGCCTATTTAGCAAATTGTTGATCTCGCTGATAATGGCTCCAGTTTATGTAAAATGCCCTACTCTTGTGTGAATGGATATGAATTATTCAATTTTTTTCAAATAAACCTACATGTTTTTTACTAACTATATTTGAATTAAGATATATTATCAGATGATTTTAGCTTATAAATTGGAAGTAACAAAGTCTATGATAAATATTGCAAGGTGGAACAAATGTATGAACTTTTTTCTAGCTGCCTATAAAACCTGGTCACCTGATGACATACTGATACAAATCACTTTCACAATGTGATGTACTGTAAAAGCCGTTATTTACGCATCGGGGAAATCGACACTAGTTACGCGGTATTAAAAACCCCTGTGTGTATGGTATAAAAGTCAAAACTTTAGTGGGGTAAATCATGCATCCACGTATTCAATACCCACGCATATTGTTTGACCATAGAAAATGTGTACTTCACCACCAGCGTAAATAACCATTTTTACAGTACCTCTAAGCATTGCAGGGTCTATAACCAAGTGAAGCAGGCAAAGTTGGAAGTTGTACCAACAGTCACCATTACTTTTTGGATCAATTTTTTTCAAGAATTGTTGGATAATCATGTCATAGCAGATTTTACTTTTATATTTTAGACTGTGAATTTCAAGAATCTATTTGAATCAGACATGACTAATGCAGGAAAAAATCCTTAGAAAATAATATATCTTCTTTCAAATTCATTGTGCTATAGCAATTAGATATAAAGTCCCTAAAACCAATGTTTAAAGTTTTAAACAAAGGTATTAAGTCTAAATATATGGTCAATTTTTTAAATCGAAAACTACCGGTAAATCAAACCTTTTCTCCTTTTTGTTGAAATTCCAAATTCATTATTCAGGTCTTCCAGGGTGGATCATATTTAAAACCAACCGATCACAAGATAGAAGATTTTTTGAAAATCAAAAGTCAGGTTTAGAATTATCCTGTTTTTATGGAATGAAAAGTCAGAGTTTTTGTTTTGAAAATCCAGTCAAACTGATTGATGAAAACTAATTTAGATTTGTTTAACAAAAAGGATTACATTGGTTTACTGAGGCTTCAAATGTGCCTCCCCTGACAAGCACTGGGTACCTTCTGGGCTTATCACTGAAATTAAGAGGATTGTTTACACGAAAACCTGAATCACAATTTTAGAGCATAAACATGCCAGTAAATATTTAGCAGAACAGCAAACATGTTTGTTGGACACCTGACAAGACGATGTGGTGGGGGAACGACAGAACGTCACGGAACAATCAGGACAATAACTGTCTGTCGCAAGAATGCTGGGATTACCTCCCTTTAAATCTGTACAGTCAGCCTGGTATGTCTATATTACAAGCTTACAGCGCTGCAGTATGCATACAACTGCATTCCCCAGATAAAGATTTTTATCCATGAGTATGTGTGTCACAGTTCTTAGAATAGCAAAAATATCTTAGGAACATTTCATGTAACTTCCTAAATGTGTTTATAATTACAATATCATTGACAAATCTAATGGATCTGAGCATGCAGGCATAACTGTTTTTATGATTGCTATACAAAATAACTGAGAGAAAAAAACTACAATAGTTCTTTCTGAAACCAATCATTGACAAAAACTTTTAAATTCTTATAATTTGCAGATTTGATGTTCTCTCCAAAAATTAGTAGACAAGAATGTATAATTATATGTTAATTATTAGAATGTATAGTTCTATATAATCTCTCAGTCCTAGAGCAGGGAAACTTCTCTACTTTGAGCATCTTCGGTATCACTCACGTTAAGTATTAGACAATTCCCTCAGAACAAGATTTATGATACCTCAGGAACAGCGCCAGAATATGTGCACTGATTACGCAACAGAAGACACTGCATGACGTCTCTGCCAAGTGAGAACTGATCACACTGAAAGGGAGATCACTCTTGATGTGTTCCTTATACCACTTAGACTTATAATTACATAACATTCATGCAGAAAAGGAACATTTTCTATTACCATCAGTTAATTCTACATTTAACATCACCTTCAAAATACAAAACTTATGAGGGATGGTGATAAAGTTTAAAACAAATAAAATTTTCAAATCAGTGATTTTTATTCATTTACAGGTAAATTAATAATTATACTGTGAGTATTCAAGCTTTATGAAGACTTAATAGTAGCTGTTTAATAATCTGTCCTGTCAGCTATAAAGACAATCCCTGTGAATATCTGATATATAATCCATTATGTGCTTTAAATATTTTGTATTTCCATCGCAGTTTTTTAGTTGCAAAAAGTAAAACCAAACTGGAAAGGATAATATTAACAAAAGATGTTTGTGAAACACTTATGTCCCCCTCCCTTGGAAACATCCTCAAAAAATTGCTCGATTGTAACCAAAATCGAACTTGATCTCATCATTATTATGATAAATCTGTATACCAAATTTCATTTCAATATGTGCAACTTCCGCAAAGAAAATGAATGGAAACTGCAAATAAGTGGAATTTTTCTAAGTCCAAGGGGCATAACTCTGTCGAAAATTGCTCGATTGTAACCAAAATCGAACTTGACCTAGACATTATTATGATAAATCAGTATACTAAATCTCATTTCAATATGTGCAACCTCTGCAAAGAAAATGAACGGAAACTGCGAATAATTGGAATTTTTTTAAGTCCGAGGAGCATAACTCTGTCAAAAATTGCACGATCGTACCCAAAATCGAACTTGACCTAGATATTATTATGATAAATCTGTATACCAAATTTCATTTCAATACGTGCAACCTTTATGAAGAAAATGAATGGAAACTGCAAATAAGTGGAATTTTACTAAGTCCAAGGCGCATAACTCTGTCGAAAATTGCTCGATCATACCCAAAATCGAACTTGACTTAGATATTATTATAATAAATCTGTATACTAAATTTCATTTCAATACGTGTTACCTCTGCGAAGAAAATGAACGGAAACTATTGGTGGACCGACCGACATACCGACAGACGGATAGCAGCAAAGCAATATGCCCTCCCTTCTTCGAAGGGGGGCATAAAAATAGTTGTTTGTTTTTTCAGAATGATAACTTCCCCTTAACCTACACATGCAGGTGATGTACAACATAGAATTGACAGCCTAAGTTGGATCTGTATGTGAATAAATACCTCTTCCTCCACGACCGCCCCTTTGGGGGCCTCCTCGACCCCTCATCTCCCCCCTGCCCTTTGACTTCTGGATGACCTCCTCCTTAACCATGTCTATCACTTCATCAGGTATTCTGAGATATTTGATGGTGCTCCCTCTGATGTAACATTCAGGCATTCTCCAAAACCGATCACCATCCTGTCATTCAAAATAACAAATCATCATTGAGCTAAATATTTTCCAGTCTGGAGTTGAAACTGGATTTTTCAATGATCCAAGACTTAAATTTCCTAAACTGACACAAAGCTACCTACCCTAGATGTACAAATGACCTCTCTTAAATTGATGTTCATCCAGTTATCACAGCTGACTAAATGACCGTTATATGTCTCTCCATTCTTTAACTCAACAAGCTTAAAGATAGAAAAGGAAATAAAAATGTATGTATTCAAAATATAATGCCCCAAGAAATTCAAAATACTCATCTTCATAGGCTTGTTACCATATATATTTCTTTCATATACCGGTACCTCACATATGTAGTAAATAAATAAGGCAGTAATGAGAAACATGTCTAATATTTCAGTGAAGATTTATTCATGTAAATGTTACTGATTACTATTAAATGTTACTGATCCTTGCATTATATAGTAACTTACCATAGGATGATTGACAGCTGTCCGTAATAATGATAATGGCAACTAAAAAAAAAAACCCACATATAATAAATCTCACAAAGTGCAGCAGCCAAAAATTGCATCTTAACACTCTACAGAAAATATCCAATCAAATGGGGAGGAAACTTGCTCACAATTAGAGTTATGAACTAAAGCTATTAGCATATGGTATATACATATAAGTTTTAATCCATTGACTCACTTTGCTAGTAGTCTATTTTACATTAACTTTATTTATGTCTGATGTGTAGAGTTTAGCTGAAAAAATTATCTCTGGATAACATATATTGCAAGTAAACAAAGGTCCTATGCTTGGCTACAATAATTTTTTAACACTGTTTAAATGCAATTTTAGGGTACACCTATATCTGAACTGTGTGACTCTTTTTGCATTGATGACATATGTCAACAATTTTGAACATGAGGAAACATATATATCATAACCATATTCTTTTTTTAATTACTATTAAAGAACAATTCAGTTTCTTTTAGATTCTCAAAGAAAGTTTTGAAAATTTCATCAGAGATTTTTTAAAAAATATAGAATGAACATGCATATTTTGTTGGCAACGCCTATATTAGCTTCATCTGCTTCGTTCTTTATTCTGAAATCTGGGAACATATAAATATGAGTTTACATCTAGATGAGGGAGGGAGAAGGTAAACAAAAATCAAATATAACTTCAAAAAAGCTTCAATAAATTGGAATGTCCTGTTGACTTAAAATTGAAACATCACAATGATCATTGTTAGAGGTTTCCTGTATTTACTTCTCAATGCTTTGAATATAATTTTGAGATTATACAGTAAATGCTTCAGAAAAATCAATAATCATTTAAAATACAAATTCTTTAATACCTTTGATATATACTTATGTTACACACACACACACACACACACACACACACACACACACACACACACA
>WFKH01007768.1:13142521-13163291 GCA_016163765.1 Magallana hongkongensis | reverse complement strand
ATGTTTTTAAATTTGTGTATTTTTATAGTTTATCATGTTAATATACAATACCGATAATAATAAATTTCCACAATTAAAATCAGGCCCCGGGGCCATAAATCTTAGACAAGCTCCCTTTTGATCTCAGTCTTACTTTTCTGCTATATATTCCTTTTGTAAAAGCGAGACTGAGATCCAAAGTGACCTCGTCTAAGTTATATGGCCCTGGGGCCAGTACTAAAATATTTACCAATAACATGTAAATTCAACATTATTTTCATACCTATACCTTTCTGGTGCATCTTCATTATCTTCTATTAAAGCAAACCCCATGAATTTCAATCCTTCCCTGCCATCTTCTTCTAAAGGGACATCATCCTGTGAATGGCTATATCAAAATAAAAATAAAAAACCTTGATACATAATGGACCTTTATAGAAATGTGGCCTAATATATATTTACCTCATCCAAGAAATGGTTTAAATACATACCGGTATATTAACCCCGCAATTTTGAAAAGGGTGAACTTTTTCGCAAGGCAGTAAGGGGACAAGCTGAAGGTTTTCAAAATATTTTAAACAACTAATGGTTTCTGCACCCAAATATGTAGAAAATTACACACTTACATGTATAATGTATAATGACTATACCATTTATACTTGCATGAACTGTGATACTTTACACTTAACTCTTTTTTATAGACCTTAAAAGTTAAGTTGCTTTGATTTCATTAAGTACTCTTTCACCTATTAGGGATATCTTTGGGACGGTCATCAGGAGGATCATTGTCTCCACCCCCTGTCCCACCTGATAGAGCCCCTCCCCCACACTGACTGGTGGACAGTCCACTGCTACCACCAACACCTACAAAATATAGACAAAGTAAGGTACAGAGGAAAACAATTCAATACATGTACCGGTAGTTAACTATATATGTAGAAATACCTTAGTAAAGCATCTTAACCATTACATTTTTTTCCACTGGATAAAATATTTAACTAAGGTATATCTAATGGGTAAGAAATCACATAATATAAATACATTAGTTAAGCATTTTTCCCTTTGAAATGGGAAAACACAATTTGAAAATTCTTCCCTCAAAACTTAACATTGCCCCTTTAATCAATTACTGGTACCTGATGAACACTGCTGACCTGTCTGTTGTGTAGTCTGGTTGCCTGCCTTCCTCTTCCTGCCTTCCCCTGATCCATCTTCCACTTCATCTTCCCTGGTATCAACAGACTCTCCTGTATCATCCACATTGTCCCCACAAACATGGTCACTTATAACCTCATGAGAAACATCCTTGTCCTCCTGTGATTCCGTTTCCTGGACCGTTTCCTTGGGAACCTTAAGTTTGTTGAACTCATTCAGAAACTGATTGTAGTAGTACCAATACAACTCAGTGTAATGTTCATTCCAGAGCTCCTGCCAAGCTATATCATAATTGTCCTGGTCAGTATTTTCTCCCAGTGGCAACTCATTTCCATCATTTCCACAGACAACATCAGAATTCTCCTCATCCACATGAGGATCATGTTCTCTCTCGGCCTGTTGAGAAGGCCCAGAATAAGAGTAGCTGTGCATCAGATTCACCGTCTCCGTCTGCTGGTTTGCAATGTTTTCTGTAACTGAGGATAACTGATCTCCATTGCCACTCACAACTTCCTTCTCTGTTCTCTCTTTCATAACATTTTCAATCGCAGCATTGTAAGATTCCTGAAACCTGTTACAGGCTTGTGGGAAAACATGGGATGGACTTCCTCCGGCCAATTTCTCCTTGTCATCACATATTTGTAATGCTGCATCAATTTCATCTTTCTTACTTTCCAAACCTACATCCTTTGGACTTTTATTTCCAGAGCAGGTTGGTGAAACAGTCTCAGTTTTATTCATCTCACTCTTTCTTTCTACTTCATTCTGTTCTCTCACAGCTTCTTGAGTTTCTACCTCTACTTCTGCTATACAAGGAATTCCTAAGTACATCCCAGAGTCAATCTGTTCTGGATATTTATTTACCCATCCCTCCCACACTAAGTATTCTCCATACTGCTCCCAGTAGCTTTGCCATGCTGGTTCAAATTGAAGATCTCTGTTGTTGGACATGTCCCCAATTTCAACTGAAGAAGAGTCATGGACCAATTTCTGTGAATTCTTTTTCCTTTTACTCTGATTTTTCCTTTTCCTTCCAGAGGACTTTTTGGGTTTTGGTTTCTATAAAACAAAAGAATATCTCTATACTATATTGGTAAATATTTCAGCACTAATTCTCAACATGAATTAATTTTTATCAAGCATTTCAAACATATATGAAAGCAAAATTATGTAACCTCAAACTTTATTCAAAATACTGTCAAATTCTAATCAAAACTTGGTACCTCTGTGGTAGCTGTTTTGGAGCCAAAAGATGTGGGTAGCCCTAAAGCGGACATGATAGCTGCCTCTTCATCCATACACTCTCTATTGTCCTCTGTGTTCTGCTCATTCACATCTTCATTGTCATCTACTGATTCATCTTCTTTATCTTCATTGTTCTCTGACAAGTCATCTATACCATCACTTCCTTCATCAGTAGCATTCTCCAATATATCTTTGTTTCCTAATCTGCACAAATACCTGTCACTGAAAATATGCACGTACAATGCAGGTTGTATATACATGTACAATAACATTACAAGGTGTAAAGGTACATGTACAGTGCAGGTGGTATATACAATAACGTGTACACATGTACGATGATGTACAATGCATGTCCTATGCACAATGCAATGTTTTTAAAATATCTGTACAATGCATTGAGTATATATATTCTGTTACATGTAGAATGGAGTGTCTATATACAACATACATGTACAATTCAGTGTCTATATAAATGTACATTACATAAACAATGCATTGTGTATTATACATGTACAATGCAGGTTGCATATACATGTTGTTATGTACAAAGCATACTTAACATATCAAAAAGTGGGTCCTACTTTCTGTATTGAACATTACTACACACTCAGTTCAGTCAGTTGTTACATCCTTTAATTAAGAAGTAGATATACAGAAGAGATCCTCACCTAATGGATGCCCTGGTACAGTGACAGGTGACTACATCACGGTCATTGTTCTGTAGATAAACCTCCAGGTCAGCAATGTGACTCCAGTTGTAGCACATCTGTCAAAAGGAGTGCCAATTCTTAACCATTCTGAATTAATGAATTACTAATACAAATACAATAATAAGAATGTTGCTGTTAATTTTCTAATGTACTGAGATGATTCTTGCATGGAATTGGAGCATAAATATTTAACATTTAAAAAATCCTAAAAAGGCACCCCCCCCCCCCCCCCCCAACGAAAACAGAACGATTGCAAGATCTTTGTTCAGTTGGCTGTAGAATTACTGTCAATCTATTCTGTGTCTTACTTCTGTAATAATGACATTGATATCAAACTCAGTACTATCAGGTGCTTGTAATTGTTAAAGCTTATTAACATCATCATCGCTAAAATAGAAACAGCTATGTTACTGTTATTAACCATTCACAATGTACAATCCATTTTTTTCTGCAGACAGCATTTGTATGGTTGAAAATGTGTAATAGGTTTTCACACACGTACATGATCTTCGTGCTTTACATGTTTCTTACCTTTTTTGTTCAAGGAAACCAATTCTTAAGAAAAACGTGTTCACTGCGTTCAATAATGTGAAAATGAAAGTACACTACTCTAGGATTTCTTTACCTCCAATGAAAAAGAGCTCTACTATTGTACCTCCCCCCTTTTGGGGGGGGGGGGGGGGGTACAGAGCTATTTGTCTTCTTACTATGTGATCACCCCTTTTCTATAAAATACATTTGTGTATTTTATAGTATAGGGGTGGTCACATAGTTTTTATATTTTATAGTATAACGTTAGGGGTGGTCACATAGTAAGAAGACAAACAAGTTCGTGACGAGCCCCCCCCCCCCCCCCCCGGGGGGGGGGGGGGGGGTTCCATATGGGAAGTAATTGTAAGCTTTTACTTCAAATTTTATTAATGAAAATATTATTTGTTTTTAAAAATGAGTTTGGTTAGATTCAAATATACGTCTGCAAAAAGCCCTCAACCTTTCGAACTATTTATAAAGTTGTGTAAATTAATTAAGGTGGTAATTAAGGGACACCTCCATATTGTCCATGACGTACTTCATATCGAAATAAACTAAAATCAAGTATAATTTTTAAAAAAAATTATCTTTACCAAAATTGTTAAAAACGTAGCGCAGTGGGTTGAAGTGTTAACGACGAATCTTTAAGTCGTGAGTTTGAATCCCGCTGGGGCTTTTATAAATTTTACCTTTCCAAAAATTTTTATAACATGTTTTTTGGTCGAATATTGTAAAATTTGAAAATTATAAAACGGTGAAAGTATTTTGATTTAATGTACTTTTAGTTTCCATATTTTGGAAAAATGTGTTAAACTTTTTTTAAATTCCTTACAGTCTGATTCCAGGCAGTGTTAGAGATAGACATTTTAAAGTTTTCTAAATGATTTATACAGTATACTTTCTTTATACTTTATTGTTAATGCATTCATTTTGCTCATCATTATTTGCTATCTAAAGTAAATTGTTATCGAAAATTACCTTAGGCGCTGATACATCCCAGTCTTATGTAAAAGTATATTTCATGCAAACAATAAATAAAAGTCAGAAAAGGTATAATAAATATGACGCGTGTTGGATTGTTATTGGTTTTATGAATCTGCATGATTCAACAACAAGAACAAGATGAATCCAGCGCCGTTTGAATATTGAATCTTTAAAAAAAATATTTTTTGTATTTGTAAATTTTGTTGGTATTAATCTTACATATTAAAATTTAGAATACATGAAATGAACTGTAATGCTATCGTTCAAAATATGTATTGTATGCGTTTACATGTAAAAATAAGTTGAATAATTATTTTGTAGGTACTGTAATTTGATATTTACTATATAATAGGACATAAATAATCTTAATAATGTTAATTTCTGTAATGAAGTTATAAAGGCTATCAAGTTATAAATGAAAACTCGAAGATTGTACATACCCCCAAACCACAGGGGCCAAGCCCGTTTTGACCTTAATGTCTATGTAACCATAAATAAAGAAATTGGTCACACTCTGACCCAGATATGAAACTACGTTTTGACCTTAATTTTAATGTGTCCATAAATATGTACATGGTTGCATTGAAATTAAGGTCAAAACGGGCTTGGCCCCTGTGTCCCAAACACATTAGGAGTTTTAGGTTAATTTAGCAAAGTTATTAAATTAGATAGGTTTTGTTTTACTTGTCAAAATCTTTGAAAAAAAAATCACCCCCATCCCCACCCCAACCCCCTTCGGAAATTCTTGGATCCGCCCCTGAAGAGGAAAACATATGAGAGAGTGTTCCATTATTTTTATTTACAAATCATTGTCCTTATGTTTTATATACATGTTTATATATATATATTTTCTCACAATTGATGAATAGTGCAACTCTCAAAAGCTGTTGAAATATATTCTGGAAGATAATCTCTGTGGCTGTAGACTGGTGCCAGTCTTGCAGAAAACAATTTATAACAAATAATTAAACATTCAAGCATTTTAAACAAATGTTCTATAAACATAATTGTGTCAATCAAAACTTCTTGCTAAAACCTCTGTCGAATCAGTCTTAGACTGAAATATATGAGTACATACATAGTATGTTAGATCTAATACATTGATCTAATATATATCCTTTTTTCCTGGGCAATTCAGTCTCCTATCGAGTGGTTTTTAGATGCCCCGAAAAAGAAGAAAGCCGTGATTGTCTTTTGTTTTTGACGGTGGAAGAAAGACTTCGAATTTTCTCAGCAATGGTTGTAGTTCCCGGAAGCAAAGTCGAGGGGTCGGCACAAATTGTTTGTTCTCGGCGCAACTTGGGCTTCACAGGCTGTTCGACATTTTCTTCTTCGGTAACTAAAATCTCAATGATCTTACAGCTGTTGTCCAAGTTTGTTTCAAAACGCCAAGATATATCTGTTTTGGGGTTCGGTTGTCGCACACGTCTTCTCAATAAAACGGACGAATGAGCACCACTTTCCATCAGTTCGCGCTTTCGTTTCTTTAATATTTCCATCCTTTCTTTCATTCTTGCTTCTGAGCGCACAAACTCCTTGTTGAAGAGTCTATAGTCTCTTTCGTACTGTCGGATTTCTCTGTTACATTGCCAGGATAATTTTCGATGAATTCCGTAGTATGCGGATCTCTTCGGCAGAGCCTTGATTTTCTCAAACAGAATCTCGCTGTCTACCGATCTTCCTTCAGGAAAATCTTCAAATGTCGAATCTTCCATGTTTGGCGAAATGTACCGACTGCTTGGAAAGAGTTGAGTGTGTCGAACTTTTATAGGCATTGTTGAATAAATCTGCACATTCCACCTCTGGTTTAACTTGTATTTTAATAACCATGTCTTACCTCCGTTGATTGATAAGGTGATAAGCCTTTTCTTAAATTTACGCGAAATCTTTAAAATCAAACATCGAAAGATTTTTTAAAGTGTTTCAGTCTTGAGCTTGATGCTTTTGTCGACATTGGTGTATGCATTTAGAGCGCTTATCTCAATGCATTGGTCATGCGATAAAAATGGAGAGTTACGATTAGTGCAAAGAGAAAAGGTATAATCAATTTGTCACGCGAAGCAGGTTTTAACAACATGACCAGAAAGAAAGCTGACTGATTTGAAATAAACGAGATAGATCGCTGACCTTTTAAAAAGCTCTAAGGGGGAATAATCCCTCTCACTAAGTGATTTCTGTCTCACAAAACACAATAAATTGCAGTGAAATCAACATCGCGATGCATATGCACTTAATTTTTCTTTTTGTATAGATTTTGACTAAGAGAGATGCAGTTAAAGTCGTTTTTAATGATACTGTTTGCAAATATAGGCCCATGTGCGATGCACACAGATTTGCACAAGAGGACACCAAAACATCGATATTCGTTTATGATACAAAATTGCATCATATTTTTCCGTCCTTGATATTTAGAACTACATATATTTCATATACACAACTAACTTGTTATTTAACACTAAAGACCTTAGATTGTTATAGATAGTTTTGAATTATTTGAATTACAAAACTTTAATGTAACGCGTTATTTCGAGCCGAAATCTCCATCGCCCATCAGATAAAATTATTCTATCTCTCAAGACTTTCCTGTGACGCTTGGCGCCGCTTTTTGTTAATATTACATCATGATACTTAGCTTCATAATTAATACAGTGTATTTTGACATAAAGCATTCTAAGTACCGAACTGGAATTGGATATGTAAGTCTGAGTGAATATAAGCGATAAGATTTCACAGAAATAAGCTAACCTAGTGCCACAGTCGATATTTTAGTTTGATCCGTGTTTCACAACTGTTTGCCATATTGAACGCGATATTTTGTTTCACAACTGTTAGTTATACTTAACACTGAAAACTGCAAAACTATTTCATCTGATAATTACGGTTTCGTGATTTGTAAACTTTGTTATACAACTGGAAACTAAAATTAACATTAGAGTTATATAGTAAATTAAGTTTATAGACACTGAATTCACAAAAATCAAATAAGCATAGATTAGCATTTGAGATACACAATTTAACGATATAGTATATGCACAATTTTCTGATTTCACGATTCTAAACGTTTGTTGACGGACAAAACAAGTTAAACTGAAATAGTTTTGTCCGTAAATCATAGATATTTTCCTTGCAATTTTAAATCATAGCTAACAAGACATTTTTAAATTCGTAATCTATACTGAACAGCTCTAATAGTTTACGAATGTGACTCACATAGTTCATGACGAAAAACTATGAATGACAAATGTATATCATAAATTGATTATAAATTACTTTGTTGATATAGTAAAAAAAGTTTATCTGATAAATAAGATTTTACAATTTGTGAAACAATGATTAACATCTTTTATATAACGTTAACGAATGTAATCTAATCAAAATAAGACTTGAAAAACTCTCCCCTACCGTGTGCAAAGTCAATGAATGTGTGATTCTTTAGGAAATATAAATTTCTAATTGTCAGCAAATCTATTGTTAACGTTACTATAGAGAGATTAATTAAGATTACTATTTTAAAAAAACAAACTATGATTCATAACCGTTAAGTATAGTTTTACTTATGTAAACTATTTTTAACGAATATTTTATAGTTTTCGGCCCGCAAACTAGATAGTTTATAACTTATCCGGAATTCCCGGGTCCGATGTTCTTTAGTTAGCAAATACTTTACTGTATTAAATTCCGGTTTAAAATTTGGCGGCACATGCTGAAGTGAAAGTATCCAAAGGTTCGCTATATTTGATAATTTGATTGTAGAATGCCGTTTGTCTTGATAAAAGTATTTACTATAATGCAGTAGTAATTTTATGATTTTGTTGGAATATGTTGTTCCCAGTTTTTAAAAGTCCTTTCAGTTTTCAATTGAATTTATTTATTGACGATTGTTTGAAACAATAATAGAAAATATCTATCTCTCGGTACTACTCGCCCTCAATTCTGAGTACTCAGAGTAGGGTGCGCTGCTGGTTAAAAAGATAAAGAAAAGTGGAGGAGAGTAAAATTTCAATAGAGTGAAAAGGAAATAGTAATATTATTACATTTTAGTGAAGATAGAAGATTAGAAAAATAGTATTTACAATTAAAAGGCATAAAAGCACCTTTACATAATTAAGGCCTGAGGTGGTTCAGTTTGCCCACTTCCAGTTTGAAATAATCAATCTCTGGAAGTGAGACAACACTGCCTGGCAGTCTGTTCCACTGGACTATGGTAAGAGGGAAGAAAGAATATTTGTAAACATTTTTTGTGGTTTGAATCTGCTGAAAAGTTAAGGAGTGAGTTGAGAGAGTAATCCTACTAGGGGGGACGAGTTGAACCAAGGGAACTGCAATATTATTCTTTCAGGGAGCTTTAATGAATCAACATTTATATATATTTATTAAATATATAACATGGTCAAAAATCTGTAAACCTTTTCTTTGTAAAACTTTGTAGTTAAAAGTTCATACATTAACTATTGTACAGTTGCTGACAGCCCTTAAATTATTACAGACATTTTAGGAAGAAGTTCATTTGGAATGTATTAATATCACCCATACAATATAATTTCTATTTAAGAATGTTTGCAGTTGATTTTAGAAATACTACAATCCTTCCATATGTTGACAAAGTCTCTTTAAGAACTGCACTCCTCTTAGTTAATGAAAAAAAATATCCCCACAGTGAAATAATTCCTCATACATGTGCGGTGATGATAACTGTAATTCAATGATATATAAGTTATATGTGAAATATTTCTCATTATTGGTCATTCTTATTTGAAGATGAGGAACGCCAGCTTTTGAGTATAAATAATTTGTCGCATTGGGTTTGTGACAGGAAAACAGCAATGTTCGGATAACATTATGAAAGAAGTATGATAGTCATGATAAGTCATCTAATAGGTATGGGACGATCCACAGATGCAATGGTGCATCACGGTATTAATTTTGATGATCTGTGGATTGATACACTTATCATTAATACAACGATACCTGAGCGAACTTTTTTTAAAGTTTCCAAAAATGTCCGAGCATCATATATCGGCTATTTTTAGTCTGCTTGCCTATTATTAAAGTACAAAGATGGCGGAAGACTACATAAAGTTGTCAGAACATATGAAGCTAATCTGGAGTGTGCAAAACTCTTGGATTACCTGTTCATGACAAAAAACATGTTCACACAATAGATAAGACTAAAGTAATTTGTAAATTGTGCAATGCTCATTTGAAATATTATAAAATCACTATTGACATGCAGAAACACATCAACAAATTGAATATATTTCAAACCCTTTTTCATGTTTTCCCTGAGTTGCAATGTATCGTAATCTGTATCATATCGCATCTCGGGTATCTTGATATGTCCCGAATCAGCTAAGTACAATATTGTCTTAGCCCTATCATCTAAGGTATTGATTTTAATCTTATAGAAATCAACTCACTTAAGTAGTTTCACTGCTTTGTCTTTTTCAGGGATGTATATATGTCTCTGGTCTTCTTTGAACTGTTGAGTTACTGTTGAATTTCAGAGTATGTCTTCATTCATGGGTTCACCACAGTTCTCACACCAGGACTGGTTGGAGAATGCAGCCCGACAGGTGGACAAACAGCTTCAGGATGACAGGAGTTATCAGGATCTCTCGGATCAACTCAAAGTTCCTATTCACAGTAAGAACAGGCAAAAAGAAAATACACGTAGAATATATTTATCTGGACAAATTTCTCTATGAAATGATAGTTCACTTTATGATACAATATCTTACTTATTTAATGGTATTTCCTTCTTGTTACTTTATATTTGCAGATTTTTTGCTTTTAAACTTTAGAAAATCCTATATATTTTAGATCAGCCTAGTTTAAGTGGATTGAATGAGCTGGATTATCCCAGTTTACCAGAAGCTGGTATTTCTATTGATAGTCTGTGTGAGATTTGTAATGTGAAAAGGGTCCCTCTACCCCCAGAGCTGGTGGAGCAGTTTGGGCGTATCCTTGTCTAGTACAAATATATTAACCTGTGCACACAATGCAAACAAAATATTCAATTTAAATAGCTAACAAATTTAACTGAGGATTTTAAAATACGAAATGGCATTGTTCTGATAAAAAACATCAATCCTCAATGTAATGTCTTGAATCATTAGAATAAAAAAGAAGGCATATCTTAATCTGTTAATTAAAAAGTGATATGTAAATTAAAAAGTGATATGTAAATTTTCTAATTACTGGAAAATAAAACATCATGTAAAGTACTTGCACCAATAATAAAGAAGTGATCAGGAATTCGTTAATTTGTTCATGTCAATATTATGGCATAGCTTTTGTCATGTGATAGCACAGGTTATGATAATTCTTAACTGTGAGCCAGGTATGCAGTGTAACTGTATGATGGGTTTGTTTCCCTCCATTGAGAGAGCATGGCTAACCATTGACAGTGACATCTTTGTCTGGAGATATGAAGATGGGTAAATATCTAATCAGCTTATTATTATACCCCACGCAATGAGGTTGTGAGAGGTATAATGTTTTTGACCAGTTTGTCAGTCAGTCTGTTTGTCAGTCCTGGTTTTTTTTGTAAGCGGAACTCCTTTTAAACCGCTGCACAGAATTTTGTGAAATTTAGGACACAATGTGTAGATATGCATATGTGGAAATTCTGATTCCTTTATTTTTCTGGGAATTTCAGGACTTTTAAACTTAGAATTTTGGCCATATATTGAACATAGTAATGAACAGTTTGTAAGTGCAACTCCTCTTAAACCACTGCATGGAATTTAGTGAAACTTAGTAGGCATTTAGGACACAATGTGTGCATATTACCAGGAAATTCTGATTCCATTATTTTTCTAGAAATTTTGGTCCTTTTGAACTTCAATTTTTTTTAGTTGTTAAAGACAAAGGAATAGATGTGCATACATTGTATTTGCAGGAAGTTTTTAGATGATGGTTTTTTTTGCAAGTTATGCTCTTTATCAAATTATTTTGTGTATTTAATGCATACCTTGCCATTCATTATGTGTATCATTGTCAAGTGATGGGGGAGCATGGGGTGTTTGAGCTTGCTCACTTTTTCTTTCATTTTTTATGCAAGGTGTACATGTATATTAAATGAATAAAATGTTTTTCAACTCAGCATATGTGTTGGTGTCATTAGAAGCTTTCTTTTGGGAATGAAAATAGTAATTGTTGAGGTACAAGGATAGCGTATGTACTCATTTTATAACATCTGATTTCAGTACAGACCTGGCTTATTTTGATGGATTGAATGAGACCATACTGAGTGCTGCCCTAGTCAAACCCAAGCAGGGTAGGATAAACTCTATAATCTCTAACAGAGATAATGCAGATGAAATTTTATTATGAAACAATTCATTCACATCAGATGATCATGTTTACATGTTATGAGGGAGCTTTTTTGTGTTATTAGGTATATTCCAGCCCCACATCCAGTACTTACTCTGTCTCGCCACTCCTGTGGACATCGTCCTACTGGGGGTTAGCTTTTCTAGACCATATGATGGTATGTTAACTTGTTTTTTCCTTTACACACATATCTGGAGTATTCCATGCACAGAAAATAAAGAAATGTACATAATACAAACAATTCAAATACATGTAATTAAGTTATTCAAATTAAGCTTGGAATTTTGGATCATGCAGTCAATTTCTATTCCAATCTTGGAGAACTGATTTAGAATCATGATTTATTAAATTATAGCTGTGTAAGTAATTACTTACAATACACATGTAACACACACCTATATGTGTACATGTATATTTCAACCACCATCTGTTACAGGTGCTACATCAGACAGCGGTAGTGGAGAGATGCACCTCCTTCCTGAGCCTTTGTTCTCAATCCCCACAGACAACACATACATAGTCAGCATCACTGGGGCTCCCAACGGGAGAATCTTCATGGCAGGAAAAGATGGATGCTTGTATGAGTTAGTCTATCAGGTTAGATCTCTTCACGGATTTTGTACAATGAATTATGAAAGGAATTGCATGTAGTTATGAGATCTCAGAAACAGAGTATTATATACATTTCTTATTATCTGACTTAATAGGCAGATGATGGCTGGTTCAGTAGAAAGTGTAGAAAAATCAACCACTCAACCAGCACATTGTCTTTCCTTGTGCCATCTTTTCTCAACTTCTCGTTCAGCGAAGATGGTAAGTCCAAAACACTTTTTGGAGTTAAAATTTCTCATCAAGAAATGTTTTATCTGATTTGCTTAAAATCTAAATTGCTCCATTCTGTGGTTTAATGATTTTTACAGACCCATTGCTCCAGCTGAGTCTAGATGATTCAAGAAATATTTTGTATGCCTGTACAGAAAAAGGAACAATTCAGGTATGAATTTTTCTAATGATGCAGTCATTAGAATTCATGGAGGCTTAAATAATTTAGATTTTGTGCCAACCCCTCACCCACATATTGGTTCCTTCAACAAAGTATGAAACATATCATTATTCATAAAACTAGTGTAAAAAAAAATTGACTCGCATGAATTTAAATAATTCCACTGTTTAGCAAATTATTTCAGTAGATTGTATATTATGCCAATTATGGGGTTTTTTTTCAGGTGTTTGACCTTGGACAGGATGGGAAGAGTATGAGCAAGGTCGCATCAATTCCTCTGAATAACATAGTACACAGCGCCTCCCTTATAGCAAGGTAGATTTGAAAACGTTTTATCCTGAAAACAATTTAAGAGTTGTTATTGTATTTTTACATTTATTTACATGTATATTGTGTTATAATGTATATTACAAGTACATGTATACCTCTCTATGTTTACAGGACTGTTGAACGCTCCAACTTCAAGCCCATTGTTCACATCAGTGCCTTGACAAAGTCAGAGTCTGGAAACATTCATCTGGTGGCTATCACAAAAACTGGTACATTCTTGTGGATATCCTCAGCTGAATTTGTTACTTTTAAAGTCTGTCAGTACACATCCTATATCTTGTAATCAAGTTTATTTGTAATTGGTGTAATTATTTTGTTTTTATTTTGCATTAGGGGTTCGACTGTATTTTACAACCAACCCGTTTGGTAACAACAAGGGGCGGCCCTGCATGCTGACTCTGGTTCATGTTCGCCTGCCACCGGGGTTCTCCGCCTCCACCACAGTTCACAAACCACAGAATGTTCACATGGCTTATCACAAAAAAGGTATCCTTATCCTGACAAACATTATAGTGGATATAAAATAGAAATGAAAGAAGGAAGTTTCAGCTTGAATCTGCATGTGCTAACTGCATGAAATTTTTATAGAAATTATGTTGAGGAAATTTTTTTAGGACATTCAACATAGGTAAACACAATGTATTCACTCTAAGAGTATGATTTGACATGTACTTTTATTTTCCTTATCAACTGTAAATAGAAATGCTATAGTATGACGCATACATGTGATAAGTTGAAGACCACAAAACTGTACAAAAAACTGGAATTTGGGTGAAAAAACGGTACAAAATATCGCTTAAAAATTCTTTTGATAAAGCACCTTATTTCTAAAGCAACGAATGTATATTGTCGAAAATGCCTTATTTTAAATGTTGTAATAAAGTTTTCTATGCTTTAGAATTTTATATTGTGTTTTATAATCACAATTTTTTCACAAATCATATGAATTGAGCAAGTATAGATGATAGTTTGTTCACCAACTTTATATAGTACAACGTGAGAGTCGATGTATAGAATTTACATCTTGTTCATGAATGTATTACTGATATATACACCAGCAATGTAAATAACAGCAGCAAATGCAACCTTGCATAAAAAATCCTTTATTTCAGCGTAAGCATGATAATAAACACGTTTATTCATCGTATACATTTCGTACGAAGAGCTCGTTCCGATTCATGTATATTTCTAAAATTGGCTAAAAGTTTTTCGATCAAGTTACGAAATATTTTAAAACAGTTATAATTAAATACCCCTTTAAAAACAAAGCTATCAAAAGGAGCATTTTGATACGGATGATTATCCGAATTGGCAGTTCACACCTCCACACGCGATGGTTTGTGTACACTACACAAGTATCAGTGGGTCACATGTCAAACACAGGTGATGTTTTCCAGTGTCTCGCGAGCGAGAACGAGAGGAAAATGGCAGCATTTAGCGAGAAATTCAAAATACTGTACAAATTTTCATATTCCGTGAATTATGGTGTCCTGCCGGTACACCATGAATGGGGTCGATAAAACAGTACATTTAGCGTACCGCCGGTACATATCACATGTATGATGATGCTAAATCCCCCATGTAACATAAACATAGAATTATATGCAAATTCATTTTATTGAATTCATCTGATGATTGTGAACAGCTGTATATTTTGGCCCCTCTTTGTTCCAGGCACCTTGCTTCTGGTGGCCTCCCAGTCTGAGGACACTGACCTACTGTGGACAGTCAGTAATGACTCGTTCCCATTCCAAGTACAGCTGATGGAAGCTCACGTAAGTCTGCTCACTCACTATACTGGTGCAAGTACAAATATCTCTTAAGCATTTATGAATACTCACAAGAACATATGTCTGTACGAATTAAAATTATCATTTTATACTTTGTATATTGTCAGAGTTTTATGTGTTCGCCAGATTTATTTCTAGACTATTTATTTCCTTTGTCATGTACGATAGTTTGTGCTTAGAAAGTTATATAATGTTTAATGTATATTTTGTTTTGAACAGAGCACTGTTGCTATAGAGGGTCGTACCTGGGCTATGTGTGAAGTCACCTCGGGGGAGAGCCCCACTGTAGTGGATAAACCTGACCCACCCACAGTGGTCACCCAGCACTCACAGCCTCCCCGCCAGTTTGTTCTCCTCAGTGCCCAGGTAATTGTTAGAGACTTGTAGAAACTGAAACGGTGGTATATCTTTTATTTGGCTGATGACTTGTTCCATACATGTGAAAAAAATGTCCTATGTATACGAATTTATAAAATTTATTCTGCTACAAGTATGTTGTTTTTGGCAGCAGCTATAATTGTTTTATCCTATCCTTGATATATAATTTAAAGATGATTTTGTATAATTTTAGGGCAGTCACATCTTCACCAAGATGCGTCCTGTTGACCAGCTGCGGCAGCTGTTGATAGACTGCCAGGGCCCAGACGCTGAGGAGGTTAAGGCCTTCTTTAGGCTGCACAAGGTCAGAGCCCAGGTTAACTAGCCCACCTCTTGTGTCGGTGATTGCTGAGAAAAATGTTTTAAAAGATTATAAAAACATAATTTTATATCATCCTTCTTGTTTTCTCTTTCAGCTGGAGCAGGCTTGTTCTACATGTCTTATTTTAGCCTGTTCTAGGATAGCAGCAGATCAACAGGTATGCAATGCAGTTCTGGATTTGTTTGTGTCTATCACTGATATTTTTAAGAGTCATGGAAAACCAACTTGTATACAAAAATTTTGCAGGTTGCCACCTGGGCTACCATGGCCTTCTTTATGTATGGGGGTGAGCCCCAGCTGAGTTTCACTGGGTCAGCAATGGGCACAGATGGTCGTATGATGCCAAGTAATCTGGGAGCCATGGGTAACTCACTTTGATTTCTAGAGAAAAACAACTACCAGCAAATCATTACAATTGACTAGATTTCTTTCCTCAGTACTTTTTTGTAGTTTAATGATTTTTCAGGCTTATGTGCATGTTCATTTTGGAATTTTCAAGCCTGCTTGTTTATCTTAACCGTCGATTTTCCCTGGTTTATATTCTCAGTACATGGCTGTATAATTGTTGTTTGTGTATTCAGGCCTTCACCAAACATCTACACCAGCTCCAGGAATGGGACACCCCTACTTCCACCCCGCCATGACACCAGGACCCAACATCACACAGGAGATTGCCTTCTCAGGGAAACACAATGGTATCTGTCTGTACCTGGCCAGAATTCTCAGGTATGTATGACCAAATAGAAGGTAGAGATTTAGTACAACTAAAAAGTAGATACAGTGTACATGTATTCAAATAGATATAGCTTCACACATGTGCACTTCAATGGGAAGATCTTTTCATTGAGTGTTTCTTTGGCTTCAGTAAATTTTTATTAATTTTGTTTTTAAACAATAAGATCTTTATGTAGATGCATGATTTATTGTCTCATACAGGTCCATTTGGGAAAATAATGTTACCACAGATTATCCTTGTCAGACCTCTCAAGGAATCACAAATTATGTGAGTATTTCACCTTTAGCTGTAATTATACTATGTATTGATATTGAGAGAATATAGAAATATCAAGTCAAGCATGTAATATCCACTTTAATCTACTTTGATATTATTTGTTTCAGTTAACGAACAGAATAAATGGTGATGATTTGAACAAAATACTTGAAAATGTGAGAGGGCTTTCAGACTTTGTGGAATTCAACTCCAGGTTTGACACTGGACCATCAGAAGGGTGAGATGATTAATATAGTCAATTATTGTCAGCAATCTCAATGTGCACATATTTGCTGTATATAAATAATAATCTGTATGTGGTTGTAGGATGATGTCACAAGTTCCCTTTTCTCCACACATGATGGGACACATGGATGAACAAGGACGCAAAAAGTTGCAAGGTTCGAAGATTTCCGGGTTTTTTATAACCTACATACATGTACTAGTTTATTGTTTGAAGTTTTTTTGCTTTGTTTGTTTCACATGTCTGTTTAATCCTGTTGCAGCCGAGGCCCAGAAGATGGAGAAGGTGTCATTGCAGCACATTAATGACCTGATCAGACGTGTGGAGGAGGTGCTGGGACTGTGGAGGATTCTGGTGGATCACCAACTCCACATCATTGTTTCCACACTGTCCAAGGTACAATATCTGCAAGATTCAATATGCCCCCCCCCCCCCCCCTCTTTTAAAAAGAAAATAAAAATTATACCAATTTTTCAATTAGCTGATATTTTATACGTGAAATCTGTATTGTGCAGGACCAACAGAATCAGCTGAGAGGAATGAGTTTCAAACAACTTTCAACTCATGCAACTGGAAAAGAGGTATGATTTGTTGCTTTATTTTGCTAACCAATCAAATGCCTTTTCCTATTTCTGTTATTGAGATTATCTAATTTTGAAAGAAACATCAATCTTGGAATATTATTGTATTTTTCGGATACATGTATGTACATTGTAGATGTGTGCATCTTTGATCACCTGTTTAATTGATCGCTACCTGGATGACAATGCTACTATTGATGCCATAAGTAGTAGACTGAGAGAAGTTTGCCCATCTCTTTATAGCTCTGATGATGCCACTTGCTCAAAGGTACACGTAGATCATGCATGTTTTGTATCGTTTAATGTTTTTGATTTTAGCATTGTAGAATTGCTTGATTAATAAAAAATTATTTATCTTTCCCAGGCTAATGAGCTCTTGCAGGCCGCCAAAGTTAATCAAAATCAGAACGAGAAGATGACACAGTTAAACGAGGCATTAAAAGTAGGTGATGTGATAAATGAAGGTTCAATCAACACCGAGATCAAAGTCTCATTTTTAATGCAATTAAACACTGTTCAATTTTATGACCACTTCATGCATATACTATAAGCAGCAATGTTTGATGTTATAACTGTACAAAAGAATCTCACTTTTAATGCACTTAACATTTTAAGTAAATGTTTCATGCGTATACTATAATCAGCCATATTTTGATGTTACAGCTGTACAAAAAAATTTTTTACTATTAATGCAACTCAATATTGTAAGTTTACAACTGCTTCTGCACATACATGTATTATAAGCAGCCATGCTTTGATGTTTTAGCTGTACAAGGAGGTGTCCCAGCCCCTACAGCTCCCTGTGGTCTGTAACCAGTTCGCCTTGGTCCATTTCTACACTGGCATCGTCGACCTCTGTCTGACCTTGGCTAAGAAGAGGGACCCCCAAAACCTGGCCCTGCATTACTACAGGAGCGGGGAACCCCAGGAGGACATCCAAGGAATGACCGCTTTCATGACCAGGTACCTGATTTATAGAAAGCTGTTATAGATTTTTAATTGAGGGTGTACCAAGATGTGTTACATGTACTCTAATAATGTCCCTTTATCCTACAGGATGGAATCTTACAACTGTATAACAGACACCCTGGCATATCTGCTCTCTGCCAGTGTGTCACACCCTCACGCCCCCAGTGTTCCCAAATCTCCAGGTCCTCCCCCCCAACCTGATCCCAACAGGATGACAACATACGATGCTGAAAAACACGTAAGATTTGTTCAGCTGAAGCTGTAAATATTATCTTCTTGTACAATTCAAGTACATGTGTATGTTATGTCACTCTTTTTATGCATATTAATCTCTTTTTCATTTACTTGGTAGAAAGAAGACGTTTTCAGAATGTCACTTAAGTCAGATGATGAGTTGTTCCATGTGGCTCTCTATGACTGGTTCTTCAATGCCAGTCTCACAGAGAAGCTGTTAGAGGTATAATTTTAATGTCATTACATGTTAAAAAAAATAGTACATGAATATAAATGGATGCTTTCTTATTTTGAATTTATTTAAATTTATTTATACTGATTTTTCACAGGTGCAGACTCCTTTCATTGAGCCATATTTAAAAAGAAAAGCTACCTGTCCATCAGAGGCTATAGGGGCATTAGACATGTTGTGGAAATACTACGAGAAATGTAAAAACTTTTCTGCAGCAGCCAGAATTTTGTCACGGCTTGCTGAGAGACATGGGTAAGTGTACAAACTACATGTACAATTACATGTACATGTACAAGCATCATTTAGTCATTCATTTAATGAAAGGAAAACTCATGGACATTACTCAGTTTTTCTGTTAACTTGCTCTCTTTTAGGACTGATGTTAACCTCCAGCAAAGAATAGAGTACCTGTCTAGATCCATCATGTGTGCCAAGAGTTCGTCTACCCGGACCAGCTCAGCTGTGGAAGGGGAATTCCTGCATGAACTTGAAGAGAAAATGGAGGTCAGACAAAGTGACTTGTATTTCTATAACAATGTATATTTGTATACATATTGATGACTTGCTTGTTATTCTAAAAAAAAAAAAAAAAAAATTCAAAAATTTGTCAGTGGAAATTTGATTGAAATTTGGAGTTTGAATTGTTGATTATTGTATGGGTTGTGGTTTTAGGTGGCGCGTCTACAGCTCCAGGTTCAGAGGGCGGTGGGTAAACTCCCCGGTAACATACTCAACGTTCAGTACGCTCTTACCAGTCTGGACTCAGAGCTCATGGACCTGACCAGGGTAATTTCTCACAACAAGCAGAACCTTTAATGACGTCTAATAATGAGATCTCATTCCTTACACCTGTTAAAAATCCTATTTTTTCTTACCCTTTTAATAATTTGAAATTTTTAAAATCACAGACAAAGCACCTATATAAGAATCTATAAAAGAGCATAGATTTAGTTTTCTCTGTGTATATGTTTGATTATCAGGAGTTACTTGTGTTAGGCTTTCTATTGAATTGCTTAGAAAAAAAGGTCTTTTTTTAAGTCTATTTTCTTTTCTATTAACAGCTGTATGAGGAGTTTGCTGACAGATTTGACCTCTCTGAGTGTAAACTGGCCATTGTTCATTGTGCTGGTCTGTACGATGGAGCTCTCATTGAGAATCTCTGGCAGAACATTGTCGACAAAGGTTGGTAATGACTATTTGATAGCAGCTCTGCTTTTATCTTTGTTCTAAAAGCAATGGGAAGAGTAACCTGTTTCTAGATTGAAAATGTTTATGGTTTTTAGCTCACCTGAGCTGAAAGCTCAAGTGAGCTTTTCTGATCACATTTTGTCCGTCGTCCGTCTGTCCGTCCGTCTGTCCGTCTGTCTGTCTGTCCGTCTGTCCGTCTGTAAACTTTTCACATTTTTGACTTCTTCTCTAAAACCACTGGGCCAAATTTAACCAAACTTAGTACAAGGCATCCTTATGGGAAGGGGATTATAAATTGCTAAAATAAAGGGCTAATCCCTTTTTAAAAGGGAGATAATTGCGAAACAGTGAAAATAGGGTGCATGTCTTTAAAAATCTTCTTCTCAAGAACCACTGCACCAGAAATGCCAATATTTACATAAAAGCTTGTATATATAGTGAAGATTCTAAATTGCAAAAATCTTGACCCCCGGACCAAAACTGAGGCCCCAGGTGGGGTTCAAAGTTTAACATAGAAATACGTAGGAAAAATGTTTAAAAATCTTCTTCTCAAGAACCACTGCACCAGA
>WFKH01007768.1:13103708-13139299 GCA_016163765.1 Magallana hongkongensis | reverse complement strand
TGACCCTAACTACACATCATTGACCCTAACTACACATCACTGACCCTAACTACACACCATTGACCCTAACTACTCACCATTGACCCTAACTACAAACCACTGACCATTGCCCCACTACTCAGTATTGACCCTTACTACACACCATTGACCCTAACTACTCACAATTGACCCTTACTACACACCATTGACCCTAACCACTCACCATTGACCCTAACTTCACTCCATTGACCCTAACTACACACCATTGACCATTGACCCTAACTACACACCATTGACCATTGACCCTAACTACAAATCATTGAACCTAACTACTCAGTATTGACCCTAACTACACACTGTTACCTGATTGTAGGCGGCCATTCACCACCACCTGTCTGGACTATGTTTCTAATTACCTGGTGGACCTGCAGACAATGATGAGCACCCCCCAACAGGCAGCGGTGGTCAGCCACTTCAAGCGCCTCCAGGCTCAGCTCGAGAGGTTCTGAGCCACAAGACTCATTACCCATAGGGGCCCTAAAACTTTGGAGCCCATGGCTGGAAGAAATTGGACCAATGCACTTTTAGTGAGCAAGTTCAAAAATATGAAGGAAGCATTGATGTTCATTGTGAAGAAAGTTTTAGTGGGCCATATAATTCGGATACATACTACTTGGAGACTGTCTGTTGTTAATGTTTGTATATTGTGTATTTATTGTAAATGCCATGGATTGAATTTGTAACAATTTGTTCAAGATTTAATAAAAAGTATTGCATCATTTGGAATTTTGCAAGGCATTCATGTATTTATTGAACCGCTGTTACAAGCACTGTGCAGTTTAAGCCATAAAAGTGATCTATGAGAATTCATAACAGGACAAAAAATTGCTAGAAAAACAAGAAAAAGACACAGCTTGTAAGATATGACAGTGTTGTTCTAGCCTGTCTAACGTGATATTGTTAATAAATAGAGGAATTTTATAATAAATCTTGTTTTGTACATTTTGATGTTCTTGTCTAGACAAATTAATATCCTTGAAAAAAAGTGTTCCCACCAGAAATTGATGGTTTCAAATTTTATTGTGTTGATAATATTGCTAAACTCGTATTGCTTAATGCTGCCTTATTTTAAAATCAATATATACAGGCAAAGTATACATAAAATTATTTTTGACAACCACTGGGCAACAACACAAAGATCAGTACATGTGTATGGGTATATTTATAGATATATGTTATACATGTATTGCTATGTTTGTGCTTTAAATATCACTAAGTTCAATTTTGTAGATAAAATTTATTTTTTAGCCCTATTAGCCGAAATTTTTGTGTCATTACGAGAAACTTTCGCAAACATACGGGTGACTTTCATAGATGACTGTTTTTAGTTATAACGCAAATTTAAAATTATTTTTTGAAACGTTATTTTCATGGTTGAACTTGCAAGTGATAACTTGAATCACAATTTGCTAGAAAATTGAATTTTAGTATGTGATAGTCGAAGTTCAGATTACAGCTGGGCAAGTCCTCCGTTATTTTTTCTTCATTGTAGGCAAATGAGCACAATTTATTTCATGCCGTTTCTGTAATATAAAGAGCTTATAAAATACATCATGTGTTGATGCAAACTAAAAGTAAATTTTACGCTTCATGCGAAATTTATGCGTCTATTTACCAATGCCTTGTGTTATAACGCAAAATAATTATTTTATAGTCAAATAGTTTTATAGCGGAAGTTTGATACACGAACATTTGCGAAAGTTTTGCGTTTACCGCAAAAGTTACGCGCTATGCTAAATATACTCGAAATCCTCTAAGTCTTCGCGTTACACGTACATTCCCACAGTGTCAAGGCTTACTGTTCATTACACGTTAATGTGAGTAACCTTGACATTGTAAAGATCTGTTTTAGAGGTCGTCGACCCCCACGGAATCTCTGGTACGAGAAATTTGCAATTCCGAATAACCTAAGATAGCAGTGGGGGCAAAACATCGTAGTTAGATGGTATTTTGATATATAATGTAAGTTGTTACAAACATTCTTGCTTTTATTTATAGCTTGATCTGCGAAGCATCTTTCAGGCCTAATTTTTTAACCATTGGAAAGAAATAGGATCAGAAAATATAAGTGTTCATATTTACATTTGCAATCAATTTTTGGAAGGGGAATGGTGTATATATTAAGGGTGTTGTCTCGTAATCATGAACCTCATCAACTTTTGGTTACGTGTATTATATAAAGGTTGTCCTTCAGCTACACTTGTGGGTTTCTGGTATCATGTTAATGCGATTAGAATAAATGTTTATTTTTATGTATGTATAGTAGTTGTGGTCACCACAAATTTAATGTGCATGTACAAGTAACCATTCCTCCATTATACGTGTACGGCGAGCGAGGTTGGCGGAAATCTCCAGCACTTTACGTCCACGGATGAAAGGCAATGTCAACTGGCGACACAATTTGGTCAGAGCCAAATTAATTAACACTCGGAAATATTAAACCATCTACGACCTTCTGGGGTATGATAGCTATTGATCTAAATGTCCGACCAAGTGTCAGAATTAAGACAAGTAGAAGGAAGTGAATTTACGTGCTTCATGAGATCGCATCATCTAAAAGATATCTTAAAACTTTGAATTGCGCTGCTAATTTACACAGATGTGGGTCAATATGAAAAATGATAATTTGTTCAGAACTAGTTTAACTTTTCAATGTGAAAGGCCGCTTAATTTGTAGAATTCATGTGGATATGAATTACTGCTGCATTAACCTTCAAACAAACAGAATATTAAACATAAGTCTGCAAAGCTATGAATTACCATCATAAAAAAAACTATTTGATCTGAATTGATATTAGGAGAATGATTCATAGCTATCTTGGATCGAGGAGGAAATCGTGTGAGAATTTTCTGTTCGAGAAACTTGGTGTCTTGTCACGCCATCGTTGTACATCAAGAGCAGGAAGGATTCACACCCTGCCCACGTGTACCAAGGTTGAAGGTAACAGAAACCATAAAACAAATACATTGATCAAGGCGAACTTCATTCATGTTGAAAATGTGACGTATTCAAAATATTAATTGAAGTGTTCGATTAAGCCTTCGCCTGATTGAGTTCTTCCACAGTTATTGATGAACTGACAAAGTCAGTCCCTCCTGGTTCTTGCAGACTTAGATTCTTGCTGTTTTTTGCTTGGTGCGTTGAAAAGAAGGACTGACATACACTCATCCCCACAACTCGTACTCTTTATAGCTCACCTGAGACGAAAGCTCACAATTTCAGCTTATCTTGCGGTAGAAGATTTGGCATGAATATTATAACTTGACAATTTTATAACGGAATGATGGTAATTCGTCCAGTTAAGAATGATCTCTCATAGCAGACGACAATCATTGTCGTACTCCTACAGCCAGTCTCGTATACGCCTTTTCGAGAAAGGTGATATCATTTTCAGCTGGTTTGATCACCGACTCAGAAAGGTGATATCACTTATTAGGAAAGGTGAAATCTCCTATTTAAACTAAATCTGAAATAATAACCACTAATAATAAATCAAGAGCTGTCTAATTACTATTCATCTTAGGGTTACTGGATTTGTACCTCTGATCAAGCTTCCAAGTCAACATGATTTACAATGCCTGAGTCTTAGCACAATTATTTGTTTATGTAAATGTCCTTTCCGATATATTTCATTTTAACAAATAAAATATACAACATGATACCTCGGTCATTCTGACCGGAGACGGTTATCATTATTTTCTAAAGGCTTCCCTGCTTCTATTTTCAGTAAGGCACAAGTCCCAAACCTGTTGGACTGGACTTGATGTCTACAGGGTCCTCCACTGCCAGCAGGTGGTAGAATTCCCCATATAACATCATATTAGTAAATACGACGCGACATAAACTTCACACATTTGAAGGTACTGTAAACTACTAAAGATTATTTAGTCTTTCTGTGTATGAATATTAACAACAACTTGACTCTTTCAAATTAAAGACATCCTTATGTGACTCTCTCAAATTAAGGACACCACCTGTCAAAATCAATTAATCCGGTAAGTGATATCACCGATCCGAAAGATGGTATCAACTATTCGAATATATGTAATCACTTGTTCATTGTGAATTGGTAATATCGCTTATTCAAAAAGGGTGATATTATCAATTTGAATAGGTGTTATCACTTATTAAAATAGGTGACATCACATTTATTATTTGAATAGGTGATATCACTCAAATAGGTGACATCACCTATATTATTTGAATAGGTTATATATCACTCGACTGAATATGTCATAAAAATAATGGCAAGATGTAACCAAACGGCGCCGCATTCTTTGGTCTCCAACATTGAATCATCATATTTCGTTGGGACCAATATTGGTGTAATTCATCGCTTATTTTTACTCACTTAGTTACATGCACACTACTTGAATGATTTTTTTTTTTCATTTCAGCAGAGTTGTCAATCTTCAATTTAATCCGTACCTTCTCAACAATCAACGAAAACTGGCCTACATTACACGTAACACGTTACAGATTGGACTGTATGAATTTATTCTTAACCTTTTTTCTGCCTTGCGAAAAGATAGCGAAAGAATATATATAGTTGATTTATGATTTAATTACAATCAAATATTAATAATATAACGGTAACAAAGATATTCGATTTACCCTTTGTTGCCCGCCAAAATAGTGGATTTAGTTGTGGAAATGCATCGATATTTCTTTTTGCGTGTCAACTTTGGATAAAGATAGATCCGGACCAAAGATGTTATTGAATGTTAATCCCTGCCATTGAAATTTGCCGCGGAACACAGCGTTAAATGATCAATAGGATTCAATCAAACCTTATGCCATGACAGCGATGATCATTCGGCTGTTAACAAATTATCACAGCATCTGATTCTTTAAAAGAAAATAAAAATTGAATATCGTTGATACATGTCTCCGATTGATGAATTTGTATATTCCGTAGTCTGAAATATGAATTATTCTTTCAGACTAAAGTGGAACTTTCAATTCTTCTCCTGAAAAGATTGAATTTGAATACATACCATTCTATTATGAAGCAGAGGGTGGAGTATGGTTACAGTGTAAATTACACTGTATATCACTGTTCTCTTTGTGACGATATACTATGAATTTGTGTACTAATTACCCACTTTCGGGTATAGAAGTAGTTTTACACGTTGTTTTTAATTATTTTTTTTCATGTTTGGCTTCTGTGATAGGAATTAATGCAATATTATAGCTGAGATTAGATTTTTCATTTCTAATTAATTTTGGTATGACACGTGTTTCCTGAGAGTGTTTTAAATACTTTTATGTTTCTAAAAGGTCCATTTCATTGGAAAATAAACTTAATTTTTTTTCGATGTATGCGAATCCTTTCTCAAACAGACAGACCTTATTTTGTGGGTTTGTTTTTGTTTTTGTTTTTATTAATTAATTAGAGATTAATTTGATTTACTATGGTTACTTTTACTACTATGAGAATTTGGACGTTCTATAAAGATGAAAATAATGATTATTAATTTAAAAATATCAAAAAACAAAACAAAACAAAAAACCAACAAAACAACAACAAAACACTACAAATGTGAAAACTTTTATTTTTCTTTCTGTCCATTATATGGAACTATCATATATTTGTTCTCGGTATAAGTCTTGACTTCACGCTTGCTTGGTCATAGTCGTACATTGCGATGACGTCACCGGTAGTCTTGTGTCGTTTGGATCGACTTGAAGTTCTGTTTCCATTTTCTCTTGAGGAGGAATACGAAGCAGCATATCTCTAAAAAAACAAGAAAATGAATGATTTATTTCTTTCTGTTATCTGCTATAATATCCCCGGAATACTCAGGAAAAAAGATGCCCAGTCCAAATGGGAATTCTATTCAATCTGATTGACGATGTCATATTAGAATTGATTTGAGGGATAGTTAGATAAAAAAATAAAATCGTATCTGTGAAAATAATTGCCAGGTTTTGCTGGGAAAAACTTCCCTGCAAAACAAATTAGAATCGTTTCCCCATCTATTTTAACAATGGCAGGGGATTTAGATCGCATTTAAGATGACAGCTGTACGCGGACACATCAGTATCTGAATGTTGTATACACTTATAAAAATTACAGAAACCCCATTTGGGTTTCAATTTACATTGGCTTTGTGGAAGGGAAATGTAGAAGCTATTATTAATAGCAGAGATCATACAAAAATTACTTACAAGTCGTCCCTCGTTTACTTTGTCACATCGACAGCGAAATATTTGCGATGTAAACTTATGAAATCCTTTATGCATGAAGCTATACAATATTGGATTCTGGGCGCAATTGGAATGTCCCAAGAGCAGTGCAAAGGGGTAAATTTGATTCATTATCAGCTGACTCTCCACACTTAAGTCTAAGTACAGAAATAAACTCAATAGAAAGTACGGCATCCAGCTGAGTGCGAACAGCACAGAGAGAATGATGAGGAGACGCGCCAAGCGTCGTCTGTTGACCATGACGCGATCATCGTATTGACCGTTCACAATTGAGTTGGAGCGCTGCAAGCGGTCGTCTTTACGACAGAGACTGAAACCTATCAGTGAATAAAGCACTATAACTACTAGTCCGGGAATAATGTAAATAATGAACAACAGGAAGATGTTATAGATCATCTGGTCCTGTTTCGATGGCCAGGTCTCTATGCAGTATTGGATTGACGTTATGTCCAGTTCAGACGGAAGGTCCTTGAGTCTCTTGTACATCACCAACGGACACATAACAATTATGGACGTCACCCACGTGACCACGACTGCCTGTTTGACTTTTGAGGCGTTGCAGAAGACTCTGGCTTTGAGAGGGTGTCTGATGGCTAGGTATCTTTCTGCACTCATACATACAATGGTCAACACACTGCCTTCCACGTATACACCTACAAAAACGGGGAAAACATAAGCATAATAAGTTCTGACATTAGTTGTTTGTTTTGCATTAACGTCTTTTTTACCCTTTCCGCCGCCCATAACTATCTCTTATTATTGTAGTCTGATGAACACATGAAACGCGTTGTATTTGAATCAAAACTATTGTGTAAGACGTGTAGATAGCTATAATCACCAATATCGAACAGTGTAACTCGGTACTTCCTGGTTTAGTAAAGACTTAATTAATACTTTGCCATTATTCTTGAGAACCCGACACATACAATACTGTTACCGTCAGAAAGTGCAAAAACAGAAAAAATGGCACCTTGCACGAAATCCATGGCTTTGCAAAGGAACTCTCCATACATCCACGGAGTATAGACATGCCTTCCTACTGTTAAGGGTATGCACACCAGTGTCACTGAAAAATAAAAGCTTTACGTAATTTGAAAAGCAATGCTATCGTACAATAGATATGTACGTCTGAAAAATGCTTGTAGATGTGTAGCTTTGCTGTGGAAGATTGGGGTAGTTAAAAAATACCACTGTGTTGTCTGTAATGTTTTGCCAATCATTTTTGACTGCTGTTGTTATTGCTGTGAATGTGTTTAAAACCCTTTTCTGACACCCACTTATTTACAGAGAAAACACTTAAACTAATTGCCCCTTAACACTAAACACTGAACTTTCATTACACAGTTGTATTTCAATTAAAAGTAATTTTCACTAAACTTCCGACACGCAAACATCATTTTTATTGAAAGCCATCTGGTACTTAGTATTTATTCGTCCATCTCTCATTGAGTCAAACCTCATTTTATTGTTTCTTTCATCTTCCGTGTTGTCTGATTATACCATAGTTTTACTCTCTGAAATTGACGCAGAATCTTGTACTAATCAAAACGACCTTCCTTATACCGACTTTGTGATTTACCGTAAAACCATTAATCACAGCCCAGCGATCCAAATCAATTCATTGACCAACATTTTTTTTCCTCTCCATACTAGCTTTGATGAATTCTAGAATCGTATTCCATTCTCTCGTGATTCATGAATGAAGGGTAAACTATTTTCATTTGAGAACATCAAAAGTGGTTGTATACATGATTCAATAATAAAAAAAGGTAATAAGAAAGTATATTGCAAAACTTGCAAGAAATTTAAACATTTTAACGAATATTTTAAGCAACCAGCAAATACATGTACCACCATTTTCTCAAAGCCTTGCGATATTACACGACCAAACGCTAAATAAGTGTACGGCTTCTTTTCATCATCACCAATGGACTTTTCTAGAGGATAATTGTGCGCTCGTGAATTCATGGAAAAGAGAGATTGCTTCGTTAATAGATGAGGAGTTCCGGGGCTTTACTTATGATTAGATGTGAAAGTTCTTTCCCCTTTATTTTCTAGGCCACTATCAATGGCATAACAAATTATCAGTTGTTCTTGCTTCATGTAACAGTTTGAATAATTTCATAAAGCTTTAAAGATGGCTGAAGTTTTAAAATGTTCATGAAAGGATCTGCCAAATAATGAATAAATTACAAAGTCGGCTACTATAAATATAGACTGTGTTAAAAATTAAACATATAACCAAGCCACTAAGTCTATTTTGGTAAGAATAATTAGAGATTATCCCTCATGCTGGCTAAGCAATTGTTCACGTTACAAACTGCGCACTTCTGTTAACAGTTTTGGAAAAAAATCGTTTTCGTCGTGGTGTTTCGAGACCATTTTATTAGTGCTCCGCCCTACATACGTGTCTTGTGTTATAATAGAAAATAAAGTTTTTGAATGTTTTTTTTTTCCTGTTTTTTCCCGAGTTTTCGGGGCATTCATGACTCATAGAATATACTCCATTATAATAATAGATAAGCTGTGTTTGAGTTTTGTATTTATTCTTGCGTTCTTTGTAAATTGATTTAACTTGTTAAAAGAGTTTTAATAGTATTGCTCACGAATTTATATGATTTTCAGTTTCAGTTTCAACAGTATTCATTGAGCTTAAAAAATCTAAAAACTTAAAAGACGCCAAAAACATTTATTTAAAAATAACTTTCATTGAAATATGTATCTGCTCAATAGTAGTATGCATTAGTCAAAACACGGTCAAATGTAAACTCCCCGGAAGCAGACTGTTGCAGAAACTATAAAAACGGTATAAAAGGGAAAATCTACAGATAAGTAGAGTATTGTTAGTTTTACTAGGTGCCAACGCACTAGAAAAAATTGTTTTGACATTTTTGAATCGAAAAAAGTCCATCACCGTGAGCTTGATATTTTATCCTCATCAATTGCTATTTGCTTTCATAATTGCTGACTAGTGGCATTACAATTCGACGAAAATTAATTAGAAATTCGCGTTTGTTTTTCACCTTCATCTTCTCTGTGAGTGATTAGTTTTTATTCAACCTAGAGAGAGGTGTACTCACTAAACTCTACGAACACACCTGAGTTCTGACATCAAGGGAGTTCTGCACAAAGAGGTTTCATCCATTCATTTTCTTCCTTTAATGATCTGTACATAGCAAAACGACGGCTGTTTTTACTTGGTTCATATTATTCATCTCATAATAATCCTTCATCTCAAATCTTTACAGAAATATTATCCAGTTGTAAATAGTATTTATTGTCAGTATTTATTTATTTGTAAAATAATCTGCTAACGATTTATTAATAAGCAATAAAATTGACAATATATAGATGTTTTATAATTATGTATATTTCAAAAAGGTTTTCAGAATATACACATCTGAAGATGTTGGGAACAAATGAACACCTTTTTCGACGAAGGAGATATATTACATAGGGGAAATGAGCGAAAATAACAGATTTTTTTGGATGGAACAGCATGAATAATACAATTTTTGTGTACATGGTAGCTGATTTAAACATTTGATGCGAATGATGAAATATAGCTATAACCGCCTGCAGTCATATTGGATAGATCATCATTTGACCAACTTTACAACTGAACATGCACATGAATGTCTGAATTAAAGAGATGTTTCTCTTGTAGTGAAGAACTGATAGACAGTATCTACGTACGACGGAATGATATTGCTTCACAATGATGAATATTTATCAAAATTAAGAAGACCCTCGTATCTCTCTAGAACAATAAGAAAAATGATAATAAATTCAAGAGAGGTCATCTTCAAGGAGAGAAATCTGTATAAATGGGAGATAGCTTTAATCAATCAGATGATGTACAGTAGGATTCAATGTAAGCCAACCATAAATCGACACTCTATTCTCCACGTTCCACAACATTTTCATTAAAAAAAACGACGTTTGCGTCATAGAGTTTTAAAATGGAAATATTAAATTTAAAGCCCCATTTATGGCCCTAGGTCTAATTCTTAAAAAGCTCCTAAAATCTTCTTTCATCATGAAATGTATATATGTATAAATAACTTTGGTATTTTTAGATTAAACAAAAAATCTCGTCAGAAAGATAAAACAATCTTATTGTTTCTTTTTTCTGAAGATTTTAGTCTTTTCTGACATTCCTGAGCAATAACAACACCAACGTATTTTTATTATAATGGAAAACTAATTTAATCAATCAACAATGTAGGAAGAAACTGTAACCATGCAGAATTTTCTTTTATTTTGCAAAATTAATGTAAAATTTTAACTTTTGACTTTTAGTATTGCAATTGTGGAAAACGACTTATCCTTTCTACGTATGACCGATGAAGACAAAGAAAGCAGAGCTTTTTGTAGGGGAAAGGCAAGAGAATTTACTCGGAAAAAAATAAAGTTTGATTTCATTAACTGACCGTTGGGTAAACTTAATCAGGTATACACTGACAAAAGAACTACGGAGTAACCTCCATTAAAAAGTCAAAGACTTCACTCGTTTGAACAGTACTGCGATTCTAGCGGTACTTCTGTACCATTGATCTACATCTGTCACAGCGAGGGTCGATCAGAATCGTTCTCAAGATGAATTAATTTCAGCAGGACATAGATCCCTCTAAGACGGCTTAAGACGACAAAACAAAGAGACACAAGTCATGATCCGTGTCCTTGTGGTGAGGAGACACCTGAGTGGTATATGGAGTATTGATTCAGCGGATGGGCAAGTCAATAATTACACGGCAAACGGAACATTGATGCCCAATCATCCTTTCCTGGCCCAGGAAAGCCAAATACATACATATAAACAAGTACAAGCCATACGTGTTGACTTATGTCAGTTATTTATACACATTGTACCTGAGCTTTTTATATGTCGTATTGTTAGGGTCGATACTGATCCAAAATTTGATTACATTTTTGACGAATATTCAATTCATGCCCATTTTAATGAACTATCATATCAAAATATTTTTTGCAAAGACATCTTGTTTGATTTTCGCTGTTTGTTGTCTTTGTGCACAATCTATGAAACCATATCAATTCTGTATGAAAGTTAAGATACACAACAGCTATAGCAAGAACCTCAATACTCATTCCAGCGTAAATAATAGAAAAAGCAGTGAACGTGTATTGTCTGTGGAGTGGATCTTTCATACGCTGTACTTTCTGTTGAAATGCATCGGTACATGAAGAGACAAACATAATTCCAACATGTTTACCCCTCATCAGAGATTAAATCACAATAGATGTTGTTTTGGAATAACACAAACTGCTATAACACAGTGAGGGTTGATGTTGCGTAAACCCTCAATAGGACTTTTAGGACAGTCAATGTCTTTCTGCAAATCAACAACGAACACCCGTTTAGAGCAATGCGTCTAATTAAATTTACAGTCAGATTTCACGCAAAAGTGGAATCGTTCTTATTCAAGCAGAACGCTGCCTATCCTGCAAGAGATCGGGGATTGAGGATTCTCAGAAATATACAGAAAGCATTGGAGTTTATTGCTTTTACTATCGGCTTTTTTCGTCTAGATTTGACAGATTACAAATTCCGTGTGGAAATGTTTTGAGGAGAATTACAACTTATACAACGAAATCTGAAGGCAATGAAAACAATATTTACTCAAGTTGTCCATCAATAGATTTAATGTATGTTAATTAAGTAGGAAATGCCAGTAAACAGTGGTAAAACTCCAACAGCTACAACCTCTATGTGTTATAAATCTGGTATCGGCTTTTTCAATAACTTTTGTAAAGTATCTCTTTCTTCACTCGAAGGGCTGGTACAACCAGCAAGGCTTGCCTTTTAGGTCTTAAAATGTACGTTTATGAAATTATCTATCGGTTCTATGGTACACCAGGTCATAAAAAATTAGATGAATTCCTATAAATTTTTTTTTAAAAAATGTATTATAATACGATCAAAGAAATGGCCATTTACGGCATCTTATTCACCCAGCTTCTTCGTTTGAAACAGTTTAGGGGATATTTAATCTTCAATTACCACCTTCGTGTTAATTTGATTATCGTATTTCGTCACAGCTAGAGTTTAAGAGTGAATTTTCGATCAATTTTGAAAAAAGCACGCAAAATAAAGAATTCCAAATATACTACCATTGGTGGGGTCTTTTTCAACAGACACGAAGAGAACTAAATATATAAGCTGAGTGTTTTTGTTGTCCTCGAGCTCGAGATTTTAAGGTTAAACTTGTTTCTGTAGCTTTTAACCACTAAGCCAATCTATTCACAACAATCTAGAGTATTATATTTATGAAAAGATTAAAAAGGTCTAGAAATGAAGCTATTTGAAGATTTGGTACTAGTATGTAAATACTAGTTCGCATAAATAAAATCAGGTATTCAACTTATCAAAGCGTGAAATAAATGTTTTGTATATATATATATTGCTGTTAATGGGCTTTTGAAAGAAATATAAGATACATTATGCTGGTATTATTCTTTTTCAGTTTTTATCATTCTATAGGAACTTTGCCCGTTTTCTTCGCCGTGTTCTTTTCGATTTTCTGCATTAAAAATACCGAGGCTTTAAAAACAATAGTTAAAACCAAAGTAAAAAAAACCCCGTAATAACCATCGAGATCATGATTTCCATGAATATCCATAAATCATTTCTTTCCTTATAACTTCCAGACTGCGCATATATAAACATCGTCCTCAGGCCTACGACCTTTGGTAGAAGGCTTAATCGAGTGTTTGCTTACTCCTTGACTCCAGGGGACCTGGCTCCTGTTTAGCATGCAGACACACGTCCCAGCATCCGGACCCGGGGGTGTTTAAGGTAAACCGGCTTAAGAAGACAGATTCTACTGTTCACTTCATAATGTACAAGTATTCTCAACAAATCGTAATTTATTCATGCTGATATCAAGTTCCATTGTTTGCAATAGACAAAAATTTACAAGTGGTCGTCTTCATAAAAAGAAACCATCTGCTGGCGTCCATAGGCTATCGATCACTGGTCTGGCTACTTTATTGTGTGATTTTGGTTTTTTTTTTTTTATGAGTTTTTGACCCTTGATTGACGCAAGTCTTGTTATGTTTCCCGTACAGCTTCAGTTACCGATGCATAATACATCACGTGTCTTCATTTCTAAGGTTTCCGAAATGTATTTTCCATTTGTCTGGATCCTTTAGAATTCACGATATGGAAAAAGATAACAAAAGGCTAGAAAATCAAAACGTTTGGAGAGACACGCAGATTTTTTGTTTCTTTTAATGAAAAGAGAATGTTTCCTCGCTGATAAATGTTGCTAAGAATGTAAATTAGCATGAACAGCAGATTATAAATGACAGAATATCCAAAGCATATATCTTTACTGATACACCGAGTAAACGACTGTTTTAATTATCAGATGCCCGAGGGTCAGTATCCTCCCGCCAAAGGTTAACCCGGGTCAAGGTTATTACGTAAACTATATAGATCCATTAAAACTATGCATAAGTGATCTAATATTGGCGTCTGGTCGATCAGCCAACCAAGGACATCAAAACAAACCTGTTAAGATACCAAAATCAGTGTAGAGTTAGAGTCGCTGTAAGAGCTAGGACCTTTTAAAGATATTATTAATGTAGATACATCAACATTACCGATTAGACAATTGAAGGAACCAGGCGCACACACACATAAAGATCATTAAAAGACTAAAGACACGAACACGTGACAATTCTGCAAGAAAGGGATACCGTACCAGTAGACCAACGGAGAAAAATGGAGAAATAAACATTTTTCCATAAAAAAAGATGCCTTTTTTATCCTGATATCTCAGAATTGAAAAAAGATATTTCTCTGACACAGAGAAAAATAATTGCTATGTCTCCAAAAGAGTAAGATTCAAAATGATTACATGTAATTATGATTGGCTGATGTTCACATGGATACCGTCGATATCATATATACATGTACCCTGTTTGCGTCAATTCCATACCCAGCTTCTTGGACTTAGTCTCTGTATTAGTATTAGGTTCTCGTCCAAATTTTGCAAAAATAAAGGGAAATCCATCGGTAGGGTAAATTCCTATCTTAGTCTCGTAATGATCAAAGCATAATTCTGGTTCCGGTTAGGTAAAATTCCGCCCGGATTTCTAGATAACTACTATATAGTGGGTTTTTGATGTCTTTTTGTTTGTTCCAGATTCGATAGTAACAGTTTTTTCCGATAGCATGAAGAAGAAAACAACAAACTGAGTAAAATACGTTCGCTTGGCCTGAGTATAGAGTTTACTGTCTAGTATCATATATCTAGTGGCGGCGTGACTATATTCTATGAATATTATACGGGTTGATAAAAAAAATCCTGTTCAAAGATAAATATAGATATATGCATAAATCTTTAAAGGTAACAAAGACATCCTTTATTGGTAAAGCATAGAAGAAAATGATATTTATCATTTATCTTTCATCATCATAATTTCTCTGTCAATGAGAGAACGGCATGATACCCACTTTGTTGAAATACATTTTATTCGAAAAAATAATACTTTGTTTTAAAATGAAAGAAATGAACTGATTTACTTTTAAAATGCACAATCAGAACTAATAGGCTTTCAATTCATCGACACGGGATTTCCATGCGTGAAATATGTCTCCACTTATGAATTGGCGTTGTCACTTATAAGAACTATTTGCTCATATATAATCTCTGACATTTTGTTTTAAAGAGGTTCGTTCCTCTGTTTTTGGGTAGCCATTTTGGGTCACCTCTATTCTAGAAATAATGCATCATATATTGATTCTACCCATAAATTCAAATTTTATAATGCCAATTAAACTATCTTATATAAAATAGTAATGGAAAAATTACATATTTACAGAGTTTAGTATGGGACTATATTTTGTGGCGGAAGGTTTTTAAGAAGAAAATGAACATTTTTCATAACTCAGTTGTTTTAGAGTACCGTCATTTAGCTTCCTTATTTTCAGTGCAAACAAAATTTCCAGACAGTTTGTGCATTAGGATATCTTCATTTTGTTACGAAAAACATAATTTTACAATTTTTCAATATTTCTATCGACACATATTGGCAAATTTAACTTATATTTCATAAAAGTCAAGGAAAAACGAATCCCAATTTTTGCCTAAAATCAGCTTATTTCATGCCATATCTCAAATTTTACATAATAGACCCATACTGTTTGTTTTATTTTCTGAAATTTTAAGATTTTTCTGACAAGTTTATCATAATTTGAGAAAAAGTTTGAGACTTTTAAATAATTTCATTACATGTTGAATTGGTAATGGATAAAAATAGCGTTTTATCAGTGCAAAAAGGTCAAAATATCAATTAGGTGAAGAAATTGTAATATTTTTCTTTATGATAATTTTAATTTTATTTATTTTAAATAGTATAAATTTGCGTTTGGTGCCATGGTTCATTCCGATAATAAAATATAGAGGGAAAAGCGATTTATGTGCAATCTGCACTTTCAGTGCAGAAAGGTCATATTAAATACACCGTAGCGCCAAATGAAGCATATAGACCCCAAAATTTTGTTTTGAGCTTTGGTTAAGCTATGTGTGTAGATTTTTAAAAAATACTTTAGAAAAAAACTTTAAGACTTTTGATCGCAGGATCCAACGTCCTTAAATGAATGGTATTTTTTTTCGTGAAGGTGAAATCGAGAAATTCCAAAGAATATCATTAGCTCTCTTATCTTTATAGGATTAAAGTTTGCACATTGATTGATTACAGCCTTGGTAATTAGCGATGGTGTATCAAATGACGAAAATTTGTCGTCCGTTACCATGACTTGATTGCGAACCATTCCGCAAACATGCCAAACTTTTACCATGTAACTGATGCTTGGGATATCAAATTGATCAACTAAGAAACACGTTCGACTTTGCTTTGAAAACTAGACGATGATTCGGTGGCAAAACCTCTGGGAATCACCATATGGTAATGAAGTATTGGCGCGACAAAGATTGTCTTTTCTCATGAAGAAAATTGACACCTCACAGAAGACAACCAAAAGAAACAGACCAGAAAAAACCGGGAGAACCACAACATCCTTTTCATCATAAAAAGTCGCTGAGCTTTGTCGCATGTTGATCAGAGAGACTCTTGTGATTCCAATCACGCGTCGTGATCACGTGTTTTTGGTCACTTCGTGTTAACATTCTATGTAATAAAATATAAATCGACATTTCCCGATGCCCTTAAAAGTTTTGCTATAGTCCGATGTTTGGTACGAGGCATGGAATGATTTCAACCATCAATCGACTTAAATTTTATCGTGTTGGGGCACTGGTAAAATTCGGATGCAAGTAATGAAAAATTAGTTATAAAACAATATTTTCAATAACATGTATATAGTAATATAAAATTATTAATCAGGTAAAAATGTAAATAACTGCCATGTTTTGGGGGTTTATTACCATTCACCCCCAAATCAAGACAACCATTCTCGGGAGACCTTGTCAAATGTCTGTTCAGTTGGCGACTTTTAATGCGTATACAAAATACATTTTGAAATATTTTTCAAACGGTTACTGTTTAATATTTAAGCTTTTACCACATTCTGTGCTCTCAAAAGTGTGAAATTGAGAATTGAATTGAGAAATATCAAAGGCGTTAAAGTAACGACTGAATATAAAAAGGGCAACGATTAGGTTAGGGGACAAACAGATATGCATCAAAAGTATGTGATTGCGACCAGAGCACTTTTTCAATTTAAGAAAATCTGATAATAAATTGTTTTTGGTATAGTCTCTGTGATTGTAAACATATTTCAAATCATTTTCGCCTTGCAACAGTTGTAAATACGTTTAAGGACGCAAACGTATAGATATATGATTTGCAAATTTTAGCCTAGTCTTGTTTTATTTAATTTTTAGGTGATTTCTCCTCCCGGGCTTAAGACTTTTCAGAATTTTTTTTAAATCCAATAATCTGCATGCTAACGTCATCAAAGTATTCCTTCCTTGATATGAACCCGTGAGACGAGGATGATATGATTTCGTCCATACACCACTCCAGAAAAATTATGATTTCTTACAACTAGTAAATCCAATTCCCTTCGCAAAATGTGCTTCCGATGGCAGAATGCTTGAAAAGCCCTCTCTTGCAATTCATAATAACTTCTACATTACGATGTGCTTCTATCTCAATAGGGGCATGGGTTTTACGGTCGCTAATTGTATCAGTTTGACGGTAGCAGATATTTCATGTATTAATGCCATTAGATAAGTGTAAGGAACGGATAAACGATTAACTCAATAACGATCTGCTGAATTAAATGCAATAAACAGACAACTTATCCCGCAATTTCTTTCCACTATTTGTATATATGAATAATAAATTTAGAGAAATGATGTTAAGACAGAAACAGAATTAAAAGTGGATATTCCCAAGAGAGGTTCCTCTAGATGTTTTTGAGGTGAATGCATATAGCACACCCTCGTCCTATGGTAAGAAGTACAGAATCTTCTGGAATTTTACAACGGACGAGTTTTTCAGTGTACATAATTTGCTCGATACAATCTGCATGTTTTGGGTTTTTTTTTCAAAACCTTAAAATCTATTTGGTACTTCTTTATATCATTTTACATATCTCAATAAAAATCGATACATCTTATATAGTTCACCTGATGTCAGCCCAATTTTTCTTGAGAATGAAGGAATATTCAACTGATTTCAAAACTTTTAAAAATTTTTAACCTTTGTACATGACGTCTGCAAAGGAAAATGTTACCAGTCTTATATCAACGTATGGTCATTGCGAAATAAATCAATATACGATGTGCGAAAACAAACCCCCCAAACATATTATTTAATCATCTTCAGAGAAAACTGCACACAGTGATAAATCTAATTAAGTTAATTCATCGCAACGAGTGAAACGTGATATTCATATACACCTAATCTTGGACGATTGATTCTGAAAGCGAATGAAGGAAATTGATTTTAAGCTACTATTTTGTTATAAGATATCTAATGTCTTGATTTTATGCATCCATTTAATCACTTTTTCTATATAACACTAGAATATTAGCATTTTTAATTATCATTAAACAATTAACGCATGTCTTGAAAATATAGAATTAGAATAGTTATTTGAGTTTAACGCTGAATGTAATTTCTAAAACAATTTGTTTAAAAGTACTCACCCAATAGATCCGCCACTGCTAAATTGACAAGGAAGAAATTAGTGATGTTTTTCCGGGTACTTCTTTTTAAGCACACCATAAGTAGAATAAGGGAATTCCCCACCAGGGCCAATACGAATATAATCACATACATTGAGATGAGGGCGATTTTTTCCGGGTGGTCATAAGTGTACAGGGAATTCTTGTACTCCTCAAAAAATCTCAATAGCTCCTCGTCAGTATCGGTGAAATTCTCCATGATGAATTAAAAATAAAAGAGACGACCAGTTGGAATCAATGGCAATGCATCACGGAAACCTGTCATAAAGACTGAAGCATTTGAAGCGATAGATTTTTTTTTCTTTAAACTTTCTTCTCGAAGTCGATCTCGGGAAATAACAGTGAAGTGATGCGAGCGAGTCTTCTTAATGCTCTGCCCAGCGCGCGGAGGGTTAGCGGCTAAAACTATCAATACATGATCGCGTCGCTAATCACATTGATAAAGCATAATAAACAAATTACAACTCAACCCGAACTGTTTTGCTCTTCATGATAACTCATTAAGCAAACTTGTATAGCCATTATTATCTGGCGCCCAAAGGAGATGATTAGCAGCGCTCGTTAACAGTCCGAACACCTGATTCCGTCACAGAATGGTAGAAAAATGAAATCAGAATACAAGAATAATTCAAAATACTGGGGAGAAATGAAATCAAAATACTGGGGGGGAATGAAATCAAAATACAGGGAAGATGCAGGAGAGATATGAAATCAGAATACAAGAGAGAAATGAGATCAGGAGAAGATGGTATCAGAATACATAAGATATATGAAATCAAAATACAGTAGAGAAATGAAATGAAATGAAATCAGAATACCTGAGAGAAATGAAAACAGGAGAGAATGAAACCAGAATAAAGGAGACCTCTACAACAGTAATCTAGTTCATCCTTTTGTGCGTATGTGCAAGAGTCCACATAAGATCATGAACAACAGGTTAAGTTTAATTACCACGATCATCACGTTGCTTTATTTTTGAATCTTGTGGGGTATATGTGCCATTTCACGAGAAATACCCGACACATAGTAGCTGGAATCAGAGACATATATAACATGTTATATATGTCTCTGCTGGAATATTAAGTATATGGGCGTCTTGTTGACGTGTATAGAACATTGGATTCGCGACTAAATCTAAAAGACTAATTACTTATATCTTATCTCCAGTGGTTTTGGGGGGTGGGTGGGGGTGGGGGTTATAATAATAAAAAAAGGTTGGTCTGTCATTCACTGACCAACTTACAATGTGTGAGACCGACTTGTAATGTCTGAAACCTAACACTCCCAGTCCTTATCAGTGGCATTACTTTGCAAATTTCGCTACTGGCTTTTGTAATACAATATGATATCGCGACTTTAGAAACAATCACACAATTATTAAATACAGAATTTCCCACTGATTGGCTTTAAAGAAATGAATTCATTTAACTGTTTTTTGGATCCAATGTAAAGTGACTGGCAATATGGCATTTTCAACGTCCTTCTTGCTTCATTTCCTGAAACAAGGAAGAAAAAAAACAGCGAAAAGTAAAATGTAGTAACATATTTACCATTAACCTCCTATTCTATCATGTTTCTAAAAATGACTGAAGCCTACAACAATAGCGTCTGCGGATTTTTTTAAATAAAGAACTTTTATATCATGTCTCTAGTCTTGGGATTGGGATTAGTGAAATTTTACCATACAAAATGTACAAAAATATTAATATTTGTTTGGCCGATATGTCAGAGAAGAATTTTTTTTTTGCCTTCATAAATTGGATGACTAAAGTACAAGTGTTCATTTGAGCCTTTTCCTCCTAGAGAGATCTTGTTATTTTTAACATATAGAGGTCTTAAATAACCCATATTCTTAACTATATATTGAACACAGAAGCGTGATTTGGTCGACGTTCGGTCTAAGGGTTATCGGTCGACAGTTTACCGATTGTCGCCGGCTTAAAAAAACAACGCCTCGACACTCGATCGGGCGACAATCAACCGACTTATAAACTTTCACGTCGCCAAAGCTAATCGGTTTTAACACATTTCAAAGTGAAGGCAGGGTATCGAACGAATTTTAATGTCAGCCGACTGTTTTTTTCGACTGTTTTTTTCAGCTAACAGAAAAAAATCTTTAACCGTTCGTCCTATGACGTAGGCATTTACCAGCTGGAACACTTGAATCTGTCACAGAACCCCAGTAAGCACCGAAAAGGGCGCTTCTTCCCTCTTCTCGTTTTTACTCAAGCATGTTTAAACGAACAAAGTCAATTCAATTTACTGCTAATATCAGTAGGATTTTTTTTTCTTAATTTAAATAGGAAGCCGTTGTGCATGAGATTTTTTTTCTGCTTTACTGGAGAGATATCTTGTTAAGTTAGATATCACTTTATATCGTAAATATTCATACGGGACTTAAAAACCACGGACAATCAATCAATCAATCAATTAATCAACCAAGAAGTAGTTTGTGTGTGTGTGTAAAGCATCCCTCCTTGAACGAGCTTCTTCGCTTTGTGAGGTATCGCTTTCTGCAACATGTGAAGAGTTATCTCTTATACTTTACCATAGAGAGATATATATTCACGAGATAATCTCTTGAACATGTTGAAGGAAAAAAATATTTTAATGTGAAAGAGGTTTTTATCACTTTGACACAAATATATCTTTGGCGTAATGAAATATCTTTATCTTTGAATATATAGTACCAATGATATGGTTTGCCATATTTTCTGGGATATAAAACAAAAATAAGTAATCTAGATAATTTTTTACTTCGTATATGCTGAAGTCCAGATAAAATTATATATAATGAGTCAAGTTTAATTATCACTTTAATTCATAGTGTTAATGAAATAGATTGTGTAGCTTGTGTGCCAGTTGCAGAGAAATACTCGACAGCTATTAGATAAAAAGTATTTATGTCTATCCATGCCTTGACGATGTCTGGACCCTGCAAAGCTTGTCACTCGGTTCATGTGTTATAGTATTTACTTCTTGATTCCCTTTGATACATATGTAACGACATTCGGCTGTGTATGAACAGTAATCCAACGAGTCAATCAGAAAAAAACCCAACACAAATTCCGTCCAACAAGATTACTATGAGAGCAAAAACAAAAGGAACATACGCATGTATTTTAATTTTAACAATAAAACTATGCATTAGACTAATTTTAAAATATGTCAGAATGACAATGCTTTCGTATTTACATGTATAATTAGATTTTTATTATGTTCTCTGTAGATCTAGAAAACTTAATTATTTTTCTTTCTGAAGAAAGAAGTTCTTTTTTGGAAAAATTCGTGTCCCCTTGGTCCTTTAAAATCCACTTTGTGTCGTCTGAAGCATTACACCCTGCCCCTTACCCTGCCTGCTTTTTTACCGAAACATCTCGCTATTGGTTTATGTTACTCAGTCTTCCGTCACGACTTTTGAGAAATAACCATTCATAATATAATAAAGAAACGACACGCATTCAATAATTTGTTGTTTTTTTTTCATTTGTTATTATATCAATATGGCTATAATTTGATAATGTTTAGCCTATTGGTATAGCGAAAAATAAGACGTACTTTGATACTCGAAGCCCGAATAGTTAACTGTATAAGGATACATACACATCTGTCAACCACTTAGAATTAATTGGGAAAAAACAAAACAGAACGCACTTAGGTTTTGTAATTATTTCTTTATAACTTCAAAATGTCTGCGATGAATTTCCCTGGACTGCATTTAAGGCTTATGTAAGTATTGTGGTCCCGATTACAACATAGAAAAAAAACCCAGGGTTGGTAGGTTGGAAATCATTTAATTTCGAAATTCTGATTTTGCTTTGGCCAGCCCTTCGTTAACAAACTCAAATACAGTGAAAACAGATCAATTGTTTCTTACTGATAATGACATATGGCTTTCCTTTACCGCAAAATATGACAGTGAAATCTCTACGATCAACCAGTATACAGAAAACAAATTTTATTTATCTATCTTGACATAATGTTTAAGAGTAGAGCGAGTCTTCTGTTCTGAGAGACAGAACATGCATCACTGATCATCCTAAAAAATGTAGAAGTTTTTTTAAAATTAGCCAACACGGTTCAAGTGGAGTATTTCTTAATCAGTCAAGACAACACTAATTTGATTGTCATCAGAAATATCCTTCGGCATCCCCTCTTAAACTCAATGTATCATTCATTGCGCACAATGTATTTTATGAATGTACATTATCATCGATATTGTTCTTCTGTTTGAAAAGAATCAAATATTAGATTCAAAGGAGAGCAGTCTTGCATTAATTAATATCAAAACTTGAGAACCTTTACCAAAAGACTTTGACAACAAATATGGTATCACGCGCGGTTTCAGAAAATTTTCCAGGTGGGAGGGGCTGATGGTCAATTTTGTTTGCCAGGGGTGGTCCGAGTTTTCGGTAACTTTAATACACATGTATATAAATATATGAAGTTGGAAATTTCCGGAGGTTGGAGGGCTTCTTGATCCGCGCATGGGCATTATCTTCATGAACTATCTGCGTATTTCAATTAAGGTCAAGTGACCACCCTGCCAAAGTACCAAAGTAGACGACTCTGAAAGGCATTTTCACAGGTGTCAGTTCATTTAGGCCCTATATCATTTAATAAGTATTTTATGGAACACTTGATCAAAATACAGAAAGAATTTTGTTGTAAACAGTTTATTGACAAAAGTCATATGCACCTTGCATCTGCCTTAACAATTAAATACAAAAAAACTAAATTGACATGACTGTACACCTTCCAATGCAAATCATTATGCAAATCATGGAATTTTATAGAAAGAGTGCAAAAATTGCATCCATAATCTAGTTCATTGCAAGTTTCACCAGCAGATGAGTCTTCCTACTCATTCATTTCTGCTGTCTCTTGGTTGAGTATCTGGGAGGTCTCATTGATGTAGCCACTGGTTTTTACCGCGGTAGTGGTTCCTTTGTTTCATCAGCTGAGATGTAAAGTTTTGCCATCTCATTCATATCTGCACCGTCTCTAGGTTGAGCAGCTGTAAGGTCTCACTGATGTAGCTACTGGTTTCTATGGAAGTAGTGGTTCCAACAACAAAGGATTTTTGCAGAATTTCATCAGCGTGATCTAGGAATAAAGAAAATGAAGCTTTACATGCCAAAACAAACACCATGTTTCAGATACAATAGACAATTCAGTTACAGACATGTTTCATTATTACAGAAAAAACATAGCTCTAATTCTTACTAATGACTACAAAAAAGAGATAAGGATTGTCTTTGTGAATAAGAAAAACAATATGCGTTGATTAAAATTATTGAAAACATGTTGTTTACACAATTAATAATGCGTACCTTGGCAGAGAACACAGAACTCCGGTAGATTTTTCAATGCACTTGTTACGATGTCCGGATTCACACTGTCAAAGCAGTGGAGGAAGCACCCCACAAATTGTTCTGAAGCCCTGTAAGTTAGTAGTTGGATGTATTACTGATAAATCAATTAATTTTACATCTTACACATTGTTATCCACCTGTGCTATAAAAAATTTCAATTTAATACAATGCAATGTGTATCAATTCTCCATATTTCTATAAAATATGTTGTTCCCTTTTATTACATTTATAATAAAACAAATAAAATTAGCAAAGCATAAATATAATATTAATCAGATTGCTTACACCCTAAAAAAAGGACTACATGTACTCACAAACATCTGCTCCCACAAATCAAAATGATTCCACAGTATATCAAATGAATATATTACAAGATCAAAGATGTTTACTGACTGCACACAAGTATACTGATATTTACTAATAATATGGTCATCTCGTGAGTACATGTAATATACAGTCAAACCTAGTTACCTCAAACTCCAACAACTAAAACTTTATTTACATACTTATGTTTACTGTGTAATATTCATATACATGTAAACTACATTGATATCTTTAAATTGCTATCTAGAATCTAGAATAGCTACATGTATTTAATATTCAATATCAATTTGTAGATGTACCAAGTAAATGGGTGTCTACTGGGTGGTAAACATGTACACTTAAAACTAGGGATGTCAATTTTACTTGGATAGCTGAAAATTATGAGAAAAGGAAGCTGTCATTTTTTTCATAGCCAAAACACGAATGCAGTAAGAAAAACCCCCCCCAGCTGTTTCCAATTTTACTTTCAAATGACTAGGAAAATGGTCAATGATTGGTATGACTGAGCAATAGTTAATTACTCAGGTACTTTTTGTTGACATTCCTGTCATCATTATGATATCTACAGAGTAGAATACATCCATGCTTTACACTGATATATAAACTGAATATTCTAAATGATTACTATATCTACAGAGTAGAATACATCCATGCTTTACACTGATATATAAACTGAATACTCTAAATGATTGCTATATCTACTGAGTACAGCAGTAAAACAAGTTTATAGTGAAGCACCAAGGACAAGCAAAATTCCACTTGTTCTAAAAGTAATTCTCTATATCCAATCAGTCTAAAATATTATTTTAAGTTTAGGGGAATGAAACAGGCTTTATTGTAAGCGTGAATTCAAAAAAATCATGTTTACTGTAACCAAGTTTTACTGTAGTAAACACACAAACTACATGTTGATATCTACTTGTGCTGTATCTGTGTACTGACCGGGGGTTGTGTCTGATGTATCTCATGACCAGACTGTAGGCCGTGTTTCTCACTGTGTCAGAACCGTGTAAGAGCAGCTTCTTCAGATCACCCTACACAATATATATAAAATACCATAAATAATTCAGCATGATCAAAAACTCATTCTTATAATGGCTCTCTCATATTCTAATGATGGCTCTTTCAAAATGTTAACTTCACAACCTCAGGAAATAAGTTCCCCAAAAAAACTAAAATAAAATGCTGCACATGATTGCATCAGTAAATAATTGATGAGTTTTAAACATTTGAAATGTTTTTGTGAAAGTCATATGACTATCAGCCAACTAATCCACCGGATGATCAATTGCAAAAAGGGGACTTTTATTTTACTTTATATATCTTTTTATTCTTCTTAATTTTTTTTTTTTTAAAACAAAACTGATTCCCATTATGGTAGAGCCTCAAAATAAAAACTAAGGCAGAAAACAATTCATACACATTAGACATGATTGAAAAAGCATCATGCAAGAGAACAAGAGGCCCATGGGCCACATCGCTCACCTGAGCAACAATAGACATAATAAAATTAGCTTTATGGAGTCATATACAAAATATCGTAACAATGTTGTATGATAGATCCTGTACAAAAAAAATTCCCCTGCATATTCTTATGTTTATCATTGAGCCCCTTTGTAACAGGATGATTTTACAGTCTTATCACATATTAAGCGTTGCAGTTCTTGAGAAGATGATCAGACTTAAACAACTGTTTATATATGGATTATAAACCTACATCAAACTTTGAACCCCTTGTGAGGCCTAAGAATTGTCCAGGGGCCAGAGTCTAAACAATTTTTTAAAGAATCAACAATATGTCAAAATGCTTGCATATAAGTAAAACCATATATAATAACATTTGAGTTTTTGTGAATAATTTAAATGTTTTCCTTTGTAAAATTGGAACACCCCCCCCCCCCCCCCCATGTGGCCGAACCCTACTCCTGAAGATTATGATTTTGACAAATTTTAATCTACACTATCTGAACTGACTAAAGTTAGAACTTTTCTAGACATATTGTGTTTTAGAAGATGATTTTTAAAGATTTTTCCCTATATATTCCTATGTAAAAATTTGACACTTCCCCCAATTGTGGCCCCAACCTTCCCCCGGGGATCATGATTTGAACAAACTTGAATCTTCCCTATCGAGGATGCTTCCACACAAGTTGCAGCTTTTCTGCCCCATCGGTTTCTGAGAAGAAGATTTTTAAAGATTTTTCTCTATATAATCCTATGTAAAAATTCGAACCCCCCCCTCCATTGTGGCCCCATCCTACCCCTGGGGATCATGATTTGAACAAACTTGAATCTACACTACCTGAGAATGCTTCCACACAAATTACACCTTTTCTGGATGAACAGTTTTAGAGAGGAAGATTTTTAAAGATTTACTCCATATATTCCTATGTAAAAATTTGACCCCCATTGTGGCCACACCCTATCCCCGGGGATCATGATTTGGACAAACTTGAATCTACACTATCTGAGGATGCTTCCACACAAGTTGCAGCTTTTCTAGCTGATCAGTTTCAGAGAAGAAGATTTTTAAAGATTTACTCTATATATTCCTATGTAAAAATTCGACCCCCCATTGTGGCCCCACCCTACCCCCGTGGATCATGATTTGAACAAACTTGAATCTACCCTACCCGAGGATGCTTCCACACAAGTTTCAGCTTTTCTGGCCAAATGGTTTTTGAGAAGAAGATTTCTGAAAAATACCAACAAATTTTCAATGATTTTTAATTATCTCCCCTTGAAAGAGGGCATGGCCCTTTATTTGAACAAACTTGAATCCCCTTTACCTAAGGATGCTTTGTGCCAAGTTTGGTTGAAGTCGGCCCAATGGTTCTGGAGAAGAAGTCGAAAATGAAAAAAGTTTACGGACAGACAGACGGACAGACAGATGGACAGACAGATGGACGCCGGACAAAAAGTGATCAGAAAAGCTCACTTGAGCTTTCAGCTCAGGTGAGCTAAAAATTAATTCAATACATATTAAATAATGAGCTGTTGGCAAATTATGCTACTTACTATAAAGTGTTCCAATATGTCAACCTTTCTTTTTGAAGTTTCATCAAGATCTGTCAAAACTTCTAAAATATCTGAAAATGACAAATGTACAATAGCTAGGTGATTCAATTAAATTGAAAGTAACATCCAGATTCATTTTGTTCATCTAAACCATCTTAATTCAGACATTATGAGGATCAACTGTTGGTTGCACTACCCAAGATTAAATCACCTACCCTCACTGTCAGTGGAGGTGTGCAGCCTGTCCAGGAACGGGGTCAGCTGACCCACCGTCCAGGGTGAGGTTGACCTTGGCTGACCTACTGTCTGGGCCACGTTGCCTTGGTTACTGTCTGCCTGCCGAGACAGAGTCAGTCCGGCCAGCAGGGATTTTAGCACTGTTAGTTCAGGGTACATTGTGGAGATACCACTGAAAACAAAATTAACACATCACAGATCTCTTCATTATGGAGTACATAAAAGAAATATCATCATAAAGTTATACATCATTCAGGTACTTATGTAGGGACCTCTTTACACTGATCAATGTTTTGTCTACATCATTTCTCACCTATATTTTACAATAAATACCGGTACATGTGTCTATCAAAATTTTTTTTCTCAATTTTCCTTTTAAATAAAAACCAAAACATATACCATAACACATAATCTCTAACAATTATTATTACATTAAAAACCAATTCCTATATAAACATACATTTTGAGCTTATCAAAATTAATGTACATGTACTTTAATGCATATGGATTCCTTGACCTGATTGTGGTAGCCTTACCTGAGTAGGTTGACATATTTGTGTAGGATGAGAGAGGACTGCTGGGGCTCGTGTATCGTGTACTGATACAGGAACTTAATGTACTTGTGGATGATGGGACCCAGTTGTTTCCCCTTGCCATGAGTCTGAAAGTTAAAAAAATCTCCCTTAAAGATTATATTTACTAAAATTTTATTGAATTCAAAAAAAAAAATCATGACACGATATAAAGAAATAAAACTTGATACATGATAATCAAATTCAGTAAAAGAATAATCAAAGGAAATCCTAGAATTCTAAAATAACTTGTTGTATGCTTTAAACAACATACGAAATGTGGACTTACACCAATGAGAGAGAAGTAGGAGTCAATGATGTCGGCCATTGCAGAGTAGTCGCGCCGGTATATGTGGGGCTGTAGAGTCTCCATCAGTCCCAGGACGTGAGTGAAGAGCAACAGGTAGTTCTTGTGTCGCATCTCCCCAAATGTAAACTGTGTCTTACCCTTCAACAACGCCGCTATCAGAGGAAGTTGTCTGAAATGGAAAGTTTCCATGAGACACTTTAAACACAATCTTATAAATACAAAGATATAGAAGACAAAGATGAGGGAGGTACATACACATTTACTTTTCTATATGTATAGCATGCAGTCAAGTTCCTAATCCTGTAATACAATGTACCTTAACATAAGAATGGGATGCTGGGAAGCGAGCTTGCGACAGGCGATATTGGCGTCATACATTTTGTCTTCAGCTGTTTTACCATTACCAGCCTGTCCTAGACAGGTCAACAAACGATGAGAAACAATGTCTACCTAAAACAGGGAAAATCAAAGTCATTATTATGAAAATTACTAATAAAGATTTGGAACTTAACAATACTTATTTAATAGCTGTGGTGTGACCACTATTCTCATTGTATGAAAGTTAGTACTTTATTTTAAAGGTTTATAATGTTTATCGTGTTAATCAGATATTTTGTTTATTATTGTACGTTATTCTCCCTCCTCTGTTATTTCTCTGTCGCTTTAACATAAAACCATTGGTAGCATTCCCATGTAAGCTATAAATTTGATGTAGATGTATGTACATGTACACGTACCAATAAATCTTTCACTATTTGAATCAGTTCTCAAAACAACACTTCATACATATCAAACAAACTTTAACAACAAACCTTTAACTAAAAGTATGACATCAAACTTGGAATAATTTTGCCTAGTGAACTTCATTCAAAATAAGGAATCAATAATAACAGATACATGTGTCTACAGTTGATAAACTTACCTGTGTAATTGTTGATTGTGAGAGCTGGCCATCAAATATGGAGCCCTGAAGGTCAGAGAGCCAGTTGATGACCTTGGGACATTGCGAGTACAACTCAACCAGAAGCTGCTGATACAGCAATTTATCTCTGTCAAACCAAATATTTCATTACAACAACAAGAATTCTTCAGAATTTTTAATTAGAATGAAAACATTAATAGTTTGATCCTTGATAACCATACCCACTGAAGAAGCATTTTATTCCAAGAACTACCGTGATTTCATCCCCAATTACCGAAAATTTCATCCCATTTGTACAATTGATACCTTAACTCTGCAATTTGGAATTAAAAATACATGTACATGCAAGTACATTTCCCAACACTTACTTGCTAGTGTTAGGAATATTTCTGATATAGGTGACTACATTGTGAAGATGACTGTGATTTTCAGCGATACATGCCATCAGGAGATCTACTCTGTTGGCAATACTGTTCTGCCTCTCTGTGGGGACTTTCTTATCTTCTGCTCCACCATCAGGAAACAATAAGGTTGACTCTTCCACAATAAATTTGATCAATGCTATCAGATGGTCAGGGGTCAAACCAAGGACATTCTCTGGGGTATAGTTCTGTAAACAGCATCATTAAGATAGCATCAGACCATAAACTATTTCTTATTATTGTTGCATAAACTAATTACATAGAATTTAAAGGAGGGGGAGAAATCACAGAACTCTAAATCAATGGTGTTTTTGCCTACTTTAGGAGTTCTCCTTTCTCTTCCTCTCCATATCTTTGGGATCTGCAGACATGCCCACAAGAAATCAAGCACAGCAGTGGGACTGAACCTAGCAATAAAGGGAAAATGGTATCACAGTCACCTCAAAAGCTAAAAGTTCCACTGCTAAAGAAATTGTCAACAATTACTGTCATGGTAATTGATTCAGAAATAACAAAAATAAATGTTGCTAAATATAAATCTACATATATGGACAAAAAATACCTCAAATTGCACCCACATAGAAAAGCAGCTATATGGTAACTTGTGTCAAGTTTATTGATACAAAAGTGGAAGTAATAGTGCAGTGAACATACATGTACGTGGGAATGGGACTGACCTGGAGACCTCGGATGGCTGGAGCAGACAGTTGACACACCTCCGTAAGGACACCCAGCTGCTCTGGTGGGTCAGGAGGGTAAGGAGGTAGGGCTGGCTGCTGTGGACCACGCTCTGTCTGGGCGTGCCCTGTAGCCTCTCCCGGGCAAACAGCAGCTGTTGCTGGAGGTCTGGTATCATAGCAACCAGTTCCGGATCTAACAGCTCCAGCCAATCCACAAACAGCAGAGCCAGCGAAGTGGTCATTGCATTACTGGGCTGTTCCTCGTCTCTTAGTATGGCCTTACATGCCACCGCGGTCAGGGTTTTGTGAGCGTTTTCTGCCACGGCCATGCTGTCTTCAGACTTGGTGTGTTCTTTCATGCACTCCTTAATCATCTTCTCCATGTTGTTTTCATCCTTCTGAACTTGATTTATCAAATCTGCATAATGTGTTGAAGAAAATAACTGTCACTTTCAATGCAATTATTTCCCATGTAAATACTTTAACCATTATTCCTTCAATAAATGTACACATATGTATTACTAAATGAAAAACGATACATTGCCTAAATAAGATACACAGTTTGGCAATGGATTGTTCCTTTCAGCAGTATATGCACATACATCTACCAGTGGTTTTATTGCATAAAACCGTGAATTAAATGATTCAGTTTTAATGATGCCCATAAAACCAAAGTTGATTGTTCGAGTGATCTTTCAGTGAAGCAGAGAAACCTACCATCCAACATTTCCTGACTTGAAGTACCCACAGATTTCATGGACTTGTACGAGGGGCGTCGGTCAGGTATATTGGGTTTGTTGGACAGAAGATACTGATTGACAATAGAGGTCAGCATACATCGTTGACCTTTGATCTCATTGTACAGAGTCTCCATAAGTTTGTATAAAAGACCCCCTAAAACTGCCTGTAAACAAAGATGTAATTGTCTTTTTAGCACCTTTCAAATGAAAGTTGAATAAATTATTCACAAACTTTAACCTGACTATTGTTATACTGTTAGTAGAGATGCTTACTTTCTTGGACACTAGGAGTTTCAGTAGAGAGCAGCTCTGGGGATTAGCTGAGAATGCCTGGGCAAACTGTGATCCATGTCTACCTCCCAGCATCTGAATAAATCACCAACCATGTCTCACAAAGATTTAAAAGATGTCACAGCAAAGATATAAAAGGTGTTTCATTTCAACATATATCTCTCTCTAGGTCATTAAATGTCAAAATGAGTCTTATATTTTGAAAAAACAGCAAGTCAGACAAAATGAATAGAATAAACAACCCATGAGAGTATTTCAACATTTTAACAGAAGAAAAAATGACTTTAGCCAGAATTAGATCTAAATACTTTACCTCTAGTAAAACCTGTGTGACCTCAATAGTCGTAGAAGTATCTGACCTAGACAGAGCCTGTAAACAAAAGAAATGCAAACTTTGAAATATTGCTATACATGACCTTTTTGGGGATTTTACATGTATTGTGTACTTGGGTAATTTCCTACTTAAATTACAATGCAAAATTCACATTTCCAATTTAATGATATAAATATACACAATGTAATTATTACTAATAAGCATCTACCATCAGGAGCTTGTGATACTGCTGTTGAATGTCTTTTGTTTTTGCTTCCTCCTTACTGAAGATCTACAGGAGTTTGAAAAAAAATTAGGATAAAAATCAATAAACTGTATCATTCACATGCAACAATGATGAAAAGAAGAAAGCAAACTGAGTGAGAGTTTATACAATTACACATCTACCTGCTCAATCAAATCTGTAACATTTTGAATGGAAGATTTCTTGGAGCTCTCCATTTTTTGAGACCATTTCTTGTCAACTTCCACAGCCTCTTTCATTTCTTCATCAGATGCTTTTGGAAAAGACAAAATTTTCAATCCCATTTTCTCAAATTCATTAAACCAAGTTTCAAAATAATCTACATTCACACCATAAATAGCATGCTCCTACACAAAAAAAACACACACCATGGATAGCATGTTTCTACACACAAACACCATGACACATGCCCTACCTTCAGGTTTCGGCGGCACAGATTTGGTCAGAAGCTTGTAGAAGATGTCACCACCAACTACCCCCCTCATGTGTTGGATTTCTATCAGCTGTGCCATGTATGCCTTGTCCTCCACTGCCTCCTCTATCAGACCAGCGTCAGCACCCACCGCCTTGTCAAGGCAAGCAAACAGGCGACTCATACTGGCCACAGGGATACCAAACGACTGAACAAACAGCAGCAGCTGGGCCGGTTCTATGTCTTGTAAAGCTAGAGTAAAAAATCAAAACATACAAGTTAAGAGTGTCCCATCAAACTACATGTATGTCATGTATGTCTTGTAAAGCTTCAAGTCAATAATCAATTGATCAATTGTGTTACAACAGTCCATCCACTCTCTACAATTATCTAGAAAAAAACTGCATTACATGTACCTCATCATAAATAATACTTGTACATAAGTACACTTTGTTCAGTTCAACCAGAATGCAGTCTCTAAAAGAATCAAGTAAATTCTTACCCACATCAACCAGCTGATGAACTCTTGACCTGATCATTCGGAGTTTCAACCAATCAGGAAGCAGAAGTGCCTCCTCTGAGGTGTCCAACAGGAAGGCGGATGGAGGCTGACCTGATTCCGGGAACCAAGTGTCCAGCAACTCCTGGTAATCACTCTCACCTGGTTAAAAAGAATACAGCAGAAAATCTAAATGTGTACTAGTATACAAACTGATATTAACATGGCTTATCAAAAAACGTTTGAATCAAAATGTTTTAAGGACAAAGCAATCATCTGTGGCCATTCAATGTAAGAATAAGACAAGGCCTTTTTCTTGAATATCTGCATTTTTTTCAAAGACAACTATCACATCATACATACACTTACCATTTGGAGGTCCGTATGTGAGTAGAATTATCATGGCGTGGACAACTAACACATGCATCGTGGCTGAGTCTCCTCCCTCCCACTGTAGCAGGATCTGGTCCTGGGTGTTAGACTGTAATAAAGATACTACATTTACATACATGATATATAAACGTACATAATACATACATATACATGTATGTATCTCAAGATCTGGTCCTGGGTGTAATACTGCAAGAGAGATATTGAATGTACATACATGTACATGATATACATAAAGTATATGCATCGTAAGATCCTGTCTTAGGTATTAGACTGCAAGATTAATTCATCGATGCATCATAAAATAATTCTTATTGTTTACATTACTGTGGAATCATTAGAATTCATGTTGGCACAATTTCGTGGTATTGCCCTCCCCCACGAATTTGCATCCTCAACGAAAACAAGTTTTAAAAGAGTTTTTTTACTGAAACTGAAAACCAACACATCCACAAAATAACTTTCCCACAAATAAACAAAATACCAACAATCCACGAAAATTGGTCCCCTTGAATTTTAATGATTCCACAGAAGATTACACGTTTTTCTTGATTAAAAATGAGTTTTAAAAGCAAAAAATGAAAAAATCATAAGTCAAATACTCTGCTTTATAAAGACAAGGAACCTGTGCAAATTATGTGACAGTTCTTCGAAATTGATAAGTCTAAATACCCAGGAGTAGGCCTCATTGGTTGGTTTCTTGGCCTTGGTCAGGTAGTTGAAGTAGAGAGCGTACAGCGCAGTGAGGGTGAGGTGGGCCAGCTCATTGTCCCCACCCTCCTCCTGGGGCAGGATGTGGTTCACCACAGTGGTCCTGTCCACAATCAGGCTAGCTATGTCCTAATCAAAATATGAGAGAGTAGAGAGAATACATTAACACAAACATAGGTAATCACAGATTACAAAGCTCACCGAGACGAGACATCACCTTTATGAGGCATCACCATTATGAGACCACCTTTATCATATGATATGAAAATCATAGTTAATAATCTTGGATATTCATGGAAACTGTTTTGACACAATATCGTATATCATATGTTAAAAAAATTGTATGAAAATCATATGCTCATTTCATATGGTATTATTAGATACAATGTTTATCAATACAATAATATATAATACGATATTGCATCCTATGATACTTACAATATAGTATCATATAATACAATATAATACTGTAATAAATAATTATGCAATATAATATTGTAACATATAATATGACATTGTATCTTGCTATACATTATTGTATATGATCACATAATACAATATCATTATGCAATATATGATACAATATAGTATTACATGTTACAATATCATATCACATAAAACATCACAATATTGTAACATATGATATTATATTGTATAATATAGTATGATATTGTATTGTATGATATTGTATCATATTTGATACATAATATGATATTGTATCATATGATTTGATACAACATTGCATCATATCATATGATAAAATATCATGTGATATAGTAATATATTATATAATACAATATCATATTATACAATATCGTATCATATAATACAATATTATATTACAATAGCATACAATACAATTCATGTGATATAATAATATATTATATAAACAAAATATCATATTATACAATATCATATTATACGATATTATATGATATTGTATCATATGATACAATATTACATATTGCAATATCATATGAAACAATATCATGTGATAAAATATTAAATATATAATACAATATCATATTATACAATATTGTATCATAATACACAACACTATACATAACAATTACATGACACAATATCATATCATAATGTACAAAAAAATTGATACAATATCATATCGTATCATATAAACAATATGATATAATATTGTATCATATAAAACAATAGTGTATCATATCATATACATGTAATACTATATCATAGGAATCATGTTATATCATTTAACAACAAACACATCTATCAAGCAGGTTTAAGTGAGGTTGGAGATTTTTTTAGCATCCTTGATAATGGAGATCAGGCTCTGCATCTGAAGCTACCTCTGCGATTCATTTATATTAAAGTTAAATCAACTATGCAAGTTTGAAATAGTACTATTATCTATTAAACATGTGACCTGTTCCAAAAAACTTAACCTCATTCAGCATCCGAAACCAATGGCTCAGATTCAGCATCAGGTGCATCAGTATCATAAGATGCACCATCCATGCAAGTTTAGTGAAGTTAGGACCAGTAATAACTAAGATATAATCATCAGAGGGCACCTGCTCCAAAAACTTTAACCAGCTCTAAAAACCTTAACCTCCTTCAGCATCCAAAACCTATGGCTCAGATTCAGCATTCATGCCTGTCATGTGCATCAGTATCATAAGACGCACCATCCATGCAAGTT
>WFKH01007768.1:13088828-13103698 GCA_016163765.1 Magallana hongkongensis | reverse complement strand
GCCTGTCATGTGCATCAGTATCATAAGACGCACCATCCATGCAAGTTTGGTGAAGTTAGGACCAGTAAAAACTAAGATATAATCATCAAAGGGCACCTGCTCCAAAAACTTTAACCAGCTCTAAAAACCTTAACCTCCTCCAGCATCCGAAACCTATGGCTCAGATTCAGCATTCAAGCCTGTCTGGTGCATCAGTATCATAAGATGCACCATCCATGCAAGTTTGGTGAACTTAGAACCAGTAATAACTTAGAAATTGCTATCAAAGGGCACCTGCACCAAAAACTTTAACCTGCTCCAAAAACCTTAACCTCCTCCAGCATCTGAAACTCATGACCCAGATTCAGCATCCAAGTCTTTCAAGTCCATAAGTAGGTCCAGATGCATCATCCATGCAAGTTTGGTGAAGATAGGACTAGTAATTACTTAGATACAGGACCTGCAACAAAAACTTTAACCAGGTCCGGACGCCGACGCCGACGCCGGGGGTATAGCATAAGCTCCCCCCGACTTCGTCTCGGTGAGCTAAAAAGAAAATCCTTATTAAAGATATCACGTGTCTCACGGTCAATATAAAAGCTTTCTTACCTGAGCAATATCATCCAGGTCATGCAGACTCTTGTCCTCAGTTTGTTGGGAGAGAAACATGATGTAAGCACTCACAAGGTCAGGGTCAGTCTCAATCTGACATGCCTACAGAGCAAGAGACAACATCACCATATGAATCAAACTATAAAGTTGCAGTCTAAAATAAAACATGTCAAGATGTAATGTAAATGTGGTTCTTCTATACCTGTCTGAGAGCCTCTGTAATTTGTTGGTAAATCTTTGGAAACATTGGAATCAGAGGCAGGTCCTTACAGAGCCATTTGTGGGGGATGGTTTCATCTGTTTCCATTGTCTCATCTTTGGCTATTACCATGGATAAACCCTACAAATATGGAATAAAATCAAATAAAAAGCCTAGCATGAAAGTATTTTTCTGTTTATGAAAAATTATTTCTGTTTCTGAACTACAACTGTACTTGTGTGCATCAGCATGCACCCATACCCTGATGGCAAGTGCCCTGTTAGAAGCCTGGTTAGAGGAAAGCCTCTTCAGGAAATAATCCAGGACCTGTGGAGTCATTTCGCTCTCTCCCCAGACCAGCCCCTGCAGCCTGGTCAGTAGCTGCTCTCTCTTTCTCAGCTTCTGATGGAAAAATCAACACATGTATATACAATTACATCGTCAAAACAGTATTTGTACATGCATGTCATTCATCTGTACACCAAATAATAAAAATTTTACATTTTATCAATTTTTGAAATATAATACAAAAAATCTATATTCAGATTAGAGAGAACACTACAGAATCAAAGATCATTTTGCATGCTTCTGGGTATCTGAGCACAAAGACAGGCATACAGACCTGCTTTTGTTTGTGTTTCCCCATTAGTTTGGAATCCTCCTCTAACACTGGTGTGTCTTCATCATGGAGGAGGAATTCACACAAACACTGGACAGGTAGAACCTCTAGTGACCCCTCGCTAGACTCCACCAACTCAGCCAGCCAGGACATAGACTGAGAGCTACCCTGTAGTAATACAAGAACCAAATATACAACCTGGACATGGACTGAGAATTACCCTGTAGTTATACATCAAATTTGCATTTTAGATAGGTGTTTCCCCTCATTATCTACTTTATAATAAACAAATAAGACAAATACAAGAATGTTCGATTGCCCTTAAAACATTTGAATTGTTATAAAAAATATTATAACTAAGCCTTCAAAATGCCAGGAAAAAAATTCCTTTTTTTACCTGTCGTTGAATAATGTCCAGTAAGAAATCAGGCTGTCGACTTCTACACAGCATCTGACCAATCTTCAGGTTGTCATTCAAGAGCTTCAGTTGCTCTGTGATAGCTGGTGGTGGGTTACGAGCAATCCCACTGTAAGCAGGCAAAGCATTACTCTAATCACTGAAATCTTTGTGTGGTGAAAATTCACTGTGATAAGATTTACAATCATTACCCCCAAAAATTTGAAAGTTTCATCAAGATGTTACAGATTTAAAACCATACGATAATTATCAAAAAAGACCTTTTTTGCCAATAGAAATTGCAAAATTTTGCTCCTTAAAATATTTGAAACAACAATACCTAAATAGAGTAAATTGGTGGTGACCTTAGTCTATCAATACCCTCAAGAAATCAGGAGGCGTTGTTGACTTACTTGGGGTCCATGGTGGTGAGCTGAGAGATCAGGAGACTGTTGGCCTCCGTAATGGTCACCTTACTGGTGGCTGCTGCGAGGTGGGTCTCAAACTCCAAAATCTGCTGTCTCTCTTGCTGAGTAAACTGCAGAAATAATCAAATACTTTATCACTCAAGCTTTGATCGATTAGATTCCAAATGTGTGCAAATATTTTTAAACTCATAAGTTAAGATAGATTTGAGTAGTGCCAACCTGTTTCTCTTTGTTGCGGATGTCATCCACTGATTGCTCATCATCAGCCATTGTGGGTGGTGGAAAGGAATAGTTCCTGTACAGAGAAGAAATATCAAACACAAAATATATTAATAACAGCATGCAGTCATGGAAGAGAAATACCTGTAATTTCATACATTTTCTATAAGCATAAATAGTTTCTCCTACCCAGTCATAACTTGTTCCATCAAACATTTCAATGTTGGGTAATTCTTCCAGCCAGTCAGTCCTGAAAAAACCCCAAAGCATCTTATTAATGGTCTAATTCTAACATATACATGTAAATGACAAAACATTTTTGTGGCTGTAAACATAATTAATATCAAAACTGTTACAAGCTGCCTGTAATTTTCCTCACCAAATGTGCCTGGATTGAAGGCTGCTAGTATAAGCAGTATCACCCACGATTTCCAATAGAGATTGGAGATAGCCAGGGTGGGTGGCTTGTACCTGAATGAACAAAAATAATGCATGTACCAACAATATATCAATAAAAAATGCTGCTCCATGGAGCATTCTATTATGGAGATAAATTGAGATGTAAACGTATGTGATCAGTCTCTACTTACCCTTTAGGCAGTGTGATATCTGTTGGGTGCCTGTAACTACAGAGGTTCAGCAGAGCATCTACTAGCTCCAACTTCTCCATTTGTAACACTAACTGGCCTAAAAATTAAATTGAGCTTAAGCTTATGTTGATTTATATTAATGTACATGTACAATGTACATGTATACTGAACCTAGTAAATGTACAGGTGATGTCATTAATTGCATATACCAGTACCTAATAATTTACAAAGTACATGCATTTGATCTTTTTAAATAAAGCAATGTTAGGAGAACTTACAGGATTTTGTAATATATTATCAGACTGGGATAACATCTGTGTGATGACATTAATTGCGTGAAGGAATCAGAAACATTTGTATATTGAGAGTCTGACATTGCCTGATGAAAGCATTCCCTACCATCCAGACACAGGCTGGCCGCTCTCTTGACCAGCTGATCCGCCAGCTCCACTGCATCCACCTGGCCCAGCGGTAACTCTCGGGACAGCCCGATCACCAGGACTCGCATCAGGGTGTCCTCCAGAACAGGCACGTTAGTGGCCAGATGTAGAAATGTACTGACCAGTGAAAACCAACCCCATTATTCATACAAACATTAATTACAATTGTTTTTTGTGACTGTTCAATTAGATTATTATACTTTCAAAACCTCTCATTTTATCATTATGGACATAGATTTCTAAAGACATCTCTCCACTTTCTTTCTGGGTTTTTTAAACTCAATCCAGGTGAACAAGTACACGTACATTTATAAAAGAGAGGAACAGGTAGGTGTTACCTTCGGTCTGCCTCCAGCGGCCAGTTGTCCTTGTTATAGTACTGGTCAGGACTCTCCATAAACAGAACTTTGTGAAGGCTGTCAGACAATGGAAGAGAGGATTATTCATTCAATTAAAGTTGAATCGCAGAAATACATATTGTATTTTCAAAAACACTGGCTCAAACCCTCTATGGATTAGACATATTAGAAATAATCCATATGACAGGGTTTGAAATCTTGCATGGGAGTCATGCTTCTATACACTTTCCTTATCACATAAGGTCATTTTCAACCAAGTCATGAGATTTTACAGGTTGTATCAAATCAAAGTTTTCCTTTTAACATTAGAGCTTTTTTGTTTACTTTTTGAGATGTTGGCATAGTAAATGAAAAGTTCCTTTATTACCAATAACAACATGAATGTCTAAAAACATCAACATACAAGGAATCAAAAGAACATCTACATGTAGTAAGAAAGTGATACTCACCAGTGCACATACTCGGAGAGTTTGACCTCGATGATTTTGGGTACAATGGTGTGAAGCCACCAGACAGAGTCTCTCTGTATGAGCGCCACCTGTTGTCTAAAGCTATGAAGGGTGCCCAAATCTACATAATACAGAGATCAAATATGTACATAAACTTTCATTCATAACATTTCTAAACATAGTCATGCTAACTATGGTATCAAAGACAATTTTGATATAAAAAAGCACAAATATTTCCCATCAGTAGAAAGCATTTGATAAATAAATATCAAACACAATTGGTCATCTAAATACATCCTACATCAAGCTACACAAGAAACAGCATATTGTATCTATTCACAGTACATAATGGTATGAAAAACATCCAATTTAGCTTGAATCTGTAATGACCAACCTTTTTTCTCTCCCCTTGATAACGCTGCAGCAGCCTCCCTAACTTGGGGAGTAATGCACAGAAAGATGGCCAAGGTCACCAGATCTCCAATGGAGGTCACATAGCGCTCCTGAAATATACATTGCATATTCATATTCATGCATTCAAAATACTAAAAACATTGTATACAATTTATGAAAAATGTAGCAAGAATATACATGTATACTCTTTGGAAAAATTGGACTATCAATTCCATGGTTTCTGTGAATATCAACATTTTTACCCAGATCAATGCCCACTTACCCTGAGGTTGTGATCCAGATCCATGAACTTGGCCTCCATCCTCTCCTGCATCAGACCCAGACAGAATGAGGTGATGTTGATGTCATGCTTCAGTGATCTCACGATCTCACGCAGTAAACCACGGACAGCTCGCAGGTAGTCATCTTTATTTGCCAGCAAGTCTTGGAAAACATCAGCAAGGATCTGGAAAGAAAACATCAAATTGAAGGATATCTTATGAACTTTAGTTGGAAAAAACCCAGCAGTTCTGGTTATAGTATGGTCAGAGTAAGGTCACTTTTCTGCAATGTTAATGCCATAGTGAACATTCCTCATTTCAAAATTCTCTTGAAATTATGCCTTCAATGCATCAAAGTCTTGATAATTAAGCATTGAATGCTTATTTTTGGATGTCGTTGGTCCTATAACACACCAAGCGGTGCAGACAAATTGAATACCACGCGTTAGCGCGGTATGATAATTTGTCTGCACCGCTTGGTGTGTTATAGAACCGATGACATCCAAAAATAAGCATTCAATGCTTATATTTATACATTCATACTGATGTCTAAAAAGGCAGAAGAAGTTAGAAAAAAGTTATATCAGGAAAGAGGCCCAAAAAATCTTGAATGAACAGTGAGGCGATATTTTTGATACCCATTTACATTAGCACATTAGAATTTCAATGACTCCGACTCGGATGATCTTTTCTTTTTACGTGATATAAATGTTTATTTTTTAAAACAAATCGAATTATTTTTTTTCCTTTTTCTGTTGTAATCGTGAATTATATTCGAGCACTCTGTTATATTTCACTGTCAATCATTAACTGATGTTTGTTATGCTTGTCATCTAGTCAATTGTTGGATGAATAAGTTTTATGGCATTAGATTACCTACAGTTGCATGTGCAATTCTAATTACCTATAGCAATTTAACATATTAAATTGACAGTAATATTGATTTGATGCAAAAAAAAATTATCCCAATAAAACAAAATATTGAAAAATGATATCATGTATTATTTTTAAAAATATAACAAACTTATAAGATTTTTAATATGTTAGAAGATGCCTAAATTTTAAATTGTATGTGCCCTGAGAGCTCTCCAAAGGGTTCTGAAATGACCTAAATTCAATTTTGGCGACCCACAAGGGGGGCTAGGTGGCCCCCAAGACCCCCGGCCTGTTTGAATTGGATTGTAGCCTTTTACTTTCAAATAAAGGGAAAACACTGAATCTTACAAAAATAAATATACTCAAAACGCGTCATGACGTTTATATTTGTGCTTCTGGCGCATGAATTAGCTAAGTGTACTCACAGGATTCACAGGAAATTGAACGTCGCATATTTCCAATGCAAACATAAGGGGAAATATACACTGAAGTATGAAAGACCTGACATTACAAATGATGACTGATCTGTGAGCTACATAATCCATTTATTGAGCAACTCCATGTATAAAATGTATATATATACTTTGATATTAACAATAAATAAAACATTATTTCATGACTCTCTGAATTATTTCACAAGAACCAAACATGGTTCCCTTGCTAGAGATACTTGTACTGAGTTATGAGTACTTGTCCTCTATATACCCACCCTAGCAGACTGTTCTCCGTTCTTCTGGAACAGGGTGGTTATAATGGCCATATTGTTGGGATTCTTTGTGTTCGACAGCTCATTGTAGATAGTGTGAGTCATAATCATACGGATGTTTTCTGGGTGTTGATCCAGCAACTCTCTGAAAATGAACAATACAAAGAACTTACAGTTGTTTACATAGTTGAAAAAATACCATGAAAGCTGCTTGTTTGAAATGAACAACAATATACATGTACATGTACAAGTAAACATGTATGTACCTTAAACAATGGATGAAGTGATTGAGAAGAGGTTTTGTTTTCATTCTGATCTTGATGAGGATCGCCATGGTTTCCAGGTCTCTCTGGTCATGCTGGCTACAGTTCATACAGACTGACATCAGCAGATCCTGGGCGGGCCTGGCTAGCTGTAAAATTTTTAATACATGTTAATCAGAACGTTAGGTCCCGGGCAGACCTATTTCACAGTAAAATTTCAAAAGAACACAATAATTAAGATGACTTATTTGACAGATTTTCCTACATGATACTCTAAACGTACTACATTTGGCTGTGTATTCTATTTAGCATTTTTGGCGGAATGCAACTTCTGCCAAATCAAGTACATCGCTAAATGACAAGTAAATATGTATATTAACATTTACATTAAGAAATGTGCTAAATCAAATCCATGCTAACCCATTAAATCATTTTCTTCAAAATATTGTACATGCAAAATCTAATACATTATAAGGAATACATGTAGAAATCCTTCAGTAAAAAACAAAAGATCTCACCTAAATATTTCATTGCAACTATATGAAATACTAATCAAAATGCCTTTTAGTAAATGTATATCAATGATTACTAGAACTTACTTTGGGATTTTGTAACCACATTTCTAATCGCTGTGAGGCTAATAATCTCACTTCTCCATATCCACATGTGGCAGTCATGAAGCGAATAAGATTTTTGGAGGTGGCATCCATTGGTTGCCTCTTGTTTAGCTGCTCTTTGATGACGTCCAGTATGGTCATCTCAATGGTTTCTTGCTGATATGGATACCTTAGAAAAAATCCATTGTGTGTTAAATATGATGGTACGTGTCAATCTGTCTTTAGTACTAGATATTTTGGATATTGCTTGATTACCTTGATGTAACTGACACTGCTTCCATTTCTACTAAGGCTGATATCTTCACTTCAGAATCTTTGTCATCATCATCTTGCAAAAATCCAACAACAGGACTTGCTGTTTATATAACAAAAAGAAATATTCAATAAATAAAAAAAAGGCTACATTCCATAATGTGTATGTGCAAAACACCAAGATTTTAAATCTGAGCTTTGGATATTTTTTTAAGTTTGAGATTTAGATCAGATACATATTATACTGTAACAATTTTGATGAGGCAAAATTAATAAATACCAGTTAGTGTTTAGTTCGTCAAACTGACCTTCCTGGCTGCTCTTTAGCTGACTTGTTAACTCGCCAGTTTCTGACTACATTTTAGCTGCTTAGTTAACTCTTATGTTTCTGACTAAATTTCTGCTGAATAGTTTATACATTGGTTCTTGGAAGCTCTTAAGTTGTATTCTCTCACCAGAGGTCGTGCTAGACAAGCTTTGCTTACACCTCTGTCAATGCCGGAAAAATAGTCTGTCACATGATCAAAACAAGCATGGCGAGCACATGGCATTGATTCGTTTCTCCTGTACAATCAACTTAAAGGGAGGATATTAATGTCAAAGACTTTGTGGGCAAGTTTAAAATTATCATAGGGGGATGACATTGCTGCTGATTTGTGCAAAATCAACGATGAATCGGGAGCCTTCAGAAACTGATTTTTCAAAACTTTCAGACATCTGGCAAACTAGATCATGTGGTCAGATTTTAATTTTTACCTCTGAAAAATAGTTCTCCCAGTAACTTTGAAACAAAAATAAATAAAAGCATTAAAGATTTAAATTGAATTACCTATAATAATATTTATAGATAAAAGAAGTAAATACATCGATTTCATCGAGATAAATATATTTTGCCCATTGTTTCAGGTTGTACAAGAATCTTGTACATCGGGCGTTGACAGAGGTGTAAGCAAAGCTTGTGTAGCACAACCTCTGGTGAGAAAATGCTTTAGTTGACCAGTTATTTCACCAGTTCCTGACTACTCTATAGTGGACTAGTTAACTCATTAACTGATGACTACTCTATAACTTACTAGTTAACTCACCAGTGCCTGACTACTCTTTAACTGACTAGTTAACTCACCAGTGCCTGACTGCTCTTTATCTAACTAGTTAACTCACCAGTTCCTGACTACTCTTTAACTGATTAGTTAACTCACCAGTACCTGACTACTCTTTAACTGACAAGTTAACTCACCAGTTCCTGATTACTCTTTAACTAACTAATTAACTCACCAGTGCTGACTGCTCTTTAGTTGACTATTTAACTCATCAGTGCATGACTACTCTATATTGGAATAGTTAATCTAGTAGTGCTTAACTACTCTACAGTGATCTTTAACTGACTAGATAACTCACCAGTGCCTGACTGTTCTTTAGCTGATGACTGTTCCACAGCCACAGCAGACTTGGCTGGAAGGTTCGTGTTGAAGGCAGTGATGATGTTATCTACAAAAGCCTTACAGTCCGCCCTGTCTACCCAGACCCTTTCCCCCAGAGAATCCTCCACAAAAATCTGTAATATTCAAGGGATTCTTTCATATAATGCATCCTAAACAACAGGTCATAAACATCATAAATTAAGACTCATGAACACAGCATACCCTTTTCACTAGTAAAAATTTAATTATTGGATCAATGGAGATGTACATGTAAGAACAAATTCTTCATCTGACCAGATATAAATAGGTCATGGACATGACAGGGCATAATGAAAAATCATCTTGGGCATTAATCTTATATAATAAACCCTGCTCACCTTAACAAAGTCATCTGGCCAGTTCTCTTCCTTGGAGAAGGCAGCCATCAGAATACTGCAGGCACACACTGACACCAAACTGTTTCCTTTTGATTTGAAATTCAGAGACATGTCCCTCTTTAGAAGACTACAGAAAGCCTGAAATAAAATGTACTTGATAATCATGATAATGATTTGTAAGACAAGGTTATTAACAGCTTATGTTTGCCTCCATTCACTAATAAGGAAAATTGAGAACTGTGGTCTTTCAAAATCATATACTATGCTTGTATAAATGATTTTGGGCTATATCAGCACAAAAACTTACCTGAATAATAACATCACTGTTAAACATTGAGGCCTTTGTTTTGGCCAGATACATGAGAGTGAGATAAACAGCTGGGTCTGGTTTGGATCGATTTCCATGGAGATATTTGACTGCTCCACAAAACAACCCTTCCAATCTTTCATCATCACAGGTGTCCTCTGCATCTAGAATTTCCTCCAGTAATTCTTGTGGGTCAACTGAAAACACAACATGAAAAGGCTATAAAATAAGTTTAGCCGTAGAGTGCATGTTTGTTACACGTTAAGATGCTGGACTCTATTCCTGCTGATTACTTATTTACAAATGATGTATGAAATCTTTTTTTTATAAATGCTGTAACATTCAATTTGTGTAAATTGTAATGTGTTTTCTCAAACTGTGTCTCATTCAAGATAAATATCAGAATATTAACTTATCAGTATGCTTAAAATTCATAAACTTTAATATTTTATAATATTTCAAAGTTCATAAATACAAACCATCAATTGCCAATTCTTCATACTGGGACATTGATGCTTGGCTAGGAGCAGGTGAACTCCTCCTTTCAACATCACTGCGGCCTAGTGGTGTAAATGTCTGTCCAATAAGTTTGGGTTTCTTAACTAGGCCTGATCCCCCTAAGCCTGATGCATCCCTCTTTCCAGAGGGGACACCAAGTTTTTTAGGTGTTGGGACTTTTGCAGAATCTGCATCTGAGCTTCCAGGCTTGTTGTGTTTGCCAAGGGCAATAAAGTCTCCAGGGGGAGCAATATGTGCTAAAAACAAAATATAAATTTAGGCAAACAAAATTAATTAATGTTTTGTTTCTTATGCACCGCAACATCAGTCAAATGCTGCCACATTGACTTATTCTAAACACTTACATAGAGTATCATAGAGGAATGGATTTACAACTGTGAAGCATGGAAAATGTCTGAAGTTTCCAAATTTAAACCATGAAAAATTTAAAATCTATGTATTAGCAGAGGGGTCTGATTAAACTAAACTAGCGAAGCCCATGTAACCCTCATTTTATTACATTTGTCATGAAATGTACTGATGCTTGATCTACCTGTAAATTATATAATGTAGAATATAATGATCAATGAGCGTTCATTGTGATGTCATATTATTGAATGTTTACAATACAAAAGGAATAAAGGTACATGTATTGAAGGTGATATTAAAGAGCTGTATGGTTTTTAAATAATTATAAAGCTTTATTAGTATTTTGAGATATTTTAACACATAAACAAATAATAACTTTTTTAAATATGACCTGTCAGCCATTTTGATTAAAGACAGAGATTGAAGGAGTTCTTAGATGAAGTGAAAAGATTTTCTTGATAAATCAATAGTTTTAGCTTGTTCTTTTTCCAGCACATAGAGCTCGCTTCACTGGTACCACTTTGTTGGCACTGCAGCTCATTTTCATATATAGTATTGTTGCCCACTGTATAAACGGCATGTAATTATACATAAGTCACAAGGTTCCTCTTAACACAGGCACCTGAAATTATCAATCAGTCGCTCAATAAAGCCATTTAGCCAAAAATCGAAAAAATCTACCCCCTCTACATTTAAATACACAAGGTGTATTTATATACAGACGGGGTAAAATTTTTCCATCTTTGGCTTTATTGAGCGACTCCTTGTGTATTTATAGATATACAGGGGGTAGAATTTTTCCATCTTTGGCTTTATTGAGCAACTGATTGATAAACATTCAGGTGTCTGTGCTCTTAAAATAAACTTCTGTTGTGAAACATACATGTACTTGGTTTTATTGTGTATTCTACCTGCACAAAAAATGTCACTGATGCAAACTACATATTCATGATCAAAGACCCAAACACCTGTGTGCAATGAAACAGTTTGAGTTTTACAACAAGAAATTTCTCTGTCATGAACTTGTTGACATGTAAGCATTACACTATTACACTTTTCACTAAGTTAATCAAACATCTCTTACCTTTTAACGGGCGTTTAGATGACATTTTCACAAACTATTTACATTTTTTGATATTTCAATGTTCTCTGAATACCACCGAGTTTTAGTTTTGTCTAAGTTATTTAAACGCTTTCACTATTTAGCCGCTTCCTCTTGCTTTCTTATTACAAAAAGAGTTTGTACGACTACGTATATAATATCGAATCAAGACGGAACAGAATTTTCCGAATTGTCGATTTCACGATCTTGGCAAATGGAAAGCTGCAATATTGAGAAAAAAATCAACATTGACTGGAAGACTTAATTTATACATATGAATGTTTAAGAAATATTTTAAAAATCTATCAAGATTAAGTAAGGAAGTAAGTAAGTACGCAAGAACGCATGTACAGTAACTAAGAGAAATCGATTCTTCGAAACAGACATTTTTTCTATTACATGAATTTTAATATTGAAAAACTGGCCGCCCCGCCAAAATTTGGACGGTGTTTAAAGGTATAAGGAAACTTAAAATATTGATGAAAGTTTTAAGATACGACGACGCACTAACCTCTCCCCTTTCACGGGTAAGGAATTTGATGAGAGGCGGTGTAAAATAAAATCTTGTCAAGATCCCCCTTCCCCCTACTTTGTTACGTGCCTATTACACATAAAACAACAAATGCCTAAAATGACTTTCATTATACAATTTAAAATGTCCGACATTAGAAGAAATGAGGTGAAAATATCTAAACACGAAATATTGTAAAAGACCAAATGTTTTAAAGTTCTCTGAACTCATGTCAAATCGTAATTCTAAATCTCTGAGAAAACTGTGTGTATTTATGTAATTTTCTATGCTGTCTGTTCCCCTTAGTTTTCCTGATCTGATCCTTTCTACCAAAATGTTAGAAATATGATTTCTGTTTTACGTCCATTTTTACTACCTTTCCCCTGCATAACTATGTATGTATACTTCTGACGATTTGTGTCTCTGTTTATTCTGTATGTTCCCCTTGTATTAATATACATGTACTATATAGTATTTAGTTTGAGTGAATAAACTGAACTCGAACTTCCCTCCCTCAAGTTATGTCTCTTTTCACATTTAAAAAAAAAACCCTAATGAATATCAATTTAAAAAAAACCCCTATATAGTTATTTAAGATATATGTGTTTCCTTCTTTTGTAGTATCAGATACTAATTTGCAAGTCACGAATTTGAAACCCGCTACGGTATTTTTACCGTTTTAAGTGTTTTCAAAAAATGCACTTTATATATTGTCAAATATTGAACAATTTTCAAAATTGTCAAACTAAAACGATGATTATATTTTTGACAAGAGAAGTTTTCATCCACATTGATATCTCAAGATATCACCTTAAAAATACTGTATTTCGATTCCAATCTTTGATGCTCGACAGGCAAACACTTTACTAAAAGCGGTGTTCTTTTTCAAAAAAAAAAAAAAAAAAAAAGTAATAAAAACGCTGCTTTATCCAGTACAAGTTTGGATAGAAAGGACAGAATAATTTACGATACTATATTTAATCAATAAATATAAAATGCCTCCATTGTTGTTTTACGTTAAACAAAATACATTTTTTTTTATATTCATAAATGGATTTTTTTCTTTTAATATACATGTATAGCGAATGTAAAGTGACAATTGAAAGTAAATATCCCATGTTTCATGTACATGTGCATAGTACATGTATGTACATTGACCTTTCGCACTTCTCGACATTTGGTCACGCACGTCTTCAAAATTTTAACATGTTTTATCCGGATCTATCCAGTCAGACATGCACTTGTTGGATTTTCATGAAATAAAATAGAGAAATAGTGGATCTTGAAATAAATAACTCGAGGAAGATTTCATAAAGTTTTAATACTTTGAACAGTTGGAAAAAACACATATAAACTTATTTTTTAAAGTAAAATAAACATTATTTAAGGTTCTTGAAATCAGATTTTAAAAGTCACATCTAATAAGAACAGGATCAGTTAGGAAAGGCGGAACATTGGACAATAGGCACAGAACTCTCGTCTCTCTTCTTCATTTCTTCCTCGGTCTTTGTTTCTGTCTTTGTAGACCTGTATGTAATAAATTGCAAAGATTTCAAAACTATTAATAATTCTTTTAATTCTAATACTTAATTAGCCTAATTTTCTAGTATAAGGAACGTCAAAGCTACAACAACGGACAATATTAAAGCAACCAGAGATCTATGTACATAGGAAATATTTTACAAGTTCTAATTTGATATAATCATATACCTTAATAATTTGGGTCTGGACAGGATAATTCGTCGAAATCGTTGTCACAATCAGAAAATCCGTCACAGTAGTAGGATTGTGGGTAGCAGACATTGTCACAGCTGAATTCACCCGCTCCACAAGCTACTGGAGCTACAAGTTAAGGTGGAATGCTACAGATCGTTAAAGTATCATTCCTGAAATATGATGTCGTATTTTTGTTGTTCAAGAAAGGCTATTTTATAGGTTTTTTTCTGTATTTTATAAAAAGGGTAAAATCTGTGTTGGTTACGAGGAAGAAACGGATAAAAGGGAATTTCTGGTACTTTTGGATATTTTTCTTCTGAAGTTACTGTATCTTTTTTATCAGAGGGTCATTAGTCTTTAATTTGTCTAAGAGAAAAAAAAATGTTAAAAAATCACAATTTAAAAAGAAATTGAAACAAAATTGATTTAGATACATTAATGTACATGTTCTATCATAATATACATGTAGTGCAATATCAAGAATCAATGTATCCAGGAGGAGGGTGAGGAAATGCCGGGTTGGTGGTAGAGCAAGGTGCGTCAGGTGCCTGCACAGTGCATCAGTAGATTGACGGTACTTACGACATCCCTGCTCATCCACATTTCCGTCACAGTCGGGCTCGCCGTCACACTTCCATGATTCTGGATAACACGTTCTGCGACCTTCGGCCGTACACATGAATTCCCCATCATGACAAAAGTTTTGCCCAGATACTGTTTAATGAAAAAAATCACAATCCAGATAAAATTCATATTCATACGTCCAACTAAGTAAGTTTTAAAAATAGTTCTATTTGACGGTATAAGGTAAATTCAGGTTTTTTTACAGATGAGTCAAAAACATTCAAAGTTCCAACAATATTCTCTCTCTCTCTCTCTCTCTCTCTCTC
>WFKH01007768.1:13077756-13088342 GCA_016163765.1 Magallana hongkongensis | reverse complement strand
ATTTTTCATCAATTTTACAATTCTGATCTAAAAAAATTTCATCTGTAGAAAACACTTCTTATTTTATGTATCCAAGAAAATAGAGAAATAATACTGCGTCATGTTAGGTTTTGTAAAGGTTTCATAAAAAGTAAAGAAAGTGAAGTTACAAGTGTTGTGCTCCTCTCAGTGTTTAGACACCGTTATCTACGGAGTGTACGTGCCGTCGGAGTAATTGACACGGGGCAAGGCTACATTACGGAACCCCAAAAGGCTTAATATTATATACAGTTTAGAGTATAAATGTACAAGTATTAGAAGTGATCATTGAAATTATTTGAGTCCATTGTAGTATATCAGAATTATGTATTATATATTATTATTGCGATTTATTCTGTAAATACATGTATATCACCTGGCCAGTACACGTACTGAAAGATTGTTTGAATGAACTAGGAATTTTTTTATTTTTTTAATTTTTTTTTTAGGAATAGAAGTTGTTAACAAATCTTTTTAACCAATCTGATTACTTTTTAACTTGCATACATTCTGAGAAAAAGGTTTTACAACACATCAAATTGCCCTAAATGATTCATATCTTAGAATAAACACAAAATAGTGCCGCTTGAGATTTTCTTCCTCCAGATAGTTAGACTTCTAAAAATCCTACCATGCATAATATGGTAATAAATACTGTTGTTCGAAAGTGTATTGATTTATTCTTTACCTTGTAAAACCTTGTAACAAAAAAAAGTCGTCAAGCGCCAATTATAGTTAAATTTTTTTTTTTATTTTGAAGCATTTTTTCTATATGTTCGGGTGATTCTTCATAATTGACAACAGGGGTCGTCGATATCGGGATCACTGTTACATAATACTTACAATTTATACATTATGCTTAATACTGACAATTATTACAGGCAGGTGATATAAATCCAAATTGTAGAGGTTCAAAATGATGCAATTTGTATAACATGTATTACTACTATTATTATCATTAAAAGGCATTTGCATGATTGAGTTTTATAGCATTTAATATATTTTGATACATTGATATTATCTCTGAGTAGTTGTATAAATATAGAAAAAGGATTTTTTTTTTAAAGGGGGGGGGGCTTTTTGAATTTTTCCCGAATATCAAGACATAGAGATGATCGATGGGCTCTATATGTAAAGGTATTTATTCATGTTGTTAAATTTATAAGTGACTGCAATCACATTCTGTTCCAAGGAAAGACGTACAATGTAGATCGAAATTACCCCCCCCCCCCCCCCACAAATACTCACACACGTTATATGTTATATCTATTTATGGTTGACCTGCTAAAGGGACGTTTTTTGACTGATGAAGAAGCCCCTTGATAAGAAGATGCATGTCATCAACAATCAGCTCCCCACTATACGATCATGTCACTGACACGCGCAAATTCCACCGATGTCATTGTCACTCTGCTATCTCAAAACGATATTTATATCATCATGACCAGATGTTATACAGTTAATGAATATTCATGCTATCAAAAAAGTTAGCATCACTTTTGCTAAAATATTTCGTGAAAATTGTATGAAATACGCTGTGCACGTTAAAATGGTCGTTGCCTTAGTTGTTTCATTGTCAAGTGTCTTCATTTATTTGGCCCTCTGTATTATCCCCCCCCCCCTCCACTACCATTCTAGTTAAGGAGGCTGAATGGTCAACACATTAACCATCAGATCTACCTAAAATGTTTAAAATATGTTTTTTTTTCGGCTCTAAACTATTATTTAGCAAAGAAAACATCCATATATTTTGGATATTTTGAATATTTTCTTATATTTTTATATAGAGCTTTTCTTCTAAAAGAGATCAATATAGTCTAAAAATGGCTACGACCATCTAGCCCTCTTAACTGTTTGTCATTGAAAGTAACAAACATGTAACACGAACCCGATTCTAGGACGCGCTCCATTTTACTGGCCGATATTTATGAATTATGTACAAGATAAAGTTCATGTACTTTATCATATGATACAATAACTCTATTACAATACAAAACGTTTGACAACTCGGGTTCAAAGTATATGGAGTTCCCTTAACATCACGATTAACAGGTGTTGTGTGACATAAAGTTAAGTATTATCCTCTCTCTTAAATTTATTTTAACATAAGTATAGTATATACTGTATACGGAATTTTTGTCATCATAATGTATGCATATGGCAAAATCGAGAAAAAGCAAAGAAACCCCAAGATATGATTTGTACTTTTTCCTTTAGGAAACAGCTTTTATAATAGCTTACCCGTGTCTTATATTTGTTGTTCTCCACTCCGTTAATCATCCGATTCATATTTTGACTTTCACTCTCGAAATGTTAGTTCTGGTGGAAAACACAGCCGACAGCAATGCCTTAAGGGGCATATTTATGAACAAAATCTCCCAAAGTGAGGACTGAACAAACTTATTGATGAGTGTATTGAGTCACCTTCTCATGTTTTATACATGTATTTAAGAATTTTATAATTGTTCTAAAGATGACCGACTGAAAAATAAAACTGCAAGTAAATGTTATTGAAAATAAAGTTTTCGCAAAGATATACTATTTCGAATGTCAATATTAGGAACTCATGTTCTCATGAACTGGTTCCATTTGTAGTGCCAGAAAGTTTGTTGTGCAAAGAGCAACCCGAGTTTTCAATGACATTAGATTTGTTTGTTTTTTTCTAGCTGCAGGTCTGTAGCTCCCGGTCTGAAAAAAAATTCGAGTGGACGACCTGATCGTCCATCCGGGATTTTCAGACCGGGAGCTACAGACCTGCAGCTAGTTTTTTCCCCATTTTTCTTTATGGTTGTGAAGTATGTTTTTTTTAAATGAAAATATGAACGCAATTGAGGAATTCTATCTTAAACTTAAAGATATTCACCATCATGCATTGTTGGAAAAGCGCGGATCTGTGATTTTTCAAGGGGAGGGGAGCATACCTGTCCATAAAAAACCTACTTCCTACTTACAATTTAAGTCCCTATTTTTTTAAAGGGAAAATTGGTTCAAAGTAATAATTTGTTAATAAATTATGAAATTTATTAACTGCAATTTCCACACTCCCACCCCCGTAGATCTGCGCATGGTATGTTTACAGTAAGCATTTTGCGAGACTGGCCGTGCAAGGTTCGCCATATCAATTGAATGTACATGGAAAATTAACAGTAATGAAATTTAGGGTAAGACTTTTGAAATGAAATGAGACAGATGTGTACATCTAGTAATTTTTAAGGAACTTATCAATACAGGCAATGATGGACGTTTTTATTTAAATAATTTCAAATAGATTGGATGATTACAAACAAAAGAATGTGGTTTAAATCATATCTGACAGATGCAAATGCAGATATTTAGAATTGATTTTTAAATGTTGTTAAGCAATGCAAAATTCAGCAGAAACAATATCATATGGCATATGGTAATGAATATGATTTATAATTTTTTTACCACGTATTTTTACCTTTAAAACGACCTTTAACTCAAACGTATCAATGGGTACATATACTATTTTAGATCAAGAAGTCACTAAGTACTAACCCACTGGCCAGGCATATGAAACTATAACAGATTGATTTATGTGAAAACTAGGATTATTGGAGAGGATTACTGTTATATTATACACTGTAAATCTGACTTTGAAAAAAAATATAGAGATATTTTGCCATCCTTACATGTGTATATACTATAGTAAGACGACAAAGGGCCAGTAAGTTTTCAAATTTGTTATAATGTAAAAAAGGTTTAAAAATTTCTAATTTTATATACAATAGAGTGTAATTTCTAGGCGCAATAAACTGCATGTCTATAGTATAGATTGGATTCTCCTCTTGTTTAATATATACTCAGTATATTGTTCGAAATTATACTTGTATTTATATTCATACTAATACATCGCTTTCTTTGGTTTGTTTTATGCAACTTGAGAATAAATTCAAGTGGCTTCTGCTTTCATTCATAAGAAAATAAAGCAATTCATCATCAATAAATGAGTACATAATGTGTTGATATTCCCAAGATAAAATTGAATTACATCTTATGTTAAATTGTTTCGGTTTAGCGTTATGCAACTATAAATACAATTAATTTCACGCAGCGCGGAATTCTTTTGGAAATACCCTTTTAAATGCGAATTGCAAAAACAAAACTCGATTTCGTCGTAATGACACAGAGATTTATAACTTGTAAAGTACGAATAAAAGAAAAACACACTTCAATTGGAATCTTTTTATGTTTATTAATTTGTATAGACCGAAAATAAAACATTTCTTCTATAAAAATTAAAAACAACACCTTGTCAATAAAAGAACAAAATAAATAACAAATATTCTCATAACAAATGTCTCTTGATGATCACTGATGGGATGGAAATTCAGTCATGAAATGAGAAATCGATGGTGATGATAAGAACACAGGAAGGAATTGTGGGGGCATGAAGCCTGGCACTAGATGGCGCTCTCGCGTATCTTTTAAATTGAGCTTCTATTCATCAGATCTGCAGAAAAAGAAAATATGTCTTAGGAAAAGACAAACACAAATACGCGCTTTGTACTTAAGTATACTTCGTTCCAAAGTAAACAGAAACTATGAAATACAAACCGAGTTTAGTGTACTGGGCAAGTAGCCTCGTCTTTGTTGTCATAGCAATCGTAGTCTCCGTCGCAGACGAATGACGATGGGATGCAGCCGTTGTCGCATGAAAACTCATCCGCATCGCAGACGACTGGAGCTGTTCAAATTGAATAACCACATAACACAGAAGTTGACAGAACCCTATTTTTGGGCATCATTGAGCATGCGCGATAAGTAAGTATTAACCGGATCTTTGAACGAGTTCGAAAAGCAATACTTACGACATCCCTGCTCATCCACATTTCCGTCACAGTCGGGCTCGCCGTCACACTTCCATGATTTTGGGAAGCAGGAACTGTAACCGTCTGATAAGCACATAAAGTCATCTTCATCTGGACATACTTCAGACACTGGAAAAAAAATCAGTATATCAAGATAATGTATTTAAAATACATCTATTTAACTATAGATACAAATAATAATTCAATTTGATTAAAACAAGAAAGAAAAAAACAAACAAAATGTCCAGAAGTTTTCAAGTGTCAGTATAAAGCTAAACTGTTATAAAAATGTCAATGAATTTGACATAATAAAAAGAATGAAAATAAAGATATGGTATTTACCTGGTGATGTGCTGACAGCCACAACTAAACACAAAATCAACAACGAGAACCTGGCCAAAGACATAATGCTCCCCTCCTTCTGGTCCCTAAACAAGGTGCTCTTAAATTGCCTGTGAATGCTCTTCCGTTGACAATTCTGATTTCAGCCTCCATTTATAGTGAGAGGCTGCATCGCATGACACGGATGTGGGCGGGGCATCCCGTTATCAGATGACCGAACGATAAGTGTTGCTTAATTGGCGATGAGGTATGGGAGCCAACCAGTATGTACCGAAATATACAGGGATTTTTGTACTTTGCCTTTAGCAATGAAGTAATAATAGAAAACTTTAAAAATCTGAAGCAAAGCTATCATTTTTGTTATAGAAGTTTACAATACTGAATTAGAATTCGATTGTCATGATTTACTTAGAGATAAGACGGGGCATGTTTTTTGGTTTCTGGTTCTGTTTTGAGAAGACATTCACTAAAACCACCAATAAAGTCCAAGCATACACTAGTATGCATAGCCACCTAGCGAAAATGCTATAGTTCAAATTCATCTGCAAAGAAACTTTAAAAAATCGAAAGAATATTTTTTTTCATTGTTGTTTTCGGAAAATGAGATTGAGAAAAACATTTCTAAACAAATCATAAGTAAAGAAATAAATAAAAGTGATAAGAGAGAGTTTTAATAATTTTTTATTTAATTTTGCATGACGTCAATATTTCGAACAAAAACATTTCTATCAATCATCTGGCTCGAACACTTTGAATGTGTGTTCCTTTATAAATTCTGATAAAATAGATAAGATGCACGATTGCGCAAAGAAGATAGAAAAATTGATTAGGTCCGTTTGAAATATAGAACCTTGTCCTTTTCCACGCAGTTTATGTCGCAATAAGAAGTTTAATGCGTGACAAAAACTAGCAATATACTACAGCTTCCATAATCTCAGCTAGTGAAATTAACAAAAGCGAGTGATTTTTTTTGTTTGGGGGGGGGGGGGGGGGCAACAATGTTAAAATATTGCCTCCACACACAATGATAAATTATGAACATACTACTCAATTGTAAAAATAAAAGTTTTAGAAAACGATTATATTATAACTATTAGCGAAAAAGATCCTTTACATTTTAATTTATTTTATAGAAGAGCTAGGGTACACCAATGAAGTACCGGGCGCTTGTGAACATTTGTGTTACAGGCATTGTGGTAAGGAACTCTGGCGAATGCTGAAGAGGCCTCAGGCGAGCATTTCAACCACGGGTATCTAGAAATGTTTGCAATTGTTTACATATATTTTTTAAAATTCGCTATGATACGATACGTTACATGTCGTAGAGAAGCGTATTTACATATCTAGTTTTAATTCAATTTTGACATCATGAATGTACCAGTATGCCATACTTTGTCGACCTATATACACTGTATCTTTGTTTCACAAAAGATAATGAAAAATTAATAGGTGTTATGTATTCGTTTCAGAAAGTGAAAATTTCAAAGTTAAAATTTGTTTTATAATTCAAAATGGTTTTATATTTGTACATGGGTTTTGTTCTTGACAAAAATATATTTACCTGTCTGTCCTAAATAATTTGCTGTAACAATATATGATATTTAAAAAAAAATGTAAAGTTTAATTCTTCAACGAGAAAATAAATACATACAAAATAGCAATTTCAAGAAACTTTTAGTATAGTACATGTACAAAGCATAAAAATTAGTAAAGTACAAGTGATATCAATGTTCCCATAATGCAGTGAAAAAAAAATCTCATGCACAAACGATGTTGAGATTGAACTGGCTTCTATACTTAGCCCGGTTGAATTAGAGAATACACACCATACTGTCCTCAAACATCACTTACTGTAAAAAAGTAACAGACATATCGGTGTTTTTTAAAGGTATTTATAACACGTACAATTAATAAAATTCGTGGTTGTTAACAAGCAAAAAACTGTTGACCATTGTACTCATCCACACTATTGCATGGGATAAAAACAACAACTGAGTGTGGGAGAGTGTTGCCAAGCTTATCAATGTTTACAAGCCTCGCAGTCTATTGAATGACTATTCAAGGATTTTTATGTAAAATAAAAAGGCAAAAATAAATCGCAACGCACCACAGCTGTCCAATTAAAAAACAAACATATTTTGCAAAGAAATGATACATTATAATGACCAAAAAAATTAAAAAAATTACTGATATACTGAATTAAGTGAAAAAGTAGTTATTCACACTATTATATTCTGTCTTGCTTCTTTTCCTGCTATCTGCGTAAAAGGCTATAATTAGAGAGAACACAAATGAAAAGTTATTGTATACATCTTATAATTAATTCTTTGTATACATGTTCATTGAATACCTTTTTGATTTTTATTTGTTGTTTGTACTATAATGCTTCATGTGAGTTAGAATAAAAATCTATATGCATGTACTGTAATATCAATATTGTTTGAAAAAAAAGAGAAGAGTTCTGCATTGCACTTCAACTAAATTAATATTCATATCACTTTTATCAGACCGGTGGCAAGTACATCGAATATGAATTCTTTGTATCTGTAATATTAGGATCAAGGTCCAGGAATCTCTATCACTGAGGCGTATAATAGAGTGAGTACAACATACTGGAGAAGGTAAACAAAAACAGTTTTATCAAATGATACATTGACCCATTTGAATGATTCTGCTCGGTCTAGTAACCCCCAAACAGTAAGAACGCGGTCACATCCGCATCAATCCAGTTTCATCCAGTATGTTTTTGGTACTTATCATTTTGTGTACTAAGTCAAAATTCCTTTCGGTCACTTAAGGTCATATGGAAGACCATACTCGTCAATTTTTAACCAGGCTTTCCAAAGGAAAAATCCGGTTATTGAAATGGTGAAAATGGCAGGCGGTCGGGCGGCTTTCAAAAGGGTACCCCTATTGTACGGATAACTCCTCCTACAGTTTTCAAGATAGGAAGTTGTTGTTTTGCAGATCAATTGTACATATATCAGAGATGTGCATATTACTTGGATTTTGATTTTTGATAATTTATGAAAAAAATACCAGCTGTTGAACTTAGTCATTTTTCGCATAATATTGCAAATAGGGTACCCCTATTGTACGGATAACTCCTCCTACAGTTTTCAAGATAGGAAGTTGTTGTTTTGCAGATCAATTGTATATTAGAAATGTGCATATTACTTGGATTTTGATTTATGATAATTTATGAAAAAAATACCAGCTGTTGAACTTAGTCTTTTTTTGGCAAAATATTGCATATAGAATACCCCATTTCTCTGGATAGGTAGTGTTTATCAACTCAGGGTGGACAAATGGATTATGGATACTGTTCACACAGTTTGCTGTCCCACTGACAGCTTTTCACTTGATGATACTATAGAGGAGCGGGACTTTCAATTGGACAATTATGATACATTTCTTTTTGAAATGAATGATAAGAATAATCCAAACTTTATGTTATGTAGCTTAGGAATTTTATAAATGCGTTGACATATACAAAAATAAGTTTCTAAAAAAATCACTAATCTGTGTGATAATTTCAATGTATCCCATTCCTGTTCTCGTAAAAAATAACTATTTATTTTGGATTTTTTTGTATCTTACTGTTTGTACCATAACGTGGTCCTCTTTTATGTTTTTATTTTGGCTTTTTTTAAGGGGGGGGTATTCAATAAAATTTGGTGACTTCCAAGTTTGATCTTATTTAGACAAGGTTTTGTAGTGATGAAATTCCTTCATTTCATCCCTGCCCCTGATCACTGAATTTTTATCTAGATCAACACTTTTGCTAAACAAGTCACATGAAAAAATTTAAACGTTATCAAAATGTCAGTACAAGATCCCTTTTGCTTTTCTACACCTTCTCAAGCGTGAAAAGTGATTCCATCTATCCCTTTCTTTGATGTTTAGGTCATATAATATCATTGTAATGTTTTATTTTTCGATATCTGTACATAAACATCTTGCATTGTATCAGATTTAGAACACTTTAATGGCCTGTCAATAAACGGTGTCAATGACGCAGACGACAGGGGTTCTGTAGGTTCGGCGGGAAAAAAGTACTTCTCATGTCAATGGTTGTGTCTGTCCACTTGACACAGAAACTTATAAATATTAAAAAAAAATAAATTCGAGGTCACAGTTTACTCTGAGATAAAAAAAAAAACAAAACCAAAACAAACTCTACATTTGAGGTCAAAAATTTTGCGATTTCAAAAGTTAAATTGAATATATTTATAAAACATTACAATATTTATATAGTATTTTATATTATATAAAGGATCACATTCCGACATTAATTATGGACATACTATTAAAAAACACAAAGTAAATCTCCGGTATACATGTATAATATTCATGCGAGGCGCCTTTAGGTTTCTCCGCCCTTAATGTTTTTATGGTTGAATCCATGTAATTGTTGTTTAAATTTGAAGATCAACATCTAAACAATCAAACTGAACTTTAATATTGATATGTTGCAAATATTTTTTCATGCCGTATGGGGCTAACACAGGTTCGCTATCAGAGCAATTATAGCGATGACTGCGCATCAATTAATCATCACATTAATTCTATACTGATTTCCATGTATAAAAGCAATCTTTACCGAAATTAATCACAATAATAATTATCCTTTTTCTTGTTAAAAAAAAAAAACAATTTTAGGCCATTTGAACTTGCAAGTATATATTTTATAACATTTAAAGTGCATTTTTAAAATTGTCTGTAATTATTAAAATAATTTTTCAAACCCACTAAAAATTGGTACATTTGTAATTCATTGATATATTCTATTGAAACCTGCAAAGAAGTAATTACCATGCCAGGTAAAATAGGAATATGAAATTGGAACATGGTGTATGTATATAACTGCCTATGTACTTTTTTCAGTTTTTCTTTGAATTCCTCGATTTCAACAGAAACAGCTCTCTAAATTGTTATTTTCACTTAACATAACTTAAAATGTGTTAAAATACAACATAGAATCAAGAAATACTGGCAAAACCATGAATCACATTACACTTACAGTGTACATTAAAGCTGATACCGTAAATTATTCAGGATATCCCTGATGACGTCATGCGATAATCGAAACACCTTAAAAATATTTGTGTATTGAGTGTATTGTTTATTTGCCCAAATCCCCAAGCTTAAAATTATATACATTAATTTTATACATAAAAATGGGACCGAATGACTATATTTGTTACATTCCTGCAAATATCTTAAATGACTTCCACATTTAATTTATTTGGATAAGATCCTTTTCTGTGGCGTATTTAAAAAAAAAAAGTTTCGGATAAATATTTGTACAGTACGAACATTTTGATGATGTTTCAAAATTTTCTGTGAGAGAGAGAGAGAGAGAGAGAGAGAGAGAGAGAGAGAGAGAGAGAG
>WFKH01007768.1:13022437-13063214 GCA_016163765.1 Magallana hongkongensis | reverse complement strand
ACTGATACGAATATTCAAAAGGCGTCAATTTTGAATTCGATCAACATACGAGTTAAAATTAAGAAAAGGGATACTATAAACAATCAATTATAACTTTTGTTACACAAAGTTTATATAAACATGTTTATAAATGCATATATTTTGAAATATTGAAACAAACACACGTTGCAGGGAAATCTCATTTACATATTGGTGACAACTTCCGTCCACCCTTTAGACATTTATCGCATATCTAAGGCAGTAGATGCAGATCGAGTGGTTATTTTTATTAATGACAGGTGTAATGCACCGTTTTGGTTGAATTGGTTGTAAGCTTAGATGTTGAATGACCGATCGGGAGACGGAGAGGATTGCAAAATAATTTTACCGATGAGTTTCAAACCAAACTTCCAGCTGATGTGCCAATTTAAAAAAAAATCCAAGATGGCGGGGATGGGTACCTTGTCATTTATTAGGTAAGCGGAGTATTTTTTTATTATAAGAAAAATATATGACGTCAGGTGCCTGTGGGTTCAAAGTTTAAAATAGAAATAGCATATTATGCTACAAAATAGAATGTTACAAGGAACTGTTGTTCAGGTGAGCGATGTGGCCCATGGGCCTCTTGTTTTTATTTATTTTGTTCAAATATGGAGATTAAAACAAGAATATTGAATAATAATATTTTACCATTGGTTTGTTAACAGAATTTAGTTGGTTTATTTGTTATGACTATTTTTGATGCCTATTTAAAAAAAACCCATTCATACTGAAGGCTTATATATCATTATAGGCAAAAGAAAATTTACATTGTTTGCGGATGTCATCTTATTTGTAGATGATGTCAGAATTGTTGAGAGACTGTCAGGAATCTAACCACTTATCAAACCCATAGAATTATAAATGTAATTACGACTGAATGCTGCAAAGTTTGCAACTTCTACATTTGCTGTTGACACAATTTTTTGGTCATCTATATTCAAAGACTTCAAAGGTCGGCGTTTTTGATACGAATTCTTCAAATGAAGAACACACAGGATTTGGTCTTAAAAAGTGTTGCTAAATATTTTTTTTTAAGAGTAGGAAAAGAATTTCTGATGTTTTCATCAATATTCCGGATCACGTTATCAGAGATTGATGACATGGTAACTCCAAGAAAACCGCGCCACAGGTAAACATGCTTATTGGTTTTCACACAGAAAGTGTTGCAATTCCAACGAAACAAATGAAGCAATGGAGGAACTTTATTAAGAGTTCTGCTGTTTTATTTCGTAGATAACTGTTGTTGGCTCGAGGACATCGCGAGATTCTCTTTTCTTGGTTTCCGTACTTTGGATTTTTTTTGGTCAGCCTCTAGAAAGGAATTGCGAAAACATGGACATAAAAGGAAATAAATCGTCTGTGTATCCAGCAGAGAAGAAAACATCAAAACGGGGGTATAAATTTGTGTTAGACGTTCATTTTATCATAAACCGACCCTAGAAGTGCTTTACAAACCCATTTCTGCCACCTTCTTGTTTCTACCAAACTTGAAACTGTTAAATGTATCGTATCGGTCTTGCGTAATTTTGTAATGTTTTTTACCACTTAACCTAATCTAATAATTACAACATTTATGACTTCCACCAAAACGCATCTAACACCGGCCTAAAATTACGACTTTTAGGCGCACCGCCAAAACTGCAATGGTTGTCCGCATTTATGTGTGGCTGGGGTGATGCCGCGACACCCTTCTTCCTTGTAACCCAAGTTTACGCGCCCCTCGGTCCTGTTTTTTGACAGAAAATTCAACAAGAACGGATGCGTAATGGCGTTAATTCAGTGCGCGCGCGTGTCGGAAGGTCCCAAACGTGTTGGGTATTCTTTATCATTTTCACGTGCTATTGACGCTATTTTCAATTCTGTAATGGGTTTTATATCATTTATTGGGAAATAATCAAATGCAATTGGATAAAATGATCAAGTGGTGAATTGCTGGTTCCCTTACAAATCCAGCGAGCTAATTATCGTCTGCTTCTGACACCCGCGCTCTTCTGGTTCGGATCAATTTCGACATAGTTGCTTACTAATCTAATAGTCGTAATGTTTTAATCTGATAAGATTTACTTAGGAGATTTCCCTGTGTTTTACAGGGATATAGCCCACCTCTGAATAGGGAAAATTTTTAGTCCCTTGGGTGCATGAAAATATGTTAGAGTAAGCTATGCATACAGTCAAGGTTTAAGTTTTTCTAGTTTGCAAGAAAAAATATGTATATGTGAGAAATTGCAAACACTTACAAAAATGATAACCCAGACTTGCTATTGATTCCAGGAAAAGTGCGTTTTATTTATGTTTTTAAGGGGTGGTTGAAATTCTTGAAAATAAGGGGTTTGAAGCAGTGGGTTATTTTCTAGATTATGGATAAACTATTTCTATCGCTTTTATATAAGAAAAACAACTTATGTATTTTGGAAATGTCAAACAAACAAAATAAAATACTTTTAGATACAGTCTTGAATCGAATTTCCTTCTCGCTGAGGAAATCGCATAAAAGATTGTTTAAAAAAAATTCAAATGCACACTAAATGAACATGTATGTAGGATTAGGCTATATCCATATATTTACTCAGTACTGATCATTCAAAAAGTGATCTTATAACTATTGCATGTATTAAAACGGGTACATATCGTTACAGTAACTTATTTGGCGGACAAATTTATACATTTGCAAGTAGGTTGGAATGGCGGACAACTCTTGTTCAAAGGGAGATAATCAGGCATTGTGTTAAATATGTTATATGGTAGTTAAATCATTTATTTTTATTGGTTTGGTATGTAAGTATTATAAGAAATACATTTAGGACATTTTTATCGCATTGACTTGTTTTGTTTTGTTTTTTTTTAAAAACAAGAAAATCAACGTCGTTCATTATCACAATATTTTTAATACAAAAACACTGTTAACAGTAGATTTAAAATAAAATTAATACATGAATAAGTTAATGACTAAAAGGTTGGTTGTTTCTGCGTATAATAAAGAAATGCTTCCGTTATGAAGCAGTATTTATTCTTAGATTGTCTCATAGAAACGTTTATCAGATTTGATAAGGTTCGTGAAGAATGAGATAATTTCAAATTACCGGTATATTCTAAATTATTATGGTAATTTTTTTTCTTCAGTTTTGCATACAAGAAGATTAAAAAAGCAGCGACGTTATTGCCTCTCGCCCCATCCCCCTCCTTCAGAATTATGCGCAAAAGAAATCCATCATATCTGAACAGACAGATCGATTGTCGCAATCGACTGCTTTTCTCATAAGTAAACGTAAACTAAATGTGATAACATCTTTCGTCGACTTCATATTGCCCAGCTGATTATCACTTTGCCTCGATTACTTCCCCTTTACCACAATATAAATTCAGTGCACCACTTTATTTTAGCAATGACTTAAATTTTGCATCAACTATATAAAGTAGAAAATCCCTTTCATATGTATATGTACATGTACATGATCGTTTATCCGTTGCCTTTAGACCTTTGCAAATGCAGGTATATATTTGAACCACGGGCGCAATACCTGTTGATACCTTTTTAGAATCTATCTTTCTTCAAATCGCCACTCTGAAGAAGTTTGAATCTAGGTTGTTTATTCTAAGAATGATGAAGTCCGAGCCAGGAAGATGATCGCGTGTCTTCCAAGAGTGTTAGTACATGTAGTAAGTAAGCACCGACCGTGTGGCTTACTGAACCAACACTGATTAAATTTGACCACTGGAGGTCAAAAACAAGTGTTTTGAGCAACCTGGTCCTATTCGTTATGAATCCAATTTTTGGAGATGCACTATACTCCATTCTTTGAAACCTCTTTTTGAGGAGGATGCATGTTGAGAAAAAAGAACAACAATAGAACAATTGTAATTCTCAGTAAGTTAATGTTCTATGAAGAGCAGCAACGATTTAAGCGCTGAGAGCAGAGGAAGCGTCTCATGAAGGAGGTGTATGGTAAAAAGGACCTGGTACCAAGACCATAAACGGAGAACAGACTAAAGTCAAGATATTAAATTAGTTTTGAAATAATTTTGAAAATGAAACAAGAATTTTTATTGTGTATTTGCTATTGTGAATGATACAAACCCGCAACAGTTTGGTAAAAAATAAAAATATACATTAGAAAAATAAGATGCTTTCAAAATAAGAAATGTTCTCAGTTTATGATTTAGCACTCGGCGTGTAGCACATTTCCTTTTTCGTTATATTTCATTCAGAATCGACAAAACAATCTCGAAGAAAATAGTATTGCTTTAAATTATTTGATTCAGTGCGAAAATACTAAATTGGATATACATGTATACTCGTTTTTTTAATATGCAAATATATGCAATGATGCAAGACAATTCGGGGTCAGAATTAAGATCCAACTGGTAACACTCCAATGACAGCTATAATTCAGAAAATTTAAATAATCTACTATATTTAAGTCTAAATTTGAATGATTATCGCCACGCTTTTACGTCTCTTCTTGTTCGAAATATGGTCTAGTTACCTGGTGTATTGATTTATGTATACATATGTAAACAGGCGCTACGTCACGTTAATTTTAACCATTCTAAACCTTAACATTAATTCTCTCCGTGCTAGAAGACACATAAGGATAGAATTGTACCATTGTACTAATTTTAATGAAGACAAAAATGGTTTTAATTAATTGATTTACATGACGTGGCGCTTGTAGTTTGTAGGCATTGTCTGCAATTTCCATTGAATAAAAAGTCTTGGACCAAAATTTACTATGCAGACACTGTAATCATAAAGATGATGAACTTTGGACTACGCAAAACTGCGTTTTAACTTTAGGATGTATTTCTCTTAAATTCAAATGTTAACTTATTTTCAAAAACGTCATTTTGATATTTCAGTGTTTCTGTTTTTTGTTTTTCTTAAGTTATATCCTCTGTGAATCTGATATGCCTCATATTTCGCAGACTCTTCGTCTTCGAGTGCATTTGAAAATATGGTACAAAACAAATTATTTAAAAAAAATTCAGAACTTTTTATGATTAAAGCATAAAAAGACTTGTTCTGATATTCTGTATGCTCATATTGTATTATTGGTTTTTACCTTGTGTTTTGTTTAATTGCAATTTTTAAAAAAATTTTGAGAGCATATTTTCATTCATCAGCGAATTGACAAGATTTCTCATTAATTTTTTAAAACGTCATATATACGGCAATTCAAAATTAGAGTTTTGATCATCAGTGTTTTTTGAAGAGGAAGAAAAATTATTAAAATCCTGTACCAAGTAACCCAAAAATTCTCAATAACAAAATTTCGTGTCCTTAATGGGATATTGTTTTCTTGTTTTTTTTTTTTTTAAATGAGAATCAAAAAACTTCCATTGCAATTTCAGTATTAAATCTTCGGATGACCTCATATTCAGATTATCCTCTGCAATTAAGGCGAAGCTGATAGTATCTAGAATAAGCATTGTGTGGAGTTTAATGTCTCCTCACCTGGTATTAAGGCCCCTGATTAAATTCTTGTTTTGCATTATAAACTGCGGATTTATACTCTTGATCTTTTTTTCCCGAGTGCCTCACTAATATCCCGTCATTCAGTTGGGGACGGTTCGAGCCCGATCCTTATTTGTCCCGGACAATGTTCTATCACGTTGCACAAGAGCATAGATTAATAGGCTTTAGAATTTTTCTATACAAATTAACGAAGCATAATGTAATTTGCCATCTTTACATTAATAAATTAATATGTACACCATTTGCCGGGATAAGACCGCTAGGGAATAGGAGGGCTATGGAGAGACCAACCATTTATCTTAGTCGGCCGGTCTTGTATCGTGATCTTGAATTGGAAAATCATTAAAATAATATGACTAGTGTATTAGATTAGGGACCGAGGATAAATTTACAAACACAAAATCCGAGTCTCATTACGGAGGAATAATGAGAAGGACTATGTGGAAGCTATAGGGACCCAGAGCTCTGACGTCCTTAACTAAATGAAGATATTAGCAGTAAAAAATAAATCTTTTATGGCAGACCCAAGAGACTTGGCCGATCTTTGTTATTCAAAATTTTAATCTGAAATTCGGCAGGTAGTGACTGAGTTCGTATAGAGAGATTAGACAAATAATTACCTGTAAGTGAATTTTGTCGTAAAATCATATTAGGAATGAATAGAAGTACAAATTGGAGAGGACATTGAATGAATGGGTATATGATACAGTGACTCGCTATTATAGTTTTACATTGTCTCCTGAAGATGCGGAGTTTGGGGTTTGGAGATAATGTTGCTGATGTCGAACAGAATGCATGGTCAAAATCAATCAGCGAATAAAGAGTTGTATGTAAAATTGTAATTAGATACTTAGAAAAATCATCAGAATAATTAATGTTTTCTTGGCAATTACCCGTGAAAAGACTGCTACAAAAGAGCTCCTCAGATAGACTGTGGCTGTAGGGGATCACCATAAGGAGTCTGTTTTCGGTTGTCGTTGTGATCCAGTTTTACCACGCTGTGATCCAGTTTTACCACATCTAAAGCATGAACCTCTTAAAACAAAACAAAACTGTTAAATGTTTATAAAACGATTTGTTTTTATATATGTAGAGTTTTTCATTTTCCCACTACTTTTATTACATTCTTACTAAAAATTAAATGTTTTTACTGATATAGGGTTAGAAACATTTATTACATGATCGAAATTTGGTCGTAGATGGTGAGTTCTTTTGCCAAACAAATTTAACGATTTCTTGAATATTTTCTCTATCAAAATTAAAACCCACCTTCTATAGTATTTATTTACAAGACATAATCCCTTTTTTTTAATACTGAGTTTCTAAAAAGGGGTAATCTATAAAAGCTGCAAAAACTGCTGAAATGCCAAACACAATGTTTGGAATTATCTTGAATTCTTAAGCAACAACCTTGTTTGAACTTTGAAAGTTTAGACGAAATGGCTATTATTATGAATTTTAGAATATGGTTTGCTTTATTTATTTTGTTGGCATTTGGTGATATTTTAATTTGATCAACTGACGATTTTTTGCATAGGTTATATACTTTATTTACAAAAACCAAGACCGAAAAGTGTAGATTTAATAATATGAATTTAAATGTAATAGCACACACACACTTTTGTATTTCACGTATAATTTAAATATGTAATTGTCAAATTGGTAAAATGGGCAAAAAAGCATAAGCAATAAAATTTTGAATGTTTACAGAATTTTTAAACACAGTTTTTAAAAAAAATTAAGCTCTTTGGAAAAATGTTATATTATTACCTAGTATTTCTTCAATGTAACTGTCTCATGTTCATATGTGGCTTAGAAACAAGTGCTTAGAAAACTAATTGAAAAGAACCACTTTTAATATGAACTTATTGTTCTGTTTTTAACATCTAACTGCGCTTGCTAGCTTCTTAGATTGTTACTTAGTGGTGCGAGGCCCATTACGTGTTTTTTGGTAGTTTTGTTTTTTGTCAACTTCTTTTAATTAGTATTACACTGTACCCTTGATCATGATATAAACATGTATGTTCCCTGTAAAATTCTACACAGTATTACTAGTATGCATCTGTGATTTATATAAACTAATTCTCCAAGTGTACTCAATTTGTTATCCGCGAAAGATTTTAATTGATTTATGGTGTATGCCTATATATGGTTACTAGTTGGTTGTAAGTTGATTTCATAAGTTATGTAAAGAATTGGAAAAACAATGATGCACACATTTCTGTACAATGAATAAGGTACAAATCGCCAACACTATATATCATAAAAAATGTAAATCGTTTCTGCAGAAGGCTGTATCGACATGTATGCCTACGTTTAAACTGTCCATTATCTACAGAGAGATAAGTAGTAAAAACGCGTATACTTTAGAGTAAAACAATTTAAAATAATGCCATTCAAAACATATCCGCACGTTATTCTAAAACATGAAGTTAAATTTTATATGTACAAAGCTTATATAGCGTTTGGATAGCACTGGTGATTCAAAGTTGTTACAATTTTTTTTCTCATCCTAATCAAGAGCGTTCAGATGATATAAATATTGCTGTTTAATGATCATTTAAGTAGTCATTGGTCAACAACAAGAGTCGACTTCAGACTAAGTGTTGGTGTGCCTGGTGTTCAAACCGGGATTTCTTGGGTACCATTGCATGGTATGCGACATTCGCTTCTTCTGCTAATTTCTTGGCAAAGAAACATTTGCTTACCTCTTCCAGGCCGTGTTTGTCTTAAACTGGTACTTCGCAAAAGAGACAAATGCCAGGTATTTGTCTCTATTTTAAAAAGAGCACTATCTACATGTACTGTAACAAGTGACTAAAGAAGTCTCTGACAGAGAGTATTTTCGTATCCATTTTACTCCCTCGTTTTATAAACTTGGACTTTAGGATTGCCTTTGATGTCGTTCGTATGAATAAGTCTTTGTGGGGAATATCTTGAGTAAATAATACATCATTGCCAGGCCTAGCTTTTTGAAATACCCCAAGTAAATGAAATTATGGGAAGAATGATTATCTGATATTAATTCAGTAATATGCGGAATTTCAGGAAACACTTAATACTGGTTACCAACACTGACTATTCCTTGATGTCCCGAAGACTAAGCAATCTAGAGCCACGATTGATTTGACTCCGAGTGGTGTTCATATTTAATCTAATTGCAGCCCTATAGATTAAATAAGATAATTACAAATTGATTTGGATATGGCAGCAATTCTCTGATGACAATTATCTCTATTCAATTCAATTACCAACACTTACATAAATTGATACAGTTTTAGTTCCACGACGCATACCAAAAGGCCTTCAGGTATCTCTAGTGCCGGTAAATGATATGCTTCCTTTGTCCGATGATACTCGGGATGCAGGCACTTGTGGAAAAAATTCCGGTTCTGGAAAACCAAGATTTCACATAAAATGAACCGTAAAATCCAATTTGTATTTTAGAATGCAATTCTACCCTTTGTAAGAGTCTTCAATTTGCAACAATACAAATGTCTTTTACATGTGTGTATATTGCATTCCCATCCACAAGTAATTCACGTATTCTAAATTATAGTGTTAGGTTTAAATATAATGATTTCATTTCAAACTGTTCTTGTATGAACAATTAATATCGATATCACAATAAATGTGAAATGTATGAAAGTAAGCTTGACCCAGCATAAAAAATATGTCGTCTAAATCCCCCGATCCACCTCCTAGCAGAGAATTCTTAAAGGTTATCCCTAGCTTCGTCTCGGAGATTCGATTATACACAACCAGACTATTAAATTAGAGATAATTGAGTCTTCGTATTAAACGATAATTATATTTAGGAAAAATAATGGCTGACAAATGAAATTTGACAAAGCATTGAGTACCATGATGTTGGAATGCGTAGCCTAAATGTATCATTTCCAGTATCACGGAAGTAATCAAAATAAAAGGTCGAAATCCTTGCTTCCTTACCCGGCATTGTTTTGATTTTTTTGAATCATTTATTACCCTCGATATAACTAAGTCATTTGAAGATATTTTCCACTCGATAATTCTAGGTCATTTGAAGTTTGTTTGGTTTTTTTTTGCCAAACTGAAATTTGTATAGAGAAGTTCTGATTTCTAAAATTTCTCTCATTATTGAAGATTTAAGATGTTTTGATAAGAAGCGGTTCTCTTTTACAATGTGAAGAACATTTTGACATTTTGAAAGCAATGTATTCAACGAATACAGCCAAGATTTAAAAAAAAAGATCTTATTTAATACTAATCAATTGTTTTAAAATGTGACGCCTTTTGAGAAAAAAAATCTTTTTATGCAAAAATTCCTGATTAAAAATGCTTTTGAAAAGAAAACAATTCTTGCAGCCACAGTGCCTTGGTTAGCAAGTTCTGCGTTGGGGGGGGGGGGGGGGGTTTTTTTTTTCCAAGACACTTTTTTAGACATAGACATAACCATAACCCTTTTTGTTTGCTTGTCAAGATTTCTGATAAGTCTAGCCCCCCCCCCCTTTTCAATTTGCTTCCGATGCCACTGAGATGTATGAGGTATGATGAACACAAATATACAATATATACAAGGTAAGTAGAAAACAAGAAGGACAAACTGTCCAATTAGATCGCATATTATATCTTATCATACTCTGATCGAATGAAGAATATTTTTCATGCAAGCATAGTATGACAAAGTGAAAGTACTTAAGAAAAAAATACTTGGAAAGGAAAATATTGCAATAACAAAATACCTAGCATGTCTACTAAAATTGAAAGTAAATTGCAAGTTATTTTTCGAAATTACAAAATGTAAAGTACTATGTTCAAACACGACAAATCGTTCAACTGCAATGTAATGCGGTATAAAGTATCTTTGGATCTCTCAAATTATTTTTCAATAAACTTTTCATTATGTAACAAATCAAAAAATCCGGTAACAAATCCTGCCCTGTGTTATGAAATATAAATGTAAAATAATGAAAAATCCCAATTTTCCTTCATACATCACTGTATTATGGCGCTTTACCTCATTTATTTCATGCAAGTAGCAAGACCTTGTAACGCTTTATTAAATTATTTCATTCTCCGGAATAAATAATTCAGCTTTCATCTTTTTGTTCCATATTTATAATATTGTAATGCTTTCCGCTTAATTAATAATTGCATTATAGAATGAAGGGATATTTGGCGATTAAGCACCATTCCATTGATGTCTTGTCGACCCATGCAGAAAGCAAAGTGACAACACAGAAAGATTATTTCTGTGTAGGGAGACAGGGTAACGGAATTAAGATGTCAATGGAAGCTACTATACTTGTGAGGTTAAAATGCATATAAAGTGATTATCCTAAAAGAAGGCTTTGCCACGAATCATTACTGCAAAATACAAGGAAATGAGTCCCCTAGCATTGCACGGTGTAACACTTTGCAAAGAAAACATCGCCAGGGTTGACATACAGGAAAGATCAGGAAACAGTGCAGTTGATACTTAAACCAGCTGTTTGACACAGAGACGCCAAGATGCTGTGAAAATGTTGTTTCTTGTAAATTTAAAGAATTAGAAAAAATAAGTGCAACCAATTGGACAAGTTAGGTACAGAGAGTGTTTCGAACCTTTGAAATTTCAACTAGCTTAAAGGTATATGTGGCGTATTTTTAGTGAATAACAATTATAAGATCTGATAATTTGCTTCATTTCTTTACTAAAAGATAGGACTTTCACACAAATTACGCTTTACAAGTCAAGCGCATAACAAAGATACAAGAAATCCAAAAAGTATTTTTGAATTTTTACCGGCACGGTAAAAAATACAAAAGATTTGAATAACCCCGCCTTAAATGGGTCACGTGACATCCATCTCGGTCTATCAACAACAATGGCGACGACGAGAAAGATAGGTATACCGTTAAGTTTGACATATTTGGCAATGAAAAAAAAAGAGACAGACTGACAAGGATATGAACAAAGGGAAGATTGTCATCGGAGACCAGGAAGATTGATGTAATAGGAATTAAAGCCGAATTAAAATTAAGTTTCCATCATGAAGTTGTAGGGGTTTTGCTAGTCAGGTTCGTGCTCCATGTGTTCCATGTCTTTACTTTATAAGTTATAAACCACAAGTGGATTTTCATTTAGAGGAATTTTTGAATAAAGAATAAATAAACACTCTCAGTACATGCATTCCTCAGGGAGAGGGGGTATTTAGCCTACTCAGTTTACCGTGTCGATGATCCTAAAATCGTGTTTCATCTTTATTACACATAATTAACAATTTATAACGTTCTACATTAATGAATATCGGAATAATAATGCTTCGAGTGTCATCTGATATAAGAATTATCTAATTTAAGGCATGGAAAACGTGATTCTAATTTGTAAACAAACTCTTCTTCCATCGTGTTTTCAATGCTAGGTTTTCCCGCACTCATGCGCAGTTGCGTTATAAATGGCGGATCACATTAATATTCATCAGACGTGTAGCAAAGTTTAGAGACAAATAACTAAAGACAGAACATGTTTTATGGGCCTAGAGTTTGTGAAACGTCTAATTATAAGAAGCATGATGTATATTTTTACTCAAACTCATGTCAAAAATTTTACTCCAAATACGCCACATATACCTTTAATGCAAATAATCGTACTTGTCGCCACCACCAAATGCCTAATGTCTAAACGTCAAAGTTTAACCATGTTTATGATGATTTTGTTTTAATGAGACAATAGCCAAATATGGGGGCGAAATTCATGTAATTTCAACGTCATGAAAAATGAAATGATACATGCCGCTGTACATAATTCTGTCACTTTATGGCTTCCAGAAGTATCTAAAGCCGTGGAAGGAGGCCGTTAAACAACTTTTTTCGTATGATTTCAGCAACAACAAAAATTAGGCCATGCATGCATTGAAGAAAAAAACCCCAGGTTAATAGTTTCTTGTGTACGGTAAATACACGATTTTTTTTTTTTGATTTTTTTTAGATTTTTTAAAGCTGCTGGGTCCGAACTTATATCAAATTTTGTGAACGCTTTTAAACGATGGTTATGCTAAGTATGTGTATAAGACATTGCATTAGTTTTCCGGTCAATTAAGCCATATTTCAATGGAAAAAAAATGATGTACAAAATTTGTTTTAAAAACAAACGACACAAAAGGGTACCGGGCTATTTCGCATCATATTAAAATTTGCCCCTGACGTTGAGGCGGCTATGATTGTATTACGACTTTGACATCGCTATAAATAAAGATCACAATGTTTTGGTAAATAAATAATAAACCTGTGTACATTTTGTTCACTAATATTTCTGAATTTTGCTTGGTTTACAACCGATGCATAATATGCCGGTTGAATAAACCTGATTATTCGGGGGACGAAACCAAAAGGTTCCCTTTTCTAAACATTCCCATGATGCAGTTTAGTTTGGTTTTTTTTTTTGTTTGCCCATAAATAAATTATCTTATTTACTTTGAGTATTTTTAACTTTAAAAGGAGACCGATTCTGCTGGTGTAAATAGGCGAAAGTCTATAACTTTCTTAGATAATTAGTTTGTATGGAAAATCATTTGATACTGTAATAGCCAAAAAATAGGACCATGCACCTATAACAGTCGTGCTTTTGACGTATCACTCGTAAGTATGGAGCTGTGTTGAAGACACTAAGCATGATTTCAGAGCAGATGTAGATAAAGCAGAAAACGGTGGGGCATACAATGATTTAGTGTGTGGAAGTCTGTACGCGGGCGACACACATTGACAGTTGTAAGCCGCGTTGTTTCTTCAGAAAAAGGAAAGAAGTAATCCCGCTAAATAGATGAAACCATATTTGTCTATGACACAAGAGGACTTGAATTCCCTAAGCAGATTGATTCTGTCTTTTGTAGCTTACTTCTTCGTTTCGGTGGATTCCACTTTATGGCAACATTCTGCGGATAATTAGGAGGGATCAAGCTTCGTGGCCACTTCACCATTATTCATCAAAGAAGTTTATATCTTTAGTAAAATGGAAAATCTATTGGATCCTGACGCGTGATTAAGTTATAAGTCGAAGCCCTGATAGAACGAGGGAAGAATTAGCTTACTGAGGGTTCTTCAAATTTTCTATTGATGCTTTTGAATGTGGAATAATAGAAAAGCAGAGTATAGCAAATTACGTTATTGTATTATCAAGGAAACACTTAGCAGCAAGCGTCAACATCAGCTGATTGCATTTTTTCTTGCATTATGAAAATAATTAGGTAATCAGAACAGTTATCTGGTGAAAAAAACATATTTTGAGATTCACACCATATTATTATTGTTTAGGGATGAGATATGCTGAAAATATATACAGTTTTGACGTTTTAATTATTGAAACTATATTTTTGTTGTTAAAACATTCATTTTGTATATCTCTAGATCTAAATCAATACAATGATATCGTTTATGCTGTTTATCGAGATCCGGTGAGTTTGAAAAATACGAACGATTTTGATTTACTCTGGATACTTCAAAGCTGCTGGGTCCGATTTTATATCAAATTTTGTGAACGCTTTTAAACGATGGTTATGCTAAGTATGTGTATAATAAAAGACATTGCAGTAGTTTTCCCGGTCAATTAAGCCATATTTCAATGGAAAAAAAAATGATGTACACAATTTGTTTTAAAAACCATTCTATATTTAGAGGTCGCGTCATCAAGCTAACACTGACGATGTGAGGATCACGTGACCTGGTGTACACATTGCCTTTAAAACAAACGACACAAAAGGGTACCGGGCTATTTCGCATCATATTAAAATTTGCCCCTGACGTTGAGGCGGCTACGACTTTGACATCGCTATAAATAAAGATCACAATGTTTTGGTAAATAAAAAATAAACATGTGTACATTTGAGCACTAATATTTCTGAAGTTTGCTTGGTTTGCAACCGATGCATAACATGCCGGTTGAATAAACCTGATCATTCGGGGGACGAAACCAAACGGTTCCCTTTTCTAAACATTCCCATGATGCAGTTTAGTTTGGTTTTTTTTTGTTTGCCCATAAAGAAATTATTTAATTTACTTTGAATATTTCTAACTTTGAAAGGAGACCGATTCTGCTGGTGTAAATAGGCAAAAGTCTATAACTTTCTTAGATAATTGGTTTGTATGGAAAATCATTTGATACTGTAATAGCCAAAAAATCGGACCATGCAGCTTTAAACTGCGGTGTAAATTATATTCCATTACAGTTTGAATTCGAGATTTTCCTAACTAACAAAAGTTTTGTTATTCCAAAGTATGGGCATTTTGTCGACATGTTATGATACAAGTATGTTAATTCTAATTTTATAATGGTACATGCTTTTTTTTTTTTTTTTTTTTTTTTCAAAATGTCAATTTCTTATTAGTAAAAACAATCAGGATAAAAACTTAAATGTTTGATCTGTCATAGGTATAAACGATGAAATTTTTAAGAAATTGATCTTCCTTAGTATAATGACTGTATTTTCTCTTTAAATTTTGCGATATTATTTAGAATAAGAAAAGGTCTCTAAATTTTCCTCAAACTATTTTGCAAAAAAAGGATAAAATCAAAAATATATTAAATTCATATTATCACAATTTTATTGCCAGTATGTTGTTATGATGTCGTACAATTTTATGTGGTTTTGTATGTTTACGTCTTTGTGTTTTCTCAGAAACGTTAAAAGCCTTAAAGTACTTTATTGAAATTGTTGAAAGGATTTCATTCAACCATAGAAAAAATTTTCCACGGTTAGTTGCAAGCCTTTTCTGTTTTCTGTGATCTGATGAAAGTAAATTAGCAAAATAATTCGATAATAAACCAACAGGCTTTTAGGATAAGGACAAAACTGCTTATCGTATAAATCAATTTGGATCGGATTAGCATTCAAATAGATGTTATGATAAACATGTTATTAGTTCTAAATACATTTTGAAACACTTTTCTATGTTTGTTTTATAGAATCTTTGTTTTGAATTTGATTTTTATGATTCTGTGTAATGAAATTGATTGATAGATTGCTTGTAGAATGTAGTGAAAATTTTCAGCTAGTTAAAGAAGTACATGTATTTAATTATATTAAAGATTTTTCCATTGAAAAATATGATCATCTTGTTTTTTAAATTAAATTCTATCAAATTAAAGCAATTGAGATACATCACGTGCAGTTTTTTGTTCTGCGAAAAGTTCAAAACGAGAAAAAAAGAAGTAATATAATAATAATCCCATTGTAAACTTCAAAAACAAAACCATACCACCATATTACCAATTATCATTCGAATAAAGATGAATTTCCCTGGTCTTAATCTAATTCCCAATAACCATACATGTGTATCTGTTGTATAGAGAACGCAAATTAAGTTATGCGATTAATTGTCAATTTTGACCCGCGTCAGAAAACTTGGACTATCTGATGGTAAGCTGTATAATGTCTCCGTATTAAGACAGCACACATCAAATGTCGAATCCGACAGACATTTTTTGGCGTTATTTTCTGCGATAAGTGATTTTTATGGCCGGGAACTTTTTGAATTGGCGTTTATCGGTTACAAATTAGATGATCCACGTGGAGTCCGTTATGGTATTATTGTCACCGTCGACGTTTCGTTCCGTTAAAATCCGGAATTTAGTGAACCGACCAATGACAGCGCGGCTCGGCATCAGAGGCTGTCATTGCCGATCCTATCTTATTGTGTCTTCTGCTAGGCTTTCCAACGTGGGTTTGGCTTCGCAGTCTAATTTTCTTGATTAATTGAGGATTACATTCAGAAAACTGAATTATTGGAAGTGGTTTTCAGTCTAAACGAGACCAAATTTCCAATATCACAAATAATGATACAGAGCGAGATTGGCGTTTTGTTTCACTGCAAAGCCGACTTGTGAAGGATAAGGCAGTGTCTTATGAGGACCCGACCATCTTTCATATTAGCCATCGAATAGTGATATCATATTGTCTCAACAAAATCTAAGGAAGCAAGGTAGGCTTACATTTAAACACTGAATATCAGCGCAATATGTACTCATCGGTTTTGATATTTTAAATATATTTGCATATTGATATACATTGTATTCTGTTATTTCTTGCACTTGGACTTTGATGATTGTTATTTTTTCAGATGTTTTGTTTTCACTGTCCACCTGCCCTCCACCCTGCCGCCGCCCGACAATTCGGGGTGGACCTACCCTACCAACACCATCACCACCCCTGTAAGTATCGGCCCGAGTCTGCTGTGGTAGTTGTGTGTGGGTAAGGGAGAAATTACAATTTGTCGTGAGAAATGAAAGCACTGTTTATGGGATTGCGCAATTTATTCTAAAAGCTAACGTGTTTAAATGAAAAATAATTTAAGCGAATGAAAACAGATTTACAAACCTAATCCGCTGTATAAACGCTAGTCTTTAATAGGGGTGATTTTGTACAATACTTAACCTGTACAGGTATTGGTAAATTGAATAATTCGATGATTTAATCAAGATAAAGTATTAATTTTGAATCGAATAGACACGTTACCGGTAATGAACAATACCAGTGGACGCAATGTTACATGTATGAGGCAAACTGACATATTGTAAATGATTAATAGATTTGAAATTGGAAACATTTTGATGCTTTAATAGTACATATATAATTTCATTTTCTAAATATCGTTGTATTTTGTAACAATAATTTTCGCATATATTTTTGAAATTGATATATCCATGCAGGTAACTCAAGATGGATATTCTTATACATGTAACGTTCTTTGCTCATTGTTTTGTAAGGTTTTGCGTCGTCTAGTTAATAGTATACCATCCTAGTATCGTTACATTTCGAGTTTTAACAGATTTTTATTGAAATCATAAAAAAAATACACTAACATAAATTGAGACTAAATTTCCTATTCACCAAATGCAAAGATGTGAATAATCGAAGTATATTTTATGTATAAAATAATAATTAAAATAAAAATGAAAAATATTGTTCATCGATGAGTTTATCTTAAGGAGGCTGGATGGTCAACAAATTAACGATCAGATCTAACCAGAATTTTAAGATATGATAGGTTTGGCTATAAACTATTATTTAGTAAAGAAAAAATCTATAAAATTAACCTTTTAAATTTGGGTATTTTCAATATTTTTATGTAGAGCTCTTCTTCTAACAGAGATCAATAGAGTCTAAAAATGGCCACGACCATCGAGCCCTCTTAAGAGCATTATTATGCCCATTATTAGACTATAATGATCTTCTTGAGAAGAAGAGCTTTGTATAAATATACAATAGTATAGGAAAACAAACAAACTGTAAAGCCAAAATATATGGATTTTGTTTTACCTAACAATCGTATATAGTTTCAAAAATCATCTCTTAAAATTTAAGGTGATCTGATGGGTAATTTGATGACCACCCAGCCTCCTGAAGTTGAAGAATACTAGTAGTTTTATCCACGTGACTTAAATGGAAGACTAAACATTTACCGTTTCAAAATCTATTTTTCTCAGAACTTTTATTAAGAATTTTAAGTAAATCTAAAACTTTCGCCTACTCGAGCAAGTTTTTCGCGTGAAAGTGTAATAAAACACGAATTGTTCATTAATATTCTATCAAAAATTGAGGAAAATAACTCATAAAAGTGATGCAGGGGCCTGATGTTAAAAACAATTCCCCATTAGTTTTTCAGCTTAACATTGGGGTTTCTTTATTTTGTCAAAATTTTCTATAAAAACAACTCATTTTAAACTGGAATTACGCTCTGTGAATAAGGCTTGCTAATTCTAGTAAGATTTTATTCAAACCGTAATGTTTTGGATAATTATCAGACCCTTAGGAAATGATTCCTGTATAGTTTTTAGAAATCATTATCTGCATGTCTTTTGGTAATTTTTTTTCTTATTTATTAAATTTTGTGGAGTAAAATCGATGCTTTAATTTGGTGTGGAGTTCAGGTTTGCTTACGGTCAGAAACCTGTCAACAGAAATTCACTTTGTCTCTCTGATAATGTCTTAAATTAGAGATTTGTACACGGCTCTAATGTCATTTATCTATTATACGACTTTACTCTAAAATACCGCGTTTACGATTCTACTTTATCCAATCAGGGAAAATAATCACTAAGTGTGTATTTCTCCAAACTTAGTGGCCTCAAGCGAGGAAGACCAAGTGAGACTAATTCCTCTTGGCACGCGAAAGCGCGCAAATGGGGAAATAAGATGCTGCTTTAATAATATTTACTTCCAGAAATACGGTATCCCCACAGCACTTTGTCTGTTGATTGGCCGTGCCAATATTGAATTAGATTACCTTTGAAACTTAATACCTCATAGAAGACAATTAAGGTAATGATGGGGACTAAATGTTATTAAAGCTTTCTGTATATTAAATCCAAATAACCTGCACCTGTCATTAGCGCAAATTGATGCATTGGGTGTCAGAAGAAGAATCCCCATCAATGACCATCGTACCTTGTAGACTGGGCCCATCAAACGCGTTAAACCAATAATGTGTCTCATCCGTGTATAAAAGAAATGCTGTTTAATGGAATACTATGTGATTTTGTGCATGGTGATCATGCCATAGCAGGCGATAAAACTATTGTGTTGTGATAGTCGATCCGTCAACAAATTACTCCTAATGTCTGTCATTTTAGAACGACAAATATTGTCCATATCAAGGGGAATTCGAGCAAATATAGACAACTGAAGACTCGCTTAGCACCCACTGAAAAGCGGCGGTAATTTTCTCTGAACCATAATCTGTCTTAATCGAATTAGGCCGATCTTATTGATCTTAACAGTTTTGCTTTAGTAGGAGATTCTTCCTTCTGTGTCGCCATATCCTTATAATACGCAATCTTTCATTTTATTTGAGTAGTGAAGTCATGCAAACTCATCCGTTTTGTTATACGGGTAACATAAAATAATTAAGCTGTGCACGTTCAACGTTAACCCCCTGTGCCACTCTCACATTAAAACTACCATTACACAATTAATTAACGAAGATAAATAGTCAAAGATAACACAAAGACAAACATTACTTGACACCACATTTTTCCGTGATTATTATTCAGTTTATGGAGATTCCATATAAGGAATTTAATCTTTTTTGGTTTATTTCAGATGCTGGTTATGGAATAGGAAGCGATTTTCAGGATGATAATTTTGCTAGAAGAAAACAGAGAAGAAATAGAACTACTTTTACGCTTCAGCAGGTAAATGTTTGTAAAAAAAAATTCATATATTCGTGTATTTTCATTTTATAGCTAAATATTTATAGCTATATATTTGTGTTATAAATGGATGCAAAATCTTTATTTAAAGGAGTGTCTTTTTATTATAGTTAGAAGAATTAGAAAAAGCCTTTGCTCAGACTCATTATCCTGATGTGTTCACAAGGGAGGATCTAGCAATGAGAATTAATCTTACGGAAGCCCGTGTTCAGGTAAAAATCCTTTTACTACCGTATATCCTAACAATGCCTTTTATGCAATTTCAAACCTAAAAAATTTCAAAATCTTTATTTTGATTTAGGTTTGGTTTCAAAACCGAAGAGCAAAATGGCGAAAAAGTGAAAGGTTTACGCAACAATCGAAATCGGGAGCACCCGGTCAAAATGACGTCACAGAGGACGAATTGCTTTCGGAGGGCGATGAGTCAAAGATGGAAGACGAACTGGAAGTAGAGACTGTGACGAGTACAGACATGACATCGGATACTGATTCCCAAGCCGTTAAACTTCTGGATGTGATTTCAAGAGAGGCCGAAAAGACCTCCCCTGCACCAGGGTGTAGCAAATCGGACGATAGCACACTCTCAGAGTTGGAGGCACCCCCGCAATCGGAGGAGTCCTGTATCGATAAAAATAACGAAGAACCCCGGGAAGAAAAGTCGGAGGAAACAGACAGCAGTGATAGTGTTAATGTAGCTAGTGACATCAAAGAAGAGGACAGTGAGGAGGTTTTGCCAGTTCCGAAGACCACCCACGCATCCAGCAGAACCCCAAACTCTCTACCAAGCATTTTTTCTGGAATGCACAATATGTGTTCTTCTTCGTCTCTTTTGATGAACATGGCCAATCATTCACAAGACAGTATGTTGTTGCAGAAACAACAATTCATGCAGCCATCTTTTGTCCAAACACTTCTTGCCCTCAACAATAATGTTGTGAACAGACAGTCGGTGCTACCTTTCATGGAAGGGTAAGTTGTATACATATATATTTATCGGTACATAAAAATGTTTAATTTTATTTGCATTAAACTACAATAGCATTAATGATTTGATTATTTCGTTGCAATTTGATTAATTCTTAATCAAGCGCAGTTTAATAAAGACTATTTTGTTTGTTTGTTAGTTCCGCCTATAAGAATTACCTGGAGAATTATTTGAATGCCCCTCGCCATTATCTTCCTCCGGTACCTCATCCAGCTTTCAAGGGTAAAGAACTTTAATTGTGATTGAAATATTTTCAATATTGTAAACAAAGACTATAAATCTATTGATGAGCTGTCAACATCGTCGCAATTGATAGAATTGACACAGTTTAGTATGTATTATTCCATAGGTAAAAAAAACAAAAACTTGCTAAATATTTCATTAAAACTGTTTTCTCAAACACTGTTTATCTTTCACAATCGCTATTATTCCACAGTTCACTCAATTAACCTGACTCCATTTTGCAGGATGTTTGCCGTTTTGCGGTTGCTGCTCAAGACCCGGATGTCCTCCCGTGATGGTGTCCTCTGACCAGAGAACGTCTAGCGTGGCAGAACTGCGCAGGCGTGCACGTGAACACTCGGAATCTATCACTTCTACGTCATCTTTACCTGAACAGTTGATCCCTAGGTCTTGTCCATGAACTACTTTTCATTCATGATATCTTACCTATATGTATGGTTTTTGTAAATCCACATTTGTGAAAATTGACGATATATTGCGAATTAACAAGACTTGCATTTACTGATAAAAATGTGCACATGTATTTCACTCTATATTCATTAAAGTGTGTGAGGTTTTATTTTCTATAGGTATTTTGATTTCAAATGGGCTTGATGAATGGCTATTTTTAGACTAATTACTGTACTTCCTCTCTAAATATACAAGAAATTACTCGGATGGAATATTTAATATAAAACATTTGGGGTTTTCTCTCCTTTAATAGTAACACATTTTATTGCAAAAAATTATGTATATTTCTTGTATCTTTTGTTGTGAAATTTTAAACCAGCCTAACGTCACGCCTAAGACCAAGTATCTTTAACCTAAAATTACCATGTTCTGATGCCAATTACTATATCGCATAAAAAGATCAACAGGGTTTATACATTTAAAACTTAAAGAGGGGTCGATGGTCGTGGTCATTTTTAGACTGCATGCGCGGATCTAGAGGGGGGGGGGGTCTAGACCCCCTGCAAAATTCAAATTTCTTTAAATTACATTATAAAATTACCAAAAATATACTTGGACCCCCCTGGCAAACTCAAATAACCGTCGGACCCCCCTGGAAAAATTTTCTGGATGCGCGCATGGACTGTATTGGTCTCCTTTTGAGGATGAGCTCTATATAAAAATATAGGAAAGTAACAGTACAAAATACAAAAGATAAAATGTATGGATTTTTTCTTTACTAAATAATAGTTTATGCCTAAACAAATCATATCTTAAAATTTTAGGTATTAATCAATCAAGGATACTCAAGTTATAGCATTTAGTAGTGAAGAAAAGAAATGATTATCTCTTTAAAGTTAAAAGCATTGTCCGCAAACACAAGATTTACGATTGTACGATACCTTTGTAAAATGCCACCAAAAATATAGATAGTTTAAAGTAAGAAGAATAAGAATACCTAGAATTTTCTTTCGAAATGAACGATAAAATTGATCGTATATAGCTTGCTTCATATTTTTTTTCATATCTGCGTAGTTATGTATTTCATAGAGATGTTCTTTCCTCTACAGTACATCAGTATCTCAAGGTCTCTGTTCTTTTTGCTAATTCATTTTAAAATTTTTTTTTGTGTACGAGGGTTGTCCCAAAATTATGTTGACAGAACTCAGAACTTAATATCTGTTCACTGCAATTTCATTAGACTTCTATGTTTTGTTCCATGACCCTTTGGCGAATAATGCTAAAACATTATATATATAAAGAACATTTGCCATTCAAACAAATGAACTTGTACACATAAAAATAAAACAGAAAACAATATATTAGGTTAAACTTATATTTATAAATTAATATTAAACGTTCCCTCACGGGGACTTGGGTTTTTAGCTCACCGAGACGAAGTCGGGGGAAGCTTATGCTATACCCCCGGCGTCGGCGTCCGGACCTGGTTAAAGTTTTTGTTGCAGGTCCTGTATCTAAGTTATAACTTGTCCTATCTTCACCAAACTTGCATGGATGATGTATCTGGACCAAAGACTTGGATGTTGAATCTGGGGCATGTATTTCAGATGCTGGAGGAGGTAAAGGTTTTTGGGGCTGGTTGAAGTTTTTGGAGCAGGTGCCCTTTGATGGCCATATCTAAGTTACTACTAGTCCTATTTTCATCAAACTTGCATGGATGGTACTTATGCACTAGACAGACTTGAATACTGAATTTGGGCCATAGGTTTCGAATGTTGGATGAGGTTAAGGTTTTTGGAGCTGGTTAAAGTTTTTGGAGCAGGTTCACTTTAATGACCATATCTCAGGTACTTCTGGTCCAAACTTCAACAAACCTGCATGGATCGTGCGTCTTATGATACTTATGCACTTGACAGACTTGAATGCTGAATCTGAGCCATAGGTTTCAGATGCTCGATGAGGATAAGGTTTTTGGAGCTGGTTAAAGTTTTTGGAGCTGGTGCCTTTTAATGACCATATTTCAGGTACTACTGGTTCAAACTTCACCACACTTGCATGGCTGGTGCGTCTTATGATACTTATGCACTTGACAGGCTTGAATGCTGAATCTGAGCCAGGAATTTCAAATGCTTGAGGAAGTTTAGGTTTTTGGAGCAGGTATCCTTTGAGACTATGTTATTACTGGTCCAAACTTCACCAAACTTGCATGGCTGGTGCATCTTGTGATACTGATTCACTCCACAACCTCGGATGCTGATTCTGAGCCATAGGTTTTGGATGCTGGATTAGGTTAAGGTTTTTGGAGCTGGTTAAAGTTTTTGGAGCAGGTGCCCTTTGATAGACAAATCTTGGTTATTATTAGTTCAATCTTTACCAAAAGATGATGCATCATGTGATACTGATGCACTCCACATGCTTTGATGCTGAGCGTGCCCTTTGATGACTATATATAAGTTATTACTGGTCCTAACTTTACCACACTTGCATGGCTGGTGATACTGATGCACTCATCAGCCTTGGATGCTGATTCTGAGTCATATGTTTCGGATGCTGGATTAGGTTAAGGTTTTTGGAGCTGGTTAAAGTTTTTAGAGCAGGTGCCCTTTGATAGACAAATCTTGGTTATTATTGGTTCAATCTTTACCAAATTTGGATAGATGATGCATCTTGTGATACTGATGTACTCCACAAGCTTGGATGCTGAACCTGAGATACAGGGTTCGGATGCTGGAGTAGGTAAAGATTTTTAGAGCTGGTCACATGTTTATGTAAATACATGTATTAGTACTTATTCAAACTTGCATGGTTGATTTAACTATGTAAATGAATCACAGAGGTAGCTTCAGATACTGAGAGTGATCTTGATATTCTAGATGCTAGGCAGGTTTAAAATTTTAGAACAACTCAAATTGTGTTAGGGTCTTGGAGCTGAAGTAAAAAACTGAAGTAAATTTTGTTCATATCTAGTCAGACTTAAACAGTTAATATAACTATGGGTGTGTAAATAGAGATAGCTTCAGATACAGAGCTTGTTCTCGATTACCCTGATGCTGGAGCAGGTGTAAGTTTTTCGAGTCGTTAAAAATTTTAACCTGACTAGCTTTCATAGTACATTTAACTTTGGATATGAGACATAAGGCTAGCCTCAGATATAGGGCCTGATCTCCATTATCACGGATGCTAAGAAAACCTTGTCCTACCTCACTCAAACTTGCTTGATAGATGTGATTGTTGATAATATGATATATATTATCATGATTCCTATACCTATAATATTGAATCATATAATATGATATTTTATCATATTGTATGATATTGTATCATATGATATGAAAATGTAAAATGTTATATAATACAATATGATATTGTATCATTTTTGGGGGGTATAATAAAATTTGATATTGTATCATGATATGATTTTGTATCATATGATATTGTTGTATCATATGATATGATATTGTATCATATGATATACTATTGTATTTTATGATATTGTTTCATGTGATATAATACAATATTGTATCATATAATATGATACAATATCATAAGATACAACATATATGATATAATATCATATCACATAAAACAAAATTGTATACATTAGCGTTTCATGTAATACAATATCGTATCATATGATACAATTTCATATTAATCAATAAAATATTATATCTATATTTTATGATACGATCTTATATAATACAATGTCGTATCAAATTACACGATACAATATCGTATCATATCATAGAATATCATAGATTATTATATGATACAATATCATATTGTTTGATACAATATCATAATGTATGATACATTATCATATTGTATTATGATATTATACAGTATTATATTGTATTATATGTCATATCAAATAACACCATTTTCTATATAGTATCATAGTATCATACGATAAATATTGTATTGTATATAAGTGTATTGATAAATATTTTATTATACAATACATAAATATAATTACATAAGGTATGATTATCATTCATTTTTTTAAATATGATATTATATGATATTGTGTTAAACCACGCTATAATATCCAATATTTTGATATAAGAGTTCATTAACTATAATTTTATATACATGTATTATGATCAAGGTGGTCTCATAAAGGTGATGCCTCGTCTCGGTGAGCTCTGTAATCTGTGATTAGCTATGTTTTATCTTTACATTACACCATTCTATTCTACATAATGTGCACACTTCCTAAACACAAAATTTTATTATTTAATGTCCAAGCACTTCTTTTATTTTTACATAATTGAAATATATCGTGTTTCTCTGATTTTCTGAATTTCACAATACAAGATGCAATGACCCAGTATACATAGTAAACTGCGAAATGGATTGTCACAGATTGACGTTTCAAACTAGTTTTCTTGGAGATGGTTCATTCTTGAGCAATTTGACGAAAGACAATGTTCTTGGAATGGACTTTATGTACAATGTTACGATTTTTACATTTTGTTCAATAAGCTGGGCTTGAAAGGCGAAGTTTTAAAAATTATTAAAACCGGTGTCTTCTGTTAAACCGCTTGCGAGATGCATATTAACTTTATTCAGAGTTATGAGAAATTATATTGTTTCATTCAAAAATTAATATTACTACGTGTATATTTTTTTCCAGCTATATATTAATGGCATCTTTGCATTCAACATTACACGTGTTGTTCCGTATGCATGGTTACATGAATAACTTAAATATTCATGCGCTGTTCAGTGGTATAGTTTAAAGGTAAGAAATAAACACCAAGTTAAAAAACTTCACGGGTACATGAAGTTGGTTCGTCACGTGATCAAATCATGTGAAGCACATACTCTCAGTAGAATTAATTTCATAAATCAACCAACTTCATGTCTATTTAAATTTTCAAACTTCGTATTTTTTGTTTTGGAGCGACTCAATACGATGAACTTCCGCCTAACGTTTCACCACATCAATACATATGAAACTCGCACTTACGGTTTATAATTGGAGCATTTTATAAGAACAGCATGGGAATAAATCTAAAGACATTTTTCACCATGCTGTACCTTCAGCTGCCCTTACTCCGTTGACAGAAAGCGAGTTCCTACGCTGTACACTGTAAATGAATAGATTTCGGTCTGATTACCGCAAGTGCCTATCAGCGCAAAAAAATCTATTTACTTGATCAGCTCCTCAGTTCTGTGTTGATTTTGGAGTTGTATACACCAATAAAGTTACAGTTTATAGGAAATCTAAGAGGCAGAGCTATTTCTTCCATTCTGAGTAGCAAATTGACCAAATTACGAACCAAAACCTGGTGAAGTCAGACGGAAAATAGTGCAAAGCGAAGGGGTGCTTAACGTCGGATTCCGAGAAAGACCCAATCACTTGAAAATTGAAATATGGTAATGACAGAAATTAGCCGTTCTGTTTTCAATGAAAGTCAAAGGTGAGGAGAACCTTGAAGGGACTCTGAAGACATGGGGGAAACAAAAGAATGGTCGCCCCGCAGAAAAACTCGCTAACGCCGTTACTACTTCATTGAGCAAATGAAATTATTGTCGCTAAGCGATGCCAAATTGAAAAATGCCATTTTAGTTGGAAACCTACTTCAAGTTGTAAATTGACCAAATTAGACGTCAAGGGGTGTAAAATAGCGTTTAAAGCCGAAAATTCACTTTACGATTGCGATGAGATTCTAAATTTAATTTTCAAAGAACTCCTCATTCGAGGTTTTTCCCTTATTCAGAGGAAGGGGTTATTTTTAACCCAGATCTGTGTATTGTATCTACAAAACGACATTGTGAAAAGTTTAAAATCTTTAACTTTTTAATCATTGTCGGAAATTAATGATAATAAAACACATCGTGACTTAAACTTCAGTTTTTTTTTATAGAGGCAGTTTATTCACAATACTTAAAGAGTATCTAGATAACTTCATAATTTTTACTCCATATTGAATTACATAAAGTCTGTCTCAGGTTCAGAATGACCTTAGTTTATGGCAGATAATTCAAAATTTGTCCTTTTTGCAAATGTTTAAATCCATATTTGACAAAAAATAGAACCTCATTTTTCTTTATGCCGACTTTTTCTTATTTTATTTTCAAATATCATTCGACGAAGTTGATTTTATCACAAAATTTTCACCTGATGGATAATTTGATATTTTATAATGTAAAGATTGTTCTAAAGGCTTCTGTTTGAATCTTTGACATTAGGCATTTTTATTCCGAAAATTCGTTTCATAACTTTAATGTTTCTGTTAGCGGAAACGTTTCATAGTAGAAAACAGAGACTTTCATCGATGTGACCTGATTTAATTTCGTTCAAATTGGTTCCAAACCTTTCAAAAAACACTGATTTTTTTTTTGAATTTCAATTTTTTCATTTTCCATGAAAAAATCTAAATAAATTCATGTATGAATTGACAAAGTGACTCAAACAAGTTTTTATTAATTGTGACAACGACATTATGTAGATATATGGAGTTTTTTTTTATTTATTGGGGGATTTGACATATTCTAATGTATCCCTACAGAGTTAACAATCTGTAAAAAGTTATTTGAAAGCCGTGTTGTTTTCGACATTACTTGTTGCCTCTGTAGGGAAAAAACGAATATAAAGTAACAATTTATTTTGATTAATATTCCTGCTGCCAACCCGATACAACTATAAGTGAATTTTATTACTTTCAGTACTTTGTTTGATTTCTGAAAGACCGATACCATCGTTTCTTTTGTTTAGATTTCTCTCTGAAAATACTGAATTCTGTATGCTCGCATATTAACGGACTCTCTCACTCTCTAATTGAGAATTGAATTGAAAGTTTATGTTACTGATTGTTCAGTCAACCTTCAGTTGAAGATGGTAACAATATCCTGCTATTGCTCTGGAGCGCAATGAGCTTTGGTAGAATCCGAGGTCCTGTGTTCCAAAACTGATGCAATGGTCAACTGTAAAAACGTAGACTTGGGGACACTGTTAACGTCGTCATCAGATAAAAACACCTCGGAAAAGGACAGCAACAACAACAACAAAAGATAAGAAATTATTGTTAGAAAGTGCTACTAAGTATTCTTTGCATGCAGATGCGGTAAAATAGATAGTGGTTGAACATATTGCAATCACTGGGAGTAGACGTAGACATGTTTAATGCATTACATCTCATATATAGGTCCAAAAACGTTGATATCCCTTTCTGTTTCACGCCTGTACATCAATTTATTTAGATTTAAGGTGGCTTTTTCGACATAGAAAGCACAAGTTTTTTTCGCATGTTTTATCTATATAATGCTTTCTCATGGGAACTTATATAAAATATAGCAAAAAATATTCAGTCAAGCGTGATGTATACTAGTACGATAAGTTGATTTATTTTTATATAGTTGTTGCATTTGTGTCTGTTTAAATGAATAAAACAGACACGATTCAGTGTAAAGAGTGTAGTATAGAAGCAAAAGAGATTATATTGCAAAGAAAACCGGGTAATTTAATGTATACCTATTTAAATTGGGTCTGCTTAACGTCATGGGCGGTGTGAGTTTTGACGCTTCATGAATCCCAACGGCCCCTGGTCCATTTCTGACGTGGCTCGGAACGGCGATAATTCACTTAGAACAACGAGACGCCCGGTATTAATTCAATAGTAAAACACTATTCCTCATTTAGTCCCCTGCTTTAACCAAATATACACCATAATATGGCGCTCTGGAAGAGAAATTTGTCACATTTTGCAGCCCAAATTGGTTAATAGGCCGACCAGTGCTTCGAATTTGTCGGTGTAATTTATTAAAGTTGTAGGAAAGTAATTGAAATTGTCTCATTTTGCCATATAATGTATGGGTTTACTGTTCGTAATGAAGTTAGACAGCTTAATTAGTTCTAGAATCTCAGATCACCGAATGTATTTGAATTATTGATACAGCAGTCAATCATCTCATGTGCTTCTTTCCGTCGTTTTTCGGAAAGCATTCTAGTTTTTCATAATATGTGTCGAGTTTTAATTGATTTATCTTTTTCTGCAGTGAAGCTAATTCAATATATATTATAAATCCTCGACTAAAAACAAGTGGTCCTGGCGGGGCGCCACCTGTAACGAACAACAATCGCTCCGTGTGGTGCTCCTATGAAATGGGGACACCCGATGCCTTTTTACGGCAACATTTCTTACGACCTTTAGTTTCAGTCACATTTATGAGAGCAATACGAATTTTGACAAGGAAGGCAACGCGATGAAATCAGTACTGTCACAACGTGAGCTGAGAAGGCATTATTAGCTATAGATCTCAATCTTATGATCCTTGAGCTGTAAAACTCCGAATGTCAATGATAAAATACTTCTTATATTATAAAATTCCGTGTTATTATAAAAGAATTTCATCAACAGTTGTCGTTAAAAAAGGGCGAATGTCTGGTCATTCCCAGAAACGGGATTTTAAATTTGGATACAAGTAGTAGTCAGTCAAGATGCCAAACAGTCAAAACGTTTGGCTATGTTATTTTGTCAGTCTGATATGCGAGATACCAGGGTTGAGGCGATCGTACTTGTTATATATATAGCTCGATTGTGGTAAGGACAAAAGTACATCTATTCAAGGTCGGAAGTCAAGGTCACCTCTGACTTCGATGTAATCATGGATCTCGTCAAAGAAATGCATTCAAATACCGTCACTTGCCTTCTTATAAACACTACACTCTTGTTTGCGATCGAGGTAGCCTGTCCCTTTCTACAAGTATATATAAACGTATGTCTTGTACAAAGGCTGTTAACGTTTAATGATTTTATGGTCTATGTTTATTAACATACATATTACATCAAACATTTTAGCATGTAGTTATACCCATTGCACCCTTTGGGTACTTTATCCTCTCACTGTAATACTAAATGACAAACATTTTATAGGTTACATGGGAGTATTGATATGTCGAATCACTACAGTCAAAACCACTAATGATAAAGCATCGACCATTAATGCGCCCACACACGCTCTCTGTGTTTGTAAAAGAGGGCTATACCTTAATCCACCCAATATCCCTCCCCCAAGCCAATGTTAAAGAACCGATATAACTGAAGTTAGATCTTATGCTTTCTGCCAACAGTTACTTTCAATGATTTCCCATCTCAAAGTCCTCACCAATTGGTCATTTTAATGTAATAGAGTACAACCCAGCTTACAAAGAACACAGTTTAAGTGAATAATTGAATTTTCAGTAATTCTTATTTTGATAAAACCTCAAACAAAACACAGAAATGTGAGAGGATTTGGAACGTTTGTCATCAGCGTGTAAAGTGAACACGACATCAGTGGCTGCCTCCCCCATTCCTGGGTTTGGTGTAGCTATGATATTGACCCGGGACGAGAAGCCGTCAATCACACGGTAATTCCGTATCTGGACTATGTATATTACACAAATTATTGTTTTAAAATCTGATTTTCTCCAGTCTCTTAGGCGATTAGACATTATATAAAATATAAACCAGAAAATAATTGGGTTAGCTTCGCCAATAAAGACAGGGGAAAATGAAATATGACTTGAGTTATTCCGGATTATTAAATTGTATTCGAGTTTGTTCTTTATCATACCTTCACATTAACTTGCTAATTGAATAAAAACTGAATAATGTCCAGTAATTTTGCATTACGTTATTTTTCCACATTGCTCAGTGGGATGGTTTTCTCGTTTAAAAATAGTGGATTCTATTTGTCTACAAGTCGTGAATTGCAAATTAAATAATATTTCTTGATAACCTTAGAACAGATCTACAGATCATGCAACTGGCGAATACATCTTTTGTTTCAGTTCAAATATCACATGATGCCCGAAGAAAATAAACGTGGAACGTGAAAACTATAAACCGCTCTATATTTGATAACGTTACAATCTAAAGAATAAACTCAATTAATGACGGACGAATTTAAAGTGATATTTATGCGTATATCCCTTCTACACGCTAACTGACTAATCTGGTCAAAATCAGCTGACTTCAAAAGAAAAAGGAAGAAGATGCACCACATACTGGTGTCGACTTAGTGCAGGAGCTGACTTAGGTCGTTAACAGATCAACAGGAATACATCGATCTGTCCTCTTGTAACGGTAACATGCGCGGGTCCAGGATTTTTTTCTCCGGGGGTGGGGTGGGGTGGAGGGTCAAACCTTACCCATGACCTCTTCCCTCGCAAAGAAAATTAAAAATTCCGACACCAAAATATATTGTTTTGCAGAATAAAAAATTAGGGGAAAAAAAGGTTTAACTTAGTTTTCACCAAAGTAAAAAAACACTTACTCGTAGTGTTGTTGGGGGGTGGGGGGGGGGGGGGGGGTGGGTTAAGAATCATCGTGGGGGGGATGTCAATGTCCATATAATAACGTTATGCTGTAGATTTAAGGTGTAATGTCAGTCTGTTCAGAGATAACCCTCGCTTGTAAAAATCACAATTTTCCTTTAATTTTAACGAGAGGCCAATGGACCTTTACGGCCATCTGTGTATAGTAAGGCCATGTAAATATATTCATAGAAAAGCATTTAAACTCAATTATTACAATACTATCATATTTATATTATTCAATTGGATGGAAAAAATGTTTAGTATATTGGCAAATCTAAACAATATTCCGTTATTCCGTATATTGTACGCTTTCTGATAACCCCAGATTCGCCAAAATGATCGACATCTTAGTGAAAATGAAAGATGAAAGCAACAAGAGGCCCAGGAACCACATCTCTCACCTGGGCGACAATAGCCATGACTGTTCAAATCTACATACGGGAGTCATACAAAATATCTTAATGATTTAGCAGATTAGATCTCGTTGTAATTTTTTTAAAACCTTATCCACATATTATGTTAATTATTGAGCTTCCACACAAGTTTCAGTCTCCCTGGCCAAATGGTTTTGAGATTTAAAAAAAAAATTCTCTATTTATTCCCATCTAAAAATTCAAATCCCCATTGTGGCCCACCCTGCACCCGAGGGTCATTACTTGGGGATTCCTCTAAACAAGTTTCAGCCTTTCTGGCTAAACAGTTTTTGAGAAAAAGGTTTTTTTAAATGCCATCAGTTTCAATTATTCTTAATTATTTGCCCTTGAAAGAGGGTACAGCCCTTCATTTTAACAAACTTGAATCCCCTTCACATTGTTTTATGCCAAGTGTGGTTAAAATTGGACCAATTTATCAAGAAGTCAAAAAAGTAAAAATTTTACAAGTTTTTATCTCAGGTAGCCTAAAAAGGTATTAGTTCATATTGGAGATTCTACAGTAAAAAGAAAGAAGTTGGTAAGCATGGTGGATGATATTATATAAACATTATATACAGGGGTCATTAATTTTATTATTTTAGCAGAGACTTTAATAACCATGTCCTTAGTTTGCATGTTAGATGGCAAGTGAACGAGAGGAGGATTAGATTTTTTTTTTAAGAATATCAATGCATTTGTGCTATATGACCAAAAGAGCCCCATCTGAACACCAAAACAACCCAACAACTGGGCCCATGAATTCAACAATTTTGGCAGGGCCTCCTTTCTCAACAAGATTTTTCAAAATTGCATCAATTTTGAAAATGAAAATTAGATTTTCTCCCAAAGGCCTCTGCACAACAAATGTTAATATTTAAATCAAAGTACTCATAGTACTGGAAAGTGGTTACCAAGCTTGTTTGGTGCATTAAAATTTCATATACTAAAAAATTCAATATTTTACAGCATGAATAGCCACTATCTTTCCCTTCCTGTAATACTGGTGTATGTGTTTTCTAAAAACTGGGCCAAAAACTCAGTAAATGCTTGCATCATTAAAAAGAACAACCACTCTATTAGGATCACAAATGAAAATGTGAATTTGTCATTTTTATTAAAAAAAGTGTACAATGACATTAAATGAAGATCGAGTTTCAGTACTCTCAATACTTTGATTCATCATAGGGCTCGATGAAGCATCCGGTTGTGTAATAGTTTTGGTTACATGATATAGCGCGTTTATCGTATACGCTAACCGCTTAAAAATAGCTTCTTGGAATAATGTAGACCTTTCAAAATCGCTTTAACCATGACCAGCTGTCCAAATGGGTGCAAAATTCTTCAGTGAAATCAAATGCAAAGCAATTCATTTTTTGTTGTTTGTATACTAAAATATTTAATCAGATGCTATATATATATGAAAGCACTTCCATTTATTTTATATAGACAAAATACAAATCATTAAATTCAAATCATTAGATATTTTTAATATAAAAAAAATCTGTATCTATATCAGAATAGAACTAGTATTCACATAATTAATAAAGATATGTTGCAGTTGTAGGGCAATATCTACAGTGCATCCAAATGAATATAAATAGTAAATACTGTTTCAGTACCAATAGTCAATATTATGATCATTAACACATTCCGACAACTGTCTTCAACGTTACATTATTTAAAAAATCTTGCTGAAAAAATACTACTAAACACCTCTACTGAGATGATAATCATGTAAGCATGTACAGGTCATCATGATGATTATTATGATTCTATCCCACTATTACAATCTAATAACAATATATTATCCGTATTAATATAAGTTTTGATAATTTTGCTTCAAAACAATGTGTTGGCTATCCTATGGTGCATGGTAACCTAGTACTTGACACCAAAAACCATTTAGCAATCACATACCGGTATACCCTTCAGAGCATAGAATCATAAATCTATATACATTAATTAAAAAAAAATCAAGAACACAAATTGCAAGAAATCATGACATAGCACACTTCACCAGGATTGTAACACAAATCAGGGAAATGAGTGACAACTCTGACAGAACTCCCAAACATGTGTATCAACAAACAATGTACTTATCACTAAGTCCACTTCATTGTACGGCAGATGATATAAACCATGAAGATATGCAATGAAGTGTTACAAATGTCAAATATGTGTAAATGCAAAGTCAGTAAAAAAGAGTTTGTAAAAGATGCATTGATTTTGCAAATATTTCTAAACAGAACAGCAACACAATAACCCACAATGCCATGGAAAATGCATGTATATTCATCAAGATTCATGTTTAAAAAAACCTATTTATTCTAATTAACTCTCATTATTTGTTAGTCATTTTATTTAATATTTTTTTTTAATCACAAATGGTGCATTCACCAACACCCACATCAAAAACTAATCTGTGGCACTTATCTACCATACCTTGTGATTTTAAACATGATTTTTTTAAAGTCTTACAACATATGAGGAATTGTAATAAAATTAAAATTGTTTTCAATGACAGGCATATACATGTAAGTATTCAAAATCTTGTGTTATTTCATGGCTAACAATCCAATTACAGCAGTATGAGAAAAATGTGTGTAAAAAATAATGGATTGTCTAACTTTAATTAAATCAGCTTTATTGCATTAATAAACTTACCCTACATTCTATACTATCAGTTCAGGCTATGCTCACATTATTTGTTCAGATATAAATAAAATTAAGTTTTCACACTGGATTTAAAGTACCTGAGATCTTAAAGAACAATTTCTGCAATGACTCATGTACCCCACTAGCATTACAAATGATTTTCGCCAGATAAAGAATTCTGATTTTTACTCGGCTTTTGTGTGATCTGTATCCATATCACAATCGCCAAAATGTCCATTCAGAGAAATGTCTTGTTTAGCACAAATACGTGGGAACCATCCCCTCTCTCTGTCTATTGTTTCTCCTGTAAAATATTCGTTCTTCTCTAAAAGCAGCAACAGAATATTTTTTCTTTTTAAAATGTAATTTACATATAAAAGGTGTAATTATGTAATGAGTACATGTACATATATTTCTGTATTATTCGAATCATAATTAATTCAATATTAAAACTCTGTATGTCTAAATTAATGTGGTAATGGTATATGTATCTTATTTCTATACAGATCTTTGTTAACATTGAATAACAAGAGGCCCATGGGCCACATCGCTCACCTGAGGAACAATAGGTATGATAAAATTAGCTTAATGGAGTCATAATACAAACTATCTGGACAATGTAGTATAAACATGTAGATCCTGTATAAATAAAAAACCATTCTTCCCCCTGGATATTCTTATGTTTATAATCAAGTCCCTTTTATAACAGGATGATTTTATAGTCATATCATATGTTGAGCATTGCAGTTCTCAAATAGATCCTAAACAATTGTTTATATATGGGATATAAACCTACATCAAACTCTAAACCCCTTGTGAGGCCCAAGAATCGTCCAGGGGCCAAAGACTACACAATTTAAAAGAATCAGCAATATGTCAAAATGCTTGCATATAAGTAAAACCATATATTATAACAATAGGCAAATGGTTTTATAGAAGAAGATTTTTAAAGATTTTTCTCAATAAATTCCTATTTAAATTTTTTGCCCCCCCCCCCCCCCACCACGTTGTGACCCCATCCTACCCCAGGGATCATGATTTGAACAAACTTGAGGATGCTTCCACACAAGTTTTAGCTTTTCTGGCCAATTTGTTTCTGAGAAGAAGAATTTTAAAGATTTTTCTTTATATATTCCTTTATAAAAATTCGAACCACCATTGTGGCCCCACCCTATCCTCTGGGGGTCATGATTTGAACAACTTTGAATCTACACTACCTGAGGATGCTTCCACATAAGTTTCAGCTTTCCTGGCTGATTGAGAAGAAGATTTTTAAAGATTTACTCTAAATATTCCTATGTAAAAGTTTGACCCCCCACGAGGCCCCACCCTATCCCCGGGGGTCATGATTTTCACAACTTTGAATCTACACTACCTGAGGATGCTTCCACACAAGTTTTAGCTTTCCTGGCCAAATGGTTCTTGAGAAGAAGATTTTTGAAAATTTCTCAAAAATTTTCAATAATTTCTAATTTTCTCCCTTTGAAAAAGGGCGTGGTCCTTAATTTTCACAACTTTGAATCCCCTTTGCCTAAGGGTGCTTTGTGCCAAGTTTGGTTGAAATTGGCCTTGTGGTTCTGGAGAAGATGTTGAAAATGTGAAAAGTTTACGGACAGACGGACGACAGACAAAATGTGATCAGAAAAGCTCACTTGAGCTTTCAGCTCAAGTGAGCTAAAAACAGATTGATTCATGAAATATATAAAGTGCTGAAACCTTGTGATACATGTACTGTAAAATTGAATTAATACATTCTGTATATAATTTGGGATATTATTACTATCTGAATTTCTATCTTAATTACTCTTCTAGAAAGAGCGAATTATATTAAACTATAGGACCAATTCATTAAGGTGAAATGTATGCAAATAAATTTTGCAGCCTTTATTTTATTGTAAATTAAATGTTGCCTGCTTCTATGTTCTATCAACAAGGAAAGTATGGTTTTAACATTAAGAGGAAGATATCAATTTTCTTATCAATACCTTGTAATTGTTTTTCGACTCATATAATTCAACTATTTTACAAGAAGGTAAATACATGTATAACAAGAGAACTCATCTTATCCTATAAATCACACATGCTGTTGTTATACATCAGAAAATATCATGATACTGACCTTTAGCTCTTCCTTCTAAGTTCACTTTTGTTCCATACAACCAGTGCCTGCAATACAAAACACAATGATTTAAATCAGTAAACACATCTGTTCTTTCATTCCACATCAAAGCAATCTTATGCAAGTTGTTCTCCTAAAAATTTGGGTGTTATGAATTAATGTTTGAATTTCATAAATATTTTGTTTGATTGTGTTTATTATCTGATGCAAAAAGTTTGAATATTAGTCACATATGTATTTTAGAACATCGCGAAGTAACCTACAAGGGAGATAACTTACTGTAGTGGTAAATTAAAATTAACAACTTTAGTAGTAACAAGTGGCCTCAACAGAATTTGAATTGAAAAATTCAATAACTGTAATTGTGAATGGAATAATTAACAAGTATCAAAAGGATGCTAATTAGAGAGACAGAAATTGGGAATCCAAAGAAAAACTGTTTTCCTTAATTAGGTTACTTTCATCTAAGCAAATATTGTGTATTGCCATACTTTTTCCACCGGGTGACTTTGACCCTGTCTCCAACTTTGACCTTTATTCTAGGTTCATCTGTACAAGGGAAGTTGACACAGACCCTCCATCCCATTTTGATTGGGAGCCATGACCCATTGTAGTCGTTTCCAATTATATACTCCACTGTTCTCTCTCTCTTTAAGGCTTTCTGGCATATTTGTTCTATCTATAATAATAAATAAAATGCAGTTCTTGAACATTCATGAAAAAAAATAATGTTAATGCAACATCACATGATGATAAGTATTTCAAAAAAATGTTTACTATGTGACTCAGAGAGTTATTAAATCAGTAAAAAAATATCATGATTATTTTGAAATGTAATTGAGTTACATGTAAATTGTATGATTTGCAAAAAGTTTATAACTTGCATAGAGTAGCTCTTTGAGAAAAATAAACATACATTTATTCCTTTAAGAATATCTATTGATAACTGCATATATATATAAACTTCTAGAGAGTAATAAATTATCATCTAAATGGACTTACTGTGAGTGTATATTGATTGCAATCAGGAACTATATTCCATATAAACCCATCAGACTTTGGTTTCCCATTAAGTGTAAAAACTTCCCCCATATTTTTCCAGCACCCCAAATCATATGGATAAATAAATTCCCCCTCCTCCTCTTCTCTCTCGCGGTCCTTTGCCTGCAGTAAAAAAAAAATCAGTGTTATTTCAACGATTCTATAAAAGGTTTCAAATGTTATGTGTAACTACATGTAACTTTCCTTAGTAATGTTTAGCTTTGATACACTTTCATTCAATCTGTAAATACTCACAAGCACAGAGCAACAAAAATAGTAAAAATAAAACTTCACCTTTTCTATGATCCATTGCTCTATTCCAGTTTCATTCTTGATTATGCATTTCATCTAAAAAATTAAACATTCAAAATACAGTTACTAATTCTCTCATTGATTTTTATCCAAAATCTACAGAGAAAAACTATGTTGCCAATTGTAATTGCAATACTTACTTGAATAAAGAATAGCATTCCTACAGCTATTGTGACTCCTATAGCAAGGCCAATGGCAAACATTGAACAAATAAATCCAACAAAATCCAAGTGGACCACTGGCTCATTGGTGTAGTAATAGTAGTATTGCTGTGATCATGAAAAATATACACAAAATAGCTAACCACTTAAAAATGTTTCCGAATCATCTCAGTTAAGCAAGCTATTATGCCATAAAAAATCTTGGTTTTTTCACCATTCTGAACACAAAAATAATTTATTTGTAGTATCTCAAGTAACACAAATTCCATTCCATACGTGTACTTTTAAAAATATATATACATGTACATGTTTGTAACATGAGATAAAAAAAATTGCACTTTTGTTGATTAACGAATATGTAAATTCTGAAAATACATACCCAATTTAAAGCCCTATACACAGAACATATTAAAATAATAGCAGCATGTATACATCCTACAGGAGCAAAGAGAAGGAAATAAGTGAAGTTGGCATGGTTGAAATGTCCACAACATGTGTTTATCCATGGGCAATGGTGGTCCATCTTGATAACACATCTGAAAATAAGTATAAAAAATTGTCATTAGAGTCACAATCAAAATGTGCATATTAAGAATGGTTAGGATTGTTTCCTTTGTTTATAACAGGGAATGTAAGGGTCTGTAGGATATGACCTTGAAATCAATGTCCTTATGGTAGATGCTGGCATAGAGTCCCCACAGCTCAATTGCCTTGAGGGCCAAAGCAAAGATCTAAAGTTGAAGCCCCTCAACAGATATGAATAAATGAAAATGATCATATAAGCAAAGGTCTCACCTGTTGCATTTCCTGCAGTGATGTGCTCTTGGACTCTTGTATCCTTTACAAAATTCACAATACTGCAAATACTGTCGATCCTCCTTATTTTTCTACAATGAAATGGAGATGCCGGTCCGTTTATCAAAATACAGGTACAAACCAACCTTATGATGCATTCTTATTTCATAATGCTACCAACTGGTATCCTCTACTTAACCAACGTTTTACAAGATAAAAATTGACAGATCCATGATAAGTGAAAATTCAGCCATAAGATAAACTATCACTGTCTATGATTGCACATTTATGCATATCTTGGTCGAGCTGCTGTAATGTGCAAAGAAAATCAAAATAGATCCAAATTATTCTAATGCTTCATTTTGTTAGTGAATGACCCTCTTATTCAATGAAAAGCTCTTTTATTCTGTCCTTTATTTGTATTTTAGTACCTAAAGGCAACATCCCATAAAATTCTTACCACATGTATATAATTGAAACATGTAAATTCCTTTGCATGTGCTCTGTTCACTGATATACTGTAGAAGCAGAAATATTCGTTGAGGATTTAATTTCGTTATTTTCGTTGGCAGTACATATCAACGAAATTAAATCCATGACGAATTTTTAACCAAAGTATTAATGAATACAAAGGGATTACAATATGACGAAATTAAATGCCAACAAAATTTTATTTGGTTTAAAAACAACGAAATTTTGACCCAACGAAAATATGTGCTTCTATAGTAGTATGCTTTAAATTTATCAATCAATCCCACCACACATATTTGTTCTTCAATATGATACACTAAATGACATTAATATGCAATACAGCTTTTTAGTAGAAATCTCCTAACCTCGGCCACCTATATGGGTGGGAATAAAATCCATTTTACATTAGATTATGGCATTTGATTACATCCTGACTGTAACTGGATATATGACACTACATCATGATATATTATACCAGTTGGGTTGCTAAACTATGAGGTAATGTAATGCATTGTACATGTTGGGAAATTGAATGATAAATTTAAATCATCAAGCACTTACAGGTTCCCAGCCTAATGGAACAAAACCTGGCCCTTTAAAAGCTGCTAGGAAGTAATTGTACAATATCAGAAATAACCATGTGAAATATATGGTCAAATTTATCCAACTTCCTTTCGTATAAACAGGCCACCACATCAAGGAGCATTTAAACCCCACGACTGTGATGATAAATATCACAGAGAGGGCCAGTATAGGACCCCAGTGAAATAGTTGTCTGCATGGCATAGCTGCTCTGACTAGATCCTCTTTTGATGTCTACAAAATATCAAGGATGACACTCATCTCAGATACCAATTGTTAAAATAAAAGAGAAACATGCTTTAATCAATTTACGGCATCATACAATACCAAAATATACGAATGAAGTTTTCAAAATGTAATTTGAGATGTTTTGAAATGTTTTCTCCCTACCTGGAAACATCAAAATCTCAGCAATATCCTCATAGAAAAAGTCCCGAGATAACCCGAAAGAAAGTATTTAAACACCTGTTGGGAAAATAGCCTTTGGGTAAACGCTTTATTAACCAAACTCTTTATAGATGAGTTCCGAAAAAACTAAGATTTTCCTGAATTCAACTTTGGTAGCTAAACACAGTTTCGTATAAAATCCAGGGTTTTTTTTCCCCAGTAGAAAGCATGATGGGTAGGGATTTTCCTGCTATTT
>WFKH01007768.1:12961201-13007003 GCA_016163765.1 Magallana hongkongensis | reverse complement strand
AAGGTCTCAGACAAAATGCCCTAGGTGCAATAGAAGTTTTTACAACAAAGCAACTATGATGCGTCACCAAAAGTTGGCTCATGAGAAAGAAAATAGCCAAAAGATACTGTGTTCTATATCCACATGTGCTTTGAAGTTTCATAATGTAGATACATTAGTTGATCATCTTTGAAATTTTCATGGAGCATGTATAGATGTTGTAAGTCTTGGTTTTGAAAGTATTGATTTATTTGAACAGTTTAAAGAGCAGGAGAGTATTAAAATACACAGTAGATATGTAAAGCAGCGGAAAAATAAAGTAAACAAAGATGGCAGTCAGTCCTATACTCTTGTGTGTCACAGGGATGGGGTCAAACGTATTCATTTGAAAAAGGGTAAAAGTTACTTAGGAAAACGCAAAGAAAATATTAAAGGGTCTTGCAAAATTCAGAAATTGTGTCCTTCTAGGATGTCTGTTAAAATAAAGTCAGATGGATTTGTTCAGGTAAAGTATATCAAGTCGCATACACGTTCATTGTCCTTTGAAGAAAGCAAATTCCTGCCTTTACCAGATTCTGTCAAATCTGAGATTTGTACAATGTTGGCACTGAAAATACCAATAAACACTATACTGGACAGAATACGAGAAAATGTAGGCGAACGCAACAAACGTGATGACTTAAGTAAATTAAAATACTATCATTTGTTGGATAGAAAAACTATTCACAATTTAAAGAAAACTATTGTTGACTCATCTGTAATGAGACATTCTGACGATGCGACTTCAACCTTTTTGAAAGTTAATGAATTAAGAAATGAAATATACAATCCAGTGTTGGTGTACAAACAGCAAAACATTGACGATCCGTCGACAGGTCTACAGAAGGAAGATTTTATGCTTGCAATAATGACTAAACAACAGCTTGAAATGTTTGAAAAATTCTCTTCACTTATACTTTGTATGGATTCAACCCACAAGACAAATGTTTATTCTTTTAAATTGATAACTCTTTTGGTTTTAGATGAATTTAGGCATGGTTATCCTGTGGCATTTTGTGTAAGCAATAGAGAGAGTGAGGATGTAATCTCTGTCTTTTTGAACTCGGTCAGAATGAAAGCTCCTAATACGAAAGTTAATATACTGATGACAGATGACGACAATTCAGGTTGGAATGCTGCAAAGAAAGTTTTTGGGGGAGACCTTAAACATTTTCTTTGTCATTGGCATGTTCATGAAAATTGGAAAAAAAAGATTCGACAACTTATTAAGGATGAGGAATTACAGGCAGAAATTTATACTTATTTATGTGCTTGTTTACAAGCACAGTCTGAAAATCTATTCTCTTGTTATGTCCAGGAATTGTTGAAAAAACTTCAGGAATCTAATCAAGAATTTTACATTACTTTCAGAATTTCTACCCGAGCAGAAAAGAAATTTGGGCAAAATGTTTTCGAATTGGGGAATTTGGAAATGTTCATACAAATATGTTTGTAGAAAGCTTTCACAATCAACTTAAAACTATATATTTTGAAGGAAAACGCAATAGACGGATTGATGTTTTGGTTGATACCCTCTTACAAATTGAAAAAAATCTGTTCATGACAAGACTTCGTCGTTTAAGTTATAATTTGCCCTCAGGTGAAAATATTAATAATTTTGATCGCCATCAGAGAAGTTTAGAAATTGATGATTCCTGTATTTTACAAATCAATGACATTTTTTTTACAGTTACATCATCTGATTCAACGTATGACATAAAGAAACTAGTTGACATATGCAGTGAGAAGTATTGTTTCAACAAGTGCCAAAAATTTCCTTGCATCAACCTTTGTAAACATCTTTTTTCATGTTCCTGTCTGAATTACAAAAATGGTCATGTTTGCAAACATTTGCACAAAATACATGCATTTGCCAACCTTAATGCACATAAAGATCATCCGTCTAATGCAAATACAGACTTTTTGTCAAAACAATATGCAAATAGCAGAGACACTGATTCTTTAACATCTACGCATGATTGTACTGAACTAAAGATACAGCACATTGAGCAGAAATTAAACACAATAGCTGAACAGATTAGAAACAATCCATCAGTTCAAAAACACAGACTAGACAATATTTTAAGTGCCTTGGACCATATTATTGCAGCAAATGAGGGTAGCAATCAAATACACAATTCTATGAAAGAGTTCAAAAAGACAGATAAAATTTCTTCTAATGCTAAGAATTTGTTGCAGCCTAGATTTAGACCAACTGTCAAAAAGCCTGGTCAGATCCCAAAACCCCGTCTAAGGAAACCAACAGAGGAAGAAATGAGGAACCTTCTTCCTAGTGACTCGGGGTATGGTTTTAGTCTTCTCTGACAAGAATGATAAAACATAAAATTTAAGAGTCCAAAGATGATGTGATTTATATTAGTCAAGAGCAGTTTTTTTTTATAATTCAATTTTGTTCAATACATTTGTGGTATTTACATTTATGTATGAAAATATATTAATGATTTTTAATTTCACTTATCAACTATTTAGATCATCTCTAGACTCCACAGTACCAGTTTCCTTGCCTGGGCCATCTGTGGCACCATATCCTCCCCTGAGACTGGTTCCACCAACAACCAATGCACTTCCTACACATCCTGCACCACAGCAAAGTGTATTCAGGTATGTTTCAAATATCATTTGTACTTTACCTACTTCAGAGAGCTTTTCCAAACATAAATTTTTAATACTCCTTTATATATACTTCAATATAGTGTTGAAACCGGTTTGGGGCAGCCAACATGGATGAGAGTGCCTCCCTCCATGCTGAGTAGGAGGATTGTAACGACCATCAATGGCAAGAAACAGGTCATCGTGTTCACAAGAGGAGATGAAAGAAATGGTATTTAATTAAAAGATGAAATTTAATTGTAATTTTTTTTCATCTATTGAAATATAGGTTTGAAAAATATATGCAAGTATTTCCCTCTATTTTTTTTAGATCCTGCAGACAAAGATGGGGTGTGAATTGGGATAAAATGAAGAGTCTTGTAACTTAATTTTCAATATTTAAACTTCTTTTTTCAGGGTGGGTAAATTCATGAGGATAAGTTTTTTGCAGTGGATGATAGTAGGACAGCAAGTCAGTCCTGTAGTAGGCTGGCAAGGGTGAAAGGACAGTGTCCATCTGAGGTCCTAGGCCCCTGTTCTGCTTCATTCTCTGATTGGTATTAGTTCATTAGTTTAGATTAGGATAAGTTTTTTGCAGTGGATGATAGTAGGACAGCAAGTCAGTCCTGTAGTAGGCTGGCAAGGGTGAAAGGACGGTATCCATCTGAGGTCCCAGGCCCCTGTTCTGCTTCATTCTTTAGTTAATAGTTTTGGCTTATTGTTTAAAAGAAACTTGGTAGGTTAGAGTCTTCAGAAGGCTGTTGTTTTTTAAAGTTATTGTTCTTTTTACAAGTTGATGTTTTTTGTTTGCTTGTTCGAATTAATTTATTGTTCCATATTTTAATATATTAACTGTAAGCCAAGTACTATGTATGTATTATAAATATTAATGAGACAAGTGAGTAACTTTTACAAGTGAATATTTACTGTCAGATCTGAGAGTTCTTTTCTCCATGTTAAAATTAAATATTTGCAATGGATCATTTTTAACCAATTAAATGTAAATATAAATGCTGCATTCAATACTGTTTTTTTTTTCAAATACTTACGTCATGTTTGGTCAAATTAAAATGCTTGATATATCACCGGTACATGTACTTGATTTAAGGATATTTCTTTCATTTTTTGCCCCTGAAACCTTTGATAGGCCCTTTGTTTTCAAAAGGTTTCAGTATCATTTAATAATATATTACTGTAAACGAACTTTTATTTGCGACGACATTATTTCGCGATTTACTAGACACAAACTGGTTTGTGACGACTAATTTTCGAGAGTAAGCCTTATAAAGACCTGTGTTGTTATTACAACCATACGAAAAGGGCTGCTTCGTGGCGAGAAACATTCGTGACGACAATGCTCTTGCGAACCTCGCGAAAATTTCTCACTCGCGAATAAAAGTTGGTTTACAGTAATTTGACTGATGTACGGTGCATTCTGTATATCCAATTATTTTTGTGATGATCTTATTTTTCGCTTTTTTGTAATAACTTTTACAGCATCAAAAAATACAATAAGCAAAAATTATATTTGATATTGTTTGCTATTAAAACTTTTAAAATTGCAAAAATTACTAAATAAAAAGGGTACATATTTACCCATTTTTTTGAAAATTTTGTGACATGCGAATACATGTAAAACTGACATATGGTATTGCCTGTTTATCTATTGTTGCAAGTTCTTTGAAATTATTTGGAAAGTTAATGCACTTATCATTATGATATTTCTGTATGTTTAAAATTACACAAATCCATGGTGAAAACAACTTCTGTACATACATATCATTTCCATTTCTTTTTAAAAAAAATTCATTTCACTGTACTCAATTTGGTATTACATTTTCTCAAAAACTTCTTTCTTTATGTATATACATGTGTATGTAAAGTCATTATATTGTGAATCAAGCTAAATTTAATGGATATTTGATAAGCTTCCAAACCGACAGCCATGATTAGAAACTTCCTAATAATGGTCAAGAACATTTTCTTTCAGTTTTTTTAAATAAGGGCCGAAACCTTCTTGGTGCTTTTTCTGAAAATTTCTTCTTATAATATTGATACTAGTATTTTAAAGAAAATTTTGTGAAAAAAGAACAATATATATTTCAAATTTATTTAATGAATTTGGCACCAAGAAGGTCTCAGGTTATAAATATGTTCTCTTACCTGACTGATGAGGCCCAAAGAGAACATTTAATTAAGTATCAGTATGTAATATCAGTACAGTCATGTATTTGTAATTTTACACAGAATTAACAAATATCAACTAAATATATTTTTTTTCATCAGCTTACTGGAAAGCTGAATAGTTATACAATTTAGTCTTCAGAGAATTACATGAAATCAAAACCTAGCTCATGAGGTTTCTAATTCACCATTATGATTTGCCATTTTCCAATGGGGTACGTCGACCGTGTTCAATTTATTTTTGTAATCAGAAATTGATTTCATATATCCCCTACACCTTAATATCATGCAAATGCACCTTTGATGTATGTTTGATAAACAGATAATCTGCACACCCAATGCATTAAGTTGCCTATATCACACTCAGTCTCTAACGCCAAAAACGTATCAATCCACCTCTCATTATGTTTGAATTTTGTACAATTTTGTATAATTTTAATGGTAAATTCACCATTTTTTCTACAAACAGCAGAAAATTAAATTATAAGTACATGTAGCCACTTATATAATCTGAGTTGGAACAGTTTAGGCTTTTTCATAAACCTTCGCTTTGTGGTTTATAAAGTGTAAACTGCCCCAACCCAGTTTTTACTGGTATAAATTGGGAACATATTAAATTCATTCCATTTTTAAGTCCAGTTTAATTGGGTACACAAACTTAAATATAACTTGCCTGTTACTGTACAATATAACTAGCACGAAAGACTTTAATCTGCTTGATGTAATATTTATATTTTTTTTTACACTGCACTTTATTTAATAATGTGTGGATGGTATAGGGTAATAAATGAAATTGGGGAAGGGTGTCAATGGTGATTGGTCTTATGGTGAATATGCATTTACCCGTAAAGAAATGTAATAGCGGGCATATCTAGCAGGCAAACTAAGTGCACCAGAAGGATGAGCAAATATAGGCCTTTACTGAATTAAAACTTATTGGATTGTTTTTAAATTTAGAAGTACATTATCTTGAATAAAAGCCAAAAAGAACAAAGGATTACATAACAAAAACTACTGGAAGCTGTTGTCTTTTTTATTTTTCTCAGGTAATGTATTTTGTAGGTCAAAGCCGTTTTTTTTTCTTTATATGAATAAATTCATCAGATTCACAACCAACATCTTGTCTTGACTGCTTGGTTACATTTGAAATACCCAAACAATTAACTTGTTTGATCCATCATCTCCCTATGAATCTTGTTTTTGAGCAAGATATTTTCCTCTTTCTGTTTATATAGCATGAAAATAATTATTAATCATTTATTATAATTTAATTACGAAATTGTTATTCTATGAACCCTTAACAGGGTTGCATTTATGCTCAGGTGACTGATAAGGTCTTGATCTTATTGTTTAAAATATATTTTCTTTTAAAGAAGTATTTTGCACTTCAGACCACTAGCTTATAGGCAAAAATATTGCACCAGCTTAATCATCTTCATTAGCCAAGGATCTGATTAATTTATTCTCACCTCCTCGGGAGATGCCTAAAATACACGAGTGCATATGTATATCCCCTGCACATTCATGTTAAATATTTGAAGTGCACTTTCAAATTTTGTTTAATATACCTGCAATTTGCGTACACACATACGTGTACTTTATTAACATTCAATTAATCACATTTATTTCCCCCAACATAGTATGTATCTGACTATTTCTTAACCATATATTGAGGGGATTTTGTTTACACTTTCCCTGCATATGTTGATGCATTACTTCATATATTCAGGGCACATTTAAAATACATTTACAAAATACATATTCTGACTTATTAAAACAAAAATTGCAACTGAATTGTCACCTACCCTACACTAAATGCAGTCGAAATTCAACTATGTTGTATGTTTGGTAAACAATTAATAAACTGCATTACTTCACAACAACAGCACTGCGTAATATTAAGGCATTAAATGAGAAGTTATTGAATGCATGTAAAAGTTAGTTTGCTTTTGAAAGTGGAGGATTGCTGGGGTTGTCCCCGCCGGGGGAGGGGGGGGGGTCACTACAACATAGGCTCAATATCAAATATTAGTATCAAAATACAAAAAATGTCAATTTATTTTATGTTAAAGTTTCTCCTAGCAAACAAATTTTGTTTTTACTTTTCAACCTGCCTTAATTAACGAAAGGCGGTGGGGGGGGGGGGGTAATATCCAATACAGGGTATCTAAGTATTTAAAAGATATGGTTAACGTGGTTAATACATAACAATCACATTCACAACTATGTTACATTTAAGTTGGACATTTAAAATATTATTAATCTTACACGTTTGTGTGTAAAAACACGCGTATATGTGTGGAAAAATCTTAGTGCTTTTAGCTATGTTTACAACATCCTGTTACTTTCACTTTGTGAGTGACGTCACAGTGATGGTCACATGGTGTGCAGGGAGCTGCCTTTAGTCTCGTTCGATTTTCCTAGAATGCTTCGCTTCGCTATGTTTAGTTAGGCACAAAACAAAGTTTATTATGACACTCTTTGAATTAAGAACATGATACCAATATCAGTAACATATTCTTTTGGATTTATTGATTTATTTTAATGACAATTTTATGTCGACGAGCAGCTCCAGAATATTTTCTTGTACGACTTAGCAAGTAAATTGAAAAGATGGCGCAAGATTCTACTGAAATCAGAAAGAAATTATTTAGATCTCCGATGGTTGAAGGTGACAGACTTGCAGGTATTAATCTGTCGATTGGTATATAGATTGAAATGACAAAATACGATTTTGCAGCAGTTAATAATTCCTATGGTTGCCATAAACAATCATGCAACTGCTGTTTTCCCCATATTTTAAAAAGACGATTGATTTTATATTTATGAAACCAATAAAAAAAAACGATAGACTATTACACTTATGTATATTCAACGCTAAATTCAACTTAACTAGTACAAAGACCATCTGATTAGATATATTACAATCTACTTGCTAATTTTATTTGGGACACTTTCACTTCCCAGGAATAGTAAATTATTAAAAAAAATCTCTTAGGAAACTTAAATTGCATCAACAGACCAATTCAATGACAAGACAGTTTATTTACATGACAAGTCATAAAGTGGTTTCAAAGTGCAAAAGATACAATTAGTTGATCACTAATCGACAGTAATCGCCATTTCAGTCCTTTGGTCTGAAGAATCTGAAAATGTTAGTGTTTACTATGCTCTTAATTGAATTGAAGCAACATTTTCTTTTTATTTCAAGTACATCTTCATGTAATTACGAAAGGCAAAAATGTTTGAACTTGTTTAAAACTGAATTCCTACCTTTTTTCTGTGGGTGCAAATTTTGTATTTTGACTACTTAATTGAATAGCATAATTTGTGTTTTGCCAATTACAGTGTTCTTTTTTTGTGAACTGATGACTATGAGAAAAAAAATGAATATTTTGCAATTCAAAATTTAGCTAATACAGTAAAACACAGTATAATGAAGTGCCAGGGCGATTTTGCTTCGTTATATCCGTCAAGTTTACAACATGTAATATAGTCACAGGGAATGAAAATCACTGCGCTGTAAGCGTCAATTTATTATTAGCATGTTCGCTATAACCATGTTTTACTGTAATAGCACCCTATAGAAAATTTTAGTTTTTTTTACAATAAATAAGACCTATCTCTCATTTTTGAAATATCTTAGCTTAGGGTTTGCTGTCCATTTATCAACACTTTATTTTTTCTAAAAACTTCTTTTAATTATTAAATTTTACTTTTAGATAATAGCACATCTATGAACCTCATGACAAGACTTCACATTGAACATGATATGGAACATGTTTATAAAACTGTTAATAGAGGTATTTATCTTCTTCTTAAGATAATATAGCCATTAAGTTAGCATACTTGTGATAATTTTTTTAATTTTGCAAATAAAACATGTATTTATTTCATTTCAAGATGTTATAGTTTAGTAAATATAAATAAAACTTGTTTTTCATGTATTTTATGTTTGTTTAGACATGCATGAACAGCGATTAAAGCAGTTACGACAAAAACTAAAGACATTAGAAGAAGATGATTGGCGCTATCAACCAGTAGATAAGTTGATTGGTCTACAGTGATGTCTTCTTCTGTATATTTATAAGGACAATGTGACCACTACAATACGTAAACCTGCTCGAACACCAAGAGAGACACAAATTCTGCTTGTTACAGAGGGCTATAAGAAAATTGTCATCTGAAACCTATGCATGACAGTCGCCATGACTGTTTTCAATTAGCAGTACATAGGTTTTTAAAAAGTGTTGGCCATGAACTTTTCATGCCTGAATTTTAGGAATCACGTCGTATGTGCTAATGATGTTTTTTAAATTGCTTGGATGTTTTTATTGTGATTCCAGAGGGGGAAAATAATTTATTTACTCTGTGTCTGTGTGAATGTTTGAGAAAGCAAGACATTTGACTGTGATTTGTGATGTTTAGTTTCTGTAGCAGCAATCAAGCACCTGTGGCTGTTAGTATCCATTTATGTATAGTAAATGTTGAACGTGATTATACAGTGTATATGGAAGGTTGATTATAAAGCAATGAAAAAAAGGGTATATGAGTATTAGATACAATTGAGATGAAAAATATACAGAAGTACATGTATTTGATTTTTATTCATTCCATGTGAATTTTTTTCTTTTCCATTTTATTGTATCTGCAATTACCTGAAATAAAGGACATAATTTAATATATATACTGACAACACATTTTATAAATGCATTGTTTTGTGTGTAGTATCATTTCATCTTGCATTTGCTTCATATTTTATGCGACAAAAATGTCATTATTAAAGACCTTATTTTAAACAATCTTGTTTTTAATTGAGTAAAAATTGTGATTCAATAATCAATATTCCAAATCTACATCAAAGTGCACAAAATGCTTAAGGCAGTCTGCATTTATGTGTAAATTAGAGGTACTGAGTGATTTTACAAATAATAATCCCCATTGAGAAAATCAATATACTCTGACCCTGAACTTGCTTAAACGATCTTTGGTCAAGGTCATGACACATTTTCATGTTCTAATCATTTTCCATTATAAATATGACCAGAACAGGATATATTTAACTCAAAGTGACTGGACTTGCTCAAATTCTGAAACAGAAGACAGCACTAAGAAAGCAAACATTATATAAAGTAAGAAATCCAAAACTCCTAAACAGAATATATTTTGCAAAAATGAATGGCACAAGGTCAGAACGCATTCTTATATCTCCTTAAATGATTCTTCATCAATTAGATATTTCACAGAAAAGTTTGCACAGTCAGATAAATGGACGAGGTGTTTCCCTTTTATAACCAATATTGATTATAATATATTTGTGTGTGTGTGTGTGTGTGTGTGTGGGGGGGGGGGTACATGTTACATATAAATAAAAACATTGCTTTAGAAATTGGTCAATACGAAGTAACATATATCGTCTCAGGGGTGGAGGGGTGGGGTGGTTAAAGTTAAAATTATACTGCACTACCTTGTATTAAGTCTTAAACTTCTCCCTTGCATACACAATAAATACAGGGAGAAATATCACTACCATAATGCCAATGCATATGACGTAGTTGATATCTATCTCTCGGTACTACTCGCCCTCAATTCTGAGTACTCTGAGTAGGGATATTCCTAGCAATGAAAGAACGCTCGATTTTTAAAAAATCTTTATTTAAAAAGTATACTTTTATGTGTTTATTAATAAAATCGGCCTGGTGAAATGTTTTGTACATATTATACATTTATTGCGTACACTTTTTACGCAAGTTATCAAATATTGGACATGTTAAGAGTCTGTAATATATATACGTAGTTACAATAATATGTTTATACATGTAATAGGTAAACCAACAATACTATTCATAGATAAATATACAGGTACAATTAATCCGGAAAAATCCGAGTAATATTTAAGATACTAGAATTGTTAAAGTTAATGATATTCAAATGTAAAATTAAGAATAAACGATAATGTCTATATTTAAATCCGAATTCAAATCCTTTTGAATGACCTTTACAATAAGAATCTTACAGATAAAATACAAGATTAATCGATTTGAAATTGTTACTTTTATACTTCAATAATGTATACACCAAGTCTCTAAGAGACTTGGTGTATGCATTATAGACACAATGTGATGTAAAATACTGAAAAGAACAATTAATTAGTCAGTCCTTGACTGACTAGTGAGAACAATGGAACGATTAATTAACAAACAGAAAACATAAATCAACTATAAAAATGACAAAATGCAAAATTCTCAAAAAGGGAGCCAAACTGACCTATTCTCTCCTGCACTAGAGATGATGGTTTGTGGACTCTTAACTCTAATTGATCTGGGATTATCATTCAATCTACATGTAATAAGACATAACAAATAATAAATGCAAGATCAAAAAGATGTCAACGTTCAATGGGATCAATTAAAGTAGTAGTACCAAACTGGGATTTGAATTTCTATTGAAGTGAGATTTCCATTTGACTGGGATTGCTAGACGTTGCCTTGGATTTCTACATGTTTCATGATGTACGGAAAGTCTATTTGACTGGAATTTATTTTTGACTGGGATTTCTACATCTTGTCTGGGATTTCTATTTGACTGGGATCTCTATATATGTTGTCTGGGACTTCTACATATCTGGGATGTTCCGAGCAGGCACACAGCGTCAATACGACGTGTAAAATAGTGGATGTACGGTCATGACGTGGTGCAAACGTCTGGTTGACATTTGAAGAGATTTTCTTTCGGTTGACATTTCGACGTTTTGGTAACATAATCTAGACAACTGGATTTCGACAAAAATCCACGTCGTATAAAAATCACAATATCTTCACAATATTACCAAATGAATTTGGGTTTTGGATGACAAAAGTAAGTTTATACTATACGCATGCTATTACCCTGTCCAAGATTATAAAAGTTTATGTTGTATCAATGTCATTTGAACGTTACTTAGCTGAGCAAAGAAATAAGACGAATTGCGTTTGACAAAAATTAGACGTCCTGTAGAAAGGCCAGCTATGTACGTTTGATTTCACTCAATTCAATACTACAAAAGTTAAATTTTGCATGAAAAGACAATATATGTAGTCTGGCATTTGATGCACAGCCCGTTAGGATATGTAATTTATTGACTTGGCTTTTTAAAAAACATTTTTAATACCATCACTTGTTTCTAGTTTTACGCGGATCTGTTTATTTCGCATTTTTATTTAGATTATGCTTAATAAATGATGAATTGTAATTAAATTTCGGTTATTTGTTAAAGTCTTTAAAAAAGGCCTGAGATTGACCTCTAAGACTTTATTTTCAATATTTTCTTGTTGTCATAACGTCTTGGTCTACGTTACAGCAATGTCATAATGGCAACGTTTTGACTGTTGGGTTTATCTGACTGTGACAATACTACATGCCTGGATATTCTGGTGAGGTCTTTATATATGATAAATGTGTATATCTGGTAATTGCACATCCCTTATATAGTACCATAGGCATTTAGACATACATTTTTGTGCATTCGCAAAAATTTACAGATTCATTCTCCAGCAGTTAATTATGTACATTGTGATGAACATGAAGTATTTGTACAGAATATGAATATATACGTAATGATATGAGTGTACACTATTCCCTACGCCATTGGCAGTTCATTATTTGTGATGTTTCCTATCCAGTCAAGGAACTTGTAGACTTCAGTATAGATCCCAGGAACGTTTGGTACAGCACAGCCGAGGCCCCATGAAGTAACGCCTGCTATAGTCCAGGTGTCTGTCCCAACTACTTCCGGACACAATAAGGGACCACCACTGTCTCCCTGTAAATTAAATTGCGACACTTATTTAAAAAAAAAGAACTATTACGTGTTTTTCTGAGCAACCATGACCTAAACAGCATCAGCTAGCTTGAATGAACCGCATCAATGCATGAGTAATAATTTTACACTAAGCTTTTTACCTTATTTTCCATCATCAGATGAACAAATATTTTCCTTCAAAATAATACCATAGATACATTGCATTGTTATTAAATTTTTTATAGTCCAATTCTTTAAATTTTTTTTCACAATTTCAGCAGACAGTATGTTTTGTCTAAAATATGTTTATGAACCTAACGCAATTATTTAAGCCGTAGATTTTACAACTTATATGCAGTAACATTAGACTGCTTTTTTATCAAGTCTGATATTTGATATCTATTGACAATTAACTGAAACGAGCAGCCAGAGTCTTTTATCACAGATGGCTTCTGTGAGGTTTTCTTGCTTGTTTTAAAGACTGTTCAACCAGTTTGCTCCCTTTGTCCAGAACGGACATTGATTGTAGCTGACCAAATTATAATACTAGTAGAATAAAAGAGGCAAGTCTGTTGACATTTGTTGATATTTAACATTGTACTTTTGCATTTACTTTACTTACCTGACATCCATCATGACCCCTGGTTCCTCCTGCGCACATCATGTCTTCCGAGAGTGCGTATGGAGACTGGATACCAGAGGTGGCAATGGCGTGCTTGCAACCTTGCCAAGATACCACGTCTAAGTTAACCTGCCGCAAAACAGGTTCGTAATCCAGGGCTGGAGAGAATAAAATACAGAAAGTTCCAAAATGAGTGAAAACTTGATTAGAATGTATACATGTCAAGAGTTTATCAAATCTTACCTTTATCAGTGACTTTGCCCCAGCCAATGGCAAAGCAGCGAGTACCTACATCCGTGACGTTACTAGGTAGACATACAGGCCTTACATAATCATTGAAGTACAAGGGTGATGCTAGCTGTATGAGAGCTATGTCTTTTTGAACATTCTCATTGGAGTAGCCTCGGTGTATATGTAAAGATTTAGGAGTCCTTAGTTGTCTGTACTTATTGAATGCAAATCTCCTTGTATCACCAGCAGCTACGGTTAAATCGCTTATTGTTGTTTTTCTGGCAAAGATAATTTAATGATTATATTAATAGGATAGGATATTTGAATCATGCATCAAATTAGATTTAGATTTATGGTAAGTGTTTGAAAAGAGACCAACCATTCCCCATCCATCCAAAAAAAGAAACAGTCAAAAATATTATCAATATACAGATAGTCAGGACCAATATCCATTAATTTGATAATTAAACCAAGGAAAAATTAAACCTTTGGAAACTGGCTAGTTTGATTGAAAAAATGAACGCCAAAGATTTCGTCTAAAGAATAAAAACGTTTTTAATACTTTGTAACACCCTACCCTCCAAGACAGTGAGCGGCAGTAACAATCCAATTCTCGTTGAGAATGCTCCCTCCGCAGAAGTAATGTAAATTATCGCCTCCATATAGGGCCACTTGGAACGGCCATGTTCCCGGCTTTACTTGGTTCCCGTTGACAATGCGTAAGGGCGACGGGAAATACGCAGGTCGTGTTCCACATACTGACAAAAAACCCCAAACAAACAATCAAACAACCATGGATGATTTGTTTTATATATAGTTTATTTCTTTTTTAAGGTTTCAAGTAAAGCTGCTGGTCGATCGAAAACAAAGAGATCTATAAACTTTGTTAAATGAGACCGAAAATATTGAGGTTCCACATTGATGTTTGCATCAAACGGAAAATTAAGCCTTTAGTGTCATTTTGCCGGCGTGCTGATCTTACTCTATATTTAAATTTCTACGAAAATGTTGGATTAAAGTAAGAGAAGCTTCAATATGAGCGAAACTTCACAATGACAATACCGTGTCTTAAACAACAAGAAACGAACATCAGGGGTAAAAACTGATAAATTGTTCACTGTCAATAGTAAATTGTATACAATTTAAGTGGTCACGGTGCCAATATATCATTAAAAGTACACGCAAAATGACAGTAATTATATGTTTTGCAGACAATTATGATACCTCTTTAAATTTCTGAGATACGCGTACTTGAAGACGCATGTAAACAAAATTATTCAATGTATTGGTGGTACTGCATCAAATGTAATCAAACTGTTTAACTGCTGTAATCAAAGACTTACCAGGATCTCCACATGTCAAATGAACGACGTTCGACCCAGCACAAACAGAGCTAAACAACAGATAATGAAAATCAAACTATTAGTCATCAAAAACTGTTCAGAATTCAAAAAAAGAAGATAAACAACAGAAATAGCTTTTTTTTTTCAAGCACAGAAGCCGTAACTATTTAAGTCGTTTTGAACACAGAGCATACGGATTGTGGACGACCAAATGTTACAAGTATGGCGAATCAAAAGCTTTTGCACTTTTGTAAAATCAGTGATTTTTTTATGATGACACGCAAAATTATTGCAGCCGAAAGCAAAACTTCGAAAAGTGAAAAGTTTGACGAGAAATTGCCTCGATTATTGCCAATAGTTTACCGGGATTAAAAGATAAAGATTGCATACAACACAATAAACTTGATCAGTAAACAGATCTCATTGGCTTTAGTGAGTAGATGATAATAAATACCTTTTTCTAAGGAAAGATTGTATGTAGTCTGTGTTAGCTGACGCATTCACACCACTTAAGTCTATCCTTGCCGTTGAAGTGATACTCTTTGAAATAAAACTTGTGGATTTTACACCTCTGAAATACACAGAAGAAAACAATATTTCTAAGCATAATTTCGCAACCAAATACATGTACTTTGACGCAGTAAATACCTAAGAAAAATATTCTAACATTCAAAAGGAACATGTAACTGCCTTATTTGTCCAAAACACAGAAAAACCAAAGTTTTCCGTGAGATAGATAGATGTGGTCGACAATAATAAATTCTCTTTGAAAATACGGACAGACATAACCTTCAGAAATTAACAGTGAAACGAAAAGTGTTAGTACCTGTAGCCCAGCTGTCGACAGACGAGCCCACTGAGAGTCTCGTTCCAGTCATCACTACAGACCTCCTCCCAGTCATCTGACTCGGCGTTATACACCCGGACAATGCCCCGACTGGATCCGTTCCCAAGTTTAACTATCAAAATACACATACTGATTCATATCTTTCATGACGAAATTATTCAATTTAACTATCAAAATACAAACAATAGTTCGTATTTTTCACGATTCATGGAATTAAAAGCTCCACAAGGACGAAAAAACCTAATCAATTTATTAGTTATTCTTAGAATGGCCTTTCTATTGCAATAAAGACCTCTTTTTGTCACCAATTAAACCTACAATCGCGAACAGATGGAAATTAATGTTACATGTTTAAAGAGCAGTGCTCCACCGTCTTGCTACAGAAATATCCATAAACCATACTTTCAGTGAGGGATTTTAAATATCAGGAATTAATGATGGAACATCTAAAAGCGTGTTTAAAAGACTAACATAAAATGTTTCATAGAACCTTCTGAAACCCAACTTAACGTTAATACGTGGATGGATCTTGATTATAAGCTTTACGGTTCCTGCTACATGGTAGTTATACATGTGGCTTCTCTTAGTTCCCATATCTAAACGCATGCTATTTTTAAATCATGTCGATTAGTTTATCTTTTTTCGTTTGCACAGTTTATCTTTCATTTAATATCATTCAGCTAAATTGATTTCATATTAATATTAAGATTACCTTCATAATACTAATGTATTGTACTAGTACTACTTATAGTACTTTGTACTTGAAGACTAAGACGAGTTAAATGAATTTCAACTATAATGTATTACGAAATCACAGATTTTACAGAATAAAAGTGATTTTTACTGCACCAAGACGTCGTTTAAGATACGTTAAATTATTGTAAGACTGAAATGAGGGTATTAACCAATTGTTTACTACTGCTAATAGTACTCAACATCTTTTTAATGTTATCTTAAGATGACCGACTTTAGTTTTTCTTGCGCATGTTTCTGCGCAATTTAGTAAAATACAGTGTATATATATTTATCAAAAATTGTTTCGATACCATTTATGGAATTGAACACAATAAAATACAGATAAAAACATATAGATTTTTAGAGAAAACATTGTTTTTTAAACGATTTTTCCGTTGTTAAGTAAACGCTGCCAATGTGCTTTTATGACGTTATGATAAATTTACGACTTGGAAATTTTACACACGAAAGTACGCTATCCTTGCAGTTATTTTTATTTTTCTTTTATTTTTCAATGAATCCCTTGCATCAATCTACTTTTTAAATACTCCAAATAAATAGCAAAATGTGGTACATTTTAATATCTTAAGATGATGAACATTAAAAACCAGATGGTAGGATTAAGTATTTCTTACGTATAAGGTAGAAAATGATATTATAAATCACATGATAAAATTTGAGGAAAATGCCTAAATATAATAAATGTAGTACTTTTATAATCTGTTCCGAAAGGCGGACAATGGCATTTTCCTAAATACCGTTATTCCTAATATAGTAAATGGGCATGTGTTATGAAATGGCCCATAAAAAGAACCAGCTAATAGATTTTCTGGAAACTTCACAAATATACAAGAGTTGGTGTATATTACACATGGTTAAAACATAAAGAGTTTTGTTATTGTAATTTTTACGCAAAAACGCCTTAGTCGGCCTCTTTAAATAATGCATCTTCTTTTTATTGGCTGACGTTGCAGACATACATTCCTGTAGCAACTAAGAACTAAATGGTGTTAATCTCTAACTTAAAAATGCTGTCAGGAATTACTCTGGACTCATTCATGGTCAAGTTATGGTTTTAGGCTAGACTTGCTCTGAATAAAATCACCTCAATTTTTGATAGCATTCTACATTTTAACGCTTGACAATGCTTCGAGTTCTATGAGCTAACATTATTAAGTTTTGTTACAAGTACTTTCAGTACTTTGATTTTTTTTTTTACATACTACATTCCGCTTCCTCCACTTCCTCATAGCAGTCAGGTACTCCATTGCAGACCTCGGAATTCTTGATGCACAGGCTGGACGCCGGATTACAGCGGTACTCCCCGGACGAACAAGCGGCTAAACAGGGAAACAAGACAAGTAAACTAAAAGTACGGCGTTTTATAAGAGTTTTGTCGTCTTTAGGAAAAACCTTAAACAGGGACCTGATGTCTATGGGTTTACAATACTGAAATTATTATTTATTAAAACGATTAGCAGTCTTAGAATTAAATCTCTAATAATTTAAGTTTATTTTAAGTTTGTAGCAAATTGTATGCCTGTTATTAAGAATTACAATGTTGTATTTAGACTAAATACAGCATGCACGATATTTATAACATATTGGAAAATCCCTTTCTTGGTAAGCTCTGCAAATAATTTTTTTTCACAAATATGCATAGGGCCTACTTGATTGAAAATAACTTTAAAAACGAATTTTAAGGGGTTTTTTGCAGAAAAGAACCATATCTGTAAATCACAAAAATATCGAAAACACTTTTCAATATATCCTAGAAAATTGAAATGCCAATTTCTATTGATGCAACAGTTTTCGTTGTTCGTCTATCTTTTTAGCTGAAAACCTTGTAAAATTGTAAAATAGTACATTAATTAGAATACCAGCTAATTATCCCCCTTGCAGTAAAAACGATTTTCAAGGTAGACGGTAATTTACTAAATATTATGTCCACAACTTTCGGGTAAAATAGCAAGACTAACATATTGCACAGGAATGCAAAATATGTTCTAATATATTAAAAAAATAATGAAAACTAAATTATAGGCTACTAAGTAATTTGGAATCCAGAACTAAGCATTGAAAAAAATGCAACATTGGAAATGGTCGTTGCTCATTACTTTAGAACAGCTTGTCACACTCACCACAATGGGCTTCATCTGAGTTATCCTCACAATCACGATATCCGTCACACAGAAACGAATAGTCAAGACACCGGCCGGCGTCACAAGATATCTGGCTCGTTTGACACTCTACAGAAGAGAGGTCAAATTTACTTTGTCAAAGGAATTGACGAATACGCATGATAAACTTATTAGAGAAAATGAGTAAAATAGCAAACGGATGGGGATGGTAGATATAAGAATTGATACGACACGTTTGATAGATTAAAATTTGCCAAACTATCGAAAGTAAAATGATTTTTACCCTTGATTTCTGGGGGTTCGTGTCCCTCTTTATATCCAATACAAACAGAGGAGTCGTTCACATCGGGCAAAGAGGAACAGTCCAGGTTCTTAGGCCAAGGATTGGCAAATATTTCCCAGAAAACGAAGCAGTTCTTCTTGTATTCTTCAAACAAACCCGTGTATTAAAATGTAACCAAGTTTAGTAAAATAACGATTAAATCTATGACTATATGAGATTTATCTTGAACATTCGTAAATATACATGTTGACTAAGTACGTTTTGCTATTTTAGTAAAATTATGACGCTGGTGAGTATATACCTTCACAAAGAGATTTGCATGGAGGAATGGTATGTTGTGGAAAAACGGATGATCCGGAACATTTCGGAACAAACACAGAACAACCAAACAGCTCCGAGTGTTTATGACACTTTGTTAACTTTTGCAAATTGAAAATCAAATCCAGATTAACGTTAGGTTTTGGAAACTTGATCTCAAGATTGTAATTTGGAAGCGCTGACTGACTAAATCCTATACTAATGCATTTATTATAAAGACCCCCAAATGGCACATCCACGCATTTTCCGGCTGAAAAAACAAGAATGTAAATGTTTAGATAAAATAGCCATTTTGGACCAAGTGTAATGATATGATTTAGAAAGAAAATTGAGTCCTTACGTGTAAAGGGATTCTTCCTGCAATTGGTAGTTGGTAGTGTGTTACAATCTAATGGGAATGTCGAATTTTCGCAGGCTGATTTAACGTCTGAAGAAGCAAGAGATGAATTAAAGCAAGAATTTCTCTAGAGTTATTTTAGTATAACAGGACTGAATATAAAACTAACATTAATGGAAATAAAAAGCCCAAATTGAAAAAAAAACCTTTTTATTTGTCCTTTACATAAACCGAAGGATAACGAAAGCACAAATCCAATGCATGGTGAAATAGAGTTGTATTATTTATCTGGATACTGTGATATAAGTAATAACGCAATTTAAAGTGTCGTAATATTATTTCGTTTTAACTCAAATTTTATATTTTTATTACCTAAGCAGTACTCTTTACATGGCAGTTCAGGCTGACCGCTTTTACACTCGGGATTATATGCAGCACACCAGAAATCTTTAGCATATCCATAGCACTCGGTGTCAAAAAGTCGTGGGTTGTTATCCGACGACTCCAGAACCTCTGATAGCATGTTATGACCGAATGCATTAGGCAGAGTAGCATCTTGGTACGTTGTTTGGTTAACACACTGTTTTAAGTGCACCGTGAAACACTGCCCTGGAAGATGACGGAAATGTGCAGAATTTTTAAGGCTTTTCGATCAATTTTATAACTGTTAATTATTAATTCAGACTTGTTCTGAGGCCAATGAATTACAAGTATGTCACAAAAAAAAATTCTGTTGTTTCATGTATGAAAAATGAGTAGTTATATCAAATTTTACCTGGGTGTACCGTCGGAATTATTGGGGCCTCATTCTCTACAAGGATGTATAAAAACAACGTAAAAAATCAGGGAAAAACAATAAAGTCAATCAATACGATGATTTTTTTTCTGTATCAAAAACACAACATTTATGTTGCCGGAAATTAACTCAAGAACAAAAAGTCAAGGTTATCTATCAAGTACTTTTCAAAATGACTTACGGGAGTCTTTGATAAATTAATACAAAGCTTAATATGATTACAAAGAGTTTGTCTGCTTTTTACACTAATATCATAATATAAAGATTCCTTTATCTAAGCGTTTTGAAACGGCTGTGACGCCCATAAACCTACTAAGTGCCGCAATTTTTATGGACTCTGGCGACGCTTCCATCACTCCATTCCGAAAACCGGAAACAAGTAGCGACGCTATTGATGATTCCGTCCAATTGTGGATATTAATTGATGACGTGAACTTCAAACTAAACAAAACTCTAGACAGTTGTCCATTTTGTGGTCTGTAACAGAGAAATATAAATCAGCAAACATTGACCTATTTAACAATCACTAAATGTACGAAGATCCATTAAAAGTTGGTAACCTGATTTCGTTTATGAATGTAGAACTATACTGTGATCTGTACGGACTTTGTTGAAATGTTAAATTCATCTGAAATGAAAGAAATGTGTATGAATCTATAATTCCTACCATAAATTCATATCTTCAAGTTTTCTAAACAAACCACTTTTACTGTTGATAATTAGGTTATAAACAAGAGAACATCGTATCATTTGTATATTAACATATACAGCTTCTTGTGTGAATTGATAAGCTGTTAGGAAATTCTCTTCATTCCTTCGTTAAGGGCTCTCTTAATATTTTATACTCAAATAAATCCGCATCATCGTGTTGCGGATTTTATTTGAAAACTAAAATATAACAGAATAGAGAAAGAAAAAATGGCTAGATGAGTTTTTGACAAGAAGATGGGCGAATAAGGCGGGAAACTTCTTACAGTAAGATAAATGAATATGAAACTGAAAAATAACAATGCAATTTTATCTTAATATCTTTTTTAAAATAGGTTATAAACAATTTAATCAGATTTTTTAGCACTTTACATGAAATCTAAAAATAACTTCAAATGGTGCCATTTTTGCCCTGACGATTATTTTATAAAATGGGTTTGCGTTCCATATTCTTGTCAAAGTTCAATTGAACTAAGATGAAAAAAAAAAAAGATTTCAATTTACTAAAGCTTGAAGTGATGACCCACTATATTTTGGAAAAATTATGAAAAACTTTATAATACAACATGCACTTGAACGATTCATTATGATACGTGTTTTCCATATTCAAATCAAAATATTTTAGGGCATTTTAAATATTCTCGAATGTAGTGACTTAAAGACACAGTGAATAGAGCATTAGCCTGTTGATTTAAAGAATTGGACTTTTTCGTAAGGAGGTTCAATCCTAACAAGGACTTTTCCTCCCTCTTTTTTTTTCTTCGTATGCTTAATAAAATAGTACTGAATCCCGCTTTTCCTAGCTTGAATTCTTTTGGCTTAATGCAATAAATTCAATTAATCGATAAATTGTTAAAAACTTTAGGATCAAATTAATAGGCCTTAATATTTCGTGCCATCTTCATCGCTGGTGTTCTTTAGACGAAAAGTCAATTTTCAGATCATCCTTTATAGTAAGTAATTCATTTTACAAAATCAACACTTCTAATCTATTTCACTGGCTTTCACGCGAAAATGATAAGTAACTGAGAACATATCAAAATATTATTTGGGAAATCTACATGTATAAGGTTTCGTTATCTGTTATCTGTCACTGTAAAAATCCATGTAAACTTGATAAATGTAAAGGAAAAAAATTCATGATCTAAAAAAAAAAATTCATATTTTTATAGAAATGGCAATTTGTATACGACTCCAAAGATCCTTTCCACTTGGTACTTTGCAATTTCTACGTTATAATTTTCTACATGAATTAAACGGTTTATTAATTTGACTTACACTTTTCCTTAAGGTAATAAAATGAAACTAGATTAACCTTACAGGTATAACGAGTAAACCAGGCCTCTATACATGATATTGATATTCGGTAACTGTATGTCTATGTAAATTAACTGTTGGCGTTACGGATGCAATTCCAAAGCAGCTTACAAAATGACAATAAGAGTGTTCTTGAAAAGCTAGCTAACAAGACCGAATTCATCGATACAAGATGTTCAGAAGTATTGCAAATTGGTCTGATTTCTTTTAGAACAACATTAAACACGATTGTTTTCACTCTATCAAAATAAATTGGAAGATACCTCTTTAACCATAACAGAATTGCTATGATACAGCGGGATTAGGCTTGGAAACAGCATAAGACTTCGAGCAACAAGGCATTTCCTTATATTACAAAATTAGACGAAACATAGATTTCCTGCCAGCTTTGATATGTCTAACAAGAGGAATGTTATTAAGAAAGAGCTTTATTGCTAATATCGTTGTCAGAAGGCCGTTCACTTTTAATTTTGTGCGAAGCAAAACGGGATAACGAATACAATTGCCTGAATCCTCAGGTGGCCCGGATGAAAATGGAGGAAAATTGTTGAGTTGCAAGAAAACAAATCCTTATGGCATGTAACTATTGCAAAACGTGTTTGTCAATCAGATAATTTTTATAGCGTGAAATAGAGTTCCCGCATGCATCAGCACTATTGTGAAGAATGAATCTCTTTTCTGGGAGATGTGGATAAGTGGATAATAAGACTACATTTATGTAAAACGTAGGAGTCCCATTTATAGTCAAAGTTAGAAATATAATTTTAGAACCAAACCAAAAATTGTATACAAGTTATACCGAGTACTTTGAACGAAGCATTGGGATATCAATATCAAATTTTGACATGACTGGCACTAAAATAACGACGCCTAAGACATCCCTTAAATGGTATTATCATCTCATATGGGCACCTTACCTTATATAAAAATATTTTAGAAAAATACTGGTATCCCGTTGACCCCTGATCGGTATATTCTGCGGTGTATTTTGAGAGTGGGCCAGCTATCAACAGCATGCTTCCATTGAAAGTGTCAGTCTTAAAGGAAACTGAAAGTATAGCATCGTCACCATCAAAACTTTCTTATATTTCTATGTTTTTACATCTGCACTGATTATTAATGTGCAATAGGAAATTACCATAAATACTTATAATGTCGCAAACAGAACAGATAGAATTAATGCAAAAATTGGTTTTTTTTATAAGTTATGGTTGATTATAAATATACTATATAAGTCTGACATTTTTTTTCTAGTGTTCATATTGTACTCACAAGAAGGCACGGTAGTAGAAGCGACAGTTGTTGTGGCGACAGGATCTTTCGGATATGTGGAGTCGTTTTCTAAAACAAAATACGCAAATCCACCTGAATCATTTTAAGTAGCTATCGACGTTTTTTCGCTTTTTTTTCAGGGCTTTTTGGGTTAAACATGTAGTGGGTTTTTTAAGTTTTGAGCTAATTGTTTGGGGGAAAATATTCAAGACAGAGAGCCTAAGTTTTCATTTCATCAAAATTCCCTGTACTTAAATTAAGTAGAATAAAACAAAAATGAAATTTTTCAACGGAATAAAACTGTTTACGTACTTTTCGCAGAACTTATAAGGTATCCAACCAAAAACCCTATCACCGCTACACAGCACACAATAAAACCAATCAGACAAAGCTTGCGTCTTTTCGTCGCATCATTTTTCTCATCAAATTCTATTTCTGGGATTTCATCAGCCGGAGTGTAATCTTTGGACCTGGGTTTTTTTTCCACATCTGGACTGAATTTTGCCTCCTCTTGCTGAAACAATGGGTTGTCATAGCACGCCTGAAGAAGAGTCACATTTTCATCACATCCTTTATAACTTCTTAAATGAAAAACTTGCATCGGAATCTTATTAACATTTCCACTCATGTTTCACAACTCAACACATATGGTTTGTGAATGTTGTTCATAGAAGTGCTTTGCCATGCTATTACAAGTGACCGCTTTCTTATAACCGTTTGAAAGAATGTCATCTGATGGACCTCGCCATCATAAGATTCTAGTAGAAGAAAAAAGCTAATCGAGTATTCATTGGATTCTGGGCATCGATCTTGTCTAACCAAAACGCATGCTGTGTGAACAGGGTAATAATAGTTTGAATGTGCATAATACTTAACTACAATTACGTGATCTGATGCAGATTTCAAGATTTTATTAAGAGGTCTTTTGAAACGTTGCGACTATTCTAAACAGTTGTCTTGAAATAGCCACTTTCCCTAATAGAGAAATACAAATATGACATTATCAAGAATAACTGTCTTTTTTCTTTTCTAGTCAACCAATTTGCAAATGTAGCAATTTGCCTTGAACTAAGTTGGGGAAAATCATATGGGGTTTTTTTCACAGAGGCATTGTGAATATAGTCCATAAGATTTTCTGACGAGGAATAGATTAAGTTGATTACTATTAATTGGGTCGATTTTAATAACTTATTTTGAAACAAGAAAATTTAAACCCTATAACAAATACGCCCATAGACGGATTCTTAAACTTCATATCAAATGAAAAGGAATGCATAATTAATTCTTTCCTTAACATGAAAAATATCTCATTTGGGATTTAGTTGACTTTATTGATAAATGAAAAAGTATTTTAAAAAAAATATTATTTAGAGTCGCAAATATTCACAAAATTAACTACTTTTTATAGACATAATTATCTGCATGCAATATTGGTCTTCCTTAAGCTTACTGTTGAAGACTTTTCGACGATGAAAAAACAGAAACTGTTGTTAGTGATGGAATGGTCGAAAAGTCGAAACCACTATTCGTATAGCATGGACAATTTATTCGATTCGTATAACAGTAGATTGGAGTCAAAGACATTCTAAATACCTCGCTTGGACAGAGCTTTCTTGGCAATGATAATTTTGAACTAACGGAGGGTACAAGATGTATTACTCTATACGGACATTATTCTGAGATTGACACCACTGATTACAATGGTTATACTTCATGAAAATACCAGTTAGTAAAACGACCGGGGAAGCCCGAACTATCGGTCGAAGTGGACATACGAGAATCCCAGAAGCATTCATCAGATTTTAGCCGATGCCCCCAAAACTGAAAGCGCACCATACAGGATTTTTAAATCAAGTCGACTCAATAGAGACACCTCTTCAAACTTGTTTCAAAATTATTTAGACTAGACTTTGACCCGTGCGTGCACGGGTTGAAATTGCATATGATATCGGAAATTTACGAAATAGATACATCGACATACCGTATTGTTGACATTTTCATAACCAAGCTTTAGGCCTACAATAATGCTATTAATAATTTCACTACACTCTGCTTAGTTCGAATAATCTAACTGTGTCTCGGGACAGGCCTTCAACACTGTTAAAATGCCTCCCATATACCCGTAATGTAGCAAAAAATAACAGAATCGCTCCAAAACGATTTTGGAGAAAATTAATGAAGCTGCATTGAAAATAAACGTCAAATTATTATTGAGGCTGTAAATACCTTTCATCTGTAAATACCTTTCATCTGAAAATTTAATTCATATTAATGAAGAATTTAACACTTTTTCACCAACTTTTTTTTCACACCATGTTGACATTCGGAACTTTCGGGATTTTTCATATTAAATGCACTGAGTTAGAGTTATCTCCCGTATTTTCTTTGATGAACAGACTATATAGCAAATTTCCAATGAAAATTTACACGTATTTGTATTATCGTTTCTGAGTTTATTCATGCAAATGTGATATTGTGGAAACATGAACTAAAGAGCCTCCCGTGATAAAGCGTGAATGTAATGCGCATGCGCAAGATTGTAAAATCCAAAACATTCAGGTGATTTCCGGATTTTTTAAAGGAATTTTTGTTGATTATTAATTAGCGAAGCTTGATTGAGGAAAAATAAAAACAAATTGGTAATCTTCAAGTACCAATGATGTTTAAAATATATAAAACAAAGGACATTACTTCTCTGATTTCTCGGTATTAAAGCCCAAAAATTCGAGTCTATTATTTTAATATAGTAGTATAGATTCGTCTGCAATTCATTTTGTTAAAGTTTCGATATACACAAGATAAAATGTAGATAATAGTGGTATATGCGTCAAAAAGTTTAAATCAGGTACATGTAGGCCAACTGGGTTATCCAAGGTAAAGTTTCATACTTTTTCAGGATTGAAGTTCAAGAATACACGGAAGTACATGCATATATTTAAAAAAAACACCTTCATGAATATCATTAATAATGACACATTTAGCATTTCAAAACATCTGCATTTTCTTCAACGGAATGACATCATAAATAATAGAACACAGGAGAAACATTTCACATAACAATACACGCATTTACAATGATGTTCAGATTAGATGTCAAATATGAAGTCCGAAGTATAAAAATGGTGCAACGTTCAGTTGTAATCTGAGATGCAAAAAACCTTATTCAAGTGCAATGCAAGTAAAATACAATGTATAAATTTCATCGGCTCCTATACCAAGCTAGGCAAGTTTGTAATTGCAAAACTGAAGTATCAAATTATGCTAGTAGGTGAAAAGCAAACATAAAATTGTATTCAATATGTGCTAATGTGCAGTGAAAGTCATTTTATTACTAGTATATACTCTCAAATGAGCAAGCAAAGAACGTATTTAGTGATTCGTCATCACTCCTTGTGACTCAAATCATAGGCAACACTCCCGAGTATATTTCGAACATAACCCAATTTTCATTAAATCAACAATTACTAAATATTTTAATAAGTGGTGCTCTTAATAGTTCAGAATTTTCTACGCCCACGATGAAAGTGACGAGTTTCAATTAACAGTTTAGAAAAATAATTTTAAAAAAAAGAAAAAAAACCCCAGAAAAACTCATTTTATTGACGCATAATTTGCTCCTTCCACCCTTCTACCTATTACAATTAATACTTTTTGTTATTTAACATATTTCATTGAATAAATCGAAAGGATTGGAAACAAGATCTTGCACTTTTACTTAAACAATTGCATAAATTAAGAGATACGCCGTAAGATTCACCAATAATTAGTGGTTTTTCATTAATTGGTTACTGGTAGATTTTTCTAGAATAATTAAATAGCGAAGATTTTGAGTCACTCGTGTTTTTTTATTGTCTTAGTCTGAATCACGCGACAGTGAATAACATTTTTTTTTTTCTGTTGAGACTATGATAAACTACCGGTAAAAGAAACAAATTGAAATTTTTCATCGCGGACACAATAAGCTTTGCACTGTAAATGAAAATGGATAACTTCGGCCACAAGTTTTTAGAACTGTAATAAACTAGCTTACATCCAGAGTTTGCTGCTGCTAGAAATATCGGAAATCCTGGAAATCAAAACAGAAATCCTGGTCTTTTTATCACTCCTACTAGTGAATGAGTATAGTTTGAACACCGAAGTATTTATAGAAATATAAGAAATATAAGTTAAAGAAGGATCTTGGACAGAATATTGTATTTGACTAATTGTGGTAAAATCTGACCAAAATAGGACGAAACTATAGTAAATTCTTTTATCAATTCTTTTCATTCCATATTTCTAGTTTTAGTCAATATTATGAGAGTTACTTGAACACATTTCTATTCAATTTTCCCTGATTATTGTGAAAGCATGACAGGTTTTTGAAAAACGTATAATGTTGACAATGTATCACGATGGATTACAGTGCCTTATGTGAATATTATCCAAAGCATACTACGTACTACTGCGCAGTAGTTTATTGTTCAGATATAGGAACTACTGATGATGATGTGATGATGATGAAGATGATGATGATCATGAGACAATATGTCATTCTGAACATAAACGTCCGATGAAGTTTCAATATTACTGTTTTAGGTACAGGAATTTTTGACACGGAGTTTTAATTATTTGTGTACATATTTAACCAAACGTTTTCATTCTCAGAACCATTGATTATCATAAATGTTCTGTAATGCTTGTATCTCCAACTGTATCAAATATAATTTGATACGCTTATATAAGAATATAAGAGTTTTAGCATTGTTCAAGACCTCACAATTTCAAGCTTCATCATTAAAGCTTTAGTTAGTACCGCCTTTTTCAAATAATGAGTCATTATGGAAATCGTTAAAATCTGAAAACGAATCCGTAAAAGGATAATTTGATTGCAGTTTGTAAACAAGTTTGACCCGAATTCTAAAGTGCTGATATCTGGCCTAAATAGTCCAAAATGAGTTATATTCACAATCAATTACATCAGTGTACCATAATGGTTGATAATCCATAGAGAAGGAATAGACGAGTGCATTGCAAACTCTGCAGAATTACAATGTCAAAGACCTCATAGTGACAAATGGTTATGAATACTTGTTTCTCGTTTTTCGGCAATTGGTCTTTGCAAATGTTTAAAATCCTCTTCACCAAAAAATGAAAATGGAAGAAAAGAAAGAAAGGTAAAAAAAATAAAAATGATTTCGTCAAAACAGGGACGAATTGTCCAATAAAAATCATTTATCAAGAAAGCGCTAACCGACTGTCGATATCAAGTCGATATCAAAGAACGACCGAATAATGAAAGAACGATATTGTTTCTGATGAACATGAAATCAAATTCGTAAAATTAAAAAAAACGTGGAAAATTTGATATGATTTCAGACCAAATGACCTTCATGTATTTTATTTGATATTACAATGAGAGAAATAAATGTTAAATTAAGTAGGTGCATATTTATACTTCCTTGATACAAATCATCAGTATAAAGATAAAATACAACAAAACGTTCTATCGAAAATCGCTGTCAAATTGTTTTTTTAAATCTAGAATAAAATTTTGCTGTGTTCTAGCAAAATAGACTTTGGAGGAAAAAACTGCAAATATAAACCCACGAAGTAAGAAAGGTGTATTTTGTTTAATGAGTATATTCTCCAACACTGTATATATTCAGAACTTATTAGGCTGAGAATCTATAGAATACATAGCTATCAAGGGTTTTCAAAATTTTTTTTTCTCAACACACAATATCGGGCGCCTGACCGTACTAATCAGTATTGATACATGAGAGCCGTCGACAGGGGCAAGCTCGGACGCCGTGCTTCCCTTTCATCAGCCAGCCAGGTTTTCTAATTACCGATACTACAATACCTTAACGCGTTGGCAAACGCTGCATATGCGAATCGTGTGATACGTACAAGACTGTGTTTATAACATTTGTCTTATTTACATAGATTGGGGAATGCAATTATCTTGCACGTGTTGCACATTAATTTTATGCAACTTATCTCGTCGATTGTCCAAGATGATCATGATATACTCTGAGCAACGATGCTTCATGCTACCTTTTGTATTTTTTTATTTTAAATGAACTTTTAAATTCATCTAAAGATTTTCTGATCGCATGGCGCAATAACATTACACAACGAGTGAGATAATACTATGAGCATAATCGTATTAACAGTGGCGGGGTTTTCTTTACATGTAAGTTTTAAAGTAACATTTTGTAACGCACCAAAAGTTGTGGGGCTTTTCTTACGACCTTTGACAAGTATGAAAAATTTGATATTCACAAAATATAGTCTATCTTTTTTCACGAATTAGTTTTCTATAACTAAAAGTGATTTTTTTTTAATATTTAGAATACCAATGTCTTTTAAAAATTAATTTCTTACCTGAAACAATGACCTAATAAAGGAATACTCCCTTGATGGATTCCTTCGAATGCGAGGCATAGTACAAGTATGTCTTTACTTTCACTTGATCATTTTTAACCATTTGAAAGTGTTCAATTCAAGTTATGATCACCATACACATGTATCTGTTTCTAATTCATACACTGTCGATTTCGAATGGCAGATAACAGAACAGGTCTCACAAAGAACCTATGTACTTCCGTGCATACCCCTTTGGGAGTAGTCAACTAAAATCAATACGGCCTTCTTGAGATGTAGAAAGAATGAAATCCAGAAAACAATAAATTTCACCTCTAGGTCCGATAAAAAGTTAGATGATTAGCAGAATTATATGTGGGTTTTTTTACTCCCTCTAAGCAGACGTCCATGGAGAAGCGCGGGAAGACGGGTATTGAATCACTGGGGCCAATATTGACTTATTAGATCAATTAGACGGTTGATCAGGTATGCAACTACTTATGCTAAAATGCGGACATCTTGCCCAAGAGGACGCCGATTGTGTTTGGTTTATTGATACAAACCCACTATTCTTTCATTATACTTTCGTTTATTTTCCTTAAAAAAATAATTAAACGAAATGATTCATTATTTCTTTATTATGATATAGGTAATTAGTTTTTAAAGAGTTTCCCCCTGTGCTCGATACAAAGTTCTTAGCAGACACATGGTACAGATGTCACTTAATTAGACAAGGGCGCTCGATATGAAAATTGTTTTCTAACGATTTGGCAACGGACTTAAAAAGCCATGTTATTATAGAATCAATACATACGGTTAAAGACCTTGGCATAGGTCAAATTTAGCCAGAGATATAGAATTTGTTTCCTTGCGTGATTTACTCTCATTTCCTATTTCGACGGGTCGTCCGCCAATATACATTATAAATGATTTTCGGAGACTTTACTATCGAATGTACCGTCAACCTTCGCCAGTTGTGGAGAAATAAGCGAAATATTTACAAACTTGTTATGTTATAAAACAGTGTTGCAACATTTTCAAACGTCAAAGTAAAAGAAACGTCTGACGGTCAATATCTTTTCTATCATTATATTTTTAATGGTCTTTTTAAAACTGTTTTTTCAAATTGAATTTCTTTAGAATTATTTTAGTGTAATAGCCGTTATATTTGTTAGCATTTGGAAATAATTTTCCTTTTTCTAATCATTTCTTATTATATGCACCTCAATCCGGATTTATTATACATCTGTATGAATATATTTCCATATGATTTCAACCAAGTGCAACTGAAGCAAAAGTTATCTGCCCCTAAGTAATGCAAAGAAACCTCCTAAATTTCACAAACGCTTGAAATTAATACTATAACTATTCATAAAAATCAGATTTATGAAGTCAAGATTTCAAGATTTTTAAAATAAGGTTCTAGAAGTGTATGTACCAGCCACTGTCTGACTCGTTAACCAGAAATAAAACCAGCTGTCTTCAAAAACCACACACCTTTTCTCTTTCCAAGGCATCCAGAAAAAGCTTCAAAACAGCAAAGTATGAGAAACGCGATTTCTCATAAAAGCCTTTTAAAATCTAATTCATCATCGACGTGCGATAAAATGCAAGTTACCCAAACCTTCATATGTTTATCGGTTCATCAAATATTTAAAACCATAGAGCAGACCAAGGCAGACTAGACTGTTACCGTACGGTACCAAACTTCTACTAGTGACGTGCTTTTATCCTGTTAACGATATTTTTGAGATTGCTGGGTTTTCTGAAGAACTAATACTTGCCTTGTCCGTTGATGGTTTAACGTCCATTGCGTTCACTTGCTTATAGAAGATCAACAAGTTTGAAACAAATTATGTTTAACTCATGTTCAATGGTTGGGTTTGTTATGGTGTTAGACTTGAATGCATGATATGCTTAACATAGTAAGAATAATACAAATGCTGAAAATGGGGGGTATTAAAGTTTGTTTACATCGAGGTAGAGAAAGGTGATCGAATATGTGGGTCCTCATACAGGTAGCATACCTGTACTGTTTTCTATTCAAGCACACGTCCTTCTAAGATTGCAGATTCGTATCCCTTGCCCTAAAGCCTCGTCCATTCTCAGTAGAGCGAAACAAGATAATGTTATTTTACGGATAACTTATTTTAGCCAAGATAAAATTAGTCCGAAATGGATATAAAACCGGAGATAAAGAACTGTACGATCCCGTCTCTCACACCTGAACTATTGAGTTTTCGTTTTATGTTCGTTTAATTGCAACATAATAGGTTCAAAAAGTTGAACACCTTAAGAAATTAGTTTCAGGGCATTTCAGAAATGCTGGACTTTCATGGACGTATAAGGATGTCCATGGAAAATGCAGGAAAAAACATCAATTATATGTTATTTTGATTAACTTATAATCATAACCACATAATGTTTATAAATAATAATAGTTTTCTGAATGAAACTTAATTCTATACACTGCGTTTTGAAAGGCAGATAACTCTTGCTCTTAAGATATTTAATCCAATCCACAGAATTGATAAAAAAAACCTGTTATGACAGAAATGTATGATAGTAAAATAAAAACATACCAAAACAAAAGGTGATCTAACTTTTTATGCCCCTCTCATGATTGATGCCTAGCCCATTGCCTTATTTTACTATGAACAGTCTTTTATTTATTTGTATATTCTGTTCATTTTCATCAAACTCAATTTTTTTTAGTTAAAAAATTGTTTTTTTAATCTCTAAAAGACGAGTAAAACTGCTTTAAAAGATGAGTAAAAAGCTTTATTCAACCAAAAAAAAAGAAAAAAAAGAGAGGAAATAAATACAACTTGTTAAATACTTCTAGCAGTGACCAGGAGTAATAGAGAGGTCATCAATGGCGATGTCACTATGGAAACCACTTCCGGTATGACCTTCAATCTCAAACTATAAAATTACAAAAAAAACCAAATAAACAATGCTTATTAACTTTAAATATATGAATATTGATAAGAAAAACAATTTACGATGAACATATTATAAATGCGCTTATTTGGATAGAATAATACGATATCTTTCAACCATACTGTAAAAGTTAAAGCAATAGTGCTAAGATACAAGATTAAGCACACATATTTGCTGATATACCGTTACAAATCTTTTTATTCTTGTCTTTTCACGTTTGTCCCATAAACTTGGTTTGTATTGCTCGGAATTTTAACATATGAATCAATGGCCATGCAATGTATTTTAAGAAATGAATGTACTAGTAATCATTAAAGTTAGAATTCACTTTAAGAACTAACATGTTACAGATCACCAAAATGAAAGTTAATTGAAAACTAATACAAGATAATCAAATCATTTTTCACTTCTATATATCATTAATTATGGGACATTATACCGGGTATGATAATTATATACCATTAGGTTGTAACCATTTACATTGTTAATTGATTGCTAATTATGGCCTATTTTAGCGGATTTGTAAAAGTACGTTAGATATAATAGTTTGCAATGTTGTTGATCTCTATGCCACCAAAATTACTAGCATAATACCTTTAAGCAAATCGAAAGCATATACTCCTAAAACTCATATATGCCGTTTGTAAACTCCTATCATTCCCAATTATGACACAAGTTTTACAAAAGTAAACAGATTTACCAAAAATTTAAAATAATACTGGTATACCTGAAAGGTAGCATGTATGTTGATGCTAAGTCTCAGATGAAGCCATCTGTTTCCATGGTCACCAGTGTATCTTTTAATGGTGTAAGGATGACCATGCTGGATAAGTTTGAACGAAAGGTATCCTGTCTGTTGTCCATACATATGGAAGTAAGCACTGAAGCAGTATTGACCAGCAGGGTATGAGGGAGAATCTAGTTTAGCTGTCTTTTGATAGTGATTTGAGGCCTCTAGATATAAGTAATGTCCTGGAAGGCGATAAAGAAGCATGCTCTTTTGACTTATGAAATTAAAAAGCGCCATGATTAATTTCACAGTGCACAGATCTACAATTATGCAAAATTATTAAAAAACCAGTTTGGATTTTATAACAAGCCTGAGACAGCATTACCAGATGTGCTTCCTAAGTGGTCAGTCGATGGTCCTGTGTTACCACTGGGGGTGCGACCATGTCCATCTGTCCAGTCCAGATCATCTGTCTTAGACTGTGTCCAGCCACAGAGTCCACTGTCAAAGGTGCATGTTGCAGCTGTTGTCAACAAGCTCAAAAATTATTAAAGGCGGTTGTATCTATCTCAATTAAGTTCTAGATACGGGACAAAACATTTAAAATGTTTGATTTAATAGCTATCGACTCTAAATTGATGGGAGTTGAAATAATTTCATTGTGAGACAATTAGCTACCCCTAAAGATTATCGTTAGTTTTATTTATTTTCTAAACATTTTTTTTATTTCACAATTTACAAAAGATGTATTTGTTTTTAGACTAGCGTGTTTTAATCTCTGTAAAATCCTTGGATACCTTTAAGAAAAGAAATCCAAACTTTGTCTTGTTCCTTGATTATAATTACACTGATGGAAGTATACGGTAAAAGACACACCTATCAAAAATTAAATTAAAAAAGCTCTAGCTTATATCTATAAAATACGTTACATTGATGTATCTTACCTGAGTTAGATGGGAAAGTGTCTGGAATATAAAAAGTTTAAACATGTACATGTGTATTTCACCTAAAATATTTAGAAAAAATAATTTGGAACGACATAACGACCAATTTCAATAACCAATGTTACCTTTTCATTACTGCATTGCAAAGAATAGATGCGTTAAAATTGGTTTTCATATTGATAATGTTTCAGAAATGTTGTAAAACTTATTTTTACTTAAATATTTTTGTTAAATAGAGTTTTCAAGAAGTGTCAATAATTTGTATTTACGTGGGGTTGCTGTCTGATGATGCACCGTGACTTGAGGAGCGGAAGTAGCTCCTGTGACTGCGCCACCTGGTGGTGATCCAGGTCTTGGAATACATCCGTAACGGATCTGGATCTCTTTAGCGTCAATTTCACTCAATCGAACACGCTGCCCAATAGTAACGCCTGGCTGCAGAGTCTCGATGGTAACCCTTCTTCTGTCGATGGCGAAGGCATAAGCGCTGTAGTGCATGACTGACCCATAGTCATATGGCTCATTCAACATATCCATTTGGGGTCCTACTTGGTATTTATCGAAGTTTCTAGCGTGACCTTAAGATAAAACATAAATAATTTAATATTTGGTAAATCATTTTATGCGAAACTATTGCAAATAATACACAAAAAACTGTCATGCTATTCCTCATACTGCTTTGAATATTATCAAAATGGATTTTAACGTAGTTGTCTCTGTCAGCTCTGCTTTGCTCGTGCCAGAAACCAAGAGCGTGTAGAACTTCGTGCATCACAGTTCCTTTTCTCAGGCAACCAGTTCCCAGTGTGACGTCAGATCGTCGCCCGTGGTAACCAACGGGTGTATGACAGCTAAAATTGAAAATCTCTGTAAACAATTTTATACTGTAAGCTTGACCATTTTATTTTGAAATGCATTTTTTTTAAAGAAATTCCCAATTAACCGACAGAAGCAAGATGTATCTGGACTAAACGAAAACAAAACTAACCATGAAACCTTCATAAATAGCCACACTTGCTTACAGATTCAACTCAATAGCATTTTAGAGTTAAAAAAATAGATCATGGATATTGGATTGAATTCCATTTCAAAGAAAGCTAACCACCTAAATAAATGAAACGAAATTAAAGTAACCTCAACCCATCCTCAATCATAAATTCAAGATTGATATTACCTACATGTAATTAGTTAAGTTTTATTATCCAACATAATTTTGAAAGGAAAAGTAACAAAATCTGAATAAAATACTGAAAAAAAATTAACAGATAACCGAAAAACGCTTTTGTTACAACAACAATATAATGTTTTCATGACATTTAATATAACAAGATGACGTCATACCCAGATCCATAACTGAACTGGATATACGCAGCTTCACTTGTTCTTGGCTGGAAATCGATGCATTTCTTGCCGTTAACCATGGTTTTGTCCATGATTTCCTGCATAGCATCTTTGAATAATTGCACATGAGAAGGAATAGCTGAAATATTAAACCAAGGGGATTAATTAAACAAAACCCCACAATGTTATTCCAATAGTTGTATAGAAGGAAAACAGGACACCCTATGTCTTAAGTGTTAAAAAATAATATTAGAAGTGGTATATTGTATTTTTTCAATATTTGTTTTGAAATAAAAGGAAAAAGCCCAGAGAGACCTGACATTTTTACTTGTTTTAAATTTGGTGGAATTCAAAACTCATTTTTAAAAAACAATTAGCTTTAGTAAAAAAAATATGGTATGGATATTTTCGAAATTGTTTTTGCTGTCAGCAGATCATACAAAAATTTTATTTTAATTTGTAATATGAAAAGTACACGACGTGTGCTCAAACATACAACGACATCCATACTCATATAAATAATCAACCTTAAGGTCACTCGTCACAACGTTAAGGCGAATGACCTTACCTTTCACTTAAAGATAAGACTTCCAGTGACCAAGCCCTACCTGCATGGTGACTATCAATGGTCCAGTGAACCACACCATGTGGCCACAAATAGCGAGTATCTCCTATAGCATTTCTGAGCTGCAAGATAATGGTTATTCCACTATGAATCAAACACCAACCAGATTCTCGAAAATTAATTTTTTTTTAATTAGTAACATACGTTGGATTCTTGTTCAGGTTGCAGTTCCATATCACCTTCAAACATGCCTAAAAGCAAAATGAATATTAATTTTAGCCATTCTTATCACTTATGTTTATTATTATTTTTTTTTTATCCAAAACTGATTTTAGTGTATCAAAATTAACTCTGAAAAATTAAAATTACCAGGATTTTCCTCGGGATATGCGGGATCAAAGCCTAAGTGTAAAAGAAAATTAGATTCAGCTATGGAATATTGAAATACTTTTTCACTTGTTCCGTTACACTTCAGTCAATGATTTATTAAAATAAAAGGACATAAAATGACTTCAAGCTTACCCTCTGGGACCTCCTATGAAATTAAGAATATGAAGTTTAAAAAATGAATTGAATATAAACCTGTATTGTTTGAAAAAATAAGTCTGAAAATTACGCGCACAAGTTAAAAAGAAATAAGTAAAATTTCCGCAAGAGTTTGTTTTTTTTCATATTAAAATATTTTAAAATGCATGTTGTACTAGCCTGTTTTGGCCTGGCAGTGGCAAGTGCTATGAAGAGTCCTATTAGCCACAACTTCATCTTGGTGTGTACTGAGACCTAATAGTATCAAACAGGTCGAAGAAGACTAATTTACCACATAGTATGGAATACCGATACCACTATTTTTGAAGAACGTTCTCAGTAATAGACAGAAGAATCAGCTTTAGGGAATGGGTTTGAATTAGATTCCACTGATGCCAAGTGGAGCACATGGCTCAGTGGTCATAGGCGTTAGGCCAGTACCCGAAAGGTCGCTGGTTCAAACCCCGCTGTGGTCACTCGATGTTGTGTGTTGTGCACTTAGACATGGCACTTTATCTACATTGTCTAAGTCCACCCAGCTGAAATTGGGTACCGGCTTACGCTGGGAGTTAACCTGCGATGGACTGGTGTCCCATCCAGGGGAGTCAATGACTCATCCGCTTAGCACCAAGGAAACTGGGGATAAGCACCGGCCTTGTGCGCCTTTATGGCACGGAGAAGGATTTAACTTAACCAGCAAGTCCTATTCCATTTAATTCTAATTTTTTTTAACCAGAACAGACATCAACTTCATATTATGAGACTCACTTCAAAATACGCTTGCTTTAAATGCATAAGAACATGGATGTTCTGGTTCTTGAATATTTTATGACAAAAAGGATTTCAGGTTTTGGGTTTGTTTTTGGAGAATTCTTGTGTTCAAGTATATAATAATAATTCCTAGTCCTTTTACGGAATGACTCATTATGAGTTTTCAACATTCATTATGAGAGCAGATACTCAAGTAATTCTATGCATGGCAAATAGTTAAAATATATGTACATGCATATTTAAAAGGGTAAAAATAAACAGTTTTAAGATGTAGGATTTTGGAACAAAACTTTGATGGTCTTATTTGCGTTTCTAAAGATGTCCTCTGATGCTGAGTTCTTAATTCTGGCTATAATGTTGTTCCATGCTATCTTGGATATCTAGTTGCTGGATATGGTCAGATCGCTTCATTTTAATGGTACGTCCGTTGGTTTGTTAGTCGAATGAACTGGCGTTTTTTATCCTTATCAAAGAAAATCCGATTGAGTTCAAACAACTACTGACAAAAACAAATAACGAGTTTACTAGTTTAAATGAGTCTGTCTGCGTATATGAATATACAAATTTTAAAAATTGCCTTGAAATGTATTATTTTATTTAAAATTGACCAGTTCCATAATGGCAAACTTTTTTTTTCTCAAATGCCTATAATGAATAATGTTAACGTTGCAAAATATCTTATTTCAAACTTGAAATTTTGACGGTGTAGGGACTGTGTAGGATCATTTCGTGATCAGTCAAAAATTTAGCTATATTAAGAGTATGGATTGCACTGGCTTCCCAATGGTCGTAGTACCTTCCATATACTGGTATCGAAAAGGACGTTGATCTTTCTTTGCAACAAGCTGATATCCAAAATCGAGTATGTGCTTATTTGGAAAACCGAAGAGAGAAGTCATGAAAATATTGACAAAACAATGTCGTAGTCTGTAATTCGTGCGGACTACGAAGATAGGATCTTTGAAAAAATTGTATTCTATTCATTGTTGATCTTTTTATCTAAATACATTTATTCTTGGCTAGTATTGTTTTGCATTGCTTTGTTAAAGCTTATCATACTTTATTTGCGGGTTTGCCAGACGTTAGTTGCATAGGGAATATCAAACGTTGAAATAAGTTAATTGTAAATATGCTCCGTCTGCGGTTCCATACAAATAACTAAATTGAACATGTACCTTTAGAGTCACGAACTTAAGAACCCATTACAGAATATTTACGAAACCATATATTTATCACAGAAATATTACACATGGAATCACGAGTTTCTTTGGACGGATTCCCCTTTAGCTTATGTGTGACAAACTATAATTATGACAACACCGACTTACGTTGTGTATAATCAAATCCTTCATAATGAACACTTCTAAAGTCAAACACTGTGCAATGAATTCTCTCTGAAGTATTAGCTTGCGTTTTGTTTATGCACATTTTTTTGGAAATTTGTCATAAAGGATGGGAATGTAAAAAAAAGAAAGATATTATATGGTTGTATATTATATATAAATATTCTCAAAATACTAGCTCCTTTTTAATTTATCGCAGTGTTTATATAGTATGATTGTTAACAATAAACAGTGTCATATTTTCAAAGACTACGAAGAAAACTGGGAAAGTACACACCAAACTAAAGTGTTTACTCTATCTATTGTTATGATAAGAATACTTTAAAAATTAATTTCAAAATATGTTACACGTTATTACAATTGATTACCATTGTTCTGTTTCAAAGGAAGGGTCTACAAACTGAAGAAAAGCACCTGACATGATATGATATAAACCATATAGAGGCATCATCATTGATCCCAACACACCTCTCTTCATGTTGCTTCTGTTTATTGTCTTAGAGCTTACAGACATAGCAATTACTGTAACTTGTAGTACAGATAATTTGGAGTACAGATATGCCGGTAAGTACATTGTACAATTTCTCTAATAATTAATTTTCATCTTATTTTATCTTTATAATTTTAAATTAGGAATCTTGTTAAAAATTTTGTTTAGCTGCAGATCTGAACTTTTACGGGAAAATCTGGGTTGACAGAAGCTTCAGGTCCGTTTCTGCAGAAAACTTAGAGCAATTTACTACACAAAATTGCATAAATTTTAGATCAATTTTTTAAATTCTCTAGCAGAGCCAATCAAAATAAATCAAAAGATAGTTTGCTACTAAATATTTTCGGCATTAAATATCTACACAGGCTGCTAGAGAAAAAAAGGTTATTATATCCATATCAGCGCACTATTTTAAGGCACAGATTTTTTAAAATGATTACACTTAATTGAACTTTGTTAACATGAATTTTCCTGAAGAGCCTCAGCTCTGCAGCTAGACTTTCTTCCATAAATGTTTTTGAAGACTTCCCAAATGGTTCCACTTGTTTGTTGCTAAAATACTAATCAATCAAATTAAAACTAGACTTGTAAAACCGCTCCTCTACGATATGCTATACAAGATCTGATCTTCTAACTAATTTAATTATACTTTTAAAACAGCTTCTCAGCTATAAGTTAGGCTTGATATTGTATAGAGTTTCGCCGAGGAGCGATTTTACAAGTCTAATTTTATTTAGATTGTTAGATCGTGTATAGCGTATCGTAGGATAGCGGTTTTACAAGTCTTATTTTAATAAGGTTGAAATATTAATCAAATGAATATTTATCACACTTGTGTTCTCAACATGCAGATTCAGCATAGTTCAGCATAAGTTAAAGCTGAAATTTAACTACAGTTTTCAATTATGATAAAAACATTAAAGCTTGTCAATTTGTGGTGCTATGATTATTTTAATAGAAACGTACTTCACCACTGATAACGTCGCAGTAAGATTACTGTAGTTTTAGAGATTTTGAATAGGACATTGTCGATACTCTGCTTATCAGTGGTTACATGTAACCCCGTCTGACATATCTAAGCACTCTTACATATTATTCCAGTTGTTGTAGAGAGTTCAAGAATAACTAATTGTATATTCTTGCGAAGCTCATTTAGAGAAATATGCAATGTCATAATTTCATATCATTAATTTGTCGTTAAAATAGCACTTAAAAGAGAGAGGAGAATATGTAATTTATTAACACCCGTTAGCTTTATAGGAAAACAATCTTAAGACCCTTAACAAAATCAAAAAGTTACATTATTGTAGCTCTATACAAATATATAAAATTAGATGATAAATGACATACATGTATATGATTTGATTAATATATGCTATATATACCTAAATAGAACAGTTATTTTTTTCTGATAAAGTTAAACGTTTTGTTTTATTCTTATTTACTATAATATTACATGTTACATAAAGAATTATTATGACAATAAGTTTTGCAGGGGAAAAACTTTTATAAATACAGCTTATACTGTTCGATTTGCCTGGTCAATTTTTCTATAATTTTAATGAGTAGACATTTTTGATAAACATGAATTTGCTTTATTAACCCTGATTGTTTATTTAGGTCTAACACCGGCTCTGGTTAGTCAATACAAGGTAAGGTGTAAGGTCAAATATTAGGTTTGTAAATATGATAAGAAATGTGAAGTTATTGTGAACGGCAATGAAAGCTGCATGGTCCGATTTTTTGGCCATTACAGTATTAAATAATTTTACATACAAACCAATTTTCTTAGAAAGTTATAGACTTTCGCTTATTTACACCAGCAGAATTGGTCTCCTTTCAATGTTAGAAATATTCGAAGTTAATAAAAGTAATTTCTTTATGGGAACACAAAAAAACAACAACAAAAAACAAAAAAACCAAAAAACCAAACAAAACAAAAAAACAAACAAAAACCAAAAACAACAAACCAAATGCATCATGGACATGTTTAGAAAAAGGAACCGTTTGGTTTCGTCCCCCGCATGATAAGGTTTATTTAACCCGCATATTATGCATCGATTGTAAACAAAAAAAAAACTTCAGAATATTAGAGAACAAAATGTACACAGGTTTAATTTTGATTTGCAAAAACATAATGACTTTATTTATAGCGATATCAAAGTCGTAATACAGTCTTACCCGCCTCGCCGTCGGGGGCTAATTTTAATATGGGGAGAAATAACGCGGTACCCTTTTTTGTCAAGTTTGTTTACAAATTTTTGTACATCATTTTCTATTGAAATAAGGCTTAATTAACCGGGAACATACTGCAATGTCTATTATTATACACATTCTTAGCATATTAACAATCGTCTAAAAGCATTTATATATATATATATATATATATATATATATATATATATATATATATATATATATATATATATAGAATTGGACCAAGCAGCTTGAACTAATTATCTAAAATATATCAAATCAAAGTTATATTTTAAGATTATGTGATTAAATTTATGATGAAATATGACCCATTTAAAAAAAATTGAATTTGACTGGAAAAACATATTTATTTTTTTTGAAGAATATATACCGCTGCTATTAACAATGCCCTTGTGTAACTGATAGGTCGTCGATGGCAATATCACTAGTGTAACCACTACCTGTATGACCCTCCATTTCAAACTACAACGGTAAAACACAAACTGTGGAATATGAAAACATATCAAGCATATAACGGCATTAACATTTTGATTCTTCAAATAGGTGTGTGTGTGTGTGTGTGTGTGTGTGTGTGTGTGTAAGAGAGAGAGAGAGAGAGAGAGAGAGAGAGAGAGAGAGAGATCGTACCTGGAAGGTAGGTGCATGGCTATTGATGCTCAGTCTCATATGAAGCCATCTGTTGCCATGGTTACCTACATACTTTTTCAAAGTATACTTATGTCCACCTTGAATGATATTAAATGCCAGGTATCCTGTTTGTTGGCCATACATGTGGAAGTAGGCGCTGAGACAGTATTGCCCGCCAGGGTACACAGGGGAGTCTAGCTTAGCCGTCTTCTGGGGGTGGCTGGACGCCTCGAGGTATAGATAGTGACCTTTCAGTAGAAATTACATGCAAGTGTAGCTTACATGTATTGGTAAGTAAATAATGTAATTGTTGATGATCCATTGATAAATCCTAAACCAAGGAGGAGTGGGTTTCCAACGATGACAAATTATGACAAATAAACATATTTCGATTTCTTGAAACTTAACATGAACCCCCCCCCCCCCCCCCCCAAAAAAAGCAGAGTGGTTGGGTCTTATAAGAAATGCTGTAAACTTTTACCACTAGTGCTCCCGTAGTGGTCGGCTGATGGTCCGGTGTTAGCACTGGGTGTTCGACCATGACCGTCTGTCCAATCCAAGTCGTCTGTCCTTGACTGCGTCCAACCACATAGACCATGGTCGAAGGTGCAAACCGAGGCTAAAACCAAGTTTAACAAAATTCATTTCAGTTAAGAGTTTTGCACAGCCTTATATGTACGTCTATAATTGAATATTTTTCTTGGTTTTCGTCCTTAGTCTGTTCTTTATTGAATTTACATTTACATATAACTCCATGATGTAAAAAAAGTATTTAACGCTTTCAAAATGTCAAGTTTATATGATATCCAAACATTAGAGTAACAAAAAGTTAACAAATATCAAATCACCTATATAATTTTCTATATCCGTACTAATATCAAATAAATTCAAAATTTTATGTTCATATATTACTAACCTTGATTAGTCGGGGGTGTAGAATGGACAGGTTCTATTGGAAAAGATAAACATGACAATGAAATGCATATTGTATAACTGAATCAATTCATTGATGCATAATGCTTGTACAGTGCATCTTTTATACAAGATCATTATTCCATGAAAAGTTGGTTTCATTATATTTTATAACTATTATTTGCTTTTTCTGTCGTATTTTTTATTTGTACATTAATGATGTCATTAAAAACACACGTGGTGCAGTTGTCTGGTGTGGAGAATTTGTCTGTACGGAACCAGGCCGGGGTTTGCATCCATAACGGATCTGGATTTCTTCAGCGTCAATGTCACTCAATTGAACACGCTGCCCAATTGTCACGCCTGGCTGCAGAGTCTCGATGGTAACCCTTCTTCTGTCGATGGCGAAGGCATAAGCGCTGTAGTGCATGACTGACCCATAGTCATATGGTTCGTTCAACATATCAAGTTGAGGTCCTACTTGGTATTTATCGAAGTTTCTAGCGTGAACTTGAAATAACACATGAACCACATTACATTTGGCAAATCATTTTGTGGGAAGCTATTGTAACAAAAAATACACAAAAAGTATAAATGTCATGCAATTCCTCGTACCTCTTTGAATATTATCAAAATGGATTTTAACGTAGTTGTCTCTGTCAGCTCTGCTTTGTTCGTGCCAGAAACCAAGAGCGTGTAGAATTTCGTGCATCACAGTTCCCTTTCTCAGGCAACCATCACCCAGTGTGACGTCAGATCGTCGCCCGTGGTAACCAACGGGTGTATGGCAGCTATAAGAAAAAGTGATATGTATTAATCTGTTTAGGCGGTGGTCCTATAGTCAGTCTCTAATACATTAGAACCAGGGATGCTTAGTTGATAATTATATGATATTATGCATTTTTAAAATAAAATAACAATTTTTACATACCCAGATCCATAGCTGAACTGGATATAAGCAGCTTCACTTGATCTTGGCTGGAAATCGATGCATTTCTTGCCGTTAACCATGGTTTTGTCCATGATTTCCTGCATAGCAGCTTTGAATAATTGCACATGAGAAGGAATAGCTGAAATGTCCAACAAGTAAAGTTTATCAGAATCTTTAGAATGTGATATCTTAAAATTTCTTTTACAGATACATGAAATAACAAAGATTAAAAGTGACCTTGTCCATCATTCCTTGCTAATGTCCTTTACAAGAATTGCATAATCCTGCTTCCATTTTTTTTTCTCAGTTTGTCATTTATCAGTCGAAATTTCTTAAAAGAATGTTTGCTAACAAGACTGGTCAAAGTTTATGTTTTATTTTTACGTTAGCGATGGATAAAAGTCTGGTGAAATAGAAACGTTTAGTTAATTGTGTGATGCAAGAAGACACAATTAGAGGTGCAACTGAAATGTTGAAGAAACCATTCACGACTTGTCGTTTAAGTATACTGACGGGACAGAAATACCAAACTAGATGACATCCGTATCAGTGCAGTAGGCGACAATGACCCTGGTTTAACATCACAGGAAGACAACACTTAAGCATTGAATCATAATTTTTTGAAAGATATAGTCTCATAACTGCAGCGGTGTGTGCATACAAATTGAGTAACGCGCGTTAGCGCGTTATGAAAATAATGATTTAATGCTTATATTTACATTTTTTAAACTTCTTGCCTTTTCTGCAAATGGGTTTTTTTACCTTAAAAATCCTATTTTATCCTAAGGGTAAGTTCATATAAATGGAAGAGCCGCTGTAACAGCCACAAGCGTGAACCTTGATTTTCGCTTGTGACGTTTCATTTAACAGCGTTCAACGTTTGTGACGTCATAATAAAACTCGTCATTTTAACCTTTCAGTACCCTGTGTTTGATACAGTGTTATAACTGTAGTAGCTTTCCACGCAAAAATATGTGGAATGTAAATATAACAGCATATACGACGCGTAAATTCATACATTTATTGATATATTTACCTGCGTGGTGAGAGTCTATTGTCCAATGTACCACCCCATGTGGCCACAAGTATCTCGTGTCACCAATGGCATTTCTTAGCTATAGATATTTATAAACTATAATATTAAAAAAACCCTTAAAATTATAAACTATAAACTTGATATATTAACTTCAGTCTGCGACCTCATTTGGCAAATTAATTCAGAATATCTTATAGCATACATTGGACTCTTGTTCTGGGTTCAATTCGATATCACCTTCAAACAAACCTGAAATAGCAAAGTAATTATCAATAGCTCTATTCAAAATAAATTCTAAAGTAAAAGGTAATTGCCACGTACTCTTAATAAAATATCTAACTAGTAATTCAAACATCTCATGAAAGAAAGTAAATCTAACGACAAATAGATGCAGCTTATATTTATGCGTAGTTGAAAAAAAAGATGTGTGGAGTACAAGTATGCTTTATCAAAACTCAAAAACACCTGTACATTAAAATTATATTTTGTTTTTAAGTATTCTTACCCGGGTTTTCTTCGGGATAATCAGGGTCAAAC
>WFKH01007768.1:12878002-12956201 GCA_016163765.1 Magallana hongkongensis | reverse complement strand
ATTTTCACATTTTTGTATTTGCATAAACAATACAAAAAGAAAAGAACCAAAAATTTCAATAGATATTATAGAACATTGCTTTCAACTAGTTGTACTGAAAAATTAAAGCCTGAATTTCATTGATAGCAAATTTTATATTGTTTTTTCGTTTTCTCACTTTTCAAGATTTAAAATCTACGAAAATTGTTAAGTCGTACGTAAAAAAAAAATCATCAGAAAATTATCTCCCTTGTGCCGAACAGTTTTTCAACCAATGAAATAAATGTAAATTTTCACATCATGTATTTTCTACCAATCATAAAGAAGAGGAAGTGCACAACCCGGAGACTGTAAATTATTTCAACTCTTTATACCGTCTTCCAAGGAAGACGGTAATAACGCTTGTTTCAAAATTCAATGCACTGTTGATTTTTTTCTACTAAACAGACATATTTTTGTTAATAGCCGATTACAAAGTTTAGTCGTTCTCTGACGCTTTGCCGACAATAAAAGCATGAGAGAGAGAGAGAGAGAGAGAGAGAGAGAGAGAGAGAGAGATTGCCAGTCTTTACTACACAATATCAAAAGAGCCCGGCGTATAGTACTTTAGTACTTTGATTTGTTTTTGCTGGCTTCATCTTTTTATCAAAAGTTTCTGTTAGTCATATCAAAATTTGGCACAGCATTCCCACCCTCCATATCCAGAATATCACTCAGAACAGTCAGTATATGCAGTACCTCTTTTACATACTTGAAATTTGTTTAATAAGAAAATGCTCTTCCCAACAGAGAAAAAGATGTTGGTGTTGCTTTGTAGAAGAGTGAATGAATTCAAAAGTTTGCAGCACAGCTTTATAAACCCCTTTCACATACCTGAAACTGTCCATTTAGTGAACATAAGAAAGTTATATGCAAGACTAGTGTTACATGTATTGTTCAAAGTTAAAAAATATATTTTTATATTTATCAGCATTGTCAACAGGTTTACCTGATACCGTTCATTCTTAAAATCAAAGGAGTTATTGTTTTAAGTCGGATACGGTATATATATTTGTAGAGTAAATATTATTTTTATTATTTGTAAAGTATATATTACTTTTATTTTTAGTATTTATCTGTGCTTTGTAAAGACATTCGTTTTTATGTTACGTGATATGTCATTTAAATAGTTCAGATCAGTTTATTTCGCTCAAAACCATAGAAAGGTACATGAGATATATAAACAAAAATAACATATTTACATATGTACAATATCATTGTAAAGGTTAAAACAGTAAATGGGGTGAACAAACAATTTGATTAACTTTTGTCTTAATGTTGCATAGTTATTTGAAGTTATAATAGGCGCGCTTTTAAGGTCGCTCTACAATGAAGCGCATTGAAGTGGTAAAAGTTTTCGTTTGAATGGAATGTTCTAAACTTTGTATCGAACGTCAATTGTAACATAAGACAAGCCCATTTCTTTTGAAACGAGGAAAACAGTATTCGTCACAATGTATATGTATATGTACCTTCTTGGACGTACCGTTTCCATATTTAGCAGACGGTTTTAACACGCACTTTGAATTTCCTTGCAAAATACTCCCCATGGCACTCTACCGGTCACACTGTTGCTGCCATTCTCAATTAGTTCCTGAATTAACAAGAATCTTGGAACATTTTGGCATGTATAACTGGGTTATGTTTAATTTGAAATGCCAATGAATCTCAGAACATTTTGAAAGAAAAAAATTTGGGTATTAAAATCGACATAACTATAATCCGGTGCGTGTACATATGGAGAGAAAAGGTGTCAAATTTCCAAATATTAATGTTTGTAATTCTATGCCAGAAAATCTTGTTGTGCCCTTGGACCCTGGAAATGTTGACACAAGCTGCATCCCGATATTTAATTATATGTAATTATGTCTTTTATGTTGTTTATTAAATCATCTTTATAGTATTAAATGGTGTACACTTCAAAATATTGAATTGTACATTCATTATAATATTTCATTCAACAAATTATAATTTCCACTATCTAATAAATAAACACAAGAAATCTGTCACAACTTAACAGAGAGAGAGAGAGAGAGAGAGAGAGAGAGAGAGAGAGAGAGAGTGTGTGTGTGTGTGTGTGTGTGTGTGTGTGTGTGTGTGTGTGAAATTCCTGCTTGTCTTGTTTAGAAGAGGGGCGGCTCCGAAAGCATTGTGACGAATACTGTTTTCCTCGTTTCAAAAGAAATGGGCGTGTCTTATGTAACAATTGACGTTCGATACAAAGTTTAGAACATTCCATTCAAACGCAAACTTTTACCACTTCAATGCGCTTCATTACCGTCTTCCTTGGAAGACGGTATTAAGAGTTGAAATAATTTAAAGTATCCGGGTTGTGCACTTCCTCTCCTTTGTAATTGGTAGAAAATACATGATGTGAAAATTTACATTTATTTCATTGGTTGAAATACTGAAGGGAGATAATTTTCTGATGATCTTTTCCACGTACGACTGAACAATTTTCTTAGATTTCAAATCTTAAAAAGTGAGGAAACGAAAATACAATAAAAATTGCAATGAATGAAATTCAGGCTTTAATTTTTCAGTACAACTAGTTGAAAGAAATATTATATAATGTCTATTAAAATAATTTAGTTTTCTTTTTTGTATTGTTTATGCAAATTCAAAAAGTATGAAAATTTGATACGGTAAGGCTAATATCCGTAAACAAGTTTGCATATTAGATACGGTAAAACTAATATCAGCAAAACATATGCTGAATGCAGTAGTATTAAGTTTTATTTTATCAAAATAATACGACCCTTCCTTAGATCTCTTTTTACCTTCTATACTCTATCTCAACTAACAAGCACATTGCACACATTTCTTAATTTTAGGCACGCACGCAAGCTTAAAGGGCACATATAAAAAAGTTCCACAGGCCATGGCATGTAGAGGAAGGCGACATATATATATATATATATAAAATATTAAATTTTCTTTGATAACTTATTCCTGTTAAGAGTTTGCTCTATAGACGGTAAGCTTTTTTTTAAAAGCTAAACTTGTTGAACCACTCGTTGGAACGTTATGAACGGTTAAAGTATGGAAACCAGTACAAGTATAATAACACCTGTATATGATTATCACATTGTGTATATAATTGTGTGTTTTTGTTATGTGTTTTGTGTTTTGTTTGTAACTTTGTTTATTAATATGGATGTTTTAAAAAATGGTGGAAAAAGAAAGGATGTTTTGTCAAACAGCAGTCCATATTTGTGCATTTCTGTTATTTTTTGAGTGAAGAATATGATAATTCTGTGCTTGTGTAAATCTATGGATATATGTTATAGATAAACATTTCAACGAGCTCCATTTCATATTAATTAATTTGTGCGTTTCTGTTGTTTTTTCGATTTACCTATATTCGCGTACCTTTTTAAAGGTATATGTGGCGTATTTTTAGTGAATAACAATTATAAGATCTGATAATTTGCTTCATTTCTTTACTAAAAGATAGGACTTTCACACAAATTACGCCTTACAAGTCAATCGCATAACAAAGATACAAGAAATCAAAAAAGTATTTTTGAATTTTTACCGGCACGGTAAAAAATACAGAAGATTTGAATAACCCCGCCTTAAATGGGTCACGTGACATCCATCTCGGTCTATCAACAACAATGGCGACGACGAGAAAGATAGGTATACCGTTAAGTTTGACATATTTGGCAATGAAAAAAAAAGAGACAGACTGACAAGGATATGAACAAAGGGAAGATTGTCATCGGAGACCATGAAGATTGATGTAATAGGAATTAAAGCCGAATTAAAATTAAGTTTCTATCATGAAGTTGTAGGGGTTTTGCTAGTCAGGTTCGTGCTCCATGTGTTCCATGTCTTTACTTTATAAGTTATAAACCACAAGTGGATTTTCATTTAGAGGAATTTTTGAATAAAGAATAAATAAACACTCTCAGTACATGCATTCCTCAGGGAGAGGGGGTATTTAGCCTACTCAGTTTACCGTGTCGATGATCCTAAAATCGTGTTTCATCTTTATTACACATAATTAACAATTTATATCGTTCTACATTAATGAATATCGGAATAATAATGCTTCGAGTGTCATCTGATATAAGAATTATCTAATTTAAGGCATGAAAAACGTGATTCTAATTTGTAGACAAACTCTTCTTCCATCGTGTTTTCAATGCTAGGTTTTCCCGCACTCATGCGCAGTGGCGTTATAAATGGCGGATCACATTAATATTCATCAGACGTGTAGCAAAGTTTAGAGACAAATAACTAAAGACAGAACATGTTTAATGGGCCTAGAGTTTGTGAAACGTCTAATTATAAGAAGTATGATGTATATTTTTACTCAAACTCATGTCAAAAATTTTACTCCAAATACGCCACATATACCTTTAATATATTTGGACGCACAGAGTGAAGAATTGAAGGATAGTTTTGTGCTTAAGGTGGTATGAGACACTTCCATGTTGTGACGTATTGTTTATCGAAACAAACAAAAAAACGAAGTGTAATTATATAAGTAGTTTCTTTCCCAGTATTGTCACCTAACAGCTTAGCGCAGTGGGTTAGAGGGTTTACTACGAATCTGTACGTCATGAGTTCGAATACCGCTGGGGGTTTTACAATTTTTACCTCTCCAAATATTTTTTAAAGCTATTTTTTGGTTAAATATTGTAAAATTTGAAAATTCTAAACCAATAAATATTTTAATGATAATAACCTTTAATCCACATTAATATCGACAGATGTCCCATACCACCTTAACGACGTAGTGAAATCAGAATATGAAACTACTTAAGGGAGTTGATTTCCGTACCAATGTTTGACCATTGCTCATTCAATGTCATTTGTTCCAGCTTTATCCGAAAGGGGAGTACCTGGGATATTCTAATAATTTCAGCCGCTTTTTGTAGTAATTGAATGTTTTGTCCTTTCAAAGTATTAATAGCAAATATTTTAGTAAAACAAAGTACTAGTAATATTTGACTGTCTTAATCATTGGATAAATAATCTTCTAGAATACATTTTTGCCTTTCAATATAGGGCTTATTTAGGTTAAGCCTCCAACCCTCCTCCGATTGGGAAAACAAGTACAGACATTGTTCATATTTGACACTGGTAAACTGGCCAGAACTCTGTGCAAGCCTTTCCATCTGATGCATGTCATTGTGGCATTACTTCTGTTCTTCTGTTGTGTCGATGGTTTTACAAATTTTTATGTGATATGAGCCTCGTTCGTAATTAAGACTGTAAATATTTCATTTTCATTCTCAATTTAGGTAAAATTTTGGTTTTAAACACAATTTGAATACATCTACCTATTATTATGTTTTAAATAAATAACAATCAACATCTTTTCATTTTTTCCAAGGAACTTTTTTTATGTTTTCGGATTCATTTATCTTATTATGAGTACATGGGTTCACTCCACTTCCACAGCATTCGATTGCATAGAGGTGTTGATATAAATATTAACTCCCAAAATCGATGTACATGTACAAGTGAATACGAAATAAGCATTAATGTTCATAAATGGAAAAATTCCGTTCTAACCCAAAACTAATTAATTACCCAAAACTAATTAATTATTAATATGTTTTAATCTATGATTACAAACTACAAACAAAACACAGTGAAATACATTGAATGGCTTTGTACGCAAACTGATATAAAGAATTTTGAGTTTTACAGAGTCATGCAAGACCTTCAACAATGGCGTCCAAATGAGTCATACAGTACATGTTTACCGTAAGGTTACGGTCTAGGTCCGAACAAGCTGTGGGCCTTTAACAGTGACTATAGATATCATTTATAAAGCAAATTTACAATCATGTATAGATGTCATTCAGTGTTTGTAGAAGAAATGTATTCTATACATTAAAAATTACAAGAAATTAAAGCTGCTTGGTCCGATTTTATATCAAATTTTGTGCACGCTACTAAACGATGGTTATGCTAAGTATATGTATAATAATACACATTGCAGTATTTTTCCCAGTCAATTAAGCCAAATTACAATGAAAAAAATTATGTACAAAATTTGCTAACAAAACAAACGACATAAAAGGGTATCGCGTTATTTCGCCTTATGTTAAAATTCACCCCTGACGTCAAGACGGGTATGGTTGTAAATTACGACTTTTACATCGCTATAAATAAAAGTCGTAATGTAGGCAAATTACAAATAAACCTGTGTACGTTTTGTTCGCTAATATTTCTGAAGTTTTCTTTGTTTACAATCGATGCATAGCATGCGGGTTGAATAACTCCAATCATTCGGGGGACGAAACCAAACGGTTCCCCTTTCTAAACATTCCCATGATGCATTTTGGTTTGTTTTTTTGTTTGCCCAAAGAGAAATTATTTTTATTTACTTTGAATATTTCTAACTTTGAAAGGAGACCGATTCTGCTGGTGTAAATATGAGAAAGTCCATAACTTTATAAGATAAATGGTTTGTATGGAAAATTATTTGATACTGTAATAACAAAAAAATCGGACCAAGCAGCTTTAACAGTTATATACATGTATTTTGAAAAGAGATTTAAACATGATTTGTTTACCTTTAATCTGAATTTACTCTAATGGTCTTTCATAGTGGAGCTTCCATACATCTTATTATAACTATAATATATATATTTATCATGGATTATATGAACAGTTGCTTGTCTTGGGACTGTTGGCAGCGATGAGGATTATTTTAGCTACCATATTTCTTTGTTCTGTTGTTTGGGCTAGACCTCAATCGGTTGGTGCCTATTCATATTTAAAGTTGCAAACATATATGTACCTTTACCCTTCATATGAATTTTTTTTATCTTTCAAAGCCATGAGTATGTACATGTTATACAACTAATGTATTATCATATATTTCAGGGTCACGTCCCTGGTAAGTAGAATGTTCTCTCAATACTGGTTAAAAAGTGGTTTTATATTACCAACAACTAGGAAACTTGATAAATGGAAAGTTGATAACTAAATTTTTTTTATGAGAAAGTGTGTTTTCTATAAAAGTTTATTTCTGTATAATTTTAATACATAGGTTATGATCCCAACTACCCTGAAGAGGTTCCAGGTAAGTTTTAGTTTTCTCTGCAGAATGCTAAAAAAAATATAGTGATCAACATACCCTGGTGAATGTAAAGTTCTCCATCATTTGAAATACATATGCTTGTCAGTTAAGTAAAAAGTACCAGTATTATTGCAATGAAATAATTTTTTGTCTTATGTACAGGGCTCTTTGAGGGAGATGTTGACAATGATCCAGAAGAAATCGCAACTGTAAGTGGATATCTCATTTTCCAACCTATTGATGTTTTGATAGCTAAGCAATGAAACATTTCAAAAGTCAATACCCATTCTTCACAGCTGAGAAACTCCATGCGTGACCACAGATCTCTTTGGCCTAATGGAATAGTCTACTACGAAATCGGCGCTCCCCACACTTGTAAGTACTCGCTAATCATCTGTTATGTATGTTGTTCATCATAAAGGCTTAGAAAAATAAGAAAACTTTCTTTATTAAGGACTGTCAATACTACTGACTAAGAACTGTCAAAATAAGGCTCTAAAACAACTGGCTTCTAAAGAACTGTCAAAATTTTCACGACCAAGTCAATATACAAATAAAAAAAGGATGATGATTATAGGAAAATTTGCAAAATTTTCACGCACGCTGTTCAAAATTAATTTATATATCTGTCAGAGATGCAAAGTTTTTTGATGATTGGCATTTTCTTTCGTTTTTAGCTCATCCTTCACGAGTTCAATTGTTCAAAGACGCTATGCAGTACATCACAGATAAAACAATGGTGGATGGAAAAACATGCGTGCAGTTCAAACCCAGAACCTCTCAGACAGCATACATCAGATTTGTCGAGGGAACAGGGTATAATAGCTGTACTGTCTTTTTTTAAATGTGCTTTATATAAACGCGTGCATTGTCTAATTTTCGCAAACCACGGTCAACATAAACGATTCTATTCGAGAGTAGAGAGTTCTTTTTTCTACATATCAAAAGGTTTTTTTCAACGCAAAATGCGAATGCAATAATCATTGTGTTTAGTAACTTTCATTTTTCAACCTTTACGCAGATGTCACACAAACATCGGATATGCAGGAAAGGAAAAGGACCTGACATTGTCCGATGGGTGTTACTCAAAAGGAAGAGTAATGCACGAACTTCTGCATACTCTTGGATTCTGGCATGAGCAGAGTCGATACGACAGAGACAATTACGTCAGAATACATATGGACAATGTCCAATCAGGTCAAACATTGTATATTATTAGTCCTGAGTAGTTTCCGCAATAACATCGTTTTTGATAATGCTACGTATTAATGTAATATTGCAAAGACACTGTATTACGTGCATCACTAAATCGTGTGAAGGGAAATGATGCCCCGTGCACTTGTAGCTCACCAGCACAACTTCCTGAAGCACGACGAGTCGGAGATGGATCTTCTGAACGAGCCGTACGACTACGACTCCGTGATGCACTACTCGGCTCATTCCTTCGCCATTGACAGAAACAAGGTCACCATAGAAGTCCTCCAACCAGGGGTGACCATTGGGCAACGAACACATCTAAGTGACATTGACATTGAGGAGATCAAAATACGATACGGATGCATTCCTCGTAAGACAGCCGTCCCTTCCGGAAGTCTCACGGGACCTACCCAGGCCCCGGATGTACACGTGACTGTACACACTGGAGCCCCTGGTATAATACTTTTTAAAAAAAATACTCTATATTAAAATTAAAAGCCTTTTGGTCCATGAATAAAGATTAGCGAAGTGTTTAAAAAACTCGCGTTGTCATTCATTTGAGTTTTGTAACTCAACTGAAGACCTGTTGAATCCTATCGATTGAACATTTATGTTTTAATTTTAGGTACATTTCCTTCAAATCCGGGTATGTAAACAACTTTTCGTATAATGAACAGTTACTGAACAAAGTCTTTTTGTGAAACCGTCTACTGTAAATATTAGTTAATGCTGATAAAGAGTTTACTTCATTAAAGCATGATTTAGTACTGGAGTATTTCTAAACGTTCTCGTGTTTTCTCCAGCGGCAACTTGTACTTTTGAGGACGGACTTTGTGGATGGACCCAGTCTACGTCCGATTCCTTGGATTGGACACGTTTCCATGGGAAAACCCCCAGTCACTACACAGGGCCCGATTTCGATCACACGTCACTCGATGTTACTGGTACTTTTATTTATTAGTACTAGTACCTCTTTGCTACTATTGCTAAGATATGCAATCTATCAAATTGCAGAGATTGTTGGTAAACATCGTAATTTCATTCCACTCCACTTTATATACAATGTAGATAAAACTGAAAGGTGGAAATGTTATGTGTAAGTGGAACATTTTTGTCCCAAATGTTGAGACTCTGGTTCTTTGGAGTTTGCAGGGTTTTTTTTATCTCCAGTTCAGTCCTTATACCTTGGTCACGCTTTGAGCTATTTACGAGATAACAGTTCTACACAGTGTCAAGGCCTACATACGGGTCACCAATGCTTCTTGATTCACGAAACGAATACATACTATGAACTACATGTATAAATGATTATAAGATCACCAACTGCTATAGATCCCTTCATGGTCTTCATAACTTTACAATAATTACATCCACAGAATATTTGAATATTTCATTTTAATGGTCAAAATTTGTCATACTTTGTATTTTAAAGCAATTTTGTTACTGTAGGAATGTAGCATCACCTTTTTGCATGTAAATACAGGATAGCTGAGGGTTATACGGGAAAGTCCGTAGATTTGTGCTTGTACACTGCAGTTTTTTGTATGTTTCACGTTCTGTCAATCCGAGTTTTCTACAGTTCCGTAACTCTACATTACGATTGTACTGTATATTTATTACTAAATGGCATCGTGAGATGTTATCTTTGTTTTCAGGTAATTACCTGTATTTGGAAGCCTCATCTCATACCGACAGCACAGCGCAGCTGATCTCTCCACTCCACTCCAGCGGCATTTACTGTTTCAGCGCTTATTACCACATGTACGGAACCGACACAGGTACCCTAAGCTTTAATGTTCTCCAGCATGGACATAGCCACACCCTAAAATCATTTAGAGGGAACCTCGGAAATCACTGGAATCACGTGCGGATGGAGATCAACATCCACCATCATTTCCAGGTGAGTATTATTGGTTTTAACACAGTGATCTACCTGTTTGTTCAGTTTAGCAAACTGTTTTTGAAGCAGTACAAGTTTTTCTGGTGAAAAAACATTTCGCAGTTCATCTTTTTCTGCATTGCTCATTACTTTTATAAACACGGGAACTATCAAAGAAAGAATTTATTGTTTTAGTGAAGTGTTTATTGTATATTTTGCAGATTGTGGTGGAAGGACACACGGGACATGGTTCTAAGAGTGACATTGGGATTGATGACCTTTCTTTAACACCTGGTCATTGTTAAACTAATTCATTAAAAATTTTAAGGTTTTTGTACATTATAGTTTGCATTATATTATTAGTTTTATTCATTATTTTACTTTTTAAAAACATCGATGTTGCACCGACTCAGTGGGACTGGGAATCTGTTCAGTAGTCTGAAATCTGCAGAAATAGATTCATTTCTCAACTGTTCCTTGTCTTTGACTACATACCAAATTGTACATAATATTTTCAGTTAATTACAATGGAAAATCGAAAAAAAAATCATTTGATAGATTATTATTTGAAAATGGACTTCATTCAACGAAAACGTAATGAAAATTTTTCGAGTGATAGATTCGCTGTTGGGGGAAATGCCACTTTTTTTGGGGGGGGGGGGGGAATAGGTTGCTTTTGCGTATTTACAAGGAAATATGTTGTAAGTACAAGATAATTGCCGTAATAAAGATGTATTTTCTTGTAGTTACGAAATAATTTTTTCACAATTTTAACAGCATTGACCTCTTTTAATTACGAGATAATTTTGTCGTAATATAGAGGTACTTTGCTTTATCTAAATTAATTTTGATGGACTTTGTCTTAAAAAAGATACAAATGTTTCAAGAAACTTTTATATATGCTTAGAAATGTTTGATATCCGGCGCGCAATATATCTTGTGTAGATTTTGTTTTGACCATGAGTTTGAAGGTTTGCAAAATGCACCTAAATTGAATGCGTATAAAAAGCAAATAGAGGGATTGTGTCAAAATTCTAGTGAACCAAAATGTCTATATTCTTTATTAATTTGTTTGGTATACATGTATTATAAAGAACATATAAAGATGTCAGTATATATTACAAAGGCATCATATTAACTTTCTTTTTCCTAGAGGTAAATAAATCAATTTGTAAACAAAATACCAAGACTGGTTAGATAAAATAATTGTAGTTTATTGTATTGAATCACATATATATATATATATACAAATGTGTATAACAAAAAGGAATAACATGATACATCAAAATACAGCAATATCACAGGAGAGTTTATGTTTTTCTTCTGGTGATGTGGTCATATATAACGACTTGAACATACTTAGGAGTCTCTATCACATAGCGGTAAGAATTATCTCCAGGGTTTGGGGCCTGAAAGAAACAAACATACACCTCTTTTATGGATTGTCAGCCCTCATGATTGGAATATTGAAGACTTATTTCCTAAATCCTTAATGATGTAAAGATAAGCAAAGAAATGTTTTATTTTTTAAGCTGATAGTATTATAACACATTACCTTTGGATCAACAATCAGTTGCTTTCTATCCCTTTTGTTTTTGAAAATGAGGCCTGTGGCATTCTGTGCCATTACAAGGTAATTTGGAGAAGGATTTGATGTGGAGGTCTGGGTTTCCCAATTATAGAAACTGAAAAAACATAAATTTCCAGATTATGAAAATGAAACAAAAAAAGGCACATTATTGGATTGGTCACAAGGAATAAAATGTATGGGTTTAAGAATATTCAAGAAAACTGGTGGTGGGTATTGTGGTAGATAATATGCCTAAAATTTCTGTAAACAGTTGTCCTGTGCTCCAATCTAGTAATTCTTTATACAGAAACAAGGGTAGTGAAACAAGTTAAACAACAATGGAACTATAGAGTCACAATCTAAAATTTAAATCGATTGTAACAGGTCATTTGAGTGACTCATGTGACTTAAAAATATTATTTTAAAGTACCTTTAATTTCAAAGCTTACTTATTGAAATTTTCTTTAAAAAAAACCCCAGAATTATTTATTGCTGTCAGATTTTGTTCAACTTAAATTAACTGATTTAAAATCCTTTGCATTGACTTTCCTGATTAAAAAAAACTGCTTTTTAAAGTTTATCATAACACTGAAGCAAACATTACTGACTAACACTATGCAATCTTAATATACTGAAACTGTAAACTAAAATATTTATGAAAGTAGTTAGTACATGTATTAGAATGAATAAGATATTTATGAGACAGTGTCAAAATTATCAAATTTTATATAAAAAATAGATTTTGAAAATTCAAATTGCAGTTGAAATGGACATCAAAATAAATTACAAAGGAGTTAAATTTGACAAGCATTTCTGTAAAAATTTAAAAAATTTACAAATGTGTTGTTTTTGCAATACATAAAACAAGTTTCTCTAAAATATTAGAGGGAGTTTAGCCAGTTCACAGGTTCATATTTACAAAAACTCTCTTTAAACATATTCAGTTTTATTTACCCCATAACAGAAATTCCACATATCTTACTCTGTTTTAGTTTTATCATTACAAATAATACAAATAGAATTAAATGCAATGAATGCATATCGGTTATTAAAATTCCAATCTTAAATAAACTATAAAGCTGTGAATATTACTTTTTAATCATTATATACGTTTCAATATCTATCGAACTTACCTTAAATCTGATGGCCTGGGTAAAAGCTTCTTTTTCTCTGCAAAATATGGCTCAAAGTCTTCTGTCTTTAATCTATGAGCATAATCTATGTATCCAGAGATTTCTTGTCCCCTTGCATTGAAGTCTCTGATGAATATAACGCTCTAAAATGACAAAAAAAATAACCATAAAATCAACTGTTTTTTCTCTCTTTTTTTTTAGATATATATATGTAGTAATGTATATATTAAATATATCCTTGTGATGTCAACTAGAAATAGTAGCTTTAAGAGTAGTCATAATGATGAAGTCACATCATATTCATTTGTCCCTTACTGTCATTTTTCCACTTCTGTTTGCTTCTTCTTTCTCAGCAAGTGCTTTGAGGAATGGATCTTTGATATCTTTTCCAGAACTTGCCAAAGTCCTACAAAAATATTAGTAATTGATATTTGTTTATATTACTAAATAATAAGAATTATACAAATACAAAAAAATTTGAAGTGTGAAAAACATCTACAAATCACATACTTTTGTTGACTTCTCTTTGACAGTCTACTAGCTTCAGCTGCTTGCTTTCTGGCTTCAAATTCTTCTCTTCTTAACACTTCTCCTCCACTACCTTTATATCCAAGCTCAATCACTTGTCTAGCTAGTTCTTGATCCTTCATGTAAACAAGAATGGTTTTATTTATGTTATGCTGTTTTAAAAATATATACAAATATAAACTTTGTGCTTTATTTTGTATTTTAACAGACTTTAGTGTTAAATGGGGCATCTACACGTTTTTGTGTCAAAATTTACTTTTCCGATTTTTATGTTTACAATGCTTTAGTAAGCATTTCTAATAGTCAACCAAAATTTAAGTGTCAGTGGTTGAGTGATAAGCAAGATACAGAGCTCACAATTCTTTTGTTAAGTAAACAAAGCTCAGATATTGTTTCTGTTTACATTTTGAAAATTCCAGGTTTAGACCTATAATGAATGTGACAAATGCTAGGATCTGTGTTTTTATGTTCAAAACAAATAAGCAGATAGAAAAATCAGCTTGAAAAAGAACTTTTACTGGTACATTGAACCAATGTAAACAAAAATATGGCACAAGCCTTGTTTACGTAGCACAGAATTGTGAGCTCTGTATCTTGCTTATAACTCTGCGACTGACACTCAAATTTTGGTTGATCATTAGAAATTAATGCATTGATAAAGCATTGTAAACAATAATGACAGAAAAATAAAATTTGACCAAAATCCTGACCATGCCCCTTTAACTACATGTATGTCATTACTTGGACTGTGCAACAAAGAAAAACTTAAATGTACATTCATTCATTTTGTTTTACGTTGTCATCATTGATAAAGATTGAGGTAAATTAAGTACTTTTCCGTGCACATAGTGTCATTTTGATTAAGTCTGCACAAAAACGCACAGATTATATTACTGCTCAAAATTTTTATGAAAAAAAATCACTTATACATTCAAAATAACAAGGTAATCCCGGAAAGTTAAAATTTACTTTAACTAGAATTTCCTCTCTAGCTGAAACTATTTGTCAACATTTAACACAGATGTAATTACAACTAAAAGAAAAATTACACAACTAAATACCTCTAAATAAAACAAATCAATTGGTTTTATATGAGAGTCAAGAAACTCTTCATATGATGCAAACTCTGCAACAATATTGTCGCTTCCACTGGGTACTTCTTCCTCCATGTTGTTTACATGCCTTATTACGCAATGTCAATCACTCCGCTACAAAATGTAATGCGCTACAAGATATGCAATGCTATTGTTGAAAGCCAATATCTGAGATTTATCAAATTTAATAATTATTTTTCATTGTTATTTTAAGTATTTAAAACAATTTTCAGCAAAATTGACATTTGTATTTATCCATAACAAAAAAATTCTGGATATTGCGTATGAATATAGTTTCTATGGGAAATTATTGTACAAAGAAATTTATATTTTTTTTTAAAGATAAGTGTTGAGAAAGAATTTCTCTTATTTGTTTATTCGTGAATAATGAAATTTTTAATTTGACAATATTGTTTCATTCCCAACTCTCACGGCTCGAGACGTGAGTATCCTAGACAACAATAATGGCGGCCTACGTATGAGAATGAATGACAGTATTTAATCTTTGATTACTTTCAATCTGTAAGTGCTGATGGAGTTGATGGAGTTGACATTTTAAGCCAGTTTTACAGGTAGATTATATTGCTACACACTAACAAAGTATGTGTAAATTTTGCATTTTGTAAAACTTAAGAGAAGCACTTTGAACTGTTGAACAGGTGCCCTTTATTGTCGGTGTGTATTGTGTGTAAATTATGCTGCTGTTGTGATACTTTGTGTTTTGACCACAAATTAAATATTGCTGAAATCAACAACAAATGAAGAAATTTAATATCGAAGGTTGATAATCATCCTCGGATAAACTGTTTACCCCTTCAACACCAGGCTATTCTATAATTAAATTGCCTGATTCTATTTGATGTCAGATGATATTCAACATTCCAGAATTGTATGTAAAAGATAAGCAAAGTTTCTGACAAGTTGAAAAACAAACAAGGAACATAGTCTATGTCTTCAATTTGACTTACTGACAAATGCTTTGAACTTGAGGTGTGTAAGCCAACAAGAGTAAAAACGTTTGCAAAGATTTAATTTGGTAGAGGTCCAGATCATATGGAGGATCGTACAGTGGCTCCCTAAAGAGTGCAGTCGAGTATCTTTTATATGGTAGCATACATAACACAAATTTACATACAAAACAAACAAAGTAATAATCATGTAAACAAATTCCATAATAAATTGTGCTAATAAGTTCTACAATAAATTGTGATAAAATCCTGGAAATACACAAAATAATTTTATTATGATATATTATAAATTTCTATAGTCTTTAGTTCAACGTCACCATCTTATTCAAAAGTTAATATAATGTTATTATAAATTCTAGCAATGTTCAGTTACTGTTCTTGTATGATCAGCTTCCCTAATTAGATGAATATCCTGGTTTTGTTTACACTGTCCTTAATCCGATTATCAGGTTTGTTTACTACTTCGGAAAAGTATTATACTTTCACATCCCGATCAGATTAAAGGTCAGTGTACTTTATCGTAAGTACATTGTAAATGATCAATGTACTCTATCGTAAGTACACTGTAAATGATTAATATGTTTATTATTATCAGGTTAAAATAATTGTCTCAAACCCTATAGGTTTACAGGTGCTTCAAGTTTTTTGCAAAGTTCTAGGATCTTTTGGTGTCTTATTTGTTTTTATACATTTATATTGACTTCAATTTTTACCTTTGTGGTGGTCAGACCAGTTCAATTACCAGCGCCTGATATCTCAGTTGGTAGAGCATCTATCTAGTAAGTTAAACTTAGAGAATCAGGAGCCCGCCTTGTTTTAATTAATCCCTGTTTGGTCTGTCATCATTTCTCCTATCCCGTTTCATTTGTGTGATCAGGATGAAATTGGATGGGAAAAATAATGATACACATGACTGGGATTCAAACCCCACATGACTGCGGCCTCTGAATCTCAAGTCAGGTGCTGAGCTATCTAGCATCAGTGATGGAACCGGTCTGACCATCACATTCCTCCCTCTATAAATGATTTTTGCCCTCGAAGATCAACATTCCCAGGTTCTTTCCCCTGGCAGGAGTTTTAACCTGTCAGTTCCAGGGGTTAGCACAGTACCAGATGTAACAGGATGGGGAAAATAATGATGGACCAGACGGGATAGACCAGCGGCGCAAGATAGCTCAGTTGGTAGTGCACCTGACTAGAGATTCAGGAGCCCAAGTTCAATCCCAGTCTGGTCTGTCATTATTTGTCCCATCTTGTTGCACCTACATATAAGCTGCAGGTCTGTAGCTCCCAGTCAGAAAAAAATTGGATTGCCGATCTGCAAGCATTACGTACATGTTAAAAAGTTGCAATTTACAGTGCACAAAAACGTGCTAATTTTAGACTAAATAATCTTATTTTTGAGCACATTCATTACAAATTTTCGATTCCATAAAAATTCATTGGATATTTTACGATTGATATTGTCACCAGCCCTGTAAGGTGAAGTAGTGTAGTTTCTTTACTTGTAAATATGATAGCTCTTGATCTGCCCGTGAATTAACATACTTCATTTTCTGAGGTCGATTAGTGTTTAAGGGAAAGTCTGAGGCAAGTAATATGACGATATCATTAGTACATTGTCTGAAGAATTTAATGGTGCTAATTATTTCTACAGAATTTGAGTGAATATAAGGTAAATCAGTCCAAAACTAGCGCAAGTTTTTGTGCGCCGTAAATTGTAACTTTTTAACACGTACGGAACGTACCAAGTTGTTCATCTGATATGTTTCAGACCGGGAGCTACAGACCTGCAGCTAACCTACATATAAAAAAAAAAATGCATTTTCAAATTGTTCCTAAATATGCAAGCTGCAAAAAACCCCAAATAATCCTTTTTAATTTGTTGTTGTTGATGATTTTAAGTTTTGTACAGTTTTTTGATGGGTGATGCAAACCAAATTCCATAATTTAATTATTAATTTTCAAGGCTCTTATACAGTATTTGTTTCTTCAACTTATCACATATATGGATTCTCCATTCTTGTTTCTGATAATTCAATCCTTGTACCCTTGTAAATTATCAATGTTTAAATTTTGGGGCCAAAATCACTATCAAACATTCTTTGAAGAACTTAACTATATTCTGATTACTGCTCTTTAATTTCCTGTATGCCTCAATTTTGTTGATGTAAGATGTTTTGAATCTGCTTATACATGTATTGCTAATGTTTCTCAAAAAAAAAAATTAACAAAAATTCCTGTGTGAGGTAATGTAAGAGCAATATTTCATTTAAATGAATAAATGTTAATACATGTACTGATGTAGATCTTTGGTAATCTAAAGGTCAGCCTGACTTGATCCCATACAGAATGTTTTTACTGGTAAATGTTTCAGAATTGGTAATGGATTCAAAACTCCTAATTTAAATTCAATATGCAATTCTATATGTGCAAATAATTCTTTCAATGCTCTTAACCTTTGTATGTCATTTCTTCCTTTTTTTATAGGCTACACTGCACCAAGTAGTATACCCTAGGATCAGCCAATTCCAAGGAGTGTCAGTTCTGTATTAGGTGAGTTTAATTCCTATAACTTAACCAGTTTCATTCAATGGTAAATCAGACATAGTATCACATGGTTTGTAACATTTTTTGAACACACATTTGACATAACAATCATAAATTGCATCTGGTATTTTTAATTTTTAGATCAAATTAAGAAAGGGAAAAGATGGTTCTCACAGACCTCCCATTTGAGAGAAATGCTCTGATACATAGTAGATACAATGCAATCTGCAGACCAGGCAGTGCTCCTCCATTAAAAGGAGACGAAGACATTCAGAGAACAACTTCTAAGGATTATGCCGCTTTCCTCAAGTATGTTTGATCTATTTTATAATGAATAAAAATAAAACATCTTTTACTTATCAAAAAATAATAAAACATCTTTTTACTTATCAAAGTTAATTATAAAAAGACTCAGTCTTTTCTTTGATGAAAACATAAATTGTAGATAATAAATGGGTAAAAATGAATGAATATATGTGTGCTTACTAGGTAATGAAGTCTTCTCTCAACTTAAATTTTGATTTGTTTTGTTTTGTATGCACTCCTTGCATTTAATTGATTAATGGTACATGTACTTTAATTCAGATGATTTGAATTTCTGTTATAGAGACCAGGAGAGAAAAGTAGGGCCAGATGGCTTCTTGGATTCCAACAGATACTCTCATTCATTTCTTCTGAAAAAAGATGCCACTGGAAGGAGGAGGGCAGCAAGTGTTGCTGGGCAACCCTCAGTGGTCTCCCTTACTTCCCGTATTCACCAAGACAAAAAAGATTATGACCGAAGAATTAAAGTGATAGAGGTACATAAAATATGCGTGCAGATTCTTCTGTCACTGAAAAAGAAATGTTTGTTTGATTAAGTATTACATGATCCAGGCACTGTAGCAATCATTATTTCTCATGGTAGTATATTTTCAAATTTTAAATGACTGCTGTGGAATCATCATTGTTCGTGGGGGACCAATGTTCGTGGCTTTCGTGGGTAACCCTTGCCCACGAATTTACATCCCCACGAACGTATATGCAAGCTTATGTTTAATATTTATTTATGAAATAGAACTCACTACCAACGAAATTACTTCCCCATGAACCAGGAAAATTTTGGCTACCCACGAACATTGACCCCCACGAATAAAAATAATTCTACAGTATAGGTATCTATATATTTTTAAGTCAAGTTTATCAGTTGATTATAAAGATTTATGCATAAGATCACAGCAAATTTCAGCAATTAAATATCCCTCCTAAATCTCTGTATTATTTAGGATCATATGTGGCAACACAAGCAAGAGGAGAGAGAACTGAAGAGAACAGAGGGTGATATCATAAAGAACCAGCGGGCCGTCAGACACACTCTGAGGGACTTTGAAAATGGTACGGTCTTTCATGTAATACTTGTATACTGTATGCTGGATTATTTTTGACTTTTTGTTATTTCCATTCAATCACGCTTTAAAACTTTTAAAAGATTCACTCTGCTTTACATACTGTACACCTCAGACATATGTACAGAACTGTATAAACTGAAAAAAAAATTTTCAATGAGGAGGGATTTGGTACAAAACTGCACCAGCATTTACATGCTGAATAAAGGAAATAACAATTGATATTTTACAGCTATAAATAAGAAGAGGATGGCAGAGGAAAAGAAACTTAGTCAAGGTCTGGAAAAATACACTGTGCTAAGAAGAGACCACATTCATAAGAAAGAGGAGGTAAGACTAACTATAAAAATATGAGAGTTTGCTCTCTTCCTACTGACAGACAAAAAGTACAGTCTCAAGATATTTTGTTATCAATCTTAGCATTAACTTGCTTTGAAATCCTGGTGATTTTAATACTAGTTTCTTTTCAATACAATTTTGAAAAAATATCTTTAATTTCCCTACCATCTGACCCATATATTAAATACAAAGTTGGAAGAGGGCAACCATTTTATGAAGCTGACTTTTTTTTATGAAGAAGGTTGTAACTTGCAGCAGTATAACTGTGATGGTTGGTCCCCATTTTCTTTCAGCTGTCAATTTACCAAAATGGGTGTTATACCTGTCAACATAAAAAAATTGTTTGTATGGGTTGTTTGTTTCTTCTTTTTAGAGGACAAAAGAGCGGACTATGAAAACAGTCATGCAAAATCAAGAGTATAAACGAGAGAGTAGAAAGGCATTTCTGCACTCGTAAGTGTCCAAATGCATATCAATGTTTTAACTAACAACTATTGTCATTATGCAATTGAAATTTCAGTTAATAAAGACTCGTACACAGAATAATGTACATGCTTACCAGTCTTTCAAAGATCAGGATAGAAAAAATCAACTTGCAAAGTAAGTTTGTAATATCAGGTTAAGGTGAAGGTCTTCCACAGAAAAATAATTACTATACTTTTGGCACAACTGAGATCTAAATTCACTTCCCAAAGAGTTTTGAATTGTATATTATATCTATTCTTAGATATAATTCACAATTTTTTGTGAATATATCGATCTTTATGTTTCATTGCTCAATTCATTAATTGTCACATTTTTTTATTTTACATTATTTATTGGACCATCAATAAATTGTGAAATTTCTTATCTCTTACACCATTTATCTGATTTCATCGCCTTAAATTGATAGAAACACCAAAACCAACAAATCACGCAGGTTAGAATCATAGAATCATAGCAATGATGTGTTCAATATAGTATGACATAAGTCTGCTACTTTTACTAGTGAGTGTAAACAAAAAATTATAAAAGAATTGTAATGTCTAAATAATCTAGCAATGTGATTCATAGCGTATATATCAAATTGGTATTGAATTTTACCATGCCCTACTTGTATTCCCAATCGAAATGAATTTTGACTAACAACCTCTAGCTGTTATGTAGAAACATGATGTGAGATTGTACCCCTGTAGAGCATAGTTTATGGATTGATTTCTTAGCCATGAAAATGATGAAAGACATGTATATATTAGTTCTCCCCAAAATAGCATAGAAATTTGTGAACACATATGTTCTAGCTGGTACCCAACATACTATTATTACCTTAATTCCTTTTTGATTTCCATTAATCAGCTTGATGAAAAAAATCTCTATTATCATATTAATTATTATGATATCAGTTATCCATGCATAATGTATTTAATGTTTCATTTATTTAAAAAAATCAATTAGAATTATGTATCATCTTGGAAAATTACATATAGTTTTTTTTTTACATATTCAATGGTTGTACAATACCAGACAAATACTTGTGGTATTACATGTATTTGTTGACTGCATATAATTTTTGGCTGCTCCCTTAGGTCTGACTTGTCCAGACAATACAAGGCTAAGATGAGTGAGCTGGATCTGAAGAGGACGGAGGTTATGAGATTAAGTACGGACTATGAAGTCAAAATGAAAAAGAAGGAGGTATGATGCCTTATTTTATGTTTTAAATCTGCATATTTGGAAATATTTTTTCTTCTTAATAAGTTCAATTTTACATCACTACAAAGTAGCAAGTTCATTTACCCATGATATGACAGTGAATTTGATACTCAACACATTTTAAAGATTTGATAGATATTGCACAGAAATATTACTTTGGAGTTAGTTAAATAGTTGCTATGCATGCAATTATTGTTAATTATAAAGTCTCTCATTATTGTTTTGAAACATTGCCTAGAATTCTTTTTAAACTTTTATTTAATACCATAATTGATGTACAGTTATAATGATATTGAATTATTGATTGTTATTTCATTACAGGAGGAGCAGTTTCGATTAAAGCAAGAGTTAGCTGATCTTGCAATCAAGTTAAACATGGAAGCCCAAAAAGGGAGAAAACAAAAATTTGATACAGAAAGGTAAAAATGTGCATTTTAGTTTCCTAGAGATAATTCATTATTTGATTCTGATAATAAATTTTAGATTAAATATGTACAAGATTAAAATTAATGCCAGTTAATTTGTTCAAGAAGATCAAGCATGAATTTTTGCTTTTGATAATTAACTACTTGTGTTTTCTTTCTTCTATTTGCAGAGAGAGAAGAAAGGATCAAACTAATAAAATTCAAGAGGATTTAACTGCCGAGAGAACAGTGGAAAATAAATTAATGTAAGTGTGCTTACATGCTTTAGTTGCCTTGACATGTCATAAATATACATGCACCAGGTGATTAAGCATCTTGAAGCCCTGCAGTGGAAAATAATGCATATATTTTGTTTTTGGTTTTTTTTTCTTAACAGGAGAAGTGATGGAGATACAAAAGCAGCAGAATCAACTAAACGAAAACTCAGTGCAGACTTAGCTGTTAATAAATCTCATCTCGACATTAAGAAACGTGACGGTAAGAGTTATCTTTCATCAAACACTCCATCTGACTTCACTTTTGAATGGCTTTAATTTTGTCAAAGTTATCTCCTTTTAAACTTTTTTTTTTAATGTTGGAAGGTTGTCATATCTTTTCATATCAGAAATAAGTTCTTGTAAATGTGTAATTTTTTTCTTTTTTTTTTACATCAGAAACAAGTTCTTGTAAATGTGTGATATTTCTTTTTTTGACAGAACAAAGACATCTAACAGATACTCAATTCCGACTGGTAGACAACTCTAACATACAGAAGCAGTTAAATGAAGCTGCAGAATATGCAGAAATGGACCTTAAAGCAAAACAGATTGATAAAAATGTGGAGGTATGTGTGCTTTCGTCTTTAGAATTGTTATATATTTCATTATTACTTTGGTAACAGATGCTGTATTATAAGTTTGAAAATAATAACTGATGGACTTCCTTAGATCCCATTTCAGTGTTGGTTGGATAGTATATTAAGTAGGGTGGGCAAAAGCATTGCTTGCAGAGTTTATGAATAGCTTTATAAAGATTTTGTTGATTTTAAATTATTTTATTTCATTGCATTGCCTTCAGCACATAGAAATATATTCCTTACTATCTAGTTTTTTTTATCAGCACATTTGCTAACAGAGATTTGTATCCATTTTTATTGCAGTACATTTTGTGTATATGTTATATTATGTACAAATGTATCAATATATATTGGTTTGGACAGATGGTGTGGATATTCCGACCCGGTAATTGACATTTCCCATTACTATGCATGTCATTTTATAACTGCATGAGGTCCACAGATCTTAAATATTATATCTTGTTATACTTGAACTGTTCGTCCTTTCATTAAGTGAATGAGGTGGCATGCACATATACTTCTGTATCTGCCTATCATGTAGAAATGTAAAAGTCTGGTGCCAATTGAGCCAGATGCCACTGTGCATGAAAGTGTTGTGTTGGGTCTGAAGGTCCAGCATTTTCTGTTATGTTGGATTATCATTTGTATTAATTCAGTAATGAATGGCTGGTAGCTAGTCTACTGTATAGTTATAAGCATAACAGGTAAAAAGTGTGACATTATCTGTTTACCTGGTGGATTGTGTAGGAATCTCCATAAAAACCTTGCTCAAACTCCCTTCATTCACTCTTTTCAAAATTAATCAGTTATTGTTTAAACTTGAATGCTTTTTCCTTTAGCATAAAGACATCTAATTTCATGATGGTGTATTAAATGATAAAAAAGAAAAAAATTAAAGTCAAATTAGAAAGATTATTCCTGAATTCATCAAGACCCTCCACCTCTGTAAAACTGAATTTGATAACAGCATGTCACCTTGAGTCACATTTAAGTTACAGTAATGAGGGGAAATAAAATGTTGATGAAATGTTGTTTAAATATGAATGATGATTTTAGTACAATGTACCACTCTTCAGTGTTTCTAAGCATGAATTTAGTTTAGTTATGAGTTTATTCAATTTTAATGGTTTTTAAATGTGGTCATTCACAGTGTAGATTTCATAAGTGATAATTAGAAAATGTACTAGTCAAGGAGAGCATTTATTTGGTTACTTTTCGGTCTCACCTTGAATTTGTTGAAAACATAAATAATGCAAACTTCCCAGATGTATGGTCTCTTTGAAATTCTGTTGTACTATGGACCATGAACGGGGACACACAAAAGCTCTAATTAGCAGCCCTGTGTGACTGGATTAGGCATTTGGTGCATTTAGATTTAAAACCAGGGTTAAAGCACCGAGTTAAAAGGAGTCACATGTCCAGATCACGAAGGCTTTCTGATCATTGGGAACTTTTGTTCATTATCCTAGGTACCATCTCCTTCTATTTTCTCTGTAAAATGAAAAGTCAAGTTGTGTTTTCGCTGGCCCACAGGTGCAGTGGATTTTGTAATTCTATCGGGTGGTAATCATAAATGGATGCCTATTAGACAGACTACCTACACTTCTGTGAATGATAATTACTCTCATTTGTCTAGATAAGGCATCTAACAGTCAAGGCTCTGAAATCTTTGAAGATCAAGCTTGGTCTTACACACATGGCCCTTTCTCTTATGCTAGTTTTTAGCTATGATTGCCCGAATATTTGGTAATCAGAGATTTAAGATTTTTGTTGTGTTCAATGCCTGACAATTTGATGTCAGAGCTAATTGGTAGAGATGGCAAACATGATGTGTATATGATTATTTATAGTGCAAAAACATGTCATTTATTTGATATGTCTGTTCGTGATAATAAGTCATAAGCCAATAATGATTTATTTATGACTAAAAAATCAAGCCTTCTGCATGCTACACATATTGTTTACAACCATGAAATACACAGTACACAACTGTCATTTATTATAATTAGTTTAAGGATAAATATGTATATGAGAACAAATTTACATATATAATACCATAGTACAAGGGTTCAGAGAAGGTATTTGACAGTGATTTTAAATGAGAGTTTGAAAAAATTCAATTGAAAGGTGTTTGTTATAAACGGACCCCCTCTTATTATTTTCCAGATATCATTTTTAAGCTGATAACATAACCTCTTTTACACTCAAAGGTTGCACTTAGAACTAGATACAAAATAAATAACAAAATTGATCATTTCTTGTGACCATTCCTTCAATTTGTAACAAAACATGTGTTAATGTCAATTTAGGCTGAGATGATATGACAAAACAGGACGGGTTGCTTGTTTTGTTATTTTGACATTTTTGTGTTCAGGGTTTGTGGTTGGTTTCTATGTAGACCTGGCATTCACAAGCACAAAATCAGTTTTATATTGCCCTGACTTGAACATCAGATAAGCAAAGGATTTAAAACTTCATGTTCGACAAATTCATTTCGCAATTAATTTACACTCAACTGCATTTATGTACAATTTATATTGAGCCTTACTTGGTCCCACTTTTGCTACAAATGACTTTGAAATGAGGCCAATTTCTGTGTTGCCTTACCCATATATAGTGTCTTGCTGCAGCCTTCCTATTTAATACAGTCAAGGATAATATTGTCATCATGTAGAATGAAAATTCATTCACAATTCATGTGGTATTAGACGGTTCAATAAATGATTTCAACGTTTTCACATGCCAGGGTTTTATGTGTTAGATAAAGGCTTGTTTGCTGAGGAAAACTTTTTAGGTCATCAGTAAAAACTGAATTAGATCCATTTATTGTATGACAAGACATTCTGTACCATTTAGAAAATATGAATGGGATTTCATCAAAGTTTCTTAAAATTTACAAATATTTGAAGTTTCTGAACAAAACAAGTATCCGCATGATAACCAGTTATTACACTGTAATTGAAATCTTTCTATTCTATAAATCTATTTTTGGAAATTATACTGCATTCATTTATAGATTTCAGAGTATGCCAACTTAATGATCTTAGTTTGTCTGCTGAGCATTTTGATACTTTAACTTGTCATTTATTAATAATATTCTTCAAAAAGATGCCTTTAAAAAGAACAATTCTATATCACAATTTCTTTTTAAATTTCAGACTCATAATTTGAGAAGAATACATCTAATGAATTCATCATTAAAAGCCAGAAAAGAAAAAGGTGCTCAACATGAAGAAGTCTGCCAATCTAGGTTTATGAAAAGATTTACTGAAAAGCAGCGTTTAGAACATGAAGATTCCCTCAAATTTTTCCAGGTATAAGAGAGAGAGAGAGAGAGAGAGAGAGAGAGAGAGTAAGTAAGTACCAGTGCAAAGACATGCATCCCTTTTGTTATCACATTTATGAAAAAAGATCATTTTAAAAAAGTTTTTTTGATTCTTAAGTTTTTACAAGCAATCCATATCATTTCTCTATTTCTCTACCTGTTTAATCTGGGTTAAGGCCATATTTATTTCTTTATGGAGTTATTAAAATGAAATAGGGTAAGGTCAGTTGTTTGTTTAAAAATATAAGATTTGAATGTGGTGAGGCTTTTGTAAGGAGAAACTCATACAGGGTAAAGATATCCTAATTCACAAATTTTCAGCCCTGTATAATCTTCCTAGGTGGTCCCAACAAGAACTCCATTCAAATATTCTCTAATGATTGACAATTTCAGAGGAAAAAATAATAATACAAAAATGGGACAAAAAGGCTTTCTAACCCAGAGATGTTTTTACTTGAAAAGGGTATTATTCAGCATTTCTTTTTAATTGTTGGGAAATTTGCTCTTATATTCTTGACATAAGGATACCATTTGTTAATTTTCACAGCATGATCACTCCATTGTTCACTGCCCATATTTAAATGTTTTTGAAAGATAAGGGATTTTGATTGAACCTTCAGATTTTCAACAAAAATGTCAATATTTCCTAATTGATAAAACATTATCAATCGCACATATATCCCATTGTACAATATAGATCTACAAAAACGTGGAACATTATTCGTTAGAAACGGTGACTGCCATATTCGGTACCATCTTCTAAGCAACTTTAATATCTATAACTGTCCTTTATCAAGCTCAGTAATTCAATTGAATCTTGACTAAACATTATAATGATAAAGGGCATTCACATGCTTTTCTTGTCAGAAGCACAACATATTTTGATTGTTACTCAAAATGTTAATGCAATTAAATCTGTATAAAAATATTTGATGCATGAATCATTCTGCTTTATAAAGTTTATAAAAAATGGTTGAACTTTAAGAGTTAGCAAGAATTCAGATCACTATATACATATTAAAAATGTTGATTAGGTGCAAACTATTTCTTTGGCCCAGTTTGTAAATAAATCTCTTTATTGTTAGGTAAATGAGAAAAGTTTCTTAAATATATATGGTATATACTGTAAACCAAAACATTTTTACAAGGTTAAAGCAAGAACATTTTTTTGCTGTGAAACATTGCTTTAAATCTTAGTCAAGAAAATTAGTCTCAGCAAACCTATTATCACTAGTAAATCACGAAATACAAAAGTTGCAAACAAAGTTTAGTTTACAGTACATTTGTATTATTTGGCTTCATTATTTTAACAGAAAATGGTGACAAAAGGTGACGAGATGGAACACGCGCTGTACAATAAAATGAGAAATGCTGAGTATGCGAGACAAAAGCAAGAACAGACTGTGAGACGAATGCAACAACAACTGGCTGAGCTCAAGAGGAAGAATGCTGTCCGAGTTAAAAATGAGCTTGCTCAGACTCACAAGGAAGAGAAGGAACTTGAGCAGACACTCATCAGAGAAAAAGCTGAGCTAGACAAGGTGAGATTTAAACACTACTTAGATGAATGTTGCAAGTCATTAATAAGAAAAGTTTATATAATTATTCAAATCTAGAAATTTGTCAGATTTCATCCATACCCTCTGTTACTTTTCACAGAATTTTAGTAAATATTCAAAATTGAAAGCCTTTTAATTTTGACTGATTGTTAAGGATGCATGTGCTGTATTATACCAGAGAAATAAGATCACATATGTACATGAAAATCTGGAAAAAAAATTGGGGGCCTGTTAGAATCTTTTTTTCTTTAATTTAATACAAATACATTGCTAGTTACTTATATCAAAATACCACAGGGAATAACTTTATCAGTGTGGAATTAAGTTCCTGCTGTGGTGATTTGCTTTGAGATTACTGCTCTGTGTTGTGTGGCTTATTGGTTTCTTGTTAATCCATTTGGAAGTCGGTAGAAGTCAGTGATATGCCTGTAGTATCAGGGTTGATCAAGTACATGGGGGTAATCTTCTGTAGAATTTTATGAAGTGCCATTGACTTTAGTGTCTGTGTTAATCATCATGGAAAGAATTCAGAACAATATGTAAGAAATGTTGGAAGAAACTATCGTAAATTCTGCATTTGAACATATTAAGTGATCATTTAAGTTTAATTATCTCTTAAAATGTACGTTTTGCGAGGCAAGAAATGTTATTATCGGGTAATTAAAGGAATCCTATTTTGTCCTTTTTATCTCCCTTGATGAACACCAGGGGATAGACATTTACCAACTCAAGATTACAAGTTAATAATTGGAAATGAGCAAATACTACCTCTATGATGGACATTGTGTTTGGTGTTTTTAAGTTCTTCTTTTCCTGTGGGGGTGCTAATAGTGCAGTCCCCACGGGGGTAATTGTCCATGCTGAAAAAAGAACTTCACAAGTAGCCGGGTTATCGAAGCCATCAGCTCAGGTTTTCTGATAAAGCTATGATCACAAAGTGATAGAACCAATACAAAAGTCCTGGACATACATATCTGTCTCACATTATTTTTAGTTTACAGAACGAAAGTGTCAAATTCTAGCTTTAAAGGAAAAACAAACTTTTTAATTAAATCTTTATGGGCTTCTTTGAAATTGGATAACAATTAGCACATATGATACTAGCTGGGGCTTAGTCTTGAATTTCAGTGTTCATGCTGTGATTTCTATCTGATGCCCTATGTTGAACTGTTAATGATTTTTAAGCTGATCTTTCACAATGAGATACTATATCAAGCCATCTTGTCCAATCAAAAACTATGTTCAAGTTGTTTGAAGAATGGGGGAAAATACAGCTAAATATGATAACATTCAACTTGGGTCTCTAAAGTTCATAAAATAACAGGACAAACACCTTTTTTATCTGCATTTTTGGAAATTTTTCAGCTTCCATATCCATATATGTTTCAACGATATATGGGAGTACATTGTGTTTAACTGTGGGTGATGGGAAAATCTAATCCCCCTCTCACCAAACAGTAAATCAAGTCCTCAGTGGCTATATACACCCTTCTCTTAACAGAATGCTTGTACATAAATGTGTGGCATTTTGATGGAAGGTATCCATGCCTAAGCATTTATATAGTTGGTGAAGATTTCAGTATCAAAATCTATTAAAGGATATCATAAAACTTAACACACAGTCAATTTAACTATTGTCCTGGTGCTATGAATAAAATGCAAAGTGTCACATAAATAAAATTTAAAGCAAGATTTACATTTTCTCATCAAGATTTTCTACTTGGTATCACTAACACTGAAATTAAAGTAATTTTGTTACACAGTATTTTCATTGAACATTAAATTTCTACAGATGAAATTGAAAAGGCTCTACTTAATTATCATTTACATTTTTTTTTTATAATTATTTGAATTTTCACTATTGGTATTTTGATGACTTGAGTGGTGGTTTTTTTATGGGCTAACTTTATGTACTTTTCCTCAAATTATCAAAAAAAAAAAAAAGGTTTTCAGTTGACACAGATTTAGATGTGGTAATGTAAGTACACAATTTGCCTGAATAATGAATGACAATATATTGTATTCTGAGCTGGAAAAGGTACTCCAAATGGTGACAAGAACTTCTTTTATCAATTTATTATCACTTTATTTCTACTTTTCAAAAGATAACAATGAAACTGCCTTGAAAATAAGATACAACAGGTGTTTAGGAGTATCTCATCAAGTATCGTACAAAGCAGTAGGCTTTGTGATAGAACATAAAACTTGAATGTGTAACATTGGAGATCGTAATCATGGGATCAGAATATTTCCATAATAATGAACCTTGTACTGCTGCGAGGAAAACAAACTTAACGTTCATTCATCTATTTCACAACTTTCAAATGTATGATCATTTGACAATTAAATAAGTGATTGAATTTCAGATCTTTATTTTGTTACGTTTTTTTGCTACTGGCAGTGCACCTGTGCTGTTGAGAGTGATACATAAGATTTATGAAGAGCTCTCATCATGCGCTTGTATGATTTTCACACATCGTTTTTTGTTGTTGATTTTTTGATTTTTTATCTGATTACATATACATGACTGCCAAAAGCATATAGTAGTGCTCTCTGATTTGTGTAATCTATTGTATAAACAGCAAGGCAGTTAACAGCATTCCAATTATTTAATACATGTAGAAAGTTTCCTTTGTATCCCCTTGATTGGTTCTAAAGGGGTGGGGGGGAATTTCAATGATTACCGATCTTCTCTAGATCATCTAATATGTATGGTACCTTTGTTAAAAAGCTTATTTGTGAATATATGTGAAAGAATTAATAAGTCTGTTTTCCATGTTAAAAATGTCAGATTTTTTATGCCTTTTCCCATGTTTTTGCTCCCTCCTCTTTTTTGATACCAGCCTAGTAATAATTCAAAATAAGTGGAGAACTAAGTTGCTTGTACCATAATTGTATCTAAAATTCAAATTACATATGGCGTCAAGTGGTTTAAATTATAGGGTGGGGATTACCTAGAAATTCGGCAAACATTAAATAGAGATAAGTTATGTATAATCACTGTTTTTGTTGGAAATTCCATTGATTAAAAAGATTCCCAGCTCTGCAATGATAATTACATTTTGCTATTTTCCTTTATGAAATATTTTTTCGTTTAGATATACAAATACAAAAACTAATGATGTGTTTATTCAGCATATAATCTCATTTCCAAATTGAGATCACAGGACTAAAAGTACCTGGGGTTTATTATCCCTGCCACTATTCAGGGAGATGGGAAGGATGTGATAATTGCCGACCATCAGCGTAGAGCTGTACACACATGTACCTGCCATACCCTTCCATTGCTTCTCAATCTCCAAAGGGAGAAGTCATGCACTTTTCTTAATTTCCCTTACGATTGTATCACTTCAATTTTAGAAAAAAGTGAAACATTTCTTTAAATCATTCTGATATTAAATACATGTATCTTCATGCATGTAAGCGATTGAAGTTAATTTTGAAGTGACTTGATATAGAAAGTAATAAAAATCATTGTTGCCATTTCCCTTCATATTTTTAACACACCTAGACAGATATAAAAGCAATCATCCATTGAAGTTTATTGCATGATCTATGATTTATCTCCTAGCTAATTCCTCACTCATCAAAGTCAAGGCAGGTTTATTTGTATATTAATAAAGTAATAAAACTGTGGCTTTCGAGAAAAAAAAATCAAAGGGATGATCAAGAGCAAAGGGAGTTTGTTTTTGTTTAATGCTGATTGTGGAAGGTATAATCCTGACGTGTAAAATTAAATCATCAGATATAATGAGATTTGTTCAGAAATATGTTTTGCTTTGTAATATTTGAGTTTTAAAAAAGATACTTTTTTAAGTGTAAAGATATACAATTTCAAAAAGGAAGGGGAAAAAAAGAATTTGCGTAAATATATAGATGGTATGCACTGATAAAACGCCAAAAAACTATTTGTAAAAAGATTTTTACAAATCCCAAGGTTTAACTTTATCTTCGGTGAACCTATTTTAAAACATTTAGAGTAATTTACGATGTTTAATTCATTTACTGGAAGAATAAGTGGGTAATAACTTGGAAATTGTAAATTTATGATAAGAGGGGATTTTGTTCTGAAGTGTGATAAACTCAGTATAATGTATTGTAATTTATAGATTATGGCAGCAACAAGTTGTAGAAGATCACTCAAGCTATAGAAAAGCAGGTCACATACTTGAAATGATCACAGTAACAACTCTGTACTTTCCCCCTGTACCCAAGAAACATGGACAATTACAGCTTATCAGCAAGTGTAGCCTATAAGAACCCGCCTAACCCTACTAGTCGTATCCCTGAACCTAGACACAAGGTCTAATGACATCCGTCTAAAGGGACACACTGGTTTTAATAGCAATGCTGTTTAAACTGTTAGTTTGGAAAGGCATTTTTGATTTAAACAAAAAATGAAAATATGGGGTAATAGTGTTGTAAAGTTCAAATAAATATTTTTTACAAGTTTTACATGTAATGCATTGAAATGCATTTAAACTGAGAAATGAACTGCTCTGACATATAATACTAGTACATTGTTTATCTCACTTTTTTGTGCACTCTGTGAAAATTTATGATAGGGAAACTTAGATCAACAGTCATTGTCAGATTGTTCCAGAAATGACACAGTGCCACGGAACAATTAGCTCACTAGGATTTGCTTCATTTTGATTCTGTCGATGGTGACTGTTAGTGATATGGCTTTCCTCATAAAATTTTTAATTCATTGAAGACACACTGCCAACTTAAAGCCATAAATTTCTCAATCCATTCAGAATTTGCTTCGATATATTAGCATAATTTCAATATCCTTCATTCAACTTGATTTTTCTGTAGCACATACGTATTTAGTTAGCGATTATATCATGTTTATGAAAGATTAAAAAAGTTAAGTACCACTTTAACAGTTTCAAAGAAAATCAAAACTTCAAAGTGAGGTATTAAAGTTTTAACTGAATAGGAAATTGAAAAGGAAATCCTTTTTGAATAAGAAGTTCGAGTGAATGAGACTGAACACATTAATATGGGTTTGTAAGAAATTATGTAGTGACACAATATTTCGTTATCTGAGCCCATTGAAGGAATATTTCTTGTGTGTGATAACCATTTTAAGTTAGACCATTTTTTGTGTTCTCAAATTTTTGATACATTAAATGGAGCAAATCTAAAGCTACAGTTTCTGCACTGTTTAAATAGATCTATATAGAGTAAGAAATGTGGATCTACATATTTAAAGTTCTGTTCAGATACCTCCTTTTGTAGTTGACGTGCAGTGTTAGACTTCATGGGAAGTTTGCTATATTTGAAATAAGTCTTATTAAATGATTTCTATATTTAGTGATCTGCTGAAACCAATAGTTTATTACTTTTGAATATCTACAGTATATTGAACATACATACTTGGATTACTTTTGAATATCTAACCTATATTGAACATACATACTTGGCAAGTGTACCTGTCTTCCTTTTGAATAGTTAAATTAAAGTCTCTTTCTTTTGTTTTTCAGGTGCATTCTCAGAGAGAGGAAAGTTATGAGAAATTACAAAAACATCGACAGATCTTGAAGGAGGACAAACACATCTTGATGGAGCATGAAAGAGAGCACAACCGCCTCCTGAAAATAGGGACCAAAACAGATATAGCAACTGAATCTTACTGATATACTGCTAGAAACTGTATTGACTGTCCATGATTCATTTAAAAGTGTGACAATGTCATGAGAGCATTTTGCTTACAATTTCATTAGGATGGTATCCCCACTATCTGCAGACAAGGCTGGGTCAGAGAAGTGTTTTGTTGAAAGGTGCAGGGTCATCTGAGTGTTTTAACAGTTGTATGAAAAACATTATGTAATTTATGTACCCATTTTACTTAAGCATGGTTCAATATCTTGCAGGTTTTTTATTATGTAAATTCTAACAATAAGTATTTTATAACACATTTACTTTAAGAGCACAGAATCTAAATAAGGTAATTTCATTCTAGTCCAAAAAGAATTTCAATCCAGTATCAGTTTCAAGTTCAGAGGCATATAATTTTGTAAATTGATCAAAGTGAGAAGTTGTGCTGTTTCACACGTATCCATCTTGAGAAGATGTTGAAATTTGACAAACCTTTGCTTAATTATTATGCTACTTCGCTGCTAATGATATAAGTATTATATTCACCACATCTAGCTATAATTGTAAAGCATGTAAATTTTGTTTTATGGCTGTACTGAAATCTTTACCTTTTTTGACAGGAGAGTGTGAAATGTTGGGAACTTGAGTTGCAGGGATTTGTGTTTGTGACAATTGTACTTGATCTTTGACAGTTTTGCAGGATTGTTGTCCAACTCTGAATGCAAAGTTTTAAAGATTTGTTACTAAGTGTTTGGAGAAAGAAAATTGAGAAGGATAAAATTGTGAGAAAAACCACCTTCAAGTAGAGATATTACTGAAAGAGTCGGACCATTTGTCTGTCAGTTATTCAGTTGTGAGTTTACATGTTTGGAACCATTTTGGTGCTAAACAGGCCTGGAATTCAAATCAAGGATACATGTTTATAACGTTTTCAATTCAATTTTTAAACTTTATACATACATGTATACCTCAATTCATTTTTGTCTCAAATGGCTGCTTTCGTAATTTTTGTAATTTTTTGGCCAGAGAAAGTTTTGATGGGTTAATGGAACTTAATACAAATGTATGAATTGCATCAAGGAGACAACATTAAATGTTTTCTGAATTGGGTATATGTCCCATATAGGACAATAGTGGAATACATAATAAGGTATTAAAAAGGCACAAACCCTGGATACGTGATGCCCAGCCGGTGATATAGACTGTGAATTTGTACGCTACTGGAAGGGTTTGATATTTATGTCTCACATCTCCCCGTTCTTCTGAAAATACTGGCATTACAAAATTTAGATTCTTAAGCATCAAAATTTGAAATTTTTATTCTTAAGAATCTATTTTTTATGTTAAAGAACAAGACTATTGACAATTTTTGCACGGATCTCAAATACACATAATTTAACGGGGTACTGGCTATAATTTTCAGAGTGAAATTACGTTTGTTATGATTGCAGTATTATTAGTTGCTGAAAATACCTCAGAGCTGGTCTTAATATTCATACATCTTTCTGGCTTTTTTTTTTTAACCATGGTCTGTGCTATATTCAATCTGCTTCGCAGAATATTTGATTCATGTCATTCTTGAGTAATCTTATCCATTTTTTTCTTTGTGTTTACAAGTCTTTTATCTTGTAAGTTTTGTATCTACAAAAAGAATGCATAGAGGGACCTATATTTTTTGAAGTCTTTTCCTGCATGTATACAAAGCTGTATTGTGATTTACGCTGATGGAGATTTTTGTCTGTATATTTTCAATTCGTACGTGCCTCCGTGTCATGTGCCAACATAAACTAGATCTGTCTTGGGCCTTCACTCTTATGGCAAATGTTATCTGTGATGTTTTACAAAACACAGTAATTACGTTTTTATGATTTATTTATGTCAAAGTTTTTTGTTACTCTTGGATGTGAGCATTAAATGGAACACAACAATCTTTTGATTAATATATTTCTAATACATTTGACTTGATACGTACATTTTACCTTTAATATGAATAAAATGACTCAACCTTATGATGATGTCGTTATTGGAGAATACTGATGTATCGTGTACAGTGGTGTATCTGACATTTGTACAGAACCTAAGATCAAAATTATATTGTGCAATATAAGGGAAAAGATCTTGTTTGGTATTTTTTAATGTGATTGTTGGATTGACCCAATTATTACACTAAGATACATAATAGGTTAAACAGCATGAATTGGCTGTTCTTTCCTTTTGGCATCAATATTTCTATTGGTTTTAAACAGATATCGAGTGTCCACTTCGAACTTAGGAGTTTTCAAGTTAACAAACGACGTTTTTTTTTAAAAAAGAACAATTTTTTTTTGAATTTTTTTTATGAATTAAGGTAGACTTTCATAAGCTTAGCTTATTTTCAGGCCAGTTTCTTTGCTTTTTGAAGACTTGATATTTTTTCGTGTGTATAAACATAATTATGCTCAAATACATGAAGACCATTCTATAAAAGCGTTCCCGAAAAAGAGATAATTATCAACAAATAGAAATGAAAGTTATATTTTATTGACGGTTCCGCTGATTTTGGACGAGTCGACAGGGAAATGGCCAATAAACACGCTTGTATATGTAAATATGTCATAAAATGGCATATCAGCTTTAGATTAGGCGACGGGATATTTGAACAAACATTACAAATTATTTATGTCAATGACAAACACTTTGAAGCACACTTGTCGTCCAGTGTCCACTGCGGTTATGGTGGACTTGACCCCATGTCCTGGACGACTGTTCAAAGTTGACATCACACTGGTGTCAATGGGTGGGTGGGGCTCAAGAATAAATGATCTATAGATGAACACGGCAAAGGTTTCTCTTTATTTGACAAAAACCAATAATCTCGTCGTACAAACAGGGAGACCCAGATTTCTCTTTGTTTTAGGGGTGTGAAGGGGAACCCATGTGAGGGGGGCGTGTCCCCGCGTTTCTCCGCTGTCCACATCGTGATCAGCTCGTCCGTGTTGTCGGCTCCTCATTTCTTGGCCAATGGACGAACAGCTTAGTAACCAGATGGTCCACACGGAATCTGGCCCTGCTCGGTCTCTACACGCAGGGATTGTTTGCTCACAGTTCGAGGGCCCTTCCTGTCAACACGTTGTTTGGAAGACACGAAGTGCTTTTCCTGAATAACCATTCTCTGGAGAGAACATTTATTTTTTCACAGTTCTAGATGTCAGATACGAAATCCACATGAAAAAACATGTAATGCCTTATTGCTGTGTAGTCCCAAAGGGCACGCCTCTTACCTGAAGTTTATGTGAACTATGTGTAGAAATAAGTAACCAAGTTGTCCATATTTTGTTTATATCTTAGCAATATCTGGGTTTTTTTTTCATTTCTCAGTAACATAATTCTTATTCATCTGTTTTGACAGATAAATAAGCCTAACCCTAACAGCTGTCTAACCCTGACTTCTCCAACCCGGAAGTTCTCCTGTTATAAAACAAAATTTACACAGTAAACTAAAAGAAAACCCAAGAGAATTCGCAGTTAGTTTTGAAAAAAAAATATTAAGTCTTTGGGGTTTTAAATGTAAGGTTTGATATAGATACCAAACATTATAGCCATCTTTTAAATCCTAGATATTTAAACAAATTTTTCGTCAGTGTAGGTCAAGGTCGTTGGTGCCAAAAAGACAGTATTTGATTTTCGGTATACATACACGTTTTGCTTGCATTCCCTGGGTCTTTAAATAATCACATCCAAAATAAATATCAATCAAATGTTGATAACTTTATTTCGATATTTCAGAATACTTGGAAATGTTTGTGCAAAGGTATTCCATATGAATAATGTTCACATCTATTACTATTTTCTAAATCAACATTTTCTTCGTGTAATTATCTATCATCTATTTCATGTCTATTAATATCCTTTACCTCGTGTAATTGCTCATGATCTATTTCATGCATATGAGTATCCTCTACTTTATATAATTATTTATCATATATTTTTTTAATGTCTTTGACTATCCTCTCTATTATGTCATCACGTGACCGACTTGAATTCATATCCCCAGAGGAGTCAAAGAATGAATCATTTTTCTTTAAATTAATTACAATCTTGCTTTTATCATTATGAGATAATTATATTAGAGCTATCATCTTTCTTTGTCACTGGTTAACCTCTACATTACGTTATAATTTTTATCATAGTATTTGGCTATTCTCTACATTGTGTTATTACCTCTCATCTTTGGCTATTATCTGCCACACCTTATAGTCTGCCTTCTATTTTATCACATTGAATATCCACTTCTTACATTATTTACTATCCTCGTTTGTTGTCGTTGTCTATCCTCTACGTCGTTTAATTTATCATTCATGTCATCATCTGCATTGATTATCCGTTTTTTTCCCCTTGTGTTACATTCAGTTTATGTATATGTTTTCATAATTATTTTAATGATCATTATATTCAAAAGTTTTAATAATAATTTGTTTTACAAAATGGTACATCTTTTGTATTGCAATGCATTTCAATATAATTGGGAACGTAAAATACATGTGTACCCTCTCTCCTGTTATGTCTTTGCAGAGCGACTTGTGGTTTCACAAAACTTCCGTTGACTCTTGGGTCACTGACATTGAATAGAACCGACATTGCAACACTGGCTCCTAAAAACGCCCCTAAATAAACACGGCTTGCCTTTTTTAATCACAGTGACATAATTCTATATGATAATTTAACGAGTTTACCGCAAAATTATTTCTAATAGTTCAAACTAGTGTATCGAGTATCAAAAGATCTTTGTAGGTGGGCATCTTAATAACGGCACCGTAAAAGGGTTTGGATTTCCGCGAACAAGACCGCAAGTCAACTCTGTCATTGCTTTTAGACCATCTCAGTTAATAAACGTGGCTCAAAAAAAAGAATCGCAAATCGTCATGTAAGGCACTAAAATGATAGGTATTACTTGGTTAATGAGAACACTCAGTGGCCTATTTCTTCTCAGATATTCATCGAATCTCCTTTCGATGTTTACGACTTAGTTAACTAATTTCAAGTTAAGGTCGGATATTCTAGAAGGAGCGAAGGGGTCCTTTTCGTGTCATTTCTTTAATCAAAGGTTGAAGTAAAGAAGCCGTATCCAGCAGGCGTCGTGTACCATTGCCTGGTCTCCTATCAATCGTCGAATCAACAATTTCGCAAACTTGAAAGACGACTGGGGATACTTAAGTCGTTTTCATCGTGTGGCTATTAGATAACAACGCACAAAAATTCTCTTTTTTTCTCGACTAGCCCCACCTTTTTTATCTATAGAACACAGGGCTTGTTCAGACACCGAGTGGCCAGAATTATCTTTGCCATTGTACTGGCTAGAATACTAGTCTCGATATTGAAGTGTTGATGCTTATCACAACTAGATATTGAAATAACATATGTTTTTGTCGTAAACAAATCAACATTTATATAAATAAATTTTGTAAACCATGTGCTTCATCTGAATCCAAGCTCTCCGATGAGCTCAGACTGATGTCTTTTCTTATTAAGATTTTTTTTTTAAAATAATCGAGATTCTTGGGCTCTTATTAATCAATTTACATTTATATAAACAAACAAAAAAATAGATAAAATGAAAAAATAAATTTTCAGAACTTTGGACAGTTTGTTGAGCGGCTCAAACACTATTGTCATCGTAAATGGAGGAACCGATTTATTTTCATTCTGGTCTATTTCTTGACACCTGTTATCAAAATTTTGAAATTAATTGCCTTTCTTAAGCTATTTACAAATAGTTCATGTAAATCCCATTAACCGATTAGTTTATTTTACACTTTTTCAACATCTCTCTCAATACACTGTACATACAATCAGCATGAAATCAAATGTATCTCGGTTCTAATCGTAATGGATGTTTCACTACAAACAGTTAAAGTGCGTTTCTAAATATTTGCTCACCATGGATTAAGCTATTGTAAAATACTGTAATGAATTCCAGCGATAAGGCTTATACAGCGCAGTGAAAATTAGTGTCCCCCTCGAAGAAATTATTTTACGACAATCGCAACTAGACTCATTTACGACAACCGACGCATTTCTGGAAATCAAAAGCTGATTATCGGCTATAAACATATTATGTCGAGCCTTGACATACTGTCATGTCGCCCTTTTCTCTTGCTGAATAGTGTTATATATGTACGAAATGATTATGAATATTTTGTTAGCCGTCACTGTCGTCAGATATACAGGTGTCCATTCATCATTTTCTTGTACTTTTTTCTGATACAAAATGGCGGGATGTTTTACGGCAGTACTTCAAATGGTTACCACATTGCAACTTGTGACGTGTACGATGATCTTTCCGTCTACATTACGTATTACACGTCCACGATAATGTATATCTTGTAATTGTCCTTAAAATCTGGGGAAATAATCGGACATTACACACACAGGCAACATTAAAAAATTCCCGTGAACCACTTTCATACAAAAGTTTCGATGAAACCCTCAGAAGATTCAACTCAGTCAGTTTAACGATATTTACAAAATCTAATTGACAATGAATTTAATCACTTAAACCTACATACAGTGTACAGACTTGTAGCTAATATAAGCATGCGGGAGAAAGAAGTAGAAACAAAAATAGAACATATATTTATACAATGAGCTAACGGATTTTTATAAATTATACAAAATGTTATCTATGTAACGCATTCGGATATATACATAGCAATGCACCGATAGGCAGAGATTCCTGGATTGCAAAATGTATGGATCATCAACATTCAACAAAAAATGAAATTTATCACCGATTTCGTTTTCCAAATATAATTTACAAATTATTTTATCTTTTGGTACATTCCTCTATCTCCTTTTAACTTTTACATGTAATTCAGTATTAACAACTTACTATTTGTACATTGAAACAACAAAAAATTCTTATCCATGACTGTATACTCTGAAGAATAGAACATGTAACTATGCCTTGGTTGTCTGAGCTGTTCAAACAAGATGCTGAAAACTTTCCAGTAAAAATATTTTAACTAATTAATCTGTTTACCAAATATAAGTAAGTCTACAGTCATTTAGTTTAAAAAAATAAAAATGAATAAATAAAAAGGATAATGCCTTATTTTTTAATTATTTGATTTCATTCTTTCAAGTCATCATATTATTCGACTTAGGTGCGGTAAAAATAAAATTATCGCGTGGTTATAAATAGAATTCGATACATGTTACAAAGGTTCAACCAGGGACGTATATACTAACAGTTTACATAAATGGATCAGGTAAAATCTAATCATATGATAATTGGCCGTAGCTAACCTTCAGTTTTCATTCATTTATTCTGCATCGAAGTTGAATTAATGAATGGTGTTCACTCAACATGCATAATGTACACGTGCCATTAAAAACCCCAGATAACGCTAAATAGTGGAGGCAGGTGTGTATGACAATAAAACATTATGTGAGTCATCGAATTAGACAAATTCTTTGATGATAAAATAATAACACCCCGTAAATTGATCTTCACACAATTCACAATGATTCAGATCGAAGAAGCAGCATATCTAACTATATGCTGTCATGGTCAACTGGTTAAAAAGTCCCAACACAAGATCCAATGTTTGATTACTTTAATTCTAAAAAAAAAAACATTAGACTTTCCCCTCAGATATTATCAAATATAACAATAAGGTATTGTAGCGATTTAATTTCTATAACTTCTTCGCGAAATAGTTACCCGTTTGTTTGATGTCGGATATCAGATCGCTCGGTCAGACGATCTCTTTTCCGGCGGAAGTATAATGTTTTATGCAAATCGGGTGCAGTCTGTCGGTCACGTGATAAAACGGCGAATCGGGTATCCCATGAAGTACAAGCGGCGATATTCATCAGCGGCACGCTTAATAATTCCTCTGTGACATTTATGAATTTCATTGACGCCGGAATCTTGTTCACCATCGGGGCTGGTTTCCTGGAGTGGCAATTATCAGATCGCGACAGAGTCTGGATATGTCTGTCGTCATTTATTCTGTCTACTATACTATACTTTATCTTACGTCTCATCCTCTGTTTCCTCTCTTCGTGCTCCGGGTATATATGGCATAACGTTCTGCTGAAGTGATAATATTCAAGTAAACGATTGGAAAACTATTAATGTCATCTACGCGCAAGAGTAAAAATTTTCATAACTTTTAAATGAAATCAAATATACCTTTGTATCTTTTTGCTAAGATATTATTGAGAAAAAGTCAGTGTACGTGTATTTAAGCTAATTACAGTAATCCCCTTCTCAATCATTTCTTGAATCCCGTTATAAATCTTGCAGTAAACCACTGGGTATTGGCGGCCACTGACGGCTATTTGACCAGTGCTTTCGTCCATGAAATTACCACCTGTCTATTTATGATGAATACTGTAGACTAACTGAAAAATTATCATAATGAACAATAGGATCTGTATTATATATCTTTTGCTTTAATAACTGGTTTTATTTTCTTGGTCATGAGAAGTTCTGAGAAGTGCTCGTTCAATCATATACGACTGGTAAATTATTTAAAATAAACCAATTGTTTCAGAGTAACTCCTACTATGTGAATTCATAAGTAAACTCGGTTTTTTTTTCACAAGAACTATTGATTGGTGTACGGCGTATATACGTAATATAAAAAAAGTTGTGATTTAAGTTAAGATTTTGTGGGTTATATATATCAAAAAGTGAAAATTTGAAGAAATAAAACAATAACCGGAAAAATAGTACAAACGAAGAGTTCATGGATTTGATGGCTCTTGTAAATGTTCCCAGAAACAAATTCTCGCCATACATTTGTAGTGTTCGACATTTGGAATGACATAGGCGTTCTCACATTTTCAAAAAGTTTTACAAAAACTGGTACCAGAAGTCTTCCTAGGGTAAAGTGCAAGGAACAGCCAACAACGCTTTGATGAAAGGACACATTCCATGCTATAGATGCAATAGAAATGCGCCATTGGCACTTCTTCTTGGTCACTGTTAATTTTTGGCCATTGCATGTACATCGTTAAATTTAGATAAGGTTTTACAGAAATTCTTTTCAACAAAGTATACGCGACAAAATTTTACATTTGGTATATCAATATCGAAGAATCAATAATTATAATGAAGACAATTTCATATCAATGACGGCACAAAATTGCAGTTTTAATCCTCTATCACGATAACTTTTTTTTAATTCAGGTATTCTTATAACATAAATCATAATAAATTGCATATTAACTTGATTATTATGAGAGATAGATAGATAGATAGAGAGAGAGAGAGAGAGAGAGAGAGAGAGAATTGCTCTAGATATTGAATAAATTCTTCCAGTTTTCCCAGGCTTCATCAAATAGTACTTGTCTATTATTTAATTTTACAAGCAATATATCTATTTGTGTCATACATATTCTTGATGGAGGATATCAACCCATTCAGAGATTCTTACTACAGCATCTCATACTATATATATAATACTTAATTTGTAAGGCAATAATATATTTCACTTGATCTAAATTCTCGTGAGATCCAAGAATGAATTCTTTCTCTACAAAAACCACATAAGTAAGGATATTCTAAAACAATAAGTAGCAAAATCATTCAATAAACCTTGTATAAATTCACATTCCCAAAATCAAGGTAATTTTGTCATATAGTAAAATTTTTACTATAATTTTACAAATTTCAAAAGATAAATCTATCGACCAAAAGTAAATAATTTTTAGAATGCTTTCATGGTATAATTCACATTTACGTGCTTTTATCCTTGCGAGATTTGCATTCATGAAAAAATATGATGAATTAACAAAATTTGCCCGTTTTAATATTTTTAAGGTTCGTAATGACCAACTCATGGTCTTACTCATAATAGAAACATAATTCTATCTATCACACAGAATTTTCAATGGACTACAAAGCAATATTCTGATGAATTACTTGTGAATAAATTCTACACATTGATTAACCGCTCAAAATCACCACCCATTTGGAAATCAACCGATACAAGTTGTACTAGCATAACCTAATTTTGTAAACAACACCATTCTAGAATTGAGTCGAACCGAGTTCAGTAAGAAATAATACATGGACCTCCCCCCCCCCCAAAAAAAAACCCCTACAAATGTTTACAGAACATCTGGTAGATCTTATTCATCATGATATCACACAGATATACAAGGATCTGTCTACTCATTGTTTCATCTTGTTTGGCAATTTCTTCGTAAGTTGAACATACGAAATGATATATATTGTTTTTAAGCTATATCTCAGTATAAGCAGGTGTCTCGCACAGTTATGAATTGTCATCATTGAAATGTTCTGTGATCAAAGAAAATTATTCAACACATTCATCATTTAAACTAATAACATGATTAATGAAGTCAAATATTTTCTTCAATATTTTTCTCGAATGCAGTAATTTACATTATTTGTAATATAAAAAAATATAACGATTAAGTCTCAATATTTTTAGATGATTATTTGAAACAAAATTTAAGGGAGAAAATGTAGAGCTGATAAATAATTTTATATAAAAAGATGGAATAAAAGATGGATTAAGAATTTGAAATTGTTCATTCTATATAGGGCTAGTAATGCTTTGCCTTGCGATACACTTATGTTTTGCGTTGTGAACTACTAGTAGTATTTGCTACCTCATGGGTCAGTAACTTCGTTACATGAACAGTTGCAATATTGCCTGAAATAACCTTTACTTGAATACACCAAGGGTATAAATGAACAAAAACCGGACCCTACCGGGCAGTGCGGTCCAGACCTCTGGAGCCAATCACCTTAACTTTGACAAAGGCACGGGAGCGCTAATTGGCTGCTGGCGACTAGTTTAGTACTTGACTTTCATTAGCTAATCAGTTACAAGTTAAACCGCCTTCAGCGTAGCAATAAATACCACACACTACCCGTTTAGCAAAGTCTTTTCTCTTCCATGTAAACGGCTTAGTTGCCGCTAATTGTTATCGCAGTGCCTCGTGGCCAACCGCTCCACTGTAACTTCTTGCTTACTGTTCCGATCGGCTCCGATCTGTGTTATTGCTAAAGGGACAATACAAATCCGTGTATTAGACGGAACAATCCCTTAGTAGGTACAACGAAGCGTCGACGACAACAAACCATTTGTTTTGTTCACAACAAGATTTTTTAAATCTAAAATGACCACAGAATTTTCATATGCTTCTTTAAAAAAAAAAATAAAAAACAAAAAATAAATTGTGAAAACTCGTATTGTATCACGCAACCGGGTATACAATTGCTCTTGAGAGCGCTCTGATCCCTGCGATAAAATTTAAGGCCTTTATCACTCACTGAAGATGTCAGCTTTCAATGAATGCAACAGAAAACCCGTCCCGAACCCATCAACGGGATTACAAGCAGATTACCTAAACAAATCGAATCACACACACAAACTACCCTCAATTTCTGCTGAACATCAAGCTTTCCAGCGAATGTAGGTATGAATGAAAGGACGTCAATTTAAAAATTGATAAATCACCGCTGGTTGCGCACGCTCGATAGAGTAAGGGGCGGGGCTTTCTCGTCAAGCTATTGACATATCTTTTTCGTAAGGATTGTACCCAATCTAAAGCGATTTTTTGAATAAAAGAACAACGCTGTTTGTTTATATCATTTAGATGTGTAAAGTTGCTTTTTGTTCATTTTTGGAGTTAGACTTAACCACAATGCGTTATTAGAAGTGCGTTTCCATGAGTCTCTTATCCAAAGGATTTTTAAACAACTTGCGACATGAATTTACCTGAGGAGAGTGGTTATACAGTTATAGTATTTTAGAAGATGAAAATATTGTGGCTTCGATTTTATATCAAGGAACGTTACGGATAAGCATTTGAATGCATCGAATATCCATCGATATTTATTACCAGATTTTCAAGAAATTGTTGGATTAATTTACAAAAAATACTGCCTCTAATTAACCATGAGATTTTGTAACTTAGTGTATTTTATGTGCACCTTTCTTGGTGTGACTTTCGGAAAAGCTGATCAGAAAAACGTGCTTCTTCACGAGGCCGTTCGAACGTTGCTGGGATTTCAAGAATCTCCGGATCGCTATCAGAAACTACAGACAGTTCCCGACGTCTTATCGGAACAGGCGCCCCAGTATATGATGGATTTGTACGAGAAGTTTAAAAACAATCGAATCTCCAAAGGACACTTATCTGGAAATACTGTCAGAAGCATCCACGCTGAAATAGGTAAGGAAAATCTAAGAAAGTGTAAAAAAAAAGAAATCATTTCCGATAAGCGAAACTCATAAAGATGTCTCTAATAACAAAAAAGTGAAATTTTAACGATGATTGCTTATTTACAAATTATGGTACATAATAATAAACCGCAGGGGTACTCGTTACTTATTTAAAATGATTCGACACTAAATGGATATTTCTCTAATTACACTTTTTAGATATCTTTACGCGTGTTATAATTTAGTATTGATGTCAAAAATGATTTTTCACAATGACAGGAGTACTCATTAGATTTGTAATAAATCTATTTGAGTGACAATAAACCGAGACCCAATGGCCCCCGTATCTTGTGAAAGACACCCATTCAGAGTGCACCTGTTCAACTAAGGTTAAAGTCGGTACACTTATTAACCGAACAAATTATTTTTGCGCCAAATTATTTCCAATCAGTGTCATTTTTGTGGGCGTTCTTATTTTTGAATGTTTATTATAAAATCTACCTATTTTCTAAAATGTTTTGCTACTTTCTTGTAATTCACTTCTTTTGAGGTAAATATATATAACTCGGACGGTAATATTATTACGGTTTTTAACAATGAAATGGAAAAAGGGCACTTGTCTTTTGGCGCCTAATTTTCTTGGGCTGGCTTGTAAAACACTCTGTGTGATTGGTAAAAATGTGAATGTTAGTTTTGGCGTATGGTAACAGGCTCCAAACCTTAATGGTAGACGCGTCGCGATAAATTCTCAACCTCCACCATCAATGGACTCTTAATTTTCTCTGAGTTCATAAACAGTGTTTTGAAACCAGTGCAGAAAAGATAAATCAAAGAAAGCTAGTAGACAGTACAGGTTTACATCCTAGGCTCACTTTTTTTTCTCACGGATTCGCCTTGAACTGAACAAACGACTGAAACCAAGTTTTAACCAAGTGCTTTCTATACAAAACAAAAAAGTTTATTACAAATCGCAGGAGAACTGAGACATACGTGATGGCACCTTGCGTTAGTGGCACCATAATTAAGATAAATCGTGTGAGGTGTACCGACTCCTGTTTCGCCTCCCGCGGGGTGAAACCTGTGGGTATTTTCTAACATAATCAATTTCCAGTATTGTTGCCCGTGCAAGGTGTACAACCTGTCGGCAATGGCGGGGGTAACGAGATGTCCTAAATGAAATTATGTCGTACATAAACTAGTTGACAGCCGTGTGCTAACGAAGGCAAGCCCTTCGGCCAAAAAGCCGCAAGAGCCGATCTATAATCTTGCTAATTGTTTTATAACACACAACAAACGATTAGTTTACAATCTATAAACAAGAATATCGATAAGCAAGTTTATACAGTCAAAGGCAGAAACCAGATGTCATTGATGTTGTTCCTGTGATATATATACCACCCATGAGTTTATTGGCATATCGGGACCTTGTACAATTGATGCCTATCTACCAATTACAGGTCGCCGAATTACTAAATATCCTAATTCCCAAATTCTTGTTTACATTGAGAGAAACCCTTTAATCGCTGTCAGTAGGAACAATGCTGCAAATGCATAAATATACTTGATCCCTTATCAATACAAAAAATTATCTGGCTTTTTGAAATAAAAAAGGCATAAAATAAATTACATTTAAATATATCTGAATATGAAGAAAGAAAAACTGTAACATTTTTATTAGAAACTCAAGAAAGCGCACTTTAAAAAAAAAATAAATAGCAGCCAGGAAAATTAAAATCGACATAAGATAGGCAAATGTATTGTTGTTTTATTAGCCACTTAAAACGTACACAATTATTGGTGTCTATTTAGTTACCAGCGGCACTGAGGACTTAAATCTGAAGTATTTATGACTTGACATTTCTCTGTCTCTCAAACCGCGCCTCTGCAAATAAACTGTCTGTGCCCTGTATACCATTTTATTATTTTCCCCCGTATGTATAGATATTTTTGACAACAAATAGATCAATATAACTCGTTTTCACTCCCATATTTTTAATAAAAGACTACAAGCAAACGGGACCAATTCTTTCTGGCTTCTCATTGCCGAACTCCAGTCGCCAGGTCTCTTTCTTAGGCGCTGGTTTTTAACAGTTCTAATACCTGTCGAGTATTCGCTAGTCTGCTATATACATCTTTGGAGACTTTTTTTTCCACATCTACCAATTTCCTGTCTCCACTTTTGTTCCGTTGCTTTTCTGTAATGTCTGGATTGTTTACCTTCTGGTACAAATGGCGGTGGGTGGAAATTGTGTCGTTTGGTAAAAGAATCCCGTTGTCTGCATTCGCGTCGCCACCCTCGCTGCAGCACGTCTTCGAAACTTATGGTCCTTTTTATCATGAATAATTTAATTGATAATGAACCCCACTGTCTACTTTGTTGAGGGAAACACTGTTTGGTCGTTTTGTTTGTTCCGCGATCTTAAGCAATTTTACTCTAGTTTTGAGGGTACCATGGGGCTCTTTTTGGAGTATAAATCAAAAATCCCATTCATAACGACCCTTGTCAATAAAAGTCCTATCAAAACCACCCCCAATAAACTTTAACCCCCGTCTGCAAACTTAGAGGACAGCGAGTCTCGTACATTTGAAGTTACCTTTTGAAACAAGGTCGGGCTGTTAATGTAAATTTTCTTCGGCCCTTTTATTTTTGTTTGAAAATTTTAGTGAGGTCGATAAGCTTAGAGCCTATGACTTTGTAAATCAGATAAATATAACGATACATAAATACTTAATCAGCTGACAGCACAGATACCACTGTCACAGACGGCGCCAACACGAGTGGTCAGTCCGATGGTACGTATGCTCGTAATGACGGCTCGCTTGATTTGACTGATCTCTGAAAGGAATGCGTTCAGAAGAGAGCACGCTTCGATTGATAAGAAAGAACAATCTCCGCTATGTAAAACGGACAGTTTTACAACAATATTTTGTTTTAAACTTTTGCAAGTGACTCCATCGAATATGACCTAAATGTTCGTCCTTTTCCGCATTCATTGGCGTTTTATATCCAGTCGATGGAACGATTGATTAGACAATAACAATAATATTTTATCATTCGGTAGACTAAGTGTCCCAGATTTTATAGCAATACAAATGTAAGGGGATTACGCCGCAGATGTTTATCTCTTTTTAATCGCATGTCACTTCTCTCTGGAGCGACTCTTCTTAATAGGCACCTAAACCCAAATAGTGCTTCACTACAATTTAACTATGTAGATTTACGTACAATTAAAACAGTTACTGTAGAACACGACCGAGGAAATAGACCGCCGGACATTGGGGCACCAATGATGTAAGAAATCCCCAAACCACCGACTAGCCGTGCAACAAGAGTGGCGCAGATTTGAACTTCCGGGCGTAATTATTTCTTTTTTTTAATCCATCATCCCTTTACAATATTGGTGTACAAGAATTCGCAAAATTACTCAATGGAGAAAAAAAAATAAGTGTTAAGCGATTCGCATTAAAAAGATTGCCTTACCTTGCAACTTTTCTGTTAAAATTATGTCTGGAACGCGACAGAGAAGAGATAGTCTAAATGCCAATGAAACATTTACACTTGAAGTTCAACATGTATTTGTTATAAAAAAAAAATAATCGGTGAACACAAATACTTAATTTCAAGACACAAGACAAAGGTTGGGGCTTTAAAAAAGGAGTAAAATGTCGACAATCGGGCATGAAATTGAGCAACATCTATTATGCGTGCATGCCCTCTCGGAAGAGGTGTCAACATTTTTTTTTAAAAGCATTCAGTTTCAAATTCCTCCCTATCGTCAAGAAATGCGATGGCAACAATGAAAATTCTTCAAAACAATAGGTAAAAGTGTGCACGACCTGTCCATTGGTAAACAAGGAATCTGTACAGTCGCCATCAGCTACGACGATCTCAAAAAATACCGATTTCATGTTAAGGACGAGGCATGACTTGCTGTTTGATTGAAAAGGCATGGAAGAACCATGGTAAACGGACGCGATTTCCTGGGTTCAAATTCGTTCTTCAACCGTTTAAAAATAAGTGACCTTTGTACCGAAAATCACCTAGGATGTTTTAACAACCTCACAACATGCCATAGAAAACCCCCAAAAGGTAGAAACGGGCAATTACAGGGTGCCGCGAGTCTATTTGACAAGAATCTCTGCAGACCTAACAAAAGCAACTTGTACGGTGTTGCTCTCTAAAAGAGATCCCTGTTGCTGGAACAGCAATCAGAGACTTATCACATTAAATTGACTGACTTCATCAACAGGGTTTTAAAAAATCCTTATTGCTTATTGAAAACACACCTCTAGCGCACTGCCATAACGTTTTGATAGATCATGCCGAAAATTCAACGATGTTGAAAGTATTTGTCAAATTGCACATAAATTTTCATTTAGTATTTTCAGGGTAAATTAAATCGAATTTAATATGGGATCAAATGACTTTGGTCGAAGCTTTAATGTTTTTTTTATATTGAATTCTAATCTGAAACTGTTCACTATTCTCCTTTACTTTTATACATCTAGTAAAAAGCTTCCATTTATATCTGGAATGACAAATTGAAATTAAGAACATCAAAGCTGTTTGATATAACTTACTAGTGCAAATCTTAAACGGTTCTTATTTTGAAACACGCCTTTATAAAGGGATAAAGTGTTTTCTTGGGGGTTTAAAGGTCACATGTTACAATTTATTTGAAAACTAAACATGCCTTTTCCTCCTTTTTTCAGCTGTGGTCAACGGAGAGACTATGTTTGTATTCAACCTTTCCTCAGTTAGTCGAACAGAACAGCTTTTGAGCGCAGAAATTCATTTGTACAAACGAAAACCAAAGCGTTTGAATCATAAAAAAGACATAGAATTGAAAATGTATGAGGTCGCCCCTCATTACATGTCGGAGGAAGGAAAGATCACGATGCGAGCCGAGTCTTTTGGTTGGCAGTGGTATGACGTAACAGAAGCCATTGACAGTTGTCTTGCAGCTAGAAGAAGGGTTCCCCATTTATTTGCTTTGAATTTTAAAACCGAGAAACAAAATGGAAAATTGAAAGACATTGCTTTAAAAAAATTCATCCGCCATCATTCCATGCCATTTTTAATTGTTTACACTAACGATACTCAAGAAAATCGTTTTGACCAGTTAGATTCTCTAGCAGACAAAATCAAAAGTGACGCCCCTTTTAATAAAGAAACGGTCGAGAAAAAGATACCAGACGAGGTGACTGAGGTCAAATTAAGAGACAAGAGATCAATATACGACAATGAAATTCCGGAGAATCCAGTAGATTATCAACGCATAGAAAGAAAATTTAACATTCCTCAAACGCATCCAGGAATTCTCCAAACCCGAAGACAAAATCGAAATAAAAATTCCGGTTCAAGACTAATACCATATCCAGGAAAAGGAAAAAGGCAGAAGAATAGGAAACGGAAAAACAGGAGGAGAAAAAACAGACGAAGGAATAAAGTGTTTCCGAAAGAATGGAAAGATGTGCAGCAAAATATGGCTACGGAGGGAAAACATGGCCAACTGTGTGGTCGCCAGAAGCTGATCGTAGATTTTGCAGATATTGGATGGGGAGACTGGATTATATCACCAAAATCATTTGAAGCCCATTACTGTGCGGGGTCGTGTCCATTTCCCCTTACCCAGGTAAGACATTTGATACCGTCTAATCGTTCCCGACTAGGGATAGCATGCAGCGATACAAAGCCCCGTATTCATTGGTGACCAAAGTAGACAATCTGTTTGAGTATTGGATACATTATAAACTGTTAGGTAGTAAATTGTTCAAACGTTACTTTGAAAAAATATTTTTGCTTTCTTTGATCGATAAATCACCTTTCTATTAAGAGAACGTGAATTCTCCAACCCTCGTTTCGATTTGTAATCTGAAATGTAAAGTAAAATGTTCAAAGCGTGTCAGCAAAGCATGGCACCAGTGTCTTGCCTTATCTGATAGAAAGGACAGCGGATCCTTGATGGACGAAATCTGATCAAAGTGTTTATTATAGATAGCACTTAAAATCGGTGCTTGGGAAACTTTTGTTTACTTTTAAATTCTAATTTGTTTTCTTGTTTACAACCCCCAAAAGTGAAAGCCTAACATGGTGTACAATCGGGTTATAAATCTTTACGCCTCTAAAGTCTGTCAAGATTTGTATTTTACAGAATTTTCAAGGTGTATATAAATTGGTAAATTGCGTGACCGAGTCCAATTGAAAAAAAAAAAACTTCGTAAAAAATTTCTGTATCTTGCCAGTAAAACAAGAAAAGAAGGACGAAGTATTTTTAATTTCCATTATCAGACGTTTTATAAATGGATGTTCTATATATGATTCTGAATTTCTTTGCAGAGACTGAAGCCTTCGAACCACGCAACCATTCAGAGTATGGTTCATGCCATTGGGATCTACACCGACGTCCCAGCTCCGTGTTGTGTCCCAGATTCTCTGTCTTCTATAACGCTTCTATACTTCGATGAAAATAGAAATGTTGTGCTGAAAAACTATCCAAGCATGACAGTTAACTCGTGTGCATGCAGGTAGATTCCGAAAATGACATGTCGTTGATTCGATGGGAACTGATTCTAGAATATTCTGCATGTTCAATGTCTTAAGATTCCATCCGAGTTTGACCACGTCGGTTTCTCCTTTAACAAACCGATCGCCAATCGCCGACCTTTCAAAACTTTGGTACATTTGATGAAAGGCTAGTGGAGATGTTCATCCATTACAAATTTGCAGTTTGCAATGCAACTTGAAACATTTTTTTCCAAGGGTTGCTGATTTAATACCAGATTCGAACTGGTGAACATTGCGTTCGGTTTATAAACCAGCAGGCCATTGTCCTGGAAATAAGTTGTTTTCCGAGGAAGTGGACCGCAGGGATTTTTTCAGTATAATTTCTGTAAGTGCCAGTGAGTATGCAAAATCTACCTCATCTTCAAAGCTAGCCAGCCGAGAGATACGGGACGTTGGAAAGAGACGCTAGATATTTAGCGAATATATATGTATACGTAACAGCCTTGGGAATCCTAATTTTGTGTAATGTTGATTGTTTGCACTACTCGTAGTCCAGTACAGTATCGTGGATATTCCAATGTTTTATACTACTTGGTTGCACGACGAATGAAAGTAATGTTAAGGTCAGGAAAAATAACTAAAGATGGAAGACTTTCCATAATATCCAGAAAACTCAGGAAAACATATTTTCTACAAATTTCTTGAAATAATGCTAATAAGATATTGGTTGAATAAAACTAAAATGTTTAAATGAAAATCTTGCTATTGAAAACCCAAAAGGGTTTAATTCTTAGAACGAAAAAAAAAATCAAGAACTTTCTGTGCACTTTTAGGCTTACTATATAAACACTGTTTTTATGATAATTATAGGGCGATTTAGACATTGGGCTATTTATCAAGCTTCAGAAAATCCAAATTTTCTCAGGATTTTTTTCCCAAACCCTGCACTGCAGTGTATTTTATTATCAACGTTTTAGAACATTTTTGTACATTTATCGTCCATTTTTTGTCGCTAGTTTTCACCTGTCTTGTCATTTTCAGGTAATTTTCTCCATCGCACCTGTCTCACTATTTATTTATCATAATATAACATTTCCTCATTGTCATCAATAAATTGATCATTAACACCATTTGCAGGTTGTATTTTTGCGCTAACATTCGCCAGGAACAAACCATGCAAGTATTTTCTTTTATTGTTACATTAATGAAGTTTGCATGGTTCATTTCCAGGCTGTTAGTAAATGACTCTTAATGGTACAAGAATATCCATGCAATTTGTTGTGTTATTTTTATTGTACATATGATAGTTAACTTTGATCTTTTAATTGCCATGTTATTAAACAATTGTTGTAAAATTATCTTGTTATCTTGTAATTCAACGATAGATATGTATATTCTTGAAAAAGGTATGCTGGAAATTTCAAAAAAGGTATCGAAAAAGTCAGCATTTTTCTTCGTAAGGGCGAAACATCAACAGAACTAACTGATTGGGAGACTCCGATACTCGCTTCATGCCTCTACAGATGTACCCAGATGCGGCCATGCTTTCTATACTTTGCTATGCAAACAAAAAATGCTGTTGATATTTGACCTAGATGTTTGTCAAGACTCGACGAAATTTGATTAAATGCGTGTATTGGAATATTGACAAATATCAAATAAGTAACCGCAATGTGCTGTTAATTTCACAGTTTGTAAGTTTCTATTGATTGTAAAGTCTTTTTCTGCCAATCCAATCCGCTCAAGTTACAAGCAGGGAGCAACACTCGAACGAAAAACACGATTTACACTTCATACTGATACTACAAAAAATCGACACTACTGAAAGAAAATCACAATAAATTACCAGTCAAGGGCATTTCATTAAAACAGGCAATTCAAATTGACTTATTGCATGATGAAAGCGGCATAACTGACCCAGAATTCTCATTAGATAGTGTTATGATGTGGAACTTTTTGATTAAAGTGCATTATTTTGTGTTGAAAGCGTGATCAAATGGCATTCACAATGATATGCCTTATAAATCATTATAGTTGTTTTGATTCCAACATTGTTACCTCAATATTGATGACAAAACTGCTAATTTTAAGTGTCTAATTGATCCATTTTCGACTGTTAATCGATTAAAATGTTAATGAACTTCTAACATAATGCTGACATGTTGTAGTAAGACAAAGGAAGGCAATTTCTTGTTCCAAATATCATAAAATATAAATGCATTAATCACGAAAAATCAAAGTACTTGTTTTTATAAACTTTGATTTAAACTTCATATTTTTCATCTCTTTTCTAAAAAAATATGATTTATTTATCAAAGCTTTGATTGGACATTAATTAAATGGAGCAATACGACAATAAAACATGTGCATTTCCATCAATTAGGAACTTTTGCAAGTTTCTATTGATATGAAAATCAACAATGCTAGAAGTCTGAGGAAGCTGTTACGTAAGAAGCTGTGTTTGTTATTTTATGTTTCCAATATTAAAGTATTACTATTTAAATTATACGCTGAACGACATCTTCGTTCGAATTCGTACTACAGTGGATCCGGACACCTAGGATCCCAACCAAATTGTTCGTATTAATAAGGAATTCGGATAGATTATCGTCGATGTTATAATACTCTAAATGATTTTAGAATTCGGTTCATGAAAAACCTCTTGGAAAGTGAAGGGATCCAATATTTGGCACCCTGATAGCTGAGGACATCTGACATCTGTCAGAGACTTATATATATATCCAGTACACAAAAATGATAACCTGTCAAGTCACCTTTGGAAGATCAATTAAACCTGACTACTAAAACCGTGAAATACTGTATACAGGGAAATATTCGCTCCCTATCATTTCCGCCCCTTTCGCCCTCGTTGTCAGCGGGCGAATCTAAGACTGGGAGAATTCAAAACAATTTCTGAATAGCTGTGTTAATTGGAAAGAGTGTTTATTTCAAACTGTGTCTGGGCGAATTCAAGACGGGGCTAAACCGTTTGCAAGTGCAGAAGGGCGAAAAATATACGGGGCGAAAAATAACCCTGTATACAGTACATAACATTTTTTTTAAATAACACTTATGTTCACGACTATCGCGAATATTAGGCCATCGTGAATGTATTCTGTTTGAAATCACTGTTAACATCGATAGGAATAAAAGATTTGCAATGACCTTAAAATTAAATCCCCTTGAAATGTACCAACATCAAAATCGAGAATATTTAATCACAAGGTTGTTAACTATGTTAATTTTTGAACTTGTGTCTAAAAAAAAAAAGATTTCGAGAAATATCTTACAATCCTTCTGAACTATTAGCCAACAAACACAGATTCTTCGACGCCATCTGAAATGAAATAAGGTATTTTATCTTAAGTTGAATTAATGTAGCGTTTCCGAGTAATTAAACAACAAATGACGCAAACCACCGCCAGTCAAGGGATTTCCATCTAATTGCAATATAATTCGTTTTTATCTGTAATAGTTCCTACCCTGCTTCCCCCATTCTGACATACATGTCGCTGATTATCTTTGCTCCAAAATAAAATCACAGATCTTTAAAAAAAATGATGACATTTCAATACAACCTCAGAATCATGGGCTAAAAAGATGAGATATAAAAATACTAGTGTATTTAGCTTGAAAGGATTAAAAGGCTAAAACCACAGTGATATAAATAACTAATCCACTTTAATTAAATTCCTTTTATTAAAGAAAAGAACGTATTGATTATTACTCTTTAAATTTTATACATTCTTCTGTAATATATTTAATTTTGTTATATTCATAACTTTAACCCTTCATTAAAAAGTGAAAATAACGTCAGTAATGTCACCATTAAACTCAGATGCTAAAAAGAAAATCTCATTCATTAATATATATGAAATATTTTTACAGTGTTATTCACAATACATCATGTAACAAAGATGATCGTTTCAATTAAAGTATAAAATAATTCTGAATAAATTTTTTAAAAAATCCAATAAATACATAAAATGAAACAAAATAGGGATAGGACACGTATTTCCTTTTTCATGCATGAAAATATATTTTAGTTTGTATATAAACATAACAGGATTTGAAAACATGCACTTTGTCTATCTAAGCCATCTCATTAGAAGGTACAAGAAAACAAAATAAACTAAATAAAGAACTATTACATATGTAATGCGAAAAATTTGGGGTACCGATTTTAAAAAAAAAAAGAATGAGGATTACTTTGAACAATAATGACATACATGTATGCGATCTCTTATGGTTTGTGATGGTATATGCAACAAGCCGTATGTTTTTCACCCCAAAGCATTGCCACTATATCAAATATGATTTATTATATATGTATTTATAATGCAACTATCAACAAGTGGTTGTATCCGAGAAATGGTTTAGCATTACTATCCAAACTTTTGTGTGGATGTTTCATATATATTTACAACTTTGTAAAGGAATGTTTTTTCATCGCAAAATCATCACTCTTTAAAGAGGCCAAGCCTTTTTTAATATAAGAATTCTTTTTGCACCAATCCTATTCTGCAAATATATTATATATATTGAATTTTAAGGAAACATACAATATTTATTTGCATCGATTTCAACGACCTTGATATTGGTACCCTATGCTTGTCGTACATGCGCTGTGCAAGATCAACCTTGAGGTAGAGACATTTTACTTCCCGAAACTTACAGAAGTCCCCGTTATCACTTGTCAATTTCATTTTGATTATGAGTAATAAAACGTCAATACCACCGGAAGCATATCAGGAAAAAAATCACTGACCTAGTTCTGAAATCACTTGCCATCTCTCTTGACTGTGTGTTTTCTAAATATCGCATCAAAACTCGTAAAGGCAGTTTTTGTTAAGTCACCATGATTAAAGAAATTCGTAACGTTCCCTTCACAGATATGCTTTAATCTGATGGGAATGGAGTAAATGAATACAGTGAAGGTCGTAATAGGTTGAAAATTGGAGCCATGGATTACCGCAGTTACGTTTGTACAAAAGAAACAACTTCGGGTAATGATAAGTATATCGTATGCCAATTAAATGGGTTAGTTTTGATCGAATTTGTAATTCATTCTACCCTATTTCAGTATCAAATTTATTCCTAAATTTACCAAGAATGCCATTAACTCCTTTTTTCTCCCTGTGCATTACACTTAACACATGCGAAAAAGTACGTACATCAAATGGGTTAGAATAAATCTATAATTTTTACTTTTTATCCACTATACGGTATGTTATTGTCTTTCAGGAAACTTTAAGTCACTGCATATTTACACAATACTAAATTTCAACAATATCTACCTAAAATTTTACACATATTATCATAAGACCAAAGAAATTACTGAATATATTTCCCGGGCGACAATTGATGGCACACCTATATTTTCTTGCTAACCATTATGGATGCTTTGAGACTGACACAACCCCCCCCCCCCCCAAGAAAAAAAACCCAAAACAACAAAAAAAAAACCCAAAACATTGAATATCATCCACTTGTAAATTATATTTTTATTTGTATAAAATTGTGTTTTAACAGTTAAAGACTTTTTCTATAAAACATCATGAAGTTGATGCTTGATTAAATGCCTATATAATGCCTAACATGGTTTTAGAATATAATAGATATAACACTGAATTTTTATTTTTATTTTCTATGATACAATTTCTGTAACTATGGTTAAAGATATAAAATATTTCACGATTTATTTGTAAAAAAGGAAAGAAAGTATACGTAGTGAGTTGGAATGACTATTTTGAACTGAAAACAGAATAGGAAAAACATTACTGTTATGCAATCAAAATTTCAATGGCTATTTTTAATTCTAAATTTTAACGTTTCTGTCAAAACAAAAAAAATCAATGAAACTTTAAAGTGGAAAGCTAATGTTTACCCACAGTTTAGCGCGAAGCAAGCATATTCACATGAACCTTCCTTGCCTTTGTCTGCTACTTACATAACGAAATTAACCAAACTGGTACTACCATTCTATAGTAAACACAATGAGTGAGAAAAAGCACCTGTTAGAGACTCTATTTCAACGTCGTTTCATCATTTGTAGTGTGTGGCTACTCCAAAGTACACAAAATGTTTAATATAGTTTGTATACATTAGGTTTTGACCTGATCCTTTACTTAGTAATACTTTGCGTACGAGGCAAACTATTTTACTTTCAAGAGGAGTTAAACGTCTTTTTTAAAATAATCAATGATGCACTTTAAAGAATTTGATACTATATTCAGAATTCCCGCCTAACTCATTGTCTCTGATTGACTGCTATAAATCAGCTTTGAACCGTTGTTTTGTTTTACTGAACATGTCTTCAATTTGGGAAAAAATGCAATCAAAAAAATATGATTGTGTAACTTAGTAATTTAAAATAATATGTAATAGCACTAATGTGTATGTGTACTAAAATATATTTTTGTAACGCAGAACCGATCACTTCGATAGATAGATAGATAGATATAAGACCTTTTTGGTAACGCCGATGACATCTTGACAATAATTTACAAAACCCAGCATTCTACCACCCACTGGGTCGTAATGTGATGCCACATATTTCCTAAGACAACGGGATGAGAAAATTAACTGTCACCTTAGTGCCAAACCTAATATCAGAGTGATAGAAATTTGAGACTGAATTCCGTGGTGTTAGAGCTAACATTATAAGCTGGCTAATTCTTCATCCAGTTGACGTGTATTGTTCGCCATGGAAAGCGAAAAACAAAGCCATGTTCTAATAATCCCTTAACAAGATATTGTACAGAATTACAAACAAAGCAAAAGAGTGCGTTTAGTTCAAAACACTATTCGAGTTAATCCTTTGACCGTTCTTGACATAATAATTGATAGACATTTTTTTCAACACGTTGTCTTCGCAGTCACTAGCAGGAATGTGTAACTACTTTCTATGAAAGTGCTGACTGCACAACACAGAATACAATAACGGATCTTTAAGGAAATGTTTTTTTTTTTTGTTTTTTTGTGTTTTTTTTAAAATTTGCTTCTTAAACATTCTGTTTGAAGACCGTTTTGTTAAAAAAATATTTTTTCTTTCAATTTGAGCGGGGAAACTTTAATGTTTATAAGTACAAAACATGTTCAGCATATAATATTGCAGATCAAGTATTAGCATGCTTGCTAACTTCATTCGTTGCGCAGAAACTTTTCGAAGTAGTAAACATTTGCACATTAAAAGAAACATGTTATAAAATTGACTTACTCGTATTGACGCTTTTAAGATGGTATAATCATTTGTTTACAATTTCATTGATTAATTAAATATTCATCAATTGAAACTATGTACACAAATTGCTAATTCCCATTAATTAAAGTTTGCCTTCTGTTGTAGATTGGAGAGAGCAGGGATAGAGTGTCGGAATGTTAGCATACAGACTAACTCTTGTGTAAACATCGCTGATGTCTAAATGTAGAAAATACGTTAATCTCTTAAGCTCTACCAATTCAGCGAATGTTTGGCATTCAATTCGGTAGTTATGCGGATAGAAGCTGGGTTCTTCGATCTTTGAAATTTCGTTTCTTATTCTATCTTGTCTTCTCGTAGAACACAACCACTTACAAACCAAAGCTATTACAAATAAAGCTATTGATGCTACAATTTTGGCTTGTTTTGTTCAACCTACCTACAGAAATTCATTTAGAAGTTTGTTTTTGGTATACAGTTGAAATTACAGTCAAATAAAGACTTTTCGCTCATTTTTAATTTTATATTTTATTTCTTGCTATTATGAAGTAAATAACACAGGAAGTAACAATACTTCGTAACCAATGTTTTCATTATGATGAAATAAAATTAACAGAAAACCCTATTTAGTTGAATACATATATACCACTAGTACTTTTAACATAGTGGCCATTTTATTTTGTGTAACTATATACACAAGCTTAATCTAGCTAGTAGCCTTTCTACCTATCTTTTAATTAAGGTAATGGAATTATACATAATTTTTCATACTTATAACAATGAGTGACAGGGATAAACCTTAATAAAATATCTCGTAATCTTTGCCACAAGTCACTAAGCGAAAAGGTATGTAGACATTTATTTTATCCTTTGATGATTGAGTTTTGCCGTTTGATAGAGAACATTTTACTTTGAAAGTTGGACGACGAAATTCCGCATTTTCCAAGTCAACGAGAGAATTGAAAACGCTGGTAATCGTGTTAAACAGAAGCGGATTAAGAGTGAGAGTTTATTTGCTCATAATCATGTCATTAAGATTACATCCGTGCACGTTTGCGCACAAAATAAAAAAGATTGCATTCGTCTTCTGGCGTTAAGTTAATCTCCGCTCTTGGGCATCAGGTAAATGGTGCACAGACAAAGTGTTAATGCACATGAACCTTTTCGCTGTTAATTTTACATTGCAAATTGAAATTAATATGTCTGGACTAAAAGTCTACACATAATGATTAGATTAAAACGAGTTGTCTGAAAAGGATTCCTATAGCGTTTCTTTGGATAGAAAAAAATGTGTTAATGATAATAATTATTAAAAAGGCATTTTATAACATAATAATAGTCATTTCTCTTTTAAGACTATCTACTGCTCATAACACTTTTGAATAGTTTGTTCAATTTAAGTTTTTTATAAGATTTTTTTCCTCAGATTCATTGCTTAATAATGCTGTGTGTTTTATGTTGTGAGGACTAAAAAACTCTAAAGTTAGAATATGAATTTGATGATATATTTTTGCATTAAGCGCGTTAACGTTTTTAAAGGTACTATCCTTAATGACATATTTTATCTCTTTAAAAAAATCTGCCATATGACTTATATATGGCAGATTTTATTTGATAAATAAAATATGTCACAAAAGACAGTACGATTCCCATAGCAAATGGTCATGTAGCACTACGGTGGACATGGTTTCTCCTACAATTTTACTCAAAAATCTTGCAAATAGAAACAAGAAGTTTTTAAGAAAATTACGAATTTTTTACAACCCCCCCCCCCCCCCCCCCAAAAAAAAAAACAATAGTCAAAATATGTGTGCAAAATAAAAGTAAGTTGATGATGAAATTTTTCAATGAATTTTCTCACGCAGTTAGGAACAAAAGAACGGAAGATACTTTGCTCAAGCTGAGTATGTTGTTATACAGAAAGGAAGCTTTAAAGTGAGAGATTTTTGATTGACATAACATCTTCAGACGGTAGCATGATCAGAGGGCTTCAGACGTTATCTGCCGAGAGTGTAAAATAATTCATCTCTGGTTTGCAGAATTTTTATCGCACCTTGTTTAAGATATCCAGCTGTTATCCCTGTAAGTTCCCATGTATACCTGATTGAAGGCCAGTTAATTCAATGTTGATTTGTATGTTTGCATGTGTTTTCTGCCAGGTTTTACCACATACATCATTTATTAAATTGTTTATTTGCAGGTTTGCACAAATGTTCGTATTATTCATTCAAACGAGCAAACAGGCGAATGTGTTTGCTGGTTTAATGTTCCAAGATTCAAGGTCTTAAGCTATTGGAGTGTTGTTTGGCATCAACAATATGAACAATGAATTAAATCTGTCAATTAAATTAGAAAAGGCCGTGAACAAACTGAGTAAGGTTTCTCTCTTTTTTTCCCATCTGATAAATGGTAACGACCAACCCCAGGGGTCTTAGCAGTCGAAGGAAAAGTCTTGTTAACTGGTACATTCCCCGGTTTTCATTGAATTCTCGGACATTTCTCGACACCTGTCAAACTAGCAGTCAAAATGAAGTCGGTGAGAGACACGGTAGTAAACTCTGGGTCTTTGATGTTACATTTCTTCCAGAGAATTCCAGATAGTAAAGGTTCCCTAGAAACAAATGGCTGAGTGTAATTACAAACATTATCAATACAGATACGTAGTTTCCACGACTTTCTTTCGTTCAGACATAACCACAACATACACTTTTGCCTTATCTAAACATATTGAATTTGGTTCATCTACAACAATTACTCGTAATTATAGAAACTCGAGAACTAGCGGCTCAAAATACACATTTGTACGCTTGTCAATGGTGGTGATTTACAACTAATAACATGTAGTATTAGCGTCAGTGAATTGTCAGCTGTCCTGCCTGACGCCTTGTCCAGAGGGGACCTCCTTAAGGTTCATTGACCCTCTTAAAAGAAAGATAACTCTGATTGAAATAAATTACTTTCATTCCTAAATAACGTCACGTAAAAAAAATCCGACTTTTGGTCATTTTTTTTAAATCGTGTATTTAGTCTTCATTTAGAAAAGAAAAAAGATTTTATACAAGTATATAGGGGTTTTTAAATCTTTTAATCAGTACCCACAGGTCTGTAGAAAGCGCAGAACGGGTAAGTAAAACCTGATATTTGGGCTGATGGTATGCATTGGCTCTCATTTTAAATAAGCGTCCCATTTCTTTCTTTTGGCAGCTGTATGAAAAACGGTTATCTTAACCATAGCACACTTTCAAAACCCGAATTAAGATTATGACTGTTGCCCTCCTACAGCCCACGATCAGAATCGCAGATATTTGCCTGTCCTGACAATAGATAGCTTAGGTATGTTTTCGTAGTTTTCAATGTGAATTGAAAATTAAAAGATATAAAGCTATATATCTTAATATAAAAGTTTATTTATTTTTTTAAATTAATTTGTTTGACCCTTGGTTCTCGTGAACTTAAAATCTAAAATAACAATAATGCTATTTCCTACTCATTTATTTTCACTTTAAAGTAAATTTTAAACTTTTATGTGTCTCAAATAAGTGTTTTAATAAGTGCTCATAATCAGAACTTTGTATTCAGTTTATTTTGATACTCTCAAATTAATTTAACATTTCATGTTTTAAGCGGGATCGATGTAAATTATACATTTACAGATAATAATAAAGACAATTGGTGAAAGTTCTGAAATATTAAGCACCAGAAAGTTTGATTGATTGATCAAACAAAGCTTTGTGGATATAACATGATCAGTTGACTTATAACTACACGGATATGTTTCATCGTTTGTTATCCTTCACGTCTAATCTATTAACAGAATTCGAAATACGGACCAAACTTTGAGAAGTTGTTCTCTTCAGCAGAGAGCAATTCGTGGTAATTACCTGATCTATTACAAACTATTGCTAAGTTAAGTAAACACTATAGAATGAACACTTAATGAAATTGTCTTGTCCTTACGTGTCAAATAATATTTCCAATCACTTTTTAAAATCATATTGATGTTTTCTCTCGTCAACTGTCAATATGGTCCTTGAAAATTGTATGAAAACACCTACAAATACCTGTACTATAATTAGTTGGCTCCACTCACTGACGTCACAATGGTTGTCTGCCAGCTGCCCTATTATATTTTTAAACGGTAGTCGTAAACAATATATTTGCACCAAGTACACAGGTTAATTTGTAGCTGATAAATTAAAATCAGTGGACATTAAAAGGTTTCGGAAACAGTTATTGTATACTACAATAATCAAGTGTTTAATTTTAGAATCACTTTGTTGAAGCACAAATATTTCACATATAGGCCTATCCCAGAGAATGTGTTAATTTTAAAGATACCTGCAAGATGTAAAATTTCACAGAACTCACTGAGAATTAAATTCTTAAAATTTCACTTAAAAGTGGTTTTAGAGAAGGGATTTGTCTTGCAACAGACATATAATGGATATTTGTAACTTGTAACATGAGGCTGTCATCTCCAAAACCTTAAAATAACCCTTAGAATAACCCTCTCGTGTACCTTTGAGTAAAGTGCAGGTAAATTTTACATAAATCAAATGTCCTTTTACGTAAATATATAAAACATTGACTTTCAAAGATAAAGAGAATGTCCAGACTATATAATGCACAAAAAAAACCTGATCATAAATTGATTTCATAGAATCGAGATTGAGAGTGGGTATAATTAACATTTAAAAATAAAACCAGATAGAGGGGTATAACTTTTCATACAGCAAAACATTTAAGTGTGTTGGATGGGGGTATATTTAACTTTTCATATGATAAAGCATTAGATTTGATGGATTAAGGCATGATCTGTTGAAGTACAATGATACTTTTTTAATGAGTTGAAATTTTCGCTTATGACACATGATTAAAAGTAACTTAAAGTGTTTTAGTAACTATCAAGTAGAAAACCTGTAATATATATAAAAGAATCAGGAATATACCGGTATATCCATCACACTAATACTTTTTTTAAATTCAATGAAATTAAAAGACAGTATTGCAATATTTGATACAAACGATGTAGCTTAAAATGATTTTTTTTACGTAGGGGGACAAGGCACGTTAAAGCATTCCACTGTGCCGAGCACAGTTGTACCTTATATGGAGAGGGAACGATGGGAAAAAATCCAGAAATACCAGACAATGTAAAAGGAAGTTTTTTGTCGGACGAAGAGCGGACACGTAGATAAGTAATTTATCTATACTCTCTGTCACAAACATGACGCAAAAGGGCACACTCATGTTGGAATAGCAAATGTGGGCAGTTGGGTCTAAAATTGGGCGTTCGTACTTTCAATGCTTCTTGGATGGTTTTTGTTTATCACAATAATTCATTTCAGTTGTTATTTACAAAAACTATGGATTCTTCTTTTTCTATTCATCTCTTGGTTTCTGAACGATGAATACTTTTTTAAACTGCCGTTGACTATTTATTTCAAACAATCTTTAATATACACGGTACATGTGGGGTCATTTGTATATGTGAAATCAAACTCAATGTGCTAATAAATACTTGCAGAAACAAATATATAGGTTATTTTATAAATTTTGTGATTTTCTTCAGAAATGAATGCTAGATCTTATAAACCGTGAATATGAGGCATTGGTGATGAAAGAGGAAATTCTTTTGACAAATGTTCGAAGTCTTGTAAATCTCCTCGCTATGGTAGCTTGCACCAAAACTGTTCTGTGCCACTTTATAGACTGGTGTAAAGTACTATCGGTGCTCTGAAGGAGTGAATATCCAGACACCTTTAAAGTTGTGTCGGTTTGATGCAATGTTGTCATTATAAATATTTCTAATTAACGATTGATACAATATTCAGTATAATTTAAAATCATCGGCAGGTTATAAATATTATCTCATTCTGTTAAAAATGAAAATTTCTTTACTTTAAAAAAGGTACCATAGATATTAAGTGGAACAAGATGGGTGCTACAGAAAAGGTTTAGTCTAGGAATTGCTGAAAGGCAACGCCAGACAGTCGGACTCTTTTAACTATTGGCAGTATGAAAGTGATGCCATGAAAGTCATTGGCATCAACACTCAATCATGCATGAAGCCTGTACGTACTTCTGCTATCACTCTTGTAGAAAATTGATTTCATATACTATGGGCGAATTTTTGCACAATATTATTAAATACTCGTATCATTTTTGTAAAAAAAAAATATTGTAAAGTAGAATCGAGTGTAGATAAAATTAATATATATTTGAGATATTTTGGTGATAACACCGGTACATGGTAAGAGTAAAGAATAACTGGTATAACAGAATACAAAGCAAGTACTCGATTTAAATTTAGATGGTTAGTTTATAAAGATGTTCACCATTACATAATGACATTCAAATTTGCTTTGGAAAAAAGGGGCTTTAGTGGATTGTCTGGCGTTATTGTTCAACAACCACTTCCTTGTCAAACCCTGACAGATATAAGAATATGAGTATTACATTAGAATCCTAAGATAACCAAAGTACAGGTTATTTTAGAGTACAGATCGCACATTTCATTTCTCTGTTTATCTGCAATCTTTGCATTTTAGTAATGCTTTCCATTTTACAATTTTGTTCTTCAAGTTATAAAGATTTCTTTACAAAGAGGTACAAAGTGTGTTGTAGACTTACAGGCAAGTATGGGAGTAAATCAGTGGAAAGAATGGGAAAACACTCAGTGAGCGAAAAATCTGCAGTATCAAACAGAAAGAGAGACAACCCCCGCCAATCAATCTAACGCTACAAATGGCAATATTTACGGAGGTTGACTTTACTTTTCATTGCGCATGTGTTTGCGCATTTTAGGTAAATACAGTGAATTTATACCTTTTATGAATTTTTCTGATACCATTTATGAAATTGAACCCAATAAACAAAATACAGATAAAGAAAATTTTATTTTTTAAACGATTTTTCCGTTGTACGGTAGATGAGCGTTGCCTTTGTGCTTTTATGACGTGATAAAATGAAGCTTTGCAGGAGTACGTTATAAGAAATAACATATTTAAAAAAAGGTAAAATTCGAACGCCTTTGAAATTTTGTACACAGAATAATGCTATCCTGATGGTTATTTTTCTTAATTTTGAATGAATGCATCGCACCCATCTACATTTGTAATACTCCAAATATACATGTATAGCACAATTTGGTGGATTTTGATATTTTGAGATGGCCCCCACTAAAAACCAGACGGTAGAATTTACTATTTTTTACAGATAAGGTAGAAAATGATGTTACTAATCACATCTTACAATTTGACGGAAATCGCCATCGTAATATATTTTTAATCTGCTTCGAGGTGCGAAAAATGACAACTTTTATATATTCCTATTGTAAATGTACCTGTATTTTGAGATGGCCGCTAAAACGAAGCAGATGGTAGATCTTCTTGAAACTTCGGAAATAAACTAGAGTTTGGTTAAAATATAAAGAGTTTTGCTATTGTAGTTTTTCCGCACAAAAACCCAAATCGGTCTTCATAAATGAAAATTTATAAACACTACCGTGTATTGGGCAGTATCTAGCTGTTTATAATATTGGACTGACTATATTTGAAAATGGAGTTATATCTAAAAATCAATATGATTCGAGATAAATGCGAATATGCAAGTGGAATAAAAGAACACAAAATTTTGCATTGGATTTATTAGAATAGAACCCGTTATAATGGGATTTAATCCATTTTCCTCTTAGCGTACTGATTAACCTCCTCTCCTGCTCCCTTTGGACCCTCCTCTGCTTCCTATCCCCCTTCCTGGCATACAGCAGTAATATGACCCACATAATAATGGGTCATCCCAGTCCAGGTGCTCTCCTGGAAAACATTTTGGTCTACAGTTTCCAAAACCTCTTCCACAGGCGTGGTTGTCCGTGTCAGAAACCCTTTCAGTTTCAGCTAAGAACAAAGACATATAGATAATGTACTGGTACATTTGTAGCTGTGATTTAAGATTTCTTTTTAAACAGCTGAATATTTTGTTTTTGTTTACCGTTATTTTAGTCAATGAAAGATGAAAATACCAAAATGAGAGGAGTTACTAAATACAACGAAAATGAATATTCCCTTTTTGATAATACATGCTATATTTCAGAAAACTTATTGTTTCAATAGATTCAGGGCCAACATAAAATATCCTCGAGTCTTACTCTTTCGTAAGATTGTTCGTAACAGACATGGATCGCGAAGGAGAATATTCTCGAACAAATCCCACAATGTGACTGTACATACCTTTCTTAATAGCATACTTTGTGACAGCATAAATACCGTATACTGCCACAAGGGCCAAAAATACCGAAGCACCCACAGTCATCCCAGCATAGGACGCCAGGGGCAGTAGGGCTCCTGCTTGGCGTTTGTTCTAGAGTCTTTCATTTCTTCCAGAGTTTCGGCCAAGATTGGTGCAGGGGATATCAAAAGGACAATGAAGAAGAAGCAGAAAAATGATTTCCTCTTCATGATAGCCTTCTAGTTCAATTTTTCTGGAAATATAGAATAACAAGGATTGACTATCTCTAGCTCGAAGTCTTATGGTAAAGGTAACTTACAGTCGAAAGAAAGATTTGCGAATTGCAATTCACATTTAAATCAAAGATTGTAGTATTACCAATAATATCAAACCGAATTTACTTGGAGGGGGGGGGGGGGAATTAAATTGTAATTTATACTGGGTTTTTTTCCTATTTGCGGAACTTTTTTTTGCAAGTTTTTGTTATTCTCAATTTGCTCATTGTTTACAACTTCTTCATAGAAATGTAAGTTTTGACCGTTTCTTAAACACAATTTTTTAAAAACTATCCAAGGTTACATGTGGAGCATTATTATAATTCATGAACATTACATTTGTTTTCTGCATTTGTTACTTACTACAAAGTAAGTAATGTATAAATCGTATAATTCTTTTGCATTTAGTTAAAATTGTTGTGATAATGATTTTTTGTTTAATGTTGAGATTTTTTAACAAAGTGTTGAATCTTTTATATAATGCAAACAATTGATGCAGTATCTTTAAAACAAGATGTGATTGCCCTTAAATGCAATTATTGAAAAAAGAAGATGGGGGAATAAGATAGCGCAAATGCCCATTTGTTGGTTGTTGTTTTTTTTTTCGTAAAAAACAATTTCAAACTTATATTTTCCCAATGAAATCTATTTGATAATGTTATAATACAAGTTTGCAAAAGTACAATTTCTAATTATATTCAGTTTTTATTATTTTAACAAACGATAAGAAAAAAAATATTGCCTAAAGTTTTGGAGGTATCGAACCCACAACATAAAAATCCTAGTTATATAAGGTTACCTTATGTCTGGTGCTCTAACCACTGAGCCATTTCAGTCACAACAAAGTATGCTATTTAAATGCTTTGTGTGACTTTGGCTATCAAGATTGATTGCCTTTTGGTTTAAAGGTCCTTTTTAAAATAGTTGTTTAAAAAGGGAAAATAAACCAATAAGCATAATCAAGGTAATATCTATTTTAAATATATTGTTATATTACAAAATCGTTCATGCTTTATTTCTAGATATTGACATGTAAGCTACATAATATAAAAATATATCGTTAAAGTCAGTTTTCTAAATAAAAAAAACCCCACACAATGTCATAATATCATGTGTTCTCTAATTGTAGATATATCTTTGACTGCTTGTAACTTATTATTATAATTAATAATTAACAGGAAATATATGTACACATAAAACAAATTATATACTGTGGTTTCATCAATATTAGAATTAAGTCAGTTACATATGCAGTAATAGCTAATCAAATACATGTAGCTGAAAAAGTAGTTTATAATTACCTTTACCCTACTGCGACGTAGAATATCCCCTGCCTCAAGTAATTAACTTTCATAGAAAATTTCAATGCTTATATCATGTGTATGTTGACTGTGATTAATGTATTGTGCACCAGGACTGCATTGTACTAATTTTAAAATATTTTCCCGTCCTTGTACCCTTTCACGTGAAAAAACCCGAGGGCGCTCAAATTTTTTATTATTATTTAAATAATTGATGATCAAAACGCACAATGAATTAACATTTTTTAGAACTTTAATGCCTTTTCTTTTATAAAGTGGGTCTGTGCTCCATATTTTTCTCATATTCTTAATAAGGTCTAATGGAAAACAAACCGATTTCAATCGACAAAAAAAGTGGAGAGATGACCCACTATATATTAAAAATATCATTTTGTATCCCAACAACTGAGCGTTTTAGAAATATAATACAAGTCCGTTAATTCGTTTTTTTTAAGCTTAAATCAAAACAAAGATTGTCCTTGGACAAATTCTTTTATAAAAATGCATTTGAATCAAAAACTATTATATATAAAGACAGGATTAACCTCTGCAAACAAGTGAAAATGTCCAAATTATGTGAGGAAAATACTCCTGATTAAACAGCATGCAGCTTGTTTACAGAGGGCTGGATGGTCGTGGCCATTTTAGGCTATATTTACTCCCTTATGAAGAAGAGCTCTTTATAAAGCTTAAGATATAGAAAAGAGCTCAAATTTTAAAGCTAAGATATTTGGATTTTTTCTTTGTTAAATGCTAGTTTATGGCGAAAAATATAATGTTAAAGTTAAAGCAGATCTGATGGTTAATTTGTTGACCATACATCCTCCTTAATTTACATAGCATTTTTTGGAATATGATAATATATGCTAAATATCAAATATAATCACAATCAGATTGAACAAGTAGAAATTTTTATGAAATAAACTTTATAAATTGGGCACAATATATTTTGCCATTGATTTTATCATACTTTATTACCACATTTAAAAATATATGTCTTTCAGATTTTCAACTCATTTGCGGGGGGTGGGTGGGTAATTTTCTTCTTAGCATTAATCTTAACATAAACAAGGAAAAGACAAAAAGATCCAGATGTGCGCTTTTTTATTTGATTGTACGTATAAGCAAACACATAGCAGATGGAACTTTTGAAGGATGCATTTAAATTCTAGATCTGCAGCAATAAAATGATCCACACACATCAGTATGATACCAGTCAATGTACTCATGGTCGAAGCAAGACCTTCTACACCATCCTCTGTTTTTAGCGCATGAATGGCTGTCATTTCGAGTTCTTGCTGAAAAAAGAAAAATCACAAATTTGAATAATTGGTTATAAAAATTAAAAAAAAAAAAACAACTTAAAGACTTAAAGAAGTTATAAAATAAATTATATAAATAAATTTTGATGTATTTGAATGGCGATATAATAATAATCAATATCAGAAACAAAAATTATTGCTAATAATATATATAAGTAGCTAGAAGATTTTTGTTATTACCTTTCTTGATGGCGTATCTAATGACAGCGTAGATTCCGTAGGCTGCCACCAAAGCAACAAATAACGGGGCAGACACAGTCATTCCTGCATAAGACGCAAGGGGTAACAGAGCCTGGGCTTGTCGCTTGTTTTTTGACTCTCTTAGATCCTTCATGGTCTTGGCCAAAATGAGACCGGGAGATATCAAAAGAACAATGACGAAAATACAGGAACAAGATTTTCTGTCCATGTTGACTTGATTATAAACCTGACTAAAAAAGAGAAAAAGATAAGCGTAAGCATCCTTTGTCCTTCTCTTAAAAGTGTTGTCAATCAATTTTGTTTATTATGTTTGTAAAAAAATATCAAAACTTTTATTCAAAAGAATAGAAAATGTAAGAACTTTGTATTTATTTGTATTTGAATTCTTTTCTTCTGAAAAAAGTAAAAATCATACCTGACGTTTGGTTTAATTTAACCTCGTATTTAAAAAAAATCGAAACTTTTTTGTTATATCAAAATTAGTGTGTACATGTACTTGGAGTTTGCGTGACACTTAGTGCAGCTGTTAACCTTCTCATATATCCAGCATCCTAATGACACAATATAATGTTACAGTAGGCCTTCTGCGAACAATTTTTTTTAGATTCATGACTAGATTTGACATATATGCTGATGTATCATTAATTATAAGTGGTTTTCGGGGGGGGGGGGGGTGTCTTAATATCGTACCATCCTGCAACACATTTGATGAAAACAATCCATTTTACACAGTACTTGATAAAGTTCATGTGATAACAGAACGGTTCCTTATAATTTTATGTTTTATAAAGGATCAAATAGAGTAATTGATTTGAAATTTAAGAGGGTGGATCCTCGAATCAAAAGTCCAATTTTGTAAACTAATAATTTAATATCTACACAACCAGCCAAACTAAAAAAAAAACAAATATTGGGGCTTTATATGCTTTTGACATAACATTTCTTCTCTAAAAGTGCAAACTTTTGGCAACATATTAATCATAATCGTCGGAGAAGCAGTTTTCTTATAATAAAAGGTATCACCTTATCGTGATGGATATATATCATTTTCGCAATGAATGAGAGTTTATCTTTGTACATGTATAATTGTGATAAATAAAAGCCAAACAATTAATATTCTGAAAGTTAAATCCTTTCATTATATCATTTGAAATATTTTTAAAATACTGAAAGGCAGTGTCATAATTTATAAATCCTTGGAATGATATACTCCCATTCTATCTATCTGTGTATGTATATGTGAGAGAGTTATTTAAGGTTACTGGCATGAAGTACATTTTTCATAATGAGATTTCAGAGAGACGCTCATATTCTCTCCGAATGAATGAAACGGCGTCGAAGTATTGTATGTTGTCTGTATGTTGAGATGAACTCTTAATTTCTACGGAACAAAGGATACAACACAAATCTTTTGTTGCAGTATAAGCTTTGAGAACTGCGGCTCTGGCATGGCAAACCAGATGTCAGGAGAACTTTTCCAAAAGTTACCTTGGAGGTTGCAGAAATCTGCAAGAACGTAGACATACTGAAGCTCTCTACATGAGTAGTGGAAGGAGCTGTTGAAGTTTTATGGGTTTCTATAGAGTACCGCTGAGGTAGCAAGGGACAGTTTCGGACAAAGTACCCTTCAATATTTTTGTAAAATTGAGAGTTGCTGTACTTGAAGGCTTGTGAGTGTTGCTAAAATTTTGAATTTTGATGATAATCATTAGTTAGAGGGATGTCTTTTGTTGAATTTGGAATGCAATATGTAAGCCCCTAATGTTAAGTACATGAAAACAAAATTAAAACGCAAAACATGCGGCTATGACTGTTTTGTCGGCTTTACAAAGAGAAATTGCAAGTTACAGACGGGAGGTAAAATAACCGAAAAGGAGGTGGGTGAAACACAGTAAACTATACATTAATAAGTTTCTGACATGTGATGGTGCAACATACACACGGTACGGAATGTCAACCCATTGCAGGGAATTAGCTGGGGGATGTCTAAAAAGTTGAAAAATCATGAAAAATGGGCGAAATATGAAAGGGTCGAAATCTCAGGAAAAACCAGTATGTAGAAAATTTTATACGTTCTGACTAGTAATTTTTCTCAGAAATTGCTGATTAGCCTTATGAGGAGGTAATTAAAGGTATTTGTGCTGAATGGGTGCCGAGGAAATTTTAGTTACAGAGTTCTGAAGACACACATTCCCTGCCTACAGTGAATTGTATAAAAAAAATTGTCCCGTGCCACCTGAGCAGGAGGGACAATGTCCTGAATTTGATTGTCTCATCTATGCTGAGCCGGACCTGAATAGGGGGTAAATACCCTTCTTTTATTAAAGTCTTTATTTAATTCAATTTTGAATCAGAACCTTTGATCTATTAACGTAGTCTCCAATATATCCCTTTTTAAGTTTAATCATTTAAATGATAATTCGAAACCATATTACGTACATCACGTAATTAATTAGGTCACCTTTTTGCATAAATAGAATGTTTTTTTATAGTATTAAAGATTCAACAGGAAAGAAATATATTTAAAAGTCTCAAAATTTTACTTAAACTACAACAGGCTGGTCAGAAAAAAAAATCAAAATTCAGAAAAAACAAAACAAAACATGAGTCAATGATATGGCATGAAATGAGTTAATTTTTGGAAAAAAAGGGGGGGGGGGGGGGTCTTGACTTTTTAAGAAATATTTGCTATATATGAAAAAATGTTAAAATATGATTTTCGGAAAAGTATAAAAATATCCCAATGCACAAAATATCTAACAATTTAGTCTACATTGAAAACTAAAAAGCCAAACTTACATTCTCTTAAAATAATGAAAACCTGTTGCCACAAAATATAACTCCTTACTTAACTCCTTTTATAAATATGAAATTAAACATAGGTTATTTGTTATTTGATTTAATAAAGTTTATTTGGTATTGTAGAATATTAATGTATGATTATAATTAATATATTATGTAGAACTCTCAGACCTGAGGTAAACGCAAATATCTGGTCAAAAGCAGAGGAACGAGCCTATTTAATAATGGTATTTTAAAATCTACTCAAATATGTTGTAGATAATTCTTTCTGACATGCTATCATTGGTGCCATCATTGGTCACTCATTCTCATTTAAATGTGCACATCGATGTCGCCGGTATTAACATAAAAATTCCGAGTTTAACTCTGTGTATATTATATAGAACTTTACACCAAATTGTGGTAGATGGTAATTAACAGTCCAAAAAGTAAGTTGTTCCAAAATAATTTTAACTAGACACAATGCAACCAGAAATAGTGAAAAAAAAAATCCATGCCGTCAAATGATTAACACGTTTTGAATTTTAACCGAATAGATTTAAAATACGCTCTCTTTCTAGATTGAGAGTGTGTGCTGATTAAAGTAAGCATTATAAAATTTTTAATTCCAGAACGTACAACACTTCATAACATTTCTTAGATAATTACTGGCTGATTTTAGTATGTCGGATCTTCGACTTGTTAGACAGACCCTGGGTTACTTAAGTGTGGTAAACCACATAATATTATTGAAATTATAGTTTGGAAAAGAAATATCAAAGATTTGTTGCCTGTATGAGTTCATACGAAATATGTACATGTATAACCAAGATCGGTTAAACTGCAGTTTTTCAAATCAAGGTTGTAATCACACTTGGCACGTCAATCAACTATTCCAAGTTTTAAAATGTAATATTAACGAGACTTTTTTTAAAGTTATCAAAATTAGATTAGCGTTTAATATATATTTTTCATCTAATGCACTTATAAGTACAAAGATCGAAGGAGATATGCAAACGATGTAAAAAAAAAAAAAAAGTCAAACATTTAGCACTGAACCTTAATTCAAAATTGTGAGCAAAATTAACGGTATTCAAATCATCAATTCGGTAGGCATATATTCAAATCTGGTATTTTTAAAAGTTTAAGAGGGTTTTTTGTAGTTTTTGTTTTTCTTTTTGTTTGTTTGTTTTGTTTTTTTGGTTTTTGGATTATTTTTTTATTATCGGGGCGAATTTAATAATTGTTAGATTTTTCTTCCGACTTTATTGAAATGAGTGACAAAAACTATTTTTGTCTCATTTTATTTTGCACTAAACAGATACATGTAAGTACTAAGGGCTCGTAAATTACATCATCATGTATGTGGCCCCACGATAAGTATCTATAGTTCAGTAAAAGTTAGAATTATGCTGCGGTTATTTTCATGATTTTTCTCCGACATAATAAGCAATCATTGAAAGAGAAAAAATTATTTTCTTGATCATCTTTTTTTCTGCAGGCTTTAAAGGGACATGGTCACGATTTTGGCCAAATTTTTTTTCTATTCTTATTGTTTACAATGCTTTAGTAATACATTTTTAATGATCAACCACAATTTTAGTGTGAGTCGTAGAGTTATAAGCAAGATAGGATAGGGAGCTCACAATTCTTTGTTATGTAAACAATGCTCGTGTTATGTTTTTGTTTACATTAGTTCATTATACCAGTAAAAGTCTTTTCTAAGCTGATTTTTCTGTCTGCCAATCCGTTTTGATATAAACAGTCCTAGCGTTTGTCAGATTCATTTTAGCTTTTCTTAACATTCAAAATGTAAACAAAAACATGATCTGAGCTTTGTTTACAAAGAATTGTGAGCTCTGTTTCTCGCTTATAACTCGACGCCTGACACTCAAACTTTGGTTGACTATTAGAAATGCCTTACTAAAGCATTGTAAACATTAAAAAGGAAAAATAAATTTTGACCTAAATCATGACCATGCCCCCCTTTAAGTCTTATTATGCTCATTTATATGAGAATGAAAATTGTACCAGTGTGTTTATCTCTAAAATGATTTTTAAAAAACCCAAATTAAAACATTATTTTTTCTTATGTCTATTCATTACTATGAAGTCCATGTATGATTTATAAAAACAAGTGTTTTAAGTTTAAACTTACATTGTGCCGAGTATTGAACTGCATTTTAAAATAATCAAATAATCTTTCGGATAACATAAAAGATAGGGGGATTCAATTCTCCCACAGTAAAAAAAAAATAGATATGTCGTTTCATTGCCCAACTCTGGATCAGTAAATGATTGTTTCATTAAAAAGAACAATCACTTTATTATTTTAGAATATATAATTTGTCGTTCTTGTTAAAAAATGTGTTATACATACATCAAACAGGTCTAGCTTTCAGTATTCTCAATACTTTGTTTATCATAGGTAGCACTTTGATCATGTTGAGTAATACATGTAGTTTTGGTTACATAACATAAAGCGTTAAGCGTATAGGCTAGCCGCTTAAAAATCATATAATAAAGACATGATACTTGTCTTTAAACATTTGATTTGGTGTAACGTTCCACTTTATACTTGTCGAAGCTACATGTATCTTAAATAACAATTATTTGAAGCGGAATAAATACGGAATAAATGATTATATGACAAACAGGAGTTTTAAATGTTCACAAGGTGTCGATATTTGCATCTGTTGCAACAAAATGAATCAAAATGACACAAATTGTTGAATCAATATTAATCAGACATATATCGTATAACTACATGTATACCATTAGCTAAACATATGTTTCCTCATTTTTGAAATAAGTTTGAACAAAATTTACAATTTCAGATACTTCAAAGCATCAGATGGGTTTCAAATGATTTAAGCCCATGTAGAAGCAAATCAATAGAAACTTCTTTTTGAAGATAATTAGTTTATTAAGGTTTGCAGTATTAAAAGATTTGTAAGCTTCTGCATTGGGTCGGTTAGTGTATTCATGAGAGAAAGTATGTAAAGGATGTTTCAGCATGTGTATGCTGTGGGGAAAAAAAGAATTCCGATTATTTTGTTGACAAAGAAGGGATATATAAAGTCAACTTCGAATTTATCCGTAAACATACATGCCCAGAATCTTTTACTAATATGTAGTAGATGTATATTATAGATGTTTGATAAATGTGTGATGAATATATGAATATGCTGACTGCAAATTTGACTAATTAGAAATAAGCAATGTGCGCACTGTTCCTACATAGTGGTAGCGTAATTATTATGCAGCATTAAACAATTACTGAATTTCAACAAATTCGAACAGTTTAGAACAATGAGAATTGTGTTAAGAATTGTTTGGATGACCAGACCCATCTTGAAATTTATTAATAAAAACCGTATTTTTGAAAAAAAAATATAACTATTAGACTTCACTTATATATGTTGTCGATTTCAAATAAAGAAACAAAATTAATCAATACAGCACAAAGGAACAAATAACTTTTTAAAAAAAATTAATAAAGAAAGCTTTGTTAAAGCAAAGAAGATTAAAGACAAAAATCTGTAGATTTAGTTTAACGTACCATTTGAACCATTATTTTGAAGCAATTTCCGGGTCTGTTTACTTTTTGTCCGGAAATAATATGCATCGAAAATTAAAAAGTCCTTGTATTATTACAAAATAGGGACGATCAGACATCTTACAATGTGATTTTATTGTCATAAAAATTAGCATCTGTCGCAAACAAAAACCAAAACAACATAAATCCAAAGGTGAATTTGGGATAATTTGTGTTAGCCATGTTTTGACGTGAACTTTCGAGAAAAAAATACTAAGATATATATGAGAATATTTAGTTCACCCGAACTTTGGCTTTTTTTAGCATTTCACAATGATATAGGGGTTAAAGGTAGTTCATTATCACCCTTATCTTTGAAGTGTGCATCAAACGGATAACAGGGCAGTGTAGGGGACCTATAGGGCTGTTATTTCCCGGTCTCAAATTTACGCTGTAGGGGTACCACCAAGTGGATCCCAGGGGTTCGGGCTCATTTCAAGGATTTATATCTCACTTGAGTTTGATCACAAAAACTTGAAAACACTTGGGTTAAGTAGAGGACCTCAAGAGGTATCCATAACAATCATTAGAGGGCGTCTATGACCCCTAAAAGGGTCCACTTAGCTCACCCGAACTTTAGCATTTTTAAGCATTTCAGAATGATATAGGGGTTAAAGGTGGTTCATTATCTCCCTTATCTTTGAAGTGTGCATCAAACGGATAACAGGGCAGTGTAGGGGACCTATAGGATTGTTATTTCCAGGTCTCAAATTTGGGTTGTAGGGGTACCACCAAGTGGCTCCTAGGGGTTCGGGCTCATTTCAAGGATTTATATCTCACTTGAGTTTCATCACAAAAACTTGAAAACACTAGGGTCAAGTAGAGGACCTCAAGAGGTATCCATAACAAGCGTTAGAGGGCGTCTATGACCCCTAAAAGGGCCCAGTTAGCTCACCCGAACTTTGGCATTTTTAAGCATTTCAGAATGATAGAGGGGTTAAAGGAAGTTCATAATCACCCTTATCTTTGAAGTGTGCATCAAACAGATAACAGGGCAGTGTAGGTGACCTATAGGGCTATTTCTTGTTCTTCTTTTTTACTTAATCCTAGTGTTTCCAAGTTTTTGTGATTAAACTCAAGTGAGATATAAACCACTGAAATGACCCAGAACCCATGGGAGCCATTTGGTGGTACCCCTACAGCCCAAATTTGACACCTGGAAATAACAGCCCTATAGGTCCCCTATACTGCCCTGGTATCCGTTTGATGCACACTTCAAAGATAAGGGAGATAATGGTCCACTTTTCACCCATTTTTCATTGGGAAATGCTAAAAAATGTCAGATCGGGTGAGCTAACTGGACCATTTTAGGGGTCATAGGCGCCCTCTAATGCTTGTTATGGATACCTCTTGAGGTCCTCTACTTAACCTCAGTGTTTCCAGGTTCTTGTGGTCAAACTCAAGTGAGATATAAACCCCTGAAATGAGCCCGAACCCCTG